>JAANYP010003335.1:57500-678610 GCA_020465985.1 Centrapalus pauciflorus | reverse complement strand
ACACACTCTTTTCTCAATGTTTGTATGTATTATCAACAATTTGTTAATTACAAACAAGCTTGAATGCGGAATGGTTCAAGCTGAGATGACAGATACAACAGTATGTTTACTAGTCTAAGACAGACTCGAACTAGTATACACTGAATACACTCACTGAGATGCACTCAATGTGTTTACAAGACTTTTAAGAAACAGCTTAGGTAAAACAGCTTAGACACACAGATGCTGGTTTACAGAAGACTTGCATGCATGAAGATCACACTTGCACGTTCACTCTTGGTTTAAGCACTTAGCTTTCTTCACAATTCTTTCTGACCTTAGAAGCTTCCTTTTATACTCACTTAGAGGATCTAAGAGAAACATCTTCATTGGACGGAATGAAAAAGAAGAAGTCTTGTTGAAAAGACAACATAACCTTTTCTGCACTTTTCTGAAAAGCAGACTTGACTTCACATGTGCAGAACTTTTGTCTTTTTACTTTGTCTACTGTTGCATGGCCTTTAACCATTTTAGGAATGTCAACTTTGCGTCTTTCTTCCTTGTAAAGGCCTATTTTGATATAAGAAAAAGGTCTGTCACCCTTTTTCAAATATCCTTTTGTCTTCATGTTACAGAACAGCGTGGGCAGGCTGAGCAGTTCTGTTTTCCACTTTGTCTTCGACTGTGTAAACTGATCTTGTAGTCAAAAACAATACATGATGACTTGGAAACAAATTCCATAAAGTGTTTAGCCTGTTCACAAAGAACAGGTTCTGTTCACAAAGAACATAACACTTTAAAAATGCCCAAGCTGCTCAACAGTGTAGAGCAGCGTAGACAGTTTATGTCCAGCCTGTTCAGCAGACTGAACAGCTTGGACAAACTGTCTTAGTTGCAACACATGCAACATATAGAACAGCTTTAGACTGATATTGCAAATCATTTTCAGGTTTCAATAAGGCATATAACAGGCCTTAAATTCGACCTTCAAATGCATCAACAGGTTTGATTAAAAAATCTCCCCCTCAGATGCAGAACAGGTTTGACTGAGGCCTTTTTGTGCCTAACATAATGTGTATTCTGTTCTACACGAATTTTTAAAAACAAGTATACAGAATCATAAATCTGGACAGAAAGTTGGGTTGACTTTAAAACACCATATCTCACACATGCAAGCTTAGATTTAGTTGATTCTTTTTCTGGAAGCTATTTTTATGGGTTAACTTTTGAACCCAAGTGGAATCATTCAAAATGATTAAGTTTATAGCCTCCTACTGTCCAAACAAGAAAGGTGTGCAGACAGCACAACCTTCTGGACACATATTTTTGTACGAATTTTTAAAAATACTAAATCTTATTAATAAATTCTGAAATAATTATACAAAACGTATAAGACATGGAAATAAAACCTGTATAATTTTTAGATCCAGAAAGTGGCTAAAAGTTAACGTTTTAGATCTCTAAAGTATACCCAAAAATCTGTCCTAAAAAGTAAATATTCTTGTTTTGTCTTTACATGTATTAATCATTGCACCTTTTGTTATAATGTAAGACAAACCCAAATTATTCTATTATATCCATATTGGTTATATAATAGATGTTTTACTTATAAGTTACTAAAATCATCACATGTTATTTTACAAACAAAGGATCAAAATCAAAATAGTTAATTCTAACAACATTTGGCAATTGAATAGATTTATTAGAAATTACACTTAAACATGCCTATTTAGACAAGAAACTTACCTAGAATCGTTTGCGTATTTTAGGAGGTAACTAGTGATTACATTCGAAGCTCGATTCAATCACATTGGACTATTGTGAGTATTCACGGCCCCCTTTTTACTATATTATGTTTTGGGGTGAAAATCATGTTACTATTCATTTGAACTCTTAATGCACTTTCAAACTCGTTTATGACAATGCATGCAAACACTTGTTATACAAACTTATCATACATACAAACATGTTTATGCAAAGCAAACAAACTCTTGTTATACAAGCGTGATACATTTTATGCAATATGGTTGTTCTTACCAAACTTGATACATATGAACTCATACATTCGTTCATTCATTTTGGCACATTGGTACGGATACAATTGTAGTCTTGTATGAGTGACAAACTAAACATTATGTAAGTCCACACGACAAACACACTACTCAGTTAACTCATTTTGATGAGCCGGATGATTCTTATGGATATCGATATTTGGTTGACCACCCACTCATGATGTACTAGTGAGTGCATAATTATCATACTTACATTTATGTGATTTCACATCGTGGCATTCAAGTCAACATTCTAGGTTTGAGTAGTGGCTCATTACATATACATTGTCTACAACATTACCATGTGCTACAAAGACAAACATTTAACAACCATGACATATTGCAAATACATTGCGTTTTGAAATTGCTTATTTCGTACAAAACCCGTGAACTCACCAACTATTTTATAGTTGACCCGTTTTTATGACATGCTTTTCAGGAAAGTAATCGTAAGTGGTACGTTGAAGCGTGATTGCATTCAAGTCGTGTGTTCATGAAGATTTTAATTTATTTGCAAATCAAACGCTATTACTTATGTTTTTGGGTTGTAATCTTTAAACATATTTACTTTTGATGTATGGTGGTTGCTTTTGGAAACAATTTTATTATGGTAGGAATCTTGAGACTTTTGCAGTGATCACATTCACCGTTACATCTCGTGTTTCCGCTTTAGCGGGGTGTGACAGCTGCTCTATGCTGTTGAGAAGCTTGGACAAATACTAAGTGTTCTGTTCTGAACAGAACCTGTTCTTTGTGAACAGGCAAAACAATTTATGGAATATGTTTCCAAGTCCTCATGTATTGTTTTGGACTACAAGATCAGTTACAAAGTCGAAGACAAAGTGGAAAAACAGAAGCTGCAAAAGCTACCTACGTTATTCTGTTACATGAAGACAAAGGGAAATTCTGAAATGGGTGACAGACCATTTCTTATATCGAAATGGCCTTAACAGAAGATGAAAGGTTCAAAGTTGACATTTTTCTTTTAGTTAAAGGCTTCTGCAACAGAGACAAAAAGGGAAAGACAAAGATTCTGCCATGTAAAGATAAGTCTGCTTTATCAGATGTGCAGAAAGTTGTTTTGTCTTTTTGGAAAGACATCCCACTATCTCCTTGTCCAATGAGGAAGGTTCACTGAGATTCTCAGTGAGAGTATAAAAGGAAGCTTCTAAGGAATGTGAGACAACTAAGAGTGAGAAATTCAGATCGTGCATAGAAGTGTGTTTTTCATGCATGCAAGTCTGCTTGAATAAAAGAGTAACATGTGTCCAAGCTGTTCTTATTCAAGCTGTCCATATGTGTCTTGTAAACAGTGAGTTCATCTTAGTGAGTGTATTCATTGTACCTAGTCTGAGTGTGTTTTAGATTAGTTAAACATCTGTTGTATCTGTCATCTCAGCTTGAACCATTCTGCAGTTCAGGCTTGTTTGTACTTAACACTTGTTGATCATATACACAAACATTGAGAAAAGAGTGTTGAGTTTTAATTTGCTGTATTCACCCCCCCCTCTACAGCTTAGAACAACACACTAGGAAAACCTTTTGGGACCTACCAAAACTCCATTTGAGATTTGTTTAACCTGTAATCCTAAAAATAAAGTAAGTTCACCCATCGTGCTCATTTCATATTTAGACTTCATGAGCAGTGAAAAGTTATTGCATAACTGTTCATTAGTAGAACCAAATATTATGTCATCCACATAAACTTGAACAAGCATAATATCAGTTTTCACCTTCTTTATGAACAATGTGGTATCCACTTTACCTCTTGTATAACCATTGCTCATAAGGAAATTAGTAAGAGTGTCATACCAGGCTCTAAAGGCTTGTTTCAGACCATAGAGAGCTTTGTCCAACTTATAGACAAAACCTGGATGTTGTTCACTTTCAAAACCTGGAGGCTGCTTGACATATACCTCTTGTTGCAGCTTACCATTTAAAAATGCACTCTGACATCCATTTGAAATACCTTCATGCTCTCGTGGGCAGCATAGACTAGAAACAAATGAATTTCTTCCAACCTGGCCACTGGAGCAAATGTTTCATCCTAATCTATGCCTTCTTCTTGCCTGTAGTCTTGAGCAACTAGTCTTGCCTTACTTCTAATGACATGACCTTGCTCATCCATCTTATTTCTAAATACCCACTTGGTGCCAATTATTGTTTTACCTTTAGGAACATGGAGCAGCTTCCATACTTTGTGTCTCTCAAACTGATTGAGCTCTTCTTCCATGGTAGTGATCCAATTGGCATCTTTAAGTGCATCATCTAGTTTCTTTCGCTCCATTAGGGACACAAAGATAGAAAACATAAAAAAGTTACCTAAGCTGTCCCATCTTGTTTGTACCCCTTTATTGATGTCACCAATTATTTGATCATTGGGGTGACACCTTGTCAGAATCTAAATATAATGAAAATTATGAATAACCAAGATTAACTGATTTGAATTTATCAGAGTATAAATCAATAATCTTGCTTTGAATCAAAGTTTAATTAAGAAGTTTGCGGAATAACACTTAATTATTTTGACAAAAACTTTCAGAATCAATAATAGCATAAAACATAAGAAGTAATCAAGACTGTTTGTATTGCTGAATTCAATGATTACAATCACCTCTAATCTGTTTGATTAGACGAAGAACACAAACTGTTCTTAGGGTTTTACAACCTTAGAGGCTTATGAAAACTCTATCAATAAAGCAATTACAGACTCAAAATATGCAGAAAACTCTTTCTCTATGCGTGTATCTTCTATACAATACTCTGTCTATTTATATTACTTTATGGACGTGTTTCCTTGAAGGACTATGACTTCTCTGATAGTAGATATGCTGGAATCTTCGTGTAGATATCTTCCCTGAAAATCAGCACATTCTGTTTATGAAACTGTTGAGCAGCTTGAATGACTTGACAGCATGAACTGAGCAGCTTGAGTTGATTTGTTCTGGCAGCTTGAACTTTTACACTGGCAGCTCGAGTTTCTTCAACTAGCAGCATGAACTTTGTACTTACATGAAAATCTACTAACAGTCTGAGAAGTCTAAACTAACAGCTTGAGTATACTTAAACTATTTCCCAACAATCTCCCCCTAACTTAAATTCTTTATACAAGACTTTAAGTTCTATACAAATAAGGAAATGAAAAAGTAAACTGTTATTTACAAACCAAGGCTTTCAAAAACTTACAACTGTGCAAGCTTCTGATCTACAGCCTTCAAAAATTCTCTCTTCATCTCTTCTTTATCACAAGATATCCTAACTGATTTTATTTGAAGCAGCATATCTTTTGAAAAATTATAAAACTCGAGATTGAAGAAAATACCAAATCCATCTTTGAATTGAATTCTGTAGGTTCTGGATTTGACAAAAATATGTACTTCCTTGATCTGCTTCCCTTTCTTCTCAGCATCTTCCACTTCTTTTCTTGCAAATTCAGCATCAGCAACTGAACTTAGATCTCTGATGAGTTGTTTTACTTGTGGAAGATCAGATCTGACTTGAGAAACAGACCCTATGTGGTACATCTTTATTAGTTCATCCCTGGTCAGCTTATGGACCATCTGCCAGAATGTATCATACTCCTCTTCTGGTCCAGATTCTCTCCTTATCACAAACTTGACCCTTATATTTCTTTCATCCAATGACTTAGCAAACCAGTAGTTGATTTCTGGCTTTGTGAAGTCATGTTGATCAAGCAACTTTTCTATCTCCATAGCCTTTTGCAAATGGTGCTGAAAGATCACCCTCTTAACAGATGATGGAACAGAAACAGTAGGTTGATCAGTGGGAGCAGGTGCATTGGCAGCTTCAGGTTGGACTGGTTTCTTAGTGGGAGCAGGTGCATTGGCAGCTTCAGGATGGACTGGTTTTGTTGATGGTTGGACTGATTGGGACGGTTGAACTGTTGGTACTGGCTGAACTTCTGAAGAGACTCTTGTTTTCTTTCTTTTCTCCATTTCTTTATCATGTATTGCCTGCAGCCTCTCAGTAGGCATAGACTGAGCAATTTTCTTTGGAATATCTGCTGCAACGGCAAAATTGATTAAGAATCTTCTCTTCTCAGCCTTGGTATGCCCAGTTGGCATTCTCCTCTTCCTTTCACCTTGCTTTACCACAAACCCTCTTAGGTAGTCTCCTAAGGTTTCATCATCTTGCATTGGGGCATGGGTTTGCTGGTCTAAGGCCTGATCTTGTTCTTCTGCTAACTTTCTGGCAATCTCAGCATCAAAGGCAATCTGGGCTTCTCTGGAAGAAAATTTGTGCTTTGGAGACTCAATGAGAATACCCTTTCCCTTATCTTTTGTAGCAGAAGATGTAGGTTGGACTGAAGTAGATGGAGCTTGAATACCTTCTCTTATAACAACTCCAGTTGCTCTTATAGAAGCAGCTTGAGTTTCTAGGCTAACAGCTTGAGAAGCTGTTGGGACTGCTAGCCTAGAAGATGAAGCTGTTAATGCTGCTTGGACTGTTGGAGTTGGAGCTGCTTGGACTGGTTGAGGAACTTCCTGATTCTCCCCCTTTTTGGAAGCATTGGTTTGGTCAGAAGGACCTACAACCTTTGCCACATGGGTTTGAATCAACTGCTCTAGTTTGATGAGCTTATTTCCACAAAGAGTAAACCCTTTGTGTAGATTAGCCAGTTTCTGATTGTGAGCAGCTTCTGCCTGTTTGAGTGCATGAATTTGTGCCCCCTGTGCAGCAATGATGGACATTTGGTATTCCAACATTGTTACAACAGGTTTCAGCTTTGGATCCGTTAAGAGCATCAGTTGCAGACTAGTCTCAAGATCAGATAACACCAGGGGTGTTTGTGGTCTATCACTGACATTAACACCAGAAGTAGGAACCTCTGGGCCCCTCTTTTCTTGGTACTGGGGACTTCCAGCTCGTGTTTGCACACTTGCTGTTGCCATGGGTGTGGTCTTAGAGATGTTGGCCCTGTCCTGTGCCTCTTGTGCAGAGACATCAGTAGTGCCAGCCACAAAACCCATATGAACAGTCTCAGAAGAGATGTTCACCTCCTGATTGAGGTTGGGAGTGTCCTCAATTGGTTCCCTTTGGATATTCTGTGCAGAAGTATCCTCCTGCACAGGGATATATGGCTCTTGTCTGAGGGAGGAGGAGGAAGGAGCTCCTCGTCCCCTTTTCCTTTTATATAAGTATTTTAGTGGGCGTATGGGCTGTTCAAAAGGATCAGAGGGAATATCTGTATCATGAGGAGTGGGTTGGGGTCCTGGGGTTGAAGCAGTAATGTTGGGCTGTGTCTGCTCAGGCCCCTCTCCTCTGTTTCTTGTGATGATGTTCATCATTGCAGAGGGCAATGGAGCATCAATACTAACAAAATTGGCACTTGGCTTTATCAGCCTTTTGATTGAAGATAGTGAGTGCCTATGGGAAACATATATCCTCTTATGTAAATTTGAAGTAGTGCAGGTGTGTGCAATTATTTTTGCCAAAAATCGAGGATACATCAAAAATTTCCCATGCTTCAAGGAATGATGCCTTAACATTCCTTGAAAGATCATATTTGAAAAATTGAACTGTTGGCCAGTAGAAAAGCACACTAAGGCAGTGGCAATATTTGAAGAGAATTCGGACCAACCAGTTCTTTTGGGGCTTAAACATTGCTGAATAATATGCACAAGGTATTTCCATTTAGGAGAAAATGTGCTTTCAAGAAAGTAAAAGAATCAGCAGGACCCCTATATCCAATATTTTGAAGACCAAAGTGTAAAGCAGTAAGAGATAGGTCTTTTATACCTGTGGCATCTTGAAGATGCAGATGATGTCTGATGGACTCCTCGGTGATATTGATGGTAGTACCATCGATTTTGGAAGTCAGGGTAGGCACTCCATTGATGGTTTGAACATAGGCATGATTCCAGAATTGCTCAATATGAGATATGTATATAGTGGGGTTGATATTGAGGGCATAGTGGATATGGGAGTGCCTGAGGAAGTCCATCATCTCATGGAACGGTTCAAGGTCAGTGTGTTTCAGGGTGTATGGGAGGCAGTTGTGTTTTTTTTACGAACTCCATTGATCAAGAAACGACGGCTTAGGGTTTAGGGTTTGAAGAGAATGTGTGTATCGTTCAGAGAGAAAGCAGAAGGCCGTGGAAGAAGAATATGTAACTGGTAGTTACAACTGAACGAAACTGGGACCTTTAAAGGTTTCGAAAAGGTTAAGTCCCGCGCACACATTTGGGAAGTTACCTAAATACCCTGCACACTTTGACAGATCAAGTGAAAATAACTAGCAGTCCGAGAAAATGAACTAGCAGCATGAGAAAAGACTCATGCTGTTAGTGTAAAATTGTGCAGATTTTCAATGGAACAGTGTCTCCCCCTTAAATTAGCATATTGAGTTGATAATAATAAAAATCAATTAATCCATGTTTACCATACCAATGTTTGATATTAGGAAAGTGAACCTTCCTACATCAAAAGGTTTTGTAAATAGATCAGCTAGCTGATCATCAGTATGTATTTTGGTAACTTGGATTAACTTCTTTTCATTACAATCTCTGATGAAGTGAAATCTGATTTCTATATGCTTGGTTTTTGGGAATTTCACTGGGTTTTGCACAATGCTAATGGCACTTGAATTGTCAATATAAATAGGAGTGCATAAGAAATTCATACCATAGTCTCTTAGCTGATTTTGAATCCACATTACCTGGGAGCAGCAGCTTGCAGCTGCTACGTATTCTGCTTCAGTGGATGATGTGGAGACAGTTGTTTGTTTCTTGCATTGTCAAGAGACCAGTCTTGCTCCTAAGTATTGACATCCACCAGTTGTGGAATTTCTGTCAATGTTGCAACCACCATAGTCACTGTCAGAATATGCAGTTAGTTCAAAAGGAGAGTCTTTGGGATACCAGAGGCCTAAATGTGGTTGGCCTTTAAGGTATCTGAAAATTCTCTTAACAGCAACCAAGTGAGAATCCTTTGGTGAACATTGAAACCTGGCACACACACAAACAGCAAACATTATATCAGGTCTAGAAGATGTTAGATACATGAGAGATCCTATAAGGGATCTGTATAGATGAATGTCCACATCTATGCCATCTTTGTCTGTATGAAGCTGTTTATGAGGATCCATTGGAGTGCTTGCAACCTTTGTGTCTTGATAGCCAAACTTTTCCAGTATGTCTTTGACATACTTTGATTGACTTATGAATAGGCCAGTAGGCTTCTGTTTGACCTGCAGCCCTAGAAAGAATGTAAGTTCCCCCATTGAACTCATTTGAAACTTTTTGTGCATTAGGGCCTCAAAATCTTTGCACAACTTATCATTAGTTGAGCCAAAAATGATGTCATCAACATAGATCTGGACAAGAAGAATCTCAGCTTTGATGGATTTAGTGAAAAGTGTTTTGTCCAGAGTGCCTCTCTTGAATCCATTCTGTAGAAGATATGATGACAGTGTGTCATACCATGCTCTGGGGGCTTGGTGAAGACCATAGAGAGCTTTGTCTAGCTTGTACACCCTGTCTGGATACTTGTAGTCTTCAAAACCAGGAGGTTGACACACATACACTTCCTCTTCAATTGTCCCATACAAGAAAGCAGACTTAACATCCATTTGATACACTTTAAAGCCTTTGAAACTTGCATATGCTAGAAATAGTCTGATGGCTTCAATTCTTGCTACTGGAGCAAAGACATCATCATAATCTATTCCTTCTTCTTGAGTGTACCCTTGTGCTACTAGTATTGCTTTGTTCTTGATGACTATCCCTCTCTCATCCTTCTTGTTTCTGAACACCCACCTTGTACCTATTGCCCTCTTACCTTTAGGAAGATCCACCAGAGTCCATACATTCTGAATTTTGAACTGTAAAAGCTCTTCTTGCATAGCTTCAATCCAGGATGAATCTTTTAGTGCTTCTGATGCCTTTTTGGGTTCTAGTTGAGACATGAAGCAGGCATGTTCAAAAGCAGCTAGGCTGAATTCTGGAACTGCTTGTTCAGCAGCAGCAGTCTCATTGTGGACCATCTTCCTTGTTTGAACAGGAGTGCTTGGATCACCCAGTATTTGATTGAGAGGGTGATACTTATGAACTCTTAGTGTGGGCTCTCTCTCTGTTTGGAAGGACGTTCCAAGGTTTGTGTCATCTCCATCAGAACCAGTGATTGGTTCAGTTTCTGGAACAGCTTGAGTTTCTAGGCTAACAGCTTGAGAAGCTGTTGGGACTGCTAGCCTAGAAACTGGAGCTGTTTCCTTTTGTGTTTGAGCCGTGCTGTCAGGACTTGGGAATGGCACTTCAGTGTCTGGATTTGCATCATGTTGAGTGCTCAGGACCCCTGGAGGATCACATGACAGAAGTGGTAAAGTGGTGAAATCATCCCAACTTGTTGAATCTGCAGCAGTCTGAAACTTTGTGCCAACAGCATGAGAAATTGTATTGGCAGCTTCAACCCTGTATGGATCAGCTTCTGCAGTAAACTCATCAAAGCTCAGAGAATTTGTTAGTGAATCTAAATCAAATAACCAATCAGGACCAGTGCCTTTGATGTTAGCAGTATTTTCATTAAATTCAACATTGGCACTTTCTTCAATTGTTTTAGACACACTGTTGTATACTCTATAGGCTTTGCTTTGAGTTGAGTATCCTACAAAAAATCCTTCTTCAGCCTTACTCTCAAACTTCCCTAAGTAAGTCTTAGTGTGAAGAATAGTACATGGGCATCCAAAAGGCTTGAAGAAAGCTATTAGGGGACTTCTGTTGTGGAATAACTCATAGGGAGTTTTCCCTTGTGATTGAACTACTTGAACCCTATTTAGAACATAACAGGCTGTGTTAACAGCTTCTGCCCAGAAAGTCATAGGCAGATTGGAATCAGCTAACATTGTTCTAGCAGCCTCAATTAATGTTCTATTCTTTCTTTCAGCTACACCATTTTGCTGTGGTGTTCTTGGTGCACTATATTGTCTAGCAATACCTTTGGACTCACAGAAACTGTTTAGAATTTGATTTTTAAATTCAGTTCCATTGTCTGATCTTATCACCTTAACTTTGGAATTGGATTGGTTTTCTATCTTAAGGATAAAAGACTTAACAAGCTCAGCAGTTTCATCTTTGGACCTAAGAAAGTAAACCCAAGTAAATCTGGTGAAATCATCAACAATGACTAAACAGTATGCCCTTTTATTCAAACTCAAAACAGATGTTGGACCAAATAGATCCATATGTAACAGCTGAAGAACAGATGAGATTGAATTTACTTCTTTGGTCTTATGAGAAGTTTTGTGTTGCTTACCCTTAAGGCATGCTACACAATGATCATCACAAATGAACTCCTTTTGTGGTAAACCTCTTACCAGATTCTTTTTAACTAAATCATTCATGGACTTGAAGTTCATGTGACACATCCTTCTATGCCAAAGAGCAGACTCATTTGATGATGCTTTGGATATTAAACAGCTTAAAGTATTTGATTTAGTCAAAAGAGATGTGTCTAGGCAGTAAACATTGTCCTTTCTTGGTGTTCTAAGTAAAACCAGATTTTCAGGAATTTTGAAATCCTTTCAAAGAACAATGCACTCAGAATCTGTGAACAGAACAATGTTTTGTTTGTCACAGATTTGTGAGACACTCAATAAATTGTACTTAAGCTGTTCAACATACAAAACATCATGGAATGTCATGTTGCCTGCATTTACAGTACCTTTACCTGTAACCTTACCTCCTTTTGAGTTGCCTCCAAATGCAACAAAACCTCCATCAAATCCTTTGAAATTTGACAAGCATTCAGAATTGCCTGTCATGTGCCTAGAGCATCCACTGTCCAGATGCCATCTTGTCCTATGAGGAGACCTGTGGTTGCCCTGCACAAATAACAGCTTAGTTAGTAGTGGAGTAAACCCAAACCAAATTGGTTTTGGGTTGGCCTTGTACATTGACATAACTAAAAACTGTTTTTGACTTCTTGTATTTTGTGAGATCTACTGATGGAGTCTTTGGAGAGTATTTAGTGATAATATGAGGTATCCAGTTATTTTGATCATCTTTTCTTCTGACAGTCTCAGATGATTCACTAGCAGCTCCAGTTTGATGCCCAGCAGCTTGAGCTGTGTTTGTAGTGCTAACAGTTTCAGTTTTTGCACTAACAGCATCAGATTTTGACTTAGCAGTCTGATCTTTTGCATTAGCAGTTTGAGCAACAGATTTGTCCTTGACACACCATATTTGTTTAAAACTTGATTTAGGCTTTGCCAAAACTTGTTTTTGATGTGTGGACTGTTTTTTATTAACTTTTGAGAGTCTGTGATCAACTGTTCTCTTTGGAGCTGCTGTGGAAGGTTTCACTTTTGAGTGCTTTGCCTGTTTAGGATTTGATTTTGTGTGATGTACAGTCTGTTTTGCAACAGCTGGTTTGTAAAAACAATCCTTGGCTAAGTGATTCTTCCTTCCACAGTGAAAGCATCTTTTGACAGTTTGAATTGGAACACCAGACTTTTCTGTCAATTTCTGGTTCCTGTTTCTCTGGTTTCCTCTTACCTGCTGTTGTTTAGGAAACTTTTGAACACCATGCTTTTGGCATGTGCAGATAGAAACAGTTTTACCTCTTTTAGTTCCTTTTGATGAAGATGCAGTGTTACAGTTAGAATGTACAGAAACTTGTGGAGTAGCATTGCATACACTCATCTTCTCTTTTCCTTTCTTACTGGGAACTTGGACTTCTATGGGTGCACTCTTTGTGTCACAGTCTCTATTTTGACTCTTATCTTCTTTTAATTCAGGACTGTTATCAAGGATAGGATCTACAATAGTCATAGACTCATCTAGTGGTTCATTAACAAGTCTATCAGCAACTTCACTCATTGGATAAATGTACTTGTTATTATATGGAGGTGGAGTAGCTCTGTATCCTATTCCTTCTTTGGGATTGACCTGAGATTTGACTCTATCTTTGAATTGAACTTCCATTAGGTGTTCTAGCTTTTGATTTGCTAACTTGAAGTTACCTAGATCTATGTTAACAGATTCCAGTTTCTCATTAGCCTCTAACACCTTCTGTTCAGTTTCTTCTACCTTTTTATTCAGAGATTCTATTTTCTTATTGAGTTCCTTTTTCTCCCATTCATGATAGTTTCTATCATACCCCATTTGAATCTCATTATCCTTATAATCATTGATCTGTTTTTCCAGATCTTCTATGGCTTGCATATATTCATATCTCCTTTCTTCCATCTTAGCTAGAGTTTTGCACATGCTCTCATTATGATCTCTGTATTTTTTAACCATATTTTTGCATGATTGAGAGCAGAGTTTAGAGTTTACCTCAGATGGTAGTTCAGTTGAGGAGACATTTGAGGTTTCTGCCATAAGTGCTTGATTTTGGAATTCTTCCTCTGTCTGATCACTCCAGTCAAACACATTGTCTTCTTGAGAGACAAGTGCTGTTGATGAGGAAGCTTGAATGGGCTGTGAAGTCCTTGATGGTTGTTGACCTTGAGATCTACATTCTCTGGCAAAGTGACCAAGCTTATGGCATTTATAGCATTCCACTTTTGATTTATCAAAAGATGGTTTGCCTTCTGTTTTGGCTTGAAAGTTGGTCCTTCCAGTTCTTTTCAGGAATCTTTTGGCTCTCATGGTCAGCATTGCATGTTGCCACTTTAAATCCATCTCTTCAAGATCATCAGGATGGATTTGTTCCAAGTCTTCAACATTTAGAGCAAATAATCCATCATTGGCAACAAAAGCTTCATAATGAGTTTCAGCAGAATTGCCATCACCACCTGAAAAAGAATCACAGTTATTAGATTTTTCAGAGGACAGAAGAGCAGTGTTGTGATTATAAGAAAAGGATTTCTTTTTAGCATCAATTTCAGTCTCAAACACTCTTAGACTGTTGTACAGATCATCCAATTCTATCTCATCAAGTGTGTCTTTTGTTCTCCACTGTGCAGCATAGACTGTCCATTCTTCTCCAAGAGATCTGAGAAACTTTCTGTTGACTTCATCTTGATCCAGATTGACCTTTGCACTTTCTAGTTCACTTATCAGTTTGTTGAACCTGTTGTGACACCCTTGCCACAACAACCACCAATTACAAAACACCCAGGATTAATCACCAACATAAAATAACATAATGATCTGATAACCTAAATTAAGTGCGGAAGCATTAAAAACATAAATAAAGTAGTGCAACAAGTGTTAAACACCCTACGGTGCTATAAGGTACCAAGTCTAAGTCTACACACCCATACATTTATTACAATCATCCAGAATATTTTACAACATTGTCCAAATCACCATTACCGATCAAATAGTGCCGAGTCTCCCAAATCTTCCAAACGACCTAACTAGAAGGTCCAGCAGTAGACTTCCCTTTTCCTGTAAAATAAAAATCAACAATTGGGGAATAAGCGGATGCTTAGTGAATACAGAGATTATGCATTTTATAAATTTTTATGAAGCCCAAGGATAACACAGATGACCAACATCGGATATCCTCTTCGTACACAAAGTACGGACCAGAGCCGCAGCCCCTTCGAGCTCAAAGCTCGGCATTTAAACATACCATCTGAGACAAACGTACGATCGGGGATGACATACTGCCTACCGGGCCTAGGAGGGATCAGCTCCAGGTCATATAGCACAGTAACATCAGAGTAATCGATGCGACCCACCGGTCCATCACTAGATGCACAACAACCGAAAGGACATGCAACAAGTAAGAATGTGCATCTAAATCTACGCAAGTTAGTAGAATTCCAAACAATCAATGAAACAACAAGTCTCAGCAGGCAAAGCTTACATAAAACAAATATAAACATGCGAAATCTACTGTACTCACAGTGGGTGCGTAATTTATCTTTTAACCGATATTATTTCTCTTCGGGCTTTCAACCGGATCCGCCAAGTACCCCACTGTGGGTTGAACAACACCACAAGGGACCTGTTAAATTAGTTACAACAATATTTCAAGTCAAAAACCGTTTAAATCCATAAAACCAAGTTTCGTAAATTTTGCAATATTTTTCCCCATTTCGGATTCATATCCAAATTCGAACCTCAACTAAATTTGAACCCATTTCAAGTTCACACCTTGTCCTTTGCATAACTCTTGGTATTTTAGGTGTTGTTTATGAGTTTCATTCAAAATACTTGAGTTTAGAGAGTAGATTTCTCATTTTTAGGCATTAAACTCGAATTTCGGGGGTTAAATTCGAATTTCCTTCGAATTTAATGACTAAATTCGAATTCCTAAGGGTAGATTCGAACCATATTCGAATCTATGGCATTAGATTCGAATCTATGGTTGTAAACTCGAATTCCTGCTCGAATTTAGTACAAAAATCGAGTTTGTTCTTGCATTTCGACTCTGTTCTTGGTATTTTCGAGTTTGTTCATCTTTACAACTTAAATCCTTCATTTCAAAGCCTAAAATCATGAATATATCAAGTATTATACCTAGGTTTGATTCTATTACACATATACTATCACATTCTTGCAAGATTTCAAGCAAAATCGGCTTTAAATCGCATAAAAATGACAGATTCGAACTTATATTCTTCAAAACCGAAACACAAAATCTTGAAAGAGTCGATTCTTACCTTAATCCGTACGAAATCAAAAATCCAACCGTAGATTGTTGTTGTACTCCTCGAGATCTTTCTGATGACGTATAAATCTCGATAATCGGCCGGTCGGTTTGCGAGATATCTTAGAGAGATGTAGAGAGAATTTAGAGAGAGAAAGTTGTAGAGAGAGAGTGACTTATGGAAAATGAGAGAGTTTTTATCCTTTTTATTCCCATTTTCACCATTTTGCACATTTTACCCCTCATCTTAACCGGTTCCATAAAATACTGATTTATTCTTAAATTTATCATTAATAACTTTTATAATTCATAATATTCCTTAAAAATAATTCCGAGTTCAAATTTTCTTAAATTAACAACAAACTTTCTAAATATCTCAAATACATAATAATTGCTCAAATTTCAACTTAATTATATATTTTCCACTTAATTAGCCCAATTTCAATCAATAAATAAATCCGAGGATGTTACAACATGGGCTTCACCACGCTCAACTTCGTCCTCGAAGTTACTCGGATTCGAACAGTTTTGGATACTTCCTTAACATTTCCACCTTTGTCTCCCAAGTGTGATTTGCTCCTTTATGATGCTTCCAACGTACAAGCACCATTTCTATCTCTTTGTTTCTTATTCTTCATTACTACCTTATTCATAATATATTCCGATTTTTCAACATATACTATCCCTTCATGATTTCTAATTCAGTATAATCAGCCTAATCTTCGTTACCAGTTGTGAAGATTACATAAAGCTTTCCACATAAAACACCAAGTGCTATTTCGATATTTCCTTAGATAATTCCAAAGGAGATAACAGATTCCTAACTTTTCTGTTATTCTCAATAAACCAATACACTATAGTGCTAACTTGTTCCTTTTTGTTGATACTTAAATCCAAAATACATGATCTCATCATTTATTCAAATATGAAAATAGTTCATTCATTTTGACCATTTGTCGAGGTCGGTAAGCTGTACTCATAGCTATATGGGTGCATAATCCTACTTGTAAAGCAAACCAAAAGTTGAACATGAAACAACTCCTCTAATAAGACATATTCAACTATAAACTTATACCAACATATCATTGATAATTACGATTACAGATTTTCCCCCAACATTGATATACAAATCTTTATTCATAATGTCCATGAATTAGTTGGGGTGTTGGCTATCCCAAATGGCATAACAAAATACTCGTAACTATCCCTGAAATCCATTTTCAGTGTTTTCTCCTTACAAATCTTTCAACTAGTGATATCCTGAACATAAATCAATCTTTGAATAATAACCAACCCCATTGCAACTGATCAATAATCATCAATTCCTGGCAGCGAATACTTACTTGTTATAGTCAATTTGTTCAAATCATGTTAATCTATACACATTCTCATTATGACATCCTCTGTTTTATAAACAATATCAGGCTCCCCATGGCAAAGAACTCAATCTAACGAAGCCCTTTTCTGATAACTCCTAAAGTTGTTTCATCATCTCTTTACCTTTCAGTAGATGCATACCGATACGAACAACAAGCTATTGAAGGAGCTCTAGGGATCAAGTCAACACAAAATTTCACTTGTCATTCAAGCGGCACACCAGACAAGTCTTGGTATCAATAACATATACCAAATAAAACTCACAGCCCTAAGCAATCAGCTTTCGGGACCTAACAATCAACTTTAGACATTGATCCCCACTTCTCCAATACTCATATATACAATTCTCTCGCCTCCTTTCGGCGTAGTTATCTTTATTATTCCTTCATTGCAAACTACATGCGTCTTGTCACATATGTTTAATAAGTTCTTTCTAATTATCGTATCAAATCACCGATCTAAAGTACAATCATGATACACATGATCTATTTTAACTAATGTGTTATTAAGAAATTTCAACATCAATCACAACTGTCAACTTAGTCCAAAAGACTAACATTGATTGCACAAATGCAGTAGTTACGATTTAATTAATCGGCACCAGAATTTAAACAAAACTCATGACCACCTCCGAATCTCTCTTAGATTCCGAATCGTAGTATTAGACCTTTCTTTACGGTATAAGCAAATTTCATTACTGTCCAAAGTCTCTTTAACTTTCTTATTGATCAATTACCATATCAATAAGTATACTATCCTCAAGTAGCATTATATTTCCTTTTTAATTGATTACAACTCACGTACATATCTTACTTATATCTCACATTGTATATTCTAAATCTCATACAGTATGAACACCATTATCATACCCTCGTACGGTTTCTCTCAAATTTCTAGATTTGGTTTCCTCATATAATGTTCGTATATATATATATTGATATTGAAACAATTTCCTTGATTCCAATTACATAAAAATTCTCACGATATTTTAAACATCTTTTCCAATCCAAAGCTTCAGAATCCATTTTGGCTTCTCATCTAATGCCTATACAGATACTATAGTATTCTTTTTCACAATCATCATCTTACCTATATTAGTAACAACTTTTTCCTAATACTTAAGTTCATGTTATCTTCAAAATCATAAAACTTCGATGAAATTACACGTAGAATCTTAAAGTACTCTTCTAAAATAGCCCATTTCTCCTCAATTTTAACAAACATCAGTCCTTTTTGACATTTGTCATTCTTATTTATAAAGTCGACATCTTCTACATCTATCACGTTACATTCACTGAATGCTATCGGAGTAAGATCCAAATTTGAAGATTACATCTTCACTTTCTAAGGTGCAGCTACGATATATGTAATCTAATTCGGCTAGAGTGTTGCTAGTAGCTTCTACGTCAAATATAGCAAGTCACTTAAACAGTGTCATGAATAATCGTTGTACAAAACAATAGACACAAAAGGCCTATTGACATCAGAATTAAACATCACTATTGCAAGCAAAGATTTAACTTATAAACGTACCCGCATCCACCTTCGGGTTTTCCTTAGCTTCTTCCGCGGTAATCTGATATGCACTAGCCTATCCCCTTTGTGGCTGATTCCGACGGTTGGCTGAACCACCACTTGATCCTCCAAATGATCGAGTCGACGATGGAGCAGCAGCTGTTGGAGTATTCTTTCGACAATCCCTGCTATAGTGTCCCCACACACCACATTTATGGCAGGCATCCGATCTTCGTGGGCATTCATTTTGGTAGTGGCCCAATTCTCCACAGCAAAAACATGTACGCCCCTTAGTACACTTGCCGAAATGTTCCAAATGGCATTTATTACAGTATCGCGGCTCAGAGTTGATGGAGTATGCACGAGAACGATCAGAAGACCCAGAGTAGTCTCCGCCGCGTTGACGTTTCGGTGGTGAAGGTTGAGTTGGGCTGGCTGAAGCAGCAGCAGCAGATCCCATCACATATCCTGACATACTCAGGATCTGTTCTACATTTCTGGCAGCTTCCAGCAGACTAGCAAACGTGGGGTAACGTATGTTGCTCATCAATCTTCGGATTTCCAAATCAAGACCAACCTCAAATCGGGTAACTTTTCTTTCTTCTGTATCAACCTGATGAGGCGCAAATAAACTTAGCCTCGTGAACTCTACCGCATATTGGGACACAGACTTAGTCCCCTGAATTAGTGTCATAAACTTAGCTTCTAGTCTTCGGCGTTCATCGGCTGGACAATACTGCTGAGTGAATAAGTCCTTGAACTCAGCCCAAGTCATAACAGAAACCTTCTCCTGTGTCAACGCATTCACCATAGCGTTCCACCACATGATCGCATCATTCGTGAACATTGCTGTAGCATACCGAACTATATCCTTCTCAGCACAATCGCTGATTCGGAATGTTCTTTCAGTAGCTGTTATCCATTCAAGTGCGGCAACAGCATCCCCTAAACCGTTAAACTCCACCGCCCCGTTTCCTTTAAAATCCTTAAACCGACAACCCCTGGGCTTATTAGATGACCCAGTGTTGTCATCTTGTTCCTCATTATTTCCCTCCCTTTCTTTTTCTTTGTTCTTCCTTTTATCTTCTCTTCTCTTAGCATCGGCCTCGTCTCGAGCCCGAAACTGATCCTCAATCATTTTGTTCTGTTCAGCCATCAAGGCTAGCATCATTTCTCTTGCTTCTTCAGGTGTCATCCCTCCTCCAGACATGTTCTAAAATTATAAACATATAACTTGTTTAGTAACATGTCATTAATTTAAAGACACCATTTATTTGTCCCGTATGATAGTCAATCTCTTATAATTACTAGATCATAACCTATCTTAGTTCAGATCATTACCTAAACCACTACATATCATCACCTAATGTTTGAGATCAAGACCTCACGGACACTTGAATCTCAAACTACTGCTCTGATACCATCTCGTGTGACACCCTTGCCACAACAACCACCAATTACAAAACACCCAGGATTAATCACCAACATACAATAACACATTGATCTGATAACCTAAATTAAGTGCGGAAGCATTAAAAACATAAATAAAGTAGTGCAACAAGTGTTAAACACCCTACGGTGCTATAAGGTACCAAGTCTAAGTCTACACACCCATACATTTATTACAATCATCCAGAATATTTTACAACATTGTCCAAATCACCATTACCGATCAAATAGTGCCGAGTCTCCCAAATCTTCCAAACGACCTAACTAGAAGGTCCAGCAGTAGACTTCCCTTTTCCTGTAAAATAAAAATCAACAATTGGGGAATAAACGGATGCTTAGTGAATACAGAGATTATGCATTTTATAAATTTTTATGAAGCCCAAGGATAACACAGATGACCAACATCGGATATCCTCTTCGTACACAAAGTACGGACCAGAGCCGCAGCCCCTTCGAGCTCAAAGCTCGGCATTTAAACATACCATCTGAGACAAACGTACGATCGGGGATGACATACTGCCTACCGGGCCTAGGAGGGATCAGCTCCAGGTCATATAGCACAGTAACATCAGAGTAATCGATGCGACCCACCGGTCCATCACTAGATGCACAACAACCGAAAGGACATGCAACAAGTAAGAATGTGCATCTAAATCTACGCAAGTTAGTAGAATTCCAAACAATCAATGAAACAACAAGTCTCAGCAGGCAAAGCTTACATAAAACAAATATAAACATGCGAAATCTACTGTACTCACAGTGGGTGCGTAATTTATCTTTTAACCGATATTATTTCTCTTCGGGCTTTCAACCGGATCCGCCAAGTACCCCACTGTGGGTTGAACAACACCACAAGGGACCTGTTAAATTAGTTACAACAATATTTCAAGTCAAAAACCGTTTAAATCCATAAAACCAAGTTTCGTAAATTTTGCAATATTTTTCCCCATTTCGGATTCATATCCAAATTCGAACCTCAACTAAATTTGAACCCATTTCAAGTTCACACCTTGTCCTTTGCATAACTCTTGGTATTTTAGGTGTTGTTTATGAGTTTCATTCAAAATACTTGAGTTTAGAGAGTAGATTTCTCAATTTTAGGCATTAAACTCGAATTTCGGGGGTTAAATTCGAATTTCCTTCGAATTTAATGACTAAATTCGAATTCCTAAGGGTAGATTCGAACCATATTCGAATCTATGGCATTAGATTCGAATCTATGGTTGTAAACTCGAATTCCTGCTCGAATTTAGTACAAAAATCGAGTTTGTTCTTGCATTTCGACTCTGTTCTTGGTATTTTCGAGTTTGTTCATCTTTACAACTTAAATCCTTCATTTCAAAGCCTAAAATCATGAATATATCAAGTATTATACCTAGGTTTGATTCTATTACACATATACTATCACATTCTTGCAAGATTTCAAGCAAAATCGGCTTTAAATCGCATAAAAATGACAGATTCGAACTTATATTCTTCAAAACCGAAACACAAAATCTTGAAAGAGTCGATTCTTACCTTAATCCGTACGAAATCAAAAATCCAACCGTAGATTGTTGTTGTACTCCTCGAGATCTTTCTGATGACGTATAAATCTCGATAATCGGCCGGTCGGTTTGCGAGATATCTTAGAGAGATGTAGAGAGAATTTAGAGAGAGAAAGTTGTAGAGAGAGAGTGACTTATGGAAAATGAGAGAGTTTTTATCCTTTTTATTCCCATTTTCACCATTTTGCACATTTTACCCCTCATCTTAACCGGTTCCATAAAATACTGATTTATTCTTAAATTTATCATTAATAACTTTTATAATTCATAATATTCCTTAAAAATAATTCCGAGTTCAAATTTTCTTAAATTAACAACAAACTTTCTAAATATCTCAAATACATAATAATTGCTCAAATTTCAACTTAATTATATATTTTCCACTTAATTAGCCCAATTTCAATCAATAAATAAATCCGAGGATGTTACACCTGTCAAAGATTTGAGTGAGATTTTCATTCTTTCCACCAGAAAAGTTTTCATACTGCTGTTTCAAGAGGTCCTTTTGATTTCTCTTGGTACTTGCATTACCAGCAAACCTCTTCTCTAAGGCATTCCAAAGAGAGTGAGCAGTATAAAACTTTTTGAACTGATGTTGATAAGCATTAGGAATGGCTATTTGTAATAATGTGAGTGCTTTCACTTCATTCATTCTAGCCTTCCTTTCAAGTTCAGTTTTTGGAGGAGTTTTGACTGGTTTTCCATCAGCATCAAGTTCTGGATCAACTGCAGGAGGGAATTCAACAGCTTCCCATATGGCATAATCAATGAATTGAATATGCTGTTGAATCCTGAGTTTCCACATCTCAAACTCAGTGGGCTTGAGCAAAGGCACTTTGAGTCCTTGCCCAGATCCACTGCTGCTATTTTCAAATTCCATTGAAAAAGATTAAAAAAATAATTTTGAAGAAAGTTTTCGACTTTGAAAAACAAAGAACGACCTGTGGCTCTGATACCACTTGTCAGAATCTAAATATAATGAAAATTATGAATAACCAAGATTAACTGATTTGAATTTATCAGAGTATAAATCAATAATCTTGCTTTGAATCAAAGTTTAATTAAGAAGTTTGCGGAATAACACTTAATTATTTTGACAAAAACTTTCAGAATCAATAATAGCATAAAACATAAGAAGTAATCAAGACTGTTTGTATTGCTGAATTCAATGATTACAATCACCTCTAATCTGTTTGATTAGACGAAGAACACAAACTGTTCTTAGGGTTTTACAACCTTAGAGGCTTATGAAAACTCTATCAATAAAGCAATTACAGACTCAAAATATGCAGAAAACTCTTTCTCTATGCGTGTATCTTCTATACAATACTCTGTCTATTTATATTACTTTATGGACGTGTTTCCTTGAAGGACTATGACTTCTCTGATAGTAGATATGCTGGAATCTTCGTGTAGATATCTTCCCTGAAAATCAGCACATTCTGTTTATGAAACTGTTGAGCAGCTTGAATGACTTGACAGCATGAACTGAGCAGCTTGAGTTGATTTGTTCTGGCAGCTTGAACTTTTACACTGGCAGCTCGAGTTTCTTCAACTAGCAGCATGAACTTTGTACTTACATGAAAAATCTACTAACAGTCTGAGAAGTCTAAACTAACAGCTTGAGTATACTTAAACTATTTTCCCAACACACCTGATCCACTTAGGTTCATGTTTGAATGAAGATTCTCCTGTATTAGTTTCATTCTCATTTGGTCTTGCAGACTAGCTTTGAAGTTGTTTAGACACACTGATGCCTACAGCTTGTTCACCCATTGAGAATGAATCATTATTATTGAACACACCAGCAGAGGATCCAGGGAAATCAACATTGATAGGTTCTGGATATAGTGCATTAACTATATCGGTACACTTATTCACAATGGATGTACTAATATAATCGTCATCATGTCCATTGTGGTTAACCGGTTCCACTCTGGGTGATGTGGAAGCTTTTGAGTCCTTTTCCTCCTTAATGGAATGCATAAGATCATCAAAGCTGAACTCTCCTGAAACTGATTCACGAACAGCTTTGGTAGAAGCATTCTTAGACTCCTCAAAGGTGACATTGATAGATACATCTATCACCTTTCTTTTGTAGTTGTATACTCTGTAGGCTTTAGAAACAGCTTAGTATCCAACAAAGACACCTTCATCAGCTTTGGGTTCGAATTTGGCCAGCTGGTCCCTTTGATTCATGATGAAACAGGGACATCCAAACACATGAAAATAGCTTATATTTGGCTTTCTCCCTTTGATTAATTCATATGGAGTCTTATTGAACCTTTTCACCACTAAGGATTTGTTTTGAGTGAAGCAGGCAGTGTTGACAGCTTCAGCCCAAAATGATGAAGGCAAACCTGATGCACATAGCATGGTTCTAGCAGCTTCAATGAGGGTTCTGTTCCTTCTTTCAGCAACTCCATTTTGTTGTGGAATCCTTACAGCTGAAAAGTTTTGAGAGATCCCTCTTTCCTCACAGAAGTCCTCAAGAGTACTGCTTTTGAATTCAGTATCATGATCACTTCTAAGCTGCTTGACTTTGGTAGAGTTCAGAATTTCCATCTTTTTGATAAATCCAATAATCTCTCTGGCAGCCTCTCCTTTGATCTTTAGGAAGATCACCCATTTAAACGTGGAGAACTCATCAACCATTACTAGAGTGTATCTTCTACCTCCTAGACTTGGGACACTAACAGGTCCAAACAAGTCCATATGGATTAAGAAGAGACGTGTATCTATAGAGAAATTATGTTTGGATTTAAAAGATGTTTTCCTTTTGCTTATCCTTCTCACAGGTAGTGCAGAGTTTATCCTTAAGATAAGTTATAGAAGGAAAACCTGTTACTAACTTTTTCTTACCGAGTTTGTTGATATTCTTGAAGTTCAGGTGTGATAGCCTTTTGTGCCATAACCAGTTGAGGTCTGCATTGCTTCTTGAGATGAAACAGGTTTCAGTTGTTGGATCAGCAGATTTCATGTCCACAACGTATACACCTTTCTTCCTTTGTGCACACAACAAAACTTTGCCTTGGGGATCCAGTATGTACCCAGGTGCTCATCAAAATTAATCTTGTAGCCAGCATCTTAGAGTTGGCTAATGCTAACAAGGTTATGGTTTAGCGCAGACACATAGGCTACTCTTTTGAATATTGCAGCACCAGCTTGAAGGGTTCCATATCCTTCTGTAGATCCCTGGACATTGTCACCAAAGGTGACCTTTAGGCGTTTTTCATGTTTGGGATCACTCAACAAATATTTGCAACCTGTCATGTGGCCTGAGCAGCCGCTGTCCAAGTATTAAACCTGGCTTGGTTGATTAAACTGTAGAGTGTCATGAGAAAATATTAGTTTTTAGGGGAACTCATCATAAGAATGAGTTCTCCTTCTTCATCAACATTTGTTGATGGATCACTGAGATCTACACTAATATTCCCAATTTAGATTGTATTAGCTAAGATACTCTCCTCAATGACAATGTTACTCCCAACACTGCTGGTTTTTGCAATGTTGGAGCTAGCAGTGTCAGCAGGCCTTATGTCCTCAGTTTCAGAATAGTCTTTGGCCATATGAGTCTTCTTTCCACATTTGTAACATTTTCTCTTTTTAGACTTTTTGAATGAAGCACTCCCAGAAACACATTCTGGTTTATCTTTGTTGGTTTTCTCAACAGATTTTAACAAACTCTCACTTATTTTAGAAGAACCAACAGCTTGGGTTGAAGGTACAACAGCAACATCTTTGCCTGTATCTTCTTTCCTCTTTTTGGGAGGACAAAGATCAAACACAGGTAGTTTGATTGTCTTTTGTCCTTCCACCGGTTTAGGAAACTTATTCCCAACTTTCTCAGGTTGAGCAATGGCTTTGCCTTTGCCTTTATTGAGATGCGATGACCGTTGCCTATCAACATAATCATTACTTTTGGTTTTAACAAAAGATTTTCATTCATTAATAACCAGCTTTCCACTATGATTTAAAAATTATTTGAAATCACAGCAGTTTTGCTTCCAACATGTGAGTTACCCTTGTTGAAAGAAGGCTGCTTTCCTTTTAAAAACTTTTTCTCAAAATGTTCAGCATCAAAAGGGTGAACAGCTTTCTTCCCATCAGCTTTAGATTCAGAAACTGTCTGGTTGACAGCTTTAGTGCCCAAAGCTGTAGTATTAACTTGTTTTCCCTTCTTTGTCTATGTGAACTGGCTGGACATTTAGCAGGCTGATTTGATGGAGAAGACATTCCATCATCAGCCTTTGTAGCTGTTTCACATAAACTGTCAGCGTTTTGAGGTCTGACAAACCTGTTTGTTGGGACCAACTTTCCATTTACTTTTTGGATAAAAGTACTTGGAAGCTCACCAAGAGTGGATAAGTTTTTTTCTAGATTATTAACCTCCACAATAGAAGCTGCAATATCAAGATCTCCTCTAATATAGGCTTGGATTTGAGCAGGAATCTGCTGATTAATACATTGACTGACTCTCTTAGCTGAATGGCACTAAGAGTCAACAACATTTTGAAGCTTAGCATGCATTGGGTCTGTTTCTTTCTTTTCTTGTAATAAAATGATGTTGATGTGTTTTATTTCATCAAGTACAGTTTTCGACTCATGAAAACTGTTCAGTTCATTAGTTTTTATTTCAAGATCAGATTTTAACTTAGACATTTCAGACTTCAAACCATCATGCTTCTCAACAGCAGCTTTTAAATCAACAAGTAAATAATCAAACATTTTAACTTTTTCCTCAGAGCTGTAATCCTTTAAATTTTGAACCTTATACATCAAGGTGGGATTCCAGTTCTCTAAGGTGCTGAGAGCTTCAGCTTCAGCAAGGTCCTGTTTGAAGTTGCTTGTTGAGGGGTGAAGGGCCATCGTCGTGACCCGCAGTCCTTAAATCCACTATTTAGCTAGAAAAGTAAGGGTCGAATCCACAGGGAGTGTGGTCGTAATCAGGATTAGGTTATTAGCCTTAAAAGTTTATTAAAAGCTTTTAAATTGTGAATTTGTGGATTTGAATGAATCGCTTAGAGTGATGGTTTGCTATCGCTTTGTAACTAAAATTAATGACGAAGTAACTAACGTAGAAGATAAACAATCAAGAGACGAATAACCATTCACGGGATCACCACGACACAAGTATTACTCACTATCATTTCATGCAACCATCACATAGACATAACCAATTGCGCGACTAGATTAATCAAACATGTCTTAACATATAACTCTCGGCATAGCGCATGCAGTATTAATACTTGTCTTAATCCTTAAGCTAATGCACTCGGCACAAATAATAGTACCAAGATAAACTATCTTGCTTCTACCAATCAAAATATACAATCATAATCATAGCCGAATGCTTATCATTTGCATACACATAATAGATCTCATTTAATACAAATACATCATAGCACGAGACATTAAAGTAGAGTAAACTTAACCGTAGATCCTCCGCAAACGGCTAATGGGATTAGACTTATCAAATCTCCCCAAGTTAACTCTTGGTCATCCTCGAACTAGCTTTTGGAATCTGAACTAACTAAGTAACGAGCATGTATTGGTAGTGACTCTAAGAATTTTATGTTAAGCTAGCCTTCGTACTAAAGCATTAAAATTCTTAACATGTAAATTGAAGACGTTTTCAGTTGAAATATACTTCTCTTAGAATTTATATAATGTATCTCACTTTTGAAAATACCCTTTTAGCTCAAGGTTACGATACTTAAAACATGTGGGTCTACCGACCATCTTTTCCTCTTTGCATGTTTACGACAAATTTTCTTTTTTAACACCATGCTTATATCTATATTCTTTTCACTAGATTAGCTAGATGATCCATGTAACAAGATTTCAGTCAACTGCTCCCGAACCAAATGGTTTTAGGGGATTAGGCATGACTGGTACCCCTACGGAATTAGTTTCCCGAACCATCTAGACTACAATTAACTTACTTTTGTGGCTAAATCATGATTAAGTTCTCCCTCTTATTGCATGGGTTTCCAAAATCTTTTGACACATTACTTATATTTAAGCCCAAATAAATTTTAACGTACTTGAATTCATTTTACATGGCAAAAATTTTAATAATTATTACGACTCTTTTCTTAGTTATAAAATATCATGTCACCACTAGCCAATTCACTCACACATGTATTTTCTAAGTATTAACATGTTCCACGGCCAGATCGGCAATCAAGACTCAAATGGGGAAGAAATGACAGACTATATAAACATTATAAACTCTACAAAGGACTTGGCTAAGAACTAAAACTAAATGAAAATTACGAAAATGAAATTAAATGCATGACAAACTAAAATAAAATAAAAGACAGAAAAGTAAAGAATAAGGAAGGATAGTACCCGATCAATCAAATGGAGGAGATGGCGGAGGAGGACCGAAGACGCTGTTGAAGAAGTCGGTATACGGGTTCTGGCCATAGGTGAACCGTGCAGTCGGCGGAACCAAGTGAGAAGGCATCGGGTCTGGGAGGTCCTGCCTACCATGCGCCGGATAGCGCTGATAAATATCTACAGCAGGGTTATAGGCCTGGTAGTCGGGCTTCTTGTAATCCTCATAAGACTGATATGGCATACCGGCTACAGAGTGCTCGTGATGTCGGACTCCCTCCCAATATGCCCAGTCATGGTGTTGGTAGTAGGCATTTTGGTATGCCAGGGCTCTCTGCCCGTCCTGTAACTGATCTACCCGACCCGCTAAGTGATCGACCCTATCATAAATATGGGTCAGACACCCATTCATCTCATCTAGTCTCTGGGTAACATCCTCTCGGAACTCACCCTGACCCACTGCTATGTCCTCTATCCGCCTCATCATGCGGTCAAAATCAAAACCATCATTACCTCGACTGCGCGAGGTAGACGCACCTAGATTCGGCTCATCATGCTGAACTTCCGACTCATTAGCGGTCTTCTCCTCTCTCTCTCCTCTCATCCTCAGTGTAGTCCTCGATATACGACTCATTTGTCTCTTTGTCGAATATCTCGAAACCTTCGTCAACTTCCCTAAAAATCAAGGCAGGGAACATGGCGGCCGTAATGAATGTCGTCGAAATGGGGGAGAGCAGGGAATCGGGCGAAAGTGAGCCCGTCCTCTCAAGGAACATAGAGATCAACCAAGCATGGGGGATGATTGTCCTCTCTCTTGTATCGTACATAGCCCATAAATCATTCATAATTGACCACGCAAAGGACAGTCTGCGCCTACCCTTAAGAAGGGCGTGAGGGACTGTGATATCTCTATGCCTGACTTTGGTCAGGTCACTATCACGAGGCAAGATGTTGTTCACAATAATCTTGTGAAGCACCTTACACCTCGGAGACAAAGCCTTTCGGCTGTAGGAAGTGGAGGACTCAGACTCCAAAATGGATGGAATAAAAACTATATTTACCTGCTCTGCCCACTCCCCTGACCAAGTCATGTTAGTTAAGGCCAATTGGGCGTCATTCCTATACTCGTACCCCTGCTGGTTAGACCCTTAGTGGCCTACCCCAGTATCTAAATTAAATTATTGGCGAAGGATTTGTGCATCCATCGCCACGTCCCTACCATGGGCGGTACTTATCAACCTAAAGTCGTTCGATGAACGACCCGTCTCCCTCCGTAGGGTAGATATCCACCCCACTACATCGGCCTGATAAATATCGTGGCCACCCAACTCAAGCACACTTTCCCACCCTAAATAGTCAAAAAAGTATGGGATCCCGTAGTGCTCAAAATCACTCCTCTTAACCCTCATTTCAGTTAACACTTTATTTGAATATTTCTTATACAAAAACAAGTGTCTTGTAATGTGTTCGGGGTGTTGGGATAATAGGAGGTTTGGAGACCAATCTATCGGGACATTAACATTTTGAGTTCGTTGCCTCGTTCTCCTCAACATCTACAATTTGTGTCAACCAACCATAATATGTATGAGATAAATTAAATAATGTACCATATAATTGCAAATTGCACAATTACGCTTACTTATAAGATGCATTTATATATATATATATATATATATATATATATGTATATATATATATATATATATATATATATATATATATATATATATATATATATATATATATATATATATATATATATATATATATATATATATATATATATATATATATATATATATATATATAATAGCACATAAAATTAATATTTTAAGCTAATCACCCAAGTTTTATGATTTTTTTCAATATATGCACATTTAGGAAACCAACTTTATAAATTCATATTAATTTCTAGAAATTAACCATGACAAATTAACAAACTTAACAAATAAACACATATCTCATAAAACATACATCAAGGATATCATCAAATTCATGCAATTTCACATACTTTGACTCTAAAAAGTCAAAACACCGTGAAAACTCCATGGATGACCATGAAGCTCAAGTTATCATTTTTGCTCAGAAGTATGAAATAAGTTGCAATAACTCAATAAAAACACTAACCTTGGTGATTGGAAGCTTAACTTGGTACAAATCTAGCATTTTTTCTTCACCACTTTCTCTATCCAAAAATCTTCAAAATGGAAGAAACTACCCACAAGGAGGTGATTTCTAGCCTATATTTTTGATATTTATGAAAATGTGGGTGTTTTGAAGCTTAAATTTGCAAATTTTGGGCACAAAAATGATGTTTTTGGGAGAGAGCCGCACACCCAACCATAGACAAAGGTTCTAGGGTTTGTAGAAATGAAAAATGATGCTCAAATCTGGTTTTAAGATCGATGGGATGCAGGGCCAGCGCAGGACTGCGCCCCCCCCCCCCTGCGCCCAACATTGCTGAACTTATAAATTTTTACTGTTATGGTTCGCGGGGCTGTAAATCTTCCTAATTTTTGATATAGAATGTTGTAACATCCCTAATTTGAGCCTGGTACGTGGATTTAATTTATTGGCTCTTTATTTTAATAATTATTGCGTGTTCCAATTAAATTCTGTTTCGTGGATTTAACGTGTCAAGATTGAGTGATACGTGTCTCCGAGCTAATAATTAGTGGATTATTATTATCTTTGAGATCATGGATTTAATTGGGTCCTAATGATATAATTTGTGAAAAAGTGATATCTGGTCCGGGTTAATGGGTTCGGAGCCGGTTAAAGATAGAGACGTATATGTATAGCTTCCCTTATCCCTTTTATCCTCTTATCCATTTTATGAGAAAAACCCTAATGGTGAGTGTGTGTAATTGTGTAAAGCTCCAGCTGAGAATTGAGGCCAGAAGTGAAGCCAAAGGGACTGAATTCAAGTTGTATTGCTTTCCTCTTGATCATCTTGTGTTCTTGAGATTTTGGAGGTATGAATTCTTGAATTTGAGTAGCTAAGTGTTGAGTTATGTATGTGTTTATGTGGGAATTGATTTCTGGAAGTATGTGGGTTAGTTATGTATGAATTTTGTGTCTTTTACTGCTGGAAATCGGGTGTGGGGGTGGTGAAAAACCCCTGGGTCGGCTATGGAGTTCGAAGGGCAAAGCCGCTGTTGTCTGGCCGAAGCGCGGCGCGCAAATGGGGAGCGCGGCGCGTTTTCTGATCTGCAGAAAAATTCAATAGGGTCAACATAAGAGAGTCTTGATTCGTTTGGGAACGTGTTTTGAGTTTAGTTTAATTGTGATAATTGTGTTGGATTGAGTTATTCGGTCGTTGAGACTCGTGTTAATATGTGAGACCCGTGATGTGTACAGGTGTTAGCCGATCGCGTGCCGAGCCACATTGAGAGTTCCGGGTTTCGAATCAAGTTTCGGGTAGTCGGTGAGTACTCGAGTTCTTTTCAAACGCACATGCATTCTTTCGATTCGTCTATGTGGTTGTGATATATTGTGTTTGAGACTGTAATAGCGCGCAGGTATGAGCTTCTCTACCCTATACGTGCTATATGTGTTTGAATTGCAGGTGTCCGCGATGTGTGATCGCGCAGGCTGACTGTCCCTAACCAGTCATGAGATATGAGGCTGTATATATAAGGCAGTGATATGCCAGGTCGCTCCTGTGCCTATTGAGTAGCTAACCGCTGCTGTGTGAGGCCTGATAGCTGGGGAACGTGGTCCCCTTTTGAGCAGAGATATGTGTTATGCATCGAGTTGCATATGTGTGCTGAGATATATGTGTTGTGTATGGTATGTGTTCTTACTTGCAGTGTCTAACCCTCGCGTACTCACGAGCTGTCCAGCTTATGTTTTCGAGTCCTGTGTGTGTCTCAGGCAGTCATATCGTGGGGTCGCAGCCGCAGTCACAGCCACAGCAGCCGAAGTAGGGATCGGGCATTTTAGAGCCGTGTATGCTGACTGTATTTGATGCTAGACCTTAGAGTTGTATTCTGTATTTTGTACTTGATCAGCGATGTGTTAGCTATCAGTAGTTGGTGTTTAACAGATAATTCAGTATCTATGTATCTGCCTCATCATGTGATTTGATTTATGACAGCTTGTATGATAAAGTTTTAATTAGCAGTGTTTTCCGCTAATCCTGTGACATGTGCATTATGAGATGATTGCGTTATTGCCACCTGTGTATTGTATTGACATGGCATTTGTGTGAGAATTGTGGGTGTTACAGCTTGGTATCAGAGCTTGTGGTTTCAGTATTGAGTATCAGTGGATGCTTGTGCTCTTACCGTGTTCAGATCCGTGGGATTCTTCCCTGAGACTGAGTTTAGCGGAATTAACTGACCTAGCTTATTGTATAACGCTGGGTGATCGATCTGTTATCTTACCTTTGTGATATGTGCAGGTTATTATGGCAGATCATGGCGAGGGTTCAGGGCCAGAGAGACCAGCGGGAGACGAGTATGTCCGCCGGTCAGAGATGTTATCAGTGTTGACTGAGTTCTACAGAGAGAGGGACAGAGAGAGAGAGGGCAGCAGCGACAGAGAGCTGATCCGCCGCCAGTGACTAGTGCTGAGACAGTGGTTGGGGCATCTTCTTCTTCTGTGCGAGGTGGGTCCTTTAAGGACTTTATGGCAGGAGCCCCACCTCAGTTCCGAGGCGGTGGTGAGCCGGGTGCGGCTATGGCTTGGGAGAGAGAGATAGAGGCGGCATTTCGAGTTGCCCATGTCGATCCTCGTGATATGGTCGGCTATGCGGCTTATCAGCTGAAAGGAGGGGCTTCACAGTGGTGGAAGTCCATTGAGTCATCCATGACTACTGCAGCAGCTTATGCTATGACGTGGGATCAGTTCCGCGCCATCTTTGAGTTACAGTATATTCCCCGCGATGAGCGCCGGGAAATGGAGCGTTGTTTTCTACATCTTCAGCAGGGCAGCATGTCAGTCCAGCAGTATGTAGACGGATTTAATGAGTATGCTCAGTTTGCGCCCCAGCACGTGGATACAGAGATTCGTAAGGCCGATGCCTTTATCGATGGATTGAGATATGATATTCGGGAGTTCGTTGGGCTTCACGACACCCCAACATTTGCGAGAGCCTTGGAGTTGGCTCGTGTTAGAGAGAGAGAGAGATCGAGAGGCAGAGGGGTCAGCCTCCGACCCAGAGACAGAGGACAGAGACGGTTGAGCAGTCCCATAGTTACTTCAGAGAGCCCCAGGAGTCCCAGAGAGAGAGACAGCCTGAGCAGCAGCAGGTTCAGGGGCAGGGTTCGGGATTTCGTAGAGACAGAGATACGGGCAGAGATCGTAGGTCCAGGAGGTCTGGGCAGTATCAGGGTTCGGGGACGGCCAGTCAGAGTCAGGGCCAGACTTCCCGATACGGTGCTCCGAGTCAGAGTCAGAGCAGCGTGGGACAGGGGTCCCAGCCGTCAGGGAGCCGGGCAGACAGTTCAGCTGGGGAGAGAGACTGTCCGAGGTGTCGCCGTCGCCATTCTGGTCCTTGTACATCAGAGCAGCCCCGTTGCAATCGCTGTGGTCAGTATGGCCATACATCTTTTACTTGTACTTCGAGGGATTCCCTGTGCTTCCGCTGTGGGAGGCCAGGTCATATAGTCAGAGATCTCCCGTATGCGCCGCCAGCAGTGCAGGGAGCAAGCACTAGCGGGACCAGAGCAGAGCCTTCATCATCGAGCCGTCGAGAGTCAGCGCCTAGGGGTCGAGGTAGAGTATTTCATGCTACGGCAGAGGAGGCCCGCGAGTCTACAGACGTTGTTTCTGGTACGTACATCCTGAACGGGCTTAGTGCTCGTGTTTTATTTGACTCTGGAGCGGATCGCTCGTATGTATTTGTTGTATTCTGTGCCTACTTTTCTGTGCCTACTATTGTTTTATCTGTGCCGTTAGTCATTGAGAGAGTAGACGGTAGTACAACCTTAGTGAGTCGGGTGTACAGAGATTGTGTCCTAGAGATAGATGCTCACCGGTTTTCGATCGATCTACTGCCGATAGAGATTAGCAGTTTCGATGTGATAGTGGGTATGGACTGGATGACAGCCAGGCAGGCCGATATTTTGTGCGCGAAGATGATGATACGGATACCAATTTCAGACAGTGAGACGGTGACAGTATATGGCGAGAGGCGCCGAGGCGAGATCGGTATTGTTTCGATGGCCCGAGCTCACAGATATATTGCGAAGGGGTGCGAGACCTTTCTGGCTTATGTTGTTGACGCCAGATTAGAGAAGAAGACCTTAGCGGATATACCCGTAGTTCGAGAGTTCCCTGAGGTATTCCCAGAGGAGTTGCCTAGGTTACCGCCAGATCGTCAGGTCGAGTTTCGTATCGATCTTATCCCTGGAGCGGTGCCTATTGCGAAGACGCCTTATAGGCTGGCACCTACTGAGATGAGAGAGATGATGTCGCAGCTTCGGGAGTTGCTTGATCGTGGATTTATCCGTCCGAGTTCGTCCCCGTGGGGAGCTCCAGTGTTGTTTGTGAAGAAGAAGGACGGTTCCATGCGGATGTGTATCGACTATCGAGAGTTGAATAAAGTGACGGTGAAGAACCGTTATCCGCTTCCATGCATCGACGATCTGTTTGACCAGTTGCAGGGTTCGAGCTTCTTTTCGAAGATAGATTTGAGATCAGGGTATCATCAGCTGAGAGTTAGAGATGATGACGTGCCGAAGACTGCGTTTCGGACGAGATACGGACATTATGAGTTCCTAGTCATGCCTTTCGGACTGACTAACGCACCCGCGTCATTCATGGATCTGATGAACAGGGTGTGTAGATCTATGTTGGATCGGTTCGTGATAGTGTTCATTGACGGCATCCTGATTTATTCGAGGAGTGCCGAGGACCACGAGCAGCACTTGCGAGAGGTTTTATCTGTGCTGCGAGAGGAGCGACTTTATGCGAAGTTCTCCAAGTGCGAGTTCTGGTTGCGCGAGGTCCAGTTTTTGGGACATGTTGTGAGCGCCGAGGGTATTTCAGTGGATCCGGCGAAGATAGAGGCCGTGATGAGTTGGGAGGCGCCGAACACCGTGCCTGAGATTCGTAGCTTTTTGGGCCTAGCCGGGTATTACCGCCGCTTTATTCAGTGCTTCTCGAGGATTGCCAGGCCGTTGACGAGATTGACACGGCAGTCCGTTCCTTTTGTGTGGTCCGATGAGCAGGAGTCATCATTTAGAGAGCTGAAGTCCCGGTTATGTCAGGCTCCGGTGTTAGCATTGCCCGAGGGTACAGAGGATTTCGTGGTCTACTGTGACGCGTCAGGTACCGGTTTGGGATGTGTTCTGATGCAGCGAGGCAAGGTGATTGCGTATGCGGCGCGACAGCTGAAGACCTACGAGGAGAATCATACCGTGCATGACCTCGAGTTAGATTCGATAGTGTTCGCTCTGAATATATGGCGTCATTATCTATACGGTTCGCGGTTCGTAGTGTATACAGATCATAAGAGTCTTCAGTATCTGTTCAGTCAGAAGGAGTTGAACATGAGACAGCGGCGCAGCCTCGAGTTACTGAAAGATTATGACTGCGAGATCCAGTATCATCCGGGTAGGGCCAATGTGGTGGCCGATGCGTTGAGCCGCAAGGCGTGCGGTCAGACAGTGGTTTCCCGAGCAGCGAGGCTCGAGGTCACGTCGACTCTTGTGGAGAGTCTGAGGCATGCTCAGATAGAGGGTTTGAGGGCCGAGAATGTGAAAAGAGAGCGGCTTGCGGGACAGCTTGAGGTATTGAGCAGAGATAGTAGAGGTTTGTGGGCATTTCGCGATCGGGTTTGGGTTCCGAGAGTCGGTAATCTGCGGCAGCTAATTTTAGATGAGTCGCATCGATCGAGGTTGTCTATCCATCCCGGGAGCACCAAAATGTACAGAGATTTGCGCGAGTTTTATTGGTGGCCAGGGATGAAACGAGACGTGGGCCGATATGTCGAGGAGTGTATGACTTGTCTGCGCGTTAAGGCCGAGCATCAGAAGCCTCACGGGCATTTGCAGCCTCTAGAGATCCCTGAGTGGAAGTGGTATCATATCACGATGGACTTCATTATTAGACTTCCGCGCACCGTTCGAGGCAATGATATGATCTGGGTGATTGTGGATCGGCTGACTAAGAGTGCTCATTTTTTGGCGGTAAGAGGCACCATTACTATGGATCAGCTAGCTCGGTTATATATCAGTGAGATAGTGTCGAGGCACGGCGTTCCGATGTCGATTACGTCCGATTGAGATACGCGGTTTACTTCGAGGTTCTGGCAGAGCTTTCAGCGCGAGCTGGGGACGAGAGTTCAGTTGAGTACAGCGTACAGACCTCAGACAGACGAGCAGACAGAGCGGACGAATCAGACTCTTGAGGATATGCTCCGAGCTTGTGCGATTGATTTTAGTGGTAGTTGGCACGTTCACTTGCCGTTAGTCGAGTTTGCGTACAACAACAGCTACCATTCCTCCATCAAGATGGCTCCATTCGAGGCACTATATGGGCGTAAGTGCCTAACCCCGGTGTGTTGGGGCGAGGTTGGCGAGCGACCTATCAGTGGGCCTGAGTTACTACAGGAGACGAGTGATAAAGTAGCAGTTATCCGCGAGCATATGAGGGTGGCACAGAGCCGACAAAAGAGTTACGCCGATCGTCGTCTGACTGAGCTCGAGTTCAGTGTTGGGGACCGTGTTATGCTGAAAGTATCGCCGTGGAAAGGAGTTATTAGATTCAGACATCGAGGTAAGCTGAGTCCGCGGTACATCGGTCCGTTTGAGATCATCGCCAGAGTCCGAGATCAGGCGTATAGATTGAGGTTGCCTCCCGAGTTGGCCGGAGTCCACGATACATTTCATGTGAGCCACCTGAGGAAGTGTCTAGCCAAGGACGATCAGTTTGTGCCATTATCCGAGATCACCGTGGATAATCACCTGAGATACGTTGAGCAGCCTGAGGCGATTACCGACCGTAAAGTGAAGAGACTGCGGAATAAGGAGATTGCGCTAGTACTCGTTCAGTGGAGGCATCATAAGGGTACTAGTGCCACCTGGGAGCCCGAGGCCGAGATGAGGAGTCGTTATCCGCAGCTGTTCCCGAGTCCGAGCTAGATTCCGGGACGGAATCTTTTTAAGAGGAGAGGATTTGTAACATCCCTAATTTGAGCCTGGTACGTGGATTTAATTTATTGGCTCTTTATTTTAATAATTATTGCGTGTTCCAATTAAATTCCGTTTCGTGGATTTAACGTGTCAAGATTGAGTGATACGTGTCTCCAAGCTAATAATTAGTGGATTATTATTATCTTTGAGATCGTGGATTTAATTGGGTCCTAATGATATAATTTGTGAAAAAGTGATATCGGGTCCGGGTTAATGGGTTCGGAGCCGGTTAAAGATAGAGACGTATATGTATAGCTTCCCTTATCCCTTTTATCCTCTTATCCATTTTATGAGAAAAACCCTAAAGGTGAGTGTGTGTAATTGTGTAAAGCTCCTGCTGAGAATTGAGGCCAGAAGTGAAGCCAAAGGGATTGAATTCAAGTTGTATTGCTTTCATCTTGATCATCTTGTGTTCTTGAGATTTTGGAGGTATGAATTCTTGAATTTGAGTAGCTAAGTGTTGAGTTATGTATGTGTTTATGTGGGAATTGATTTCTGGAAGTATGTGGGTTAGTTATGTATGAATTTTGTGTCTTTTACTGCTGGAAATCAGGTGTGGGGGGGGGGGGTGAAAAACCCCTGGTTCGGCTATGGAGTTCGAAGGGCAAAGCTACTGCTGTCTGGCCGAAGCGCGGCACGTAAATGGGGAGCGCGGCGCGTTTTCTGATCTGCAGAAAAATTCAATAGGGTCAACATAAGAGAGTCTTGAGTCGTTATTTGGTCGAGTCCCTTCGAGATATTATTGAATTGAATTATTTGGGATTTTGGGTCTCGATAGGGATCCAGTAAACGAGTTTCGGGGATCGGTTATCCGTATGGGAACGTGTTTTGAGTTTAGTTTAATTGTGATAATTGTGTTGGATTGAGTTATTCGGTCGTTGAGACTCGTGTTAATATGTGAGACCCGTGATGTGAACAGGTGTTAGCCGATCGCGTGCCGAGCCGCATTGAGAGTTCCGGGTTTCGAATCAAGTTTCGGGTAGTCGGTGAGTACTCGAGTTCTTTTCAAACGCACGTGCATTCTTTCGATTCGTCTATGTGGTTGTGATATATGTGTGTTTGAGACTGTATAGCGCGCAGGTATGAGCTTCTCTACCCTATACGTGCTATATGTGTTTGAATTGCAGGTGTCCGCGAAGTGTGATCGCGCAAGCTGACTGTCCCTAACCAGTCATGAGATATGAGGCTGTATATATACGGCAGTGATATGCCAGGTCGCTCCTGTGCCTATTGAGTAGCTAACCGCTGCTGTGTGCGGCCTGTTAGCTGGGGAACGTGGTCCCCTTTTGAGCAGAGATATGTGTTATGCATCGAGTTGCATATGTGTGCTGAGATATATGTGTTGTGTATGCTATGTGTTCTTACCTGCAGTGTCTAACCCTCGCGTACTCACGAGCTGTCCAGCTTATGTTTTCGAGTCCTGTGTGTGTCTCAGGCAGTCATATCGTGGGGTCGCAGCCGCAGTCACAGCCACAGCAGCCGAAGTAGGGATCCGGGCAGTTTAGAGCCGTGTATGCTGACTGTATTTGATGCTAGACCTTAGAGTTGTATTCTGTATTTTGTACTTGATCAGCGATGTGTTAGCTATCAGTAGTTGGTGTTTAACAGATAATTCAGTATCTATGTATCTGCCTCATCATGTGATTTGATTTATGACAGCTTGTATGATAAAGTTTTAATTAGCAGTGTTTTCCGGTAATCCTGTGACATGTGCATTATGAGATGATTGCGTTATTGCCACCTGTGTATTGTATTGACGTGGCATTTGTGTGAGAATTGTGGGTGTTACAAATGTAGTCTAAAATTTTTTTGTGAGGGCTAAATTATTTAATTAATTTTATCATTATAACCTACCCTTCCCAACTTATACTTTTGTGACGTCCTCGTCACATCAAAATTAATTTATCGGTTAAGATCATAGAAAGATAGATCGGTACATATTCCTTATCCATAATAATTAAAATTAAACAAACAAATAATAAACAAACAAAATTCAACTTTTATAATTTCAAATTAAAATAAAGATCACACTTTAACAATAAAAATAAAAGTAAAGTACTATTACAATCCAAAAAAACGTAAATACCCAAAGCGAACAAAATAAACCACCACATCAGAAATACATCAAACCATATTCAATGTTTAGAACCCATAATTAAAATTAATATTCAAATAAATATAAAATCATCATTCGGCCGGAGATGCAACAATCTCTTCCAACTCTCCGACAGTGATTTGAAGATTGATGAGCCAGTCCGAGTGCGTATTAAACAATTGATCATTCTTCTTTTGATTTTCCTGAAGCATTTGGATCCCCTTAATCATTATATTGTTCGCGTTTACTAATCTCCAACTGTATCCATCAACTTGTGCACTTGATCCCAAACGAGATCGACAGTCTTGACCCTCTTCCATGGCCTCTGATCTTCTTCATCAACTTCCATTCTTGTTTTTCCTTTATTACTCTGTCTTTCAGGTACGGGTTCAGGGGCTTTGAGAGGGATTTGGGTCACTTTAGCAGATTTTGAACAACGAATTTGGAAACCTCTCTTAGTACGCTCAAAAACTAGCCCTACCATATTAAACCTTGTAAACCATGTGGTATTTAGGTTAAGGATCTATATGGGCATTTCCTCGGACACAACCTTTTCTATCCCAAATAATTCGGTCAACATTCTACAATGAGGATAATTTATCCCTTGGCCTAAGACATGGCATTCCCACAAATTTTGCATAATAATGTATCCTAGAGATATAGTCGGGTGTCCAGTCATCAATGCATGCACTAAGAGAATTTCTTGTGGTCTTACATATGTGGTGTCTTGATGATGCGGAAGTATGTTAAAGATAACAAACTTCCACATAACTTTGGCTAATGGCCATAAATCACCTCTATTGAAGGCTGCATATGTCCGGGCAGTTCTAATCGGAATTCCAAAAACAATTGCTATCATTTGATCCCATTGATTAATCCATTTGTTAACCTTACGCATTCTATCCCCCTGGGTATTAGACAACGTCTAGAACTTCATAGGACGAGGTGTTTCGGTGTCAATTAAGAATTCTTCGTACAATGTTTCTCTAGAAATTAACACCTCTTTGTTTCCTACCCTTCCCACTAGTTCGAAATCATGATCCTCAACCTCTCAATCCTACGCATTGTGGCGAACCACTGTTCGATTAAACTAGTATGAGTATATGGAAGTTCCCATTGTATAGCTCTAGCCCATCCTAGTTGCTCAAAACACTCTAATATTTCAAAATTATCGAAGTCAGACTCTTTTAGGGTACGCTCTATGAGAAACCTAGGGGGTTTACCATTGTTTGTGTTGGGTGGAATTTCCAGGAACTCCACATTGAGTGGTTTTTCGAAACGAACATCGCTCGGGTTGCGGGTTCTCATCCTAGGTTTTTGGGAATTTCCAGGACGGTTACCGTTTGCATGGAACTAGGTTGACATCTAAAATTAACACAAAGACAAAGGATTATAAATATGGGGTTTTTTTTTACATAAATGATGCATGATTATTTAAACACCCTTTTCAATAATAAACGAACTAATCCTAAGTCTCACCAACAATGTGAGCCCAATCTAACCCTATCAAATGCATGAATTTTAATAATAAATAACAACATAACCTTTTACGACAAAAAGTTTCAAAATATAATAAATATAGACTAAGGCATAATTTTTACAAAAGTTTTGCAAAAATAATTTGGTATAAATTAAATGAATATTAGAAAATTATTAATAAGTCCCAAAAACTCAACCCATGCATGCATGATGAAACTTTATGAAACTAGAGTATAATGAAATTAAGGGGTTATAGGGAGTATACCTTGCTAGTAATTGTGAAAAACTAACGTCGGATTGAAGATTTGACGTGAAAAATACGAATTTTTGAAGGTTTTTAGGCTTAGAAATCGAAATCCACCGTTTCTGTAACTGGAATTAGGGTTTTGGAGTTATGGGGACGATCATTACCATTTTTATTAGATTTTGATCGCGTCGGGCTGCAGGGCAAGCACAGGCCTACGCCCGTGCACTGGTCTTGAAACCCTAATTCTTTAATTTTTTTTATTTTTACGGGTATTCTCACCAACTTACACTCTTATTATCGGGTTAAAATAATTCAGCTACGTACTTCAATTTTTTTTATTTTCTGATGCTGGGTCTTATTATTTATTTTAAATCCTAATTTCTAAACACAACTAAGTTCAGGAGGATGATCCTCCCCAACTTAATTGGGTACACATAATTAACACAAATAAGCAAATAAACATACTTAAAAACAATTAAATTCAAATAATCATAATACTCTGGGTTGCCTCCCAGAAAGCGCCAAGTTTTACTTCTTCAGCCAGACGTACTACTCCTAAACTAATTAATTAAGCTTAGGATCTCGTAGTCTGATGAGTTCAGATACTAACATATTGTTGGTGGCCCATTGAACATATAATTTAAGTCTATGTCCGTTTACTTTAAATGGCTCACCACCTTTTAGGTCTTGTATTTCTACTGCACCGTGTGGGTAGGTATTCGTTACAACGTATGGACCTGTCCATTTACTTTTTAATTTACCCGGAAATAATCTAAGTCTTGCGTTAAATAACCAAACTTTATTTCCTTTGGTAAATATTTTATTTTTAAGCATTCTGTCGTGGAAAACCTTAGTTTTCTCTTTATAAATTCTGCCGCTTTCGTAGGCTTCTCTACGAATTTCTTCCAGTTCATTCCATTGGAATTTCCTATCAACACTGGCATCATGTAAATTAAAATTAGTGTTTTTGATTGCCCATAGAGCTCGGTGTTCTAATTCCACTGGGAGATGGCAAAGCTTACCATACACAAGTCTATATGGGGACATACCGATTGGTGTTTTAAATGCTGTTCTGTATGCCCATAGAGCGTCCTCTAATTTTTGTGACCAATCTTTACGATCAGGTCGGACAGTTTTTTCAAGGATTCTCTTGATCTCTCTATTAGAGATCTCAACTTGTCCGCTAGTTTGCGGATGATAAGGAGTTGCTATTCTATGGTTAATTCCATACTGTTTAAGGAGTTTAGCAAAATCCTGATTATTAAAATGTGACCCTCTGTCACTGATGATAGTCCTTGGAATACCGTGTGGTGCTAAAATATTTCTTTTAACAAATTTTCACACAACTCGGTTATCATTAGTGCGTGTAGCTTCTGCTTCCACCCATTTCGAAACATAATATACTGCAAGTAAGATGTATTCATATCCAAATGATTTAGGGAAACGTACCATATAATCATTGCCCCATACATAAAATACTTCGACAATTAATATTGGTGTCATAGGCATTTCATCCCTTTTCGCGATGCCACCAGTTTGCTGGCATCTTGTACACCCTTTAGCAAACTCGTAGGCATCCTTAGATATCGTGGGCCAGAAAAACCCACACTGCAATATCCGGTGGCCAGTTTTCTTTGCGCTGAAATGGCCCCCGCATGCATATGCATGGCAGTGTTTAAGAATATCTTCGTGTTCCGAGTTAGGGACACATCGTCTTATTATTTGATCTGCTCCTATTTTAAATAAATCAGTCTCATCCCAAATGTATTGCCTTGCTTGAGCATAGAAATATTTTCTCTGTTGTGACTTCCAGTGCTCTGGCAATCTTCCTGTTACGAAATAGTTAACTAGATTCGCAAACCAGGGAATTTTAGATACATGTAATAATTGTTCATCAGGGAAGGAGTCCCAAATTTGATCAGTTGAGTTTGATGGGATTAATTGAAGCCTTGATAAATGATCGGCAACAACATTTTCTGTGCCTTTTTTATCCTTAATTTCTAAATCAAATTCTTGCAATAGAAGGATCCACCGAATCAATCTAGGCTTGGCATCCTTCTTTGCCAATACATGTCTTAAAGCACTGTGGTCAGAGTACACAATTACTTTTGCCCCCCAAATATATGATCAGAATTTATCTAGGGAAAACACTACAGCTAGTAATTCTTTTTCCGTAGTGGTGTAATTGATTTGGTCCTCATTTAAGGTTTTACTTGCGTAGTAAATGACCACTGGCTTTTTCTCAAATCTTTGTCCTAAAACAGCACCAACTGCATAGTCACTCGCATCGCACATGATCTTGAACGGTTGAGCCCAATCCGGAGATTGCAGAATTGGCGCTTCAGTTAATTTTGATTTAAGCTTCTCAAATGCTTTCATACAAGCATCATCAAAATTAAACTCAACGACTTTTGAAAGAAGATTGCATATCGACCTTGAGATTTCACTGAAGTCTTTAATGAATCGCCGATAAAAACCAGCGTGGCCTAAGAATGATCTTATTCCTTTAATGTTGGTAGGGGGTGGAAGTGAGGAGATTAATTGAACTTTTGCTTTATCTACATCCATTCCTCTTTCGGATACAAGGTGACCTAGGACTACCACTTCTTTTACCATAAAATGGCTTTTATCCCAACTTAAAACTAAGTTGGTTTCAGTGCATATCTTTAGGACTTTTTCTATATGTCCCAGACAATCTTCAAATGTTTTATCAAATATGGAGAAATCGCCCATAAATATTTCAAGAGAACCACCCACCATATCTGAAAAGATAGCCATCATACAGCGCTGAAATGTGGCGGGTGCATTACATAGTCCAAACGGCATCCTTCGGTAGGCAAAGGTGCCATAGGGACAAGTAAATGTAGTTTTCTCTTGATCACCAGAATATCCATCCAGAAAATAGTAAAACTTCTGTCCTGCTAATTTTTCCACTATTTGATTTATAAATGGTAGCAGAAAATGATCTTTTGAAGTAGCAGCGTTGAGTTTTCTGTAATCGATACAAACTCTCCACCCAGTTACAGTGCGAGTAGTTATCTTCTCTCCTTCTTCAGTATTAATTACTGTAATTCCCGATTTCTTGGGTACAGTTTAGGTTGGACTTACCCACTTACTATCAGATATAGGATATATAATTCCAGCGTCCAACCACTTTAACACTTCCTTTGTGCATCCCGAGCTGGTTTAGCTTCTGGATCAGTAATGATTCGGTGCATGCACAAAGTGGGACTGATTCCTTTTAAATCAGCTATCGACCACCCTACTGCTTTTTTATATTTGACTAGCACTTGCAGTAGATCTTTCTCTTGCTCTTCAGTCAAATCTGATGAATTATGACAGGCAAAGTGTCATTCTGACCTAGAAAAACATATTTCAAATGAGATGGCAGCTCCTTCAATTCTAGAACAGGTGGTTGCTCTATTGAAGGTTTGGCTAACTGAGGTAAATCAGTAGGTAATTTTTCAGTCCTATGGGTCCACGGTGGTTGTTTTGATTCTAATGTGGATTCCATGACTACTTCTAGTTTATCACACTCAGTAGCTTTTAATTTGGCTAGCTCATTTGTAGGTCCCAAAAGGTTTCCCTTAGTGTATTGTTCTAAGCTGTAGAGGAGGGTCAATACAGCTAATTAAAAACTCAACACTCTTTTCTCAATGTTTGTGTATATTATTAACAAGTGTTAATTACAAATAAGCTTGACTGCGGAAAGGTTCAAGCTGAGATGACAGATACAACAGATGTTTCAACTAGTCTAGGACACACTCAAACAAGATACAATGAATACGCTCACTTAGATGAACTCACTGTTTTACAAGACACAGATGGACTGCTTGAATAGGAACAACTTGGACACACGTTACTGTTTTATTCAAACAGACTTGCATGCATGAAAAACACATTTCAATGCACGATCTGAATTTCTCACTCTTGGTTGTCTCACAATCCTTAGAAGCTTCCGTTTATACTCTCACTGAGAATCTCAGTGAAGCTTCTTCATTGGACGATGAGATAGTGGGATGTCTTTCCAAAAAGACAAAACAACTTTTCTGCACATTCTGATAAAGCATACTTGTCTTCATGTGGTAGAATCTTTGTCTTTTTCTTTTTGTCTCTGTTGCAGAAGGCTTTAACCAAAAGAGGAATGTCAAATTTTAATCTTTCTTCTTTTGTTAAGGCCATTTTGATATAGGAAATGGTCTGTCACCATTTCAAATATCCACTTTGTCTTCATGTAAGAGAATAGCGTAGGCAGATTTTGCATCTTCTGTTTTCCACTTTGTCTTCGACTTTGTAAACTGATCTTGTAGTCCAAAACAATACATGAGGACTTGGAACATATTCCATAAAGTGTTTAGCATGTTCACAAAGAACAGGTTCTGTTCACAAAGAACAGAACACTTAGAATTTGTCCAAGCTGCTCATCAGAGTAGAGCAACGTAGACAGTTTATGTCCAGCCTGTTCAACAGAATGAAAAGCTTGGGCAATCTGCCTTAGTTGCAATGAATGCAACAGGGTAAACAACTTTGACTTATATTGCAAATCACTTTTCAGGTTTCAATAAGGCATTAACAGGCCTTGAATTATACCTTTAAGTGCATCAAACAGGTTGGATTAAAAATCTCCCCCAAAGATGTAGAGCAGGTTTGACTGAGGCCTTTTTGTGCCTAACAATCTCCCCCTATTTTCAATAATCAGTCTAAGCTGATTTTATCAATAATCACTATATATTTTTACAGTACACTTTGCTTAAATGAAATTACAACATTAAGGTAAAGTAAAGGATCAGTTTATATATACTGATTTTGATTACAAAACAACTTATCTTTTTACAAGAGTACAACTAATGTACTAAAGTAGATTACAACTGATGTAAAGGAAAAATTACAATTAATGTAACAAAGTACAACTAATGTACATGAAGAAATTTCAACATGTTGGACTGTTGATGATGGGGGCAAGTAATGGGAAGCCTGTCCAACTGATGGACAGCTTCCATTCTTCATCTACTCAATAGCAGATGGACCTCCAAGCTGTGGTGGCACTCTTCTTCAAACATTTCTTCAAGCTGTTCCCTGGTTTCATCCATTTCCTCCATTTCAACTCTTAGGAACATGAAGCTGGGATGTTGAAGCTCTCCTCTCTAATAAAAACCCCTGAGCAGATCCCAGATAGATGCTCCCGATTTTACAGATTGCCTAATGGAGTTAGCAAGTCTAAAGGCAATGATCTGTTTAAGACCAACCTTGTGCAAATCTGATGCTCTCTGGAAACACTTTTTCTTTGTAAGGGGATCTACAAAAAATACACCCAGCTCAGGTCTTTCAATCAGCTTATCCTCCTAATGGTCCACTCCCTTGAGCAGGCTGTGATCTACTCCTTTGATTTCCACGGCTACATCACCTTGGTCAATCATTATCAGGAACTCTTCCAGCTCTGTATCCTTTCTTCTTCTCTTAGCCTTTATCTTGGGTGCAACCTCTTAGGTACCCTTGAGTTGCTGTGATCAGGCCGAGATCCTTCACTCTTTCCATTACCTTTTTGACATATTCCCTAATAGTCTTAGTAGTTTCAGACTTAGACTGGCTCAGGGCAACTGCCAATTCCACCCATTCTTTGAATCTCATTTTTGCAACGTCAGTGTGTTCATATGCTTCCAGTTCTGGACCTTCAGCACCCATTCTACTTATCTGTAACTTCCACTGTTAGCTTTTTCTTGAAATGGGAACAACTTTGACAATTGGTTCCCTGGCAAGTCTTCTGTTTGCAACATCAAATAACTTTTTCTTTGCCAGGTTGTCAAAGTGAATCTCGGCTCTTGTAGTGTAGGATGCTTGCTTAGACTTGGTCATTGAGACCTGAGCACCCTCTTCCTTTTCACCTTCCTTCTCAGTCACTAACTCTCTAGCAACCTCTAGTAATTTCCTTTGGACATCCAAAGAAGGCGTTTTAATTTTACTTGCCTCCTTGAATGCAAAGGTCCTTGCAGCTTTGGCAGAGGCTTCTTCTTTCTTTAGTTTTTCAAGGGCTTGGAGCCGTTCTATTTTGTATTCATAATAAGTCTCCATAGAGACACCCATTTCATTAGCTCTGGCCTTGTCAAACTTCAGTTGAGCAGCTTTAAGATAGTCAGCGTCTACAGATGCTTTCTTCTTCCCTTTAGTTGTTGTTGATGGAATGGATTCCTCCCCCTTGGATGGTGCAAGGTTTGGAGATCCAGCCTGAGTAGGCTGAGCAGCTTCAGTTGGATGAGAGACATCCTCAGTGGGACCTGTAGGACCTGTTTGTGAGGCATCTGCTGCTTGACCAACAGATGCTGATTTCTCCTTAGAAAGAGAAGAAGATTTCTCCCCCTTAGACTTAGTCTTTGAGGCAGATAACTTCTCCCCCTTTGAAGGAGATGGCACATAGCCTTCAACATGTGGTCTGCCTGGAGAAACAAATTCAGCAGGCATAGCAGCAGGTTTGGCAGCAGGTTTGGGGCCAACCAGGCTATGCACTAAGTAAGCCAAGTTGTCCTTAACCTCTGCAAGTTGGGTAAGGCAGGTCTGAAGAGAGGTAGTTTGGGAAGCATCAATAGAGGACAGCTTAGAGAGGACTTCCCTGTCAGAAGCCATGAACAGCAAAATTTAAAGTTGTGCAAGATGTAGTTCAAGAGAGTCTTGCACATTATCAAGGTTTGATGACACAGAATTGGACAGAGAGACTAGTAGAGTGTTTAAGCTGGCCAATGTAGAAGGAAGGGTAGTTGTGCAAGTGTTTAGGAGAGTGGACAGCTGTTGGGAAACAGCTGCGATGGAGGACACAAAGTCCTGTTGAGTGGAAAGAATAGAGGAAAGGGTAGTGGAGATAGTTTGCAGCTGTGCAGTGAGTGCAAGCAGCTGTGAGGATTGATTAGGTTGAGGAGGGGTTGGAAAGGAATTCTTGAAAAAATCAAAAATTCCTTTTAGCTGTGCAGACACAAAGTTTGAGATGATGGATGGTAGGGAGGTCATGGAGTTTTCCAAAGAACCAACTTTGTTGGTCAGCAAAGAGAGTTGATCCTTCAAAGGAAGATCTTTGGGAGATGGAGGAGTATGGGTGGACTATTTTGATTGTGTGGATGGTGAAGAATGAGAATGAGATGAGGATGAGGCAGGTGTTTGAGGATGTGTGGGGGAAGATAGGTATACTTTGGAGAGAAGTTCCATAGCCTGAGCATAAGTGAGATGGCCCAGCTTGGAAGGGTCAATAAATACTTCAACAGTGGCTTTTCTGCATCATGAGGAAAGGGTGTAGGAGATGGTGGCCTCTCAGATGTTGCTTGTGTTGCAACACCTTCATCAAGACCTGGGGTGGTTCCCTCAGCAGCACCTTGGTTTATAGGAGCCTCATCATGGGGAGATGGGATGTGCATTTTAACATCTGCAGTGGTGAAACCTGCTGATGAAGTTTGCATTTGAGGGGCAGCTTCACCAGAGGGATGGTCTGTTCCCTGTGGTTCATCAGCTTGGGAGGTTGGTTCTTCAGCAGCTGTTGGGTATATAGCTGCTGCATCACTAGGAGCAGCAGTTTGAGGCTGATCTGCTGGATGGTCTATTCCAGCAGGTTTGGCACCCCGTACAGACTCAGGTTGTGTTAGAGAAGTATGAGGTGGAGACTGTGTGGACTCAGTGTGGAGTGGAGTGGACTCCTGTCTTTCAATATCCTCAGCCTGTTGGGAGGCTAGGATAGATGATGTGGTAGTCTCCTTATGTTCCCGTTGGGAGGTACCAGAGGGTCTAGGCTGACTCTAGGTGGACTCAAGTTGGAGTGAAGCCTGGTCCAATGATGCTGAACCTTCTCCCAAAATAGGAGAGACAGCATGGGTTGCTTCTTTTTCAACCGACTCCAGTTGGGAGCAGTCAGAGGGGCTAGTTTGGGTAGGTGGTTTCTTCCTAGCTAATGATTTTCTCCTTGAGTATTGTGGGGGATTGAGGAGAAGTAGCAGGGAGTTGTGTTTAGACTGGTGGTGAGACTAGGTCAGAAACAGGAGGGTTAACCTGTTCCATAGTGTCAAGTGCCACAAAGGCTTCAGGTTCAACAGATGAACCATGGTGAGAAGTCTGCTCCCCCTCAGCCACTGAGGCTGAAGGGGCAGACTTTGACAACTTCTGTCGGACACGCTCAGCTTGAGTCGATTCCAGGACCCTTTTGACAACTTTGGGCATGGATTTGGATTTTCCTTTGGGAGCAATCACTGGATCCACCCTCATAGTAGAGGGTCCTTCCACCATGCCAAGCAACCTCCTCATTGGTGTTGAGAGAGGAGGTTCATTGGGAAAAACTGGAGTGTAGAAAACTCTATTCCCATTTACTGGGAATGCAGCAGTAAGTAAGAGGGGCTGAGAGTTGTAGAGATGCTCACCACAAACATGCTTGAATATGAGGCTCAGAAACCTTGGATATCTGACAGCAACTGGATGTGTTTCCTGCTGTACCAGGTTCCTCAAATTCATAAAAATCCAACGAGCCATGTTCAGTGTAGTCCCATCCACAAGCTGTAGGACTATTGGGATTTCATCACGGCTAAGCTGGTCAAAAGAACCAACTTTGCTGCTGAAGCACATTACCACAGAGGCAAATAAAAAGCTGTAGGTTGGTGAGAGATCCTTTCTGAACAGCGTGGCTCCAACTTTGGGTTTTGCTACACCACAGAAGCGTAGCAGATTCCCCATCTGATCATTTTCAGGCTGTGGCTGGTCATATGTTTCATCCACCAAAAGATGAAGAACTTCCCTGATGAGATCAGTAGTTAAATCAATGGTCTGAGTCCCATTAAGAATGGTTCCCCTGATGATTTGGTCGCTGGATCATAAGCACAAGTGTACAAAAACTCATACACCATCTCCTGGTACAGGACACCAGGAGATGCAGTCATAGCATAGTGTAAGGGGTAAACCTTCAGAAACTCCACCATGTTTTCATAACCCTTCCCCACGTAGATTTTGGAAATGGTTAGATTTGCAATATAGTTTGTGGGTTTCAGGGTTAGCATCGTGGTAATAGAGGGGTGTTTCTCAACATCCATACCAATGAATACTGGAAGCAAAGGGTTATTTTGGTGAGCCATTTTTAGAGTAGTGGAAAAACGAGTACTGGACACTTAGTCGATTTAGGGTTCTTTGGGTAGTTATGGTAGCAGTAGAGGAAGAAGAAGATGAAACAGTAGAGGAGGTATTTATAGGATTCGAATGTGAGTAGGTAGGAGAGAGAAAGGTTTGGGCGGTTGATTTGAAATGTTCTTTAACGGAAAACGGAACGGTTATCCATGTCGGAACGGTTGTTAGACCACTTGAACCTTTTTAGTCACTAACACACGTTAACACACATTATCCATAGGTAATTAAGTTAAATAAATACAGAAATTAAGTAACTTAATTATGAAGAAAAGTTATTAAAACTGATGTTCTAAGCTGTTGGTTAAACATGTGATGAGCAGGGTTCATCACAAATTGCTCATTCCTCAAGCTGTTTATTCAACCTGTGCAGCTATATAAGAACAGGTTATGTTCAATAGCTGATTAAGTTACAAGACTTTGTCTTGTATGACAGATTGAGAGAGTGAGCAGATTGGAGGTTTGATCAACAGAACAGGTTTGAAGTGAAAATGATGTTATCAAACCTGTTATACGCTGAAGCTGTCCAAGCTTTCAAAAATTTGCTAAGTGTAGAACATGCATAGCCTGTTCTGTCTAAGCTGTTCTGAGAAACTTGAGCAGTTTGAGACATATGATGCCTTAGAGCATTAAGGACACTTAGTCACTTTTATATAACATGCCCAGATAGCTTACAAGATAATTAAACCTGTTTTCATCAAGAGGCTTCGTGAAAATGTCAGCAAGCTGTTCATCTGTGGAAATAAAGCTTACATCCACATTACCTTTCTGGATGCGATCCCTGATAAAATGATGTCTAACTTCTATATGCTTTGTTCTAGAATGAAATACTGGATTGTTGGAGATAGCTATAGCACTTGTATTATCACACAGAGTAGGAGTCTTCCTATATAAAAGCCCATAGTCTTCAAGCTGATGCTGCATCCATAGAATCTGCCCACAGCAGCTTCCAGTAGCAATAACTCAGCTTCAGCAGTAGAAGTAGAAACTGAGTTCTGCTTCTTGCTACACCAACTGATCAACTTACCACCAAGGAGTTGACTTCCACCTCTTGTGCTTTTTCTGTCTATCCTTCAGCCTGCAAAAACTGAATCTGAATATCCTGTTATCTCAAGACTTGAGTCTTTGGGATACCAATGACCTAAACCTGGTGTACCCTTATGGTATCTCAAGATTCTTTTTACAGCAGCTTGATGTGATTCCTTAGGATCAGCTTGAAACCTAGCACATAAACAGGTAGCAAACATAACATCTGGTCTACTAGCAGTTAAATATAGCAAGCTCCCAATCATGCCTCTATAAGCTGTTACTGAAACAGCTTTGCCACTGGCATCAGCATCCGACTTTACATTGGTTGCCATTGGGGTTTTGATAGGCGAACTATGATCAAATTTATACTTTTTCAAAAGATCTAAAGTGTACTTTATTTTATTTATGAAAATTCCATTTGAGGTTTGTTTAACCTGTAATCCTAGAAAGAAAGTAAGTTCACCCATCATACTCATTTTCATATTTTGATTTCATGAGTAGTGAAAAGTTCTTGCATAACTGCTCATTAATAGAACCAAATATTATGTCATCCATATAAATTTGAACAAGCATAATATCAGACTTCACCTTCTTTATGAACAATGTGGTATCCACTTTACCTCTAGAATAACCATTACTCACAAGAAAATTAGTTAGAGTATCATACCAGGTTCTAGGGGCTTGTTTTAGACCATTGAGTGCTTTGTCCAACTTATAGAAAAAACCTGGGTGATGTTCATTTTTAAAACCTTGAGGCTGCTTGACATACACTTCTTCTTGCAGCTTTCCATTCAAAAATGCACTCTTTACATCCATTTGAAATACCTTCATACTCATGTGGGCAGCGTAGGCTAGAAACAAATAAATTGCTTCTACCCTGGCCACTGGAGAAAATGTTTCAGCATAGTGAATGCATTCTTCCTGTCTGTAGCCTTGAACCAGTCTTGCCTTATTTCTAATAACATGACCTTGCTCATCTTATGTTCATGAAAACACCATTTAGTGTCAATTATTGTTTTACCTTTAGGAGCAGGGACCAGCTTCCATACTTTGTTTCTCTCAAACTGATTGAGCTCTTCATGCATGGCAGTGATCCAATTGGCATATTTTAGTGCTTTATCCACTTTCTTAGGCTCCATCAGGGACACAAAGCTACAAAACAAACAAAAGTTTCCTAAGCTGTCCCATCTTGTTTGCACCCCTTTGTTGATGTCACCAATTATTTGATCATTGGGGTGACACCTGATCCACTTAGGATCTTGCCTCAATGAAGATTCTCCCGTGTCATTTGCATCTTTAACAGAACCTATTGAGCAGCTTTCAAGATTTTTAAACACACTGTTATCTTGAGCCTGTTCACTTGTTGAACATGACTCTCCATTGTTGAACATATCAGCAGAGGATCCAGGAAAATCAGCATTGATTGGTTCAGATCATGGTGTTGTAATTATGTCAGTACACTTATGCACACAGGGTGTATCAACATAGTCATCATCATGTCCATTGTGGTTAACAGGTTCCACTCTGGGTGTAGTGGAAGCTTTTGAGTCCTTCTTTTCGTTAATGGAATGCATGAGATCATCAAAGCTGAACTCTCCTAGACTGATTCAGGAACAGCTTTGGTGGAAGCACTACTAGACTCCTCAAAGGTAACATTGATAGATTCATCTGTCACCTTTCTTTTGTTGTTGTATACTTTGTAGGCTTTGGAGATAGCAGAATATCAAAAAAACACACCTTCATCAGCTTTGGGTTCAAATTTTGCCAGCTGGTCCCTCTGATTCAGAATGAAGTAGGGACATCCAAACACCTGGAAATAGCTAATATTTGGCCTTCTCCCTTTGATTAACTCATAGGGAGTCTTGTTGAACCTTTTCACCACCAAGGATCTGTTTTGGGTGAAGCAGGTAGTGTTGACAGCTTTAGCCCAGAATGATGAAGGTAAACCTGATGCACACAGCATGGTTCTAGCAGCTTCAATGAGAGTTTTGTTTCTCCTTTCAGCAACTCCATTTTGTTGTGGAGTTCTTACAGTTGAAAAGTTTTGTGAAATCCCTCTTTCTTCACAGAAGTCTTCAAGAGTACTGTTTTTAAATTCAGTACCATGATCACTTCTCAGCTGCTTAACTTGAGCAGAGTTCAGCATCTCCATCTTTTTGATAAATCCAATGATTTCTCTAGCAGCCTCTCCTTTGCTCTTCAGAAAGATCACCCATGTAATCCTGGAGAACTCATCAACCATTACTAGAGTGTACCTTCTACCTCCTAAACTTGGGACGCTGACTGATCCAAACAAGTCCATGTGGATTAAGAAGAGAGGAGTATCCATAGAGAAATTATGCTTAGATTTAAAAGATGTTTTTCACTGCTTGCCTTTCTCACAGGCTGTGCAGAGTTTATCCTTGACAAAGGTTATAGAAGGCAAACCTGTTACCAACTCTTTCTTACAGAGTTTGTTGATATTCTTGAAGTTCAGGTGTGATAGCCTTTTGTGCCATAACCAGTTCAGGTCTGTATTGCTTCTGGAGATAAAGCAGGTTTCAGTTGTGGCATCAGCAGACTTCATGTCCACAACATATACACCTTTCTTCCTTTATGCACACCACACCACTTTGCCTTTTGGATCCAATATGTAACCTAGGTGCTCATCAAAGTTAACATTGTAGCCAGCATCACACAGTTGACTTATGCTTACAAGATTATGTTTTAGCCCAGACACATAGGCTACTCTTTTGAATACAGCACCAGCTTGAAGAGTTCCATATCCTTCTATAGATCCCTGGACATTGTCACCAAATGTGACTTTTGGCCCTTTTTCAGGCCTGAGATCACTTAGCAGATCCTTTCAACCTGTCATGTGGCCTGAGCTGCCACTATCCAAGTACCAAACCTGGGATGGTTGTTTTTCCTGCAGGGTGCGATGGGAAAATATTAGTTATTTTTAGGGGAACTCATCATAGGAATGAGTTCTCCTACTTCATCAACATTTGTTGATGGACTAGTAATATCCACACTAATATTCCCTATTTGGATTGTATCAGCTTGGATACTATTCTCATTGACCATATTACTTCCTACACTGCTAGTTTTTGCAATATTGGAACTAGCAGAGTCAACAGGTGTCATGTCCTCAGTTTCAGGACAGTCTTTGGCCATATGTGTCTTCTTCCCACAATTATAGCATTTTCTCTTTTTGGCCTTTTTGGAAGAAGTACTTCCAGAAAAATATTTTGAATCATTTTTGTTGATATTTTCAGCAAGTTTAGCAAACTTATAACTATTTTTAGAAGAATCATCATTTTGGGTGGAAGGCACAATGGCAACAGCTTTACCTGCATCCTCTTTCCTCTTTTAAGGTGGACAGATATCATATACAGGAAGTTTGATTGGTCTTTGACCTTCCACAGGTTTGGGAAACTTATTCCCAAATTTCTCAGGTTGGGCAATGGCTTTGCCTTTGCCCTTACTGAGCTGTGATGGATGTTGCCTATCAACATAATCACTACTTTTGGTTTTGAAAGACTTACCTTCATGTATAACCAATTTTCCACTATGATTTAAAAACTAATTTGAATTAACAGTCGATTTGCTTTCAACATAAGACTTACTCCTATTGAAAGCAGGCTGCTTACCTTTTGAAAGCTTTTTCTTAAAATGATCAGCATCAAAGGGATTAACAGGTCTCTTACCATCAGCTTTAGACCCATAGCCTGCCTTGTTAATAGGTTTGGTATCCAAAGCTGCAGCTTGAGCTTTTTTTCCCTTCTTTTGCTTGTGTGAACCAGCTGAGCACTTAGCATGCTGATTTGATGGAGAACACATTCCATCATCAGTTTTTGGAGCTTTTTCACACAAGTTGTTAGTGTTTTGAGGCCTGACAAACCTATTTGTTGAGACTGGCTTACCATTTACTTTCTGAAGAAAAGTACTTGGAAGCTCACCAAGAGTGGATAAGTCTTTTTCCAGATTATTTATCTCAACAATTGAAGCTACTTTGTCAAGATCCCCTCCAAGATAGGCTAGGATTTGAGCAAGGATCTGTTGACTGCTACAATGACTGACTTTTTGTGCGGATTGGCACCAAGAGTCAACAATCTTTTGAAGCTTTGCATGTTTTTTGTCTGTTTCTCTCTTTTCCTCTAATAAAATGGAATTGACGTGTTTTAATTCATCAATTAAGTTCAGTTTCCAACTTATGGAAGCTGTCCAGTTTACTAGTTTTTATTTCAAGATCAGTTTTTAGCTTGGAGATTTCAGACAACAAAACATTATGCTTCTCAATAGCAGCTTTTATATCAACAAGAAGATATTTAAACATTTTAACTTTTCATCAGAACTGTAAGCCATAAAATTTTGTACCTTATACATCATTATTGGGTTCCAGTTCTCTAAGCTGCTGAGGGCTTCAGCTTCAACTAGGTCTTGTTTGAAGTTGCTTATTGATGGGACATCAGTGTTGGCCATCAGACAGTTGTTATCTTCTTCATCTGAAGATGAGTCAGATTCCTCCTGATCACATATCACAGACATGAGTCCCTTTTGCTTGTTGGAAGCCACTGAGTCTTCCAACTTCCTCAGCTTAGCCATGGCCATTAGGTACTTAACCCTGTAGCTATCGTCCCTGTTTGTCTTGTATGGTTTGGATGATAGGCTAACAGCTTTAGACACATAGTCAGCAGCTATATGGTCAGTTTTGCCACATTTAAAGCACTCATCCTTAGTTTTATCAAATGCCTTCTTTTTTATGGCACCTGATTTCTTCTGCATCATACTTCCACCAAACCTATTTTTGTTGAATTTCTTGGCAAGCATTGCAATCATTTGCTCATAATCCAGTTCAGCAAGATCTTCATAGTCTTCCTATTCAGACATTTCTTCCCTTTCATCATCAGCCTGTTGATCAGGTAGTGTGAGCACATCACACATCCAGCAGGTTGTCTCACGCTGGCCACTAAGGCAGCACCTCTTTTGGACATTTCCAAGGCATTTCTCTTATGTTGCCTTGACTGCTCATAATTCTAGTAAAGATCCATACAGATTTACAAGATCCATAATTTTGATGGTGCCTGAATTTCTTAAGATAGTAGAAAAATAATTCCATTCTTCAGGCAGAATGTCCAAGAACTTGTTCACCAGAGTCAAGCTGTCCTTGGTGATCCCAACAGCTTTGAGATCATTGATTAGAGCAGTGAATCTGGTATAGGTTTCAGAGAGAGACTCCTTTGGCTTTGCAAAGAAGAGTTCATACTGTCTAACAAGATTGTTAATCCTATTATCCTGTGTGACAGTGGGACCATCATAGACGGTACACAAAGTATCCCACATCTGCTTTGCTGTCTTCATTTTCTCAACCTCTTTGAACACATCATCAGGATGAGAAATAACCAGGTTTTTCCTGGCCTTATCATCAAGAGCAACCAGCCTTTTGTCTTCATCAGACCATTGAGCTTTTGCCTTTTCAAAGGTTCCGATATCAGGAACAGCTCCTTCAGTAGCAGGAGTGATAGTAGTAACAGAAGTTGGCGCATAAGGACCTTTCATTACTATCTCTAGCAGTTGTACATCTAGATTCTCTAAATAGAGCATCATTCTGCACTTCCAGCCTGTAAGGTCGCCTACCTACGGATCCTATCTTGACGCGACGCCGTCCAACGAGTGCGGAATCCTCGTTAGCGGTTTGACGGAATGATCACGCGCACGAAACACGGAGACACACACGATGATAGACGCAAACTAGAACGTCCCGACACGTGCTTCTCTCCAACAACACATAAAAACGTCTCTGCAAGTTTGTAATCGCCCTTAGCCTTAATTCTGCAAAAGTTGTTAATTAAAATGAATTAACACTTAATTATAACCCCTGATTCGAACTTGCTCAGGACAAGTTCGACAAAGCCCAAGGCCCACGAACTTGTCCTCCATAAGTTCGAACCAGTGACTTTGAACTTATTCTATAACTTGTCTTTGAACTTGTTCTAGAACTTATGTTTGAACTTACCTTTGAACTTATGTTTGAACTTATCTTTGAAATTATGTTTGAACTTATTGTAAAACATCAATTACAACCAAGTTCAAACATATATACAATCAATATCAAACATATATCAAACAAATAACGAACATATATCAAACACGTATTAATATGCAATTACCAACAAATTGACTATTACAAAATATCATCTATACTTAGACTGCTATCGTCACACAGGATGCACTAACAGACTCCCCCTTGATGATAGCTTCTAACAATATATATTTTGACGAAGTACTAGAACTATACAGACTACTACCAGCATATAATCCCTGCTCTATACAAATTCTAACCAGCTTCTAGAATTTCCTGCCTTCGTGAAAGAAAATCGGCCGAACATGAAGTTTTCTCAAGTCGTCCTTGGATAAGTTAATCAGATGTAGTGGATCGTATACTTTCAAAATAATCTTTTCATCCAGATCCTCCATCACTGCTTCGGCCGTCTCATTTTCCACGTAACACCACTTCATCTTACTCAGTACATCCTGTGGCATTGACTTCATTGGCACTTTCTTGAGACATCGGACTGGCTTGTAAACCATCCTAGCCCAAGGCTTTCCAGTGTGGGGATCTATTCTTGACTGATCTTCAACTCTTTTCCCTGACCTCGACTTTATTCTTTCATACTTTCTAGACCTCCCCTCCTTTCTGATGATTTTTGTTATAACTTCAGCATAGGGGTCGTCTCCTAAGTTGATAAGCTCTTTCCAGGCCAGTTCCTTTACTTCACACTTAGGCAGTGTATTAAAAACCTTCAAAGTTCTCCTCAAGTATTGAAGCCTATCTCTTCTCTTGAGCACGAACAGCTGCAGTTCTCTATCAAAGAACCAGCTTAAGATTCCTCCAGAGAGATTTCCTGGACTTGGCAGTCTCATTCTCTTCTTTACTGTCAGGTCTGTCTTCTTCTCTTCCTTCCTGATCCATAGCTTGATCATTTCTTCTCTTGTTTGCTCCTTTTCAGCTATTTCAGGTTCTGATTCGTCCATATCTGCTAAGTTCAGCTCATCCGTATCTATCACATTCTGATCATTATGAATATATTGTTCAGTGATAGGTTTCTTTGGGATAACTACTTCATCAACATTGTCATCCTTATCTTCTACAACCTCGTCATCTGACTTCCAATCCACTATGTCTTCTGGAATGAATTCACCTTCTTCCAACTCTTCTTGATCAAAACTAAACTCATCTTCATCATCAAGACCCATCAAGGCTTCAATCATTTCTTGTTCAACGATCTTTGAAGCTTCGCCTTCGGCTCCTTCTCCCATACCTGACTGACTAGGCTCCCCCAGAATTTGTTCTTACTGAGCAGTCTTCTGAGAAAGATCTGCTAGCTCACTTTCTCTTTGAGCATCTGGGTCATTGCCGTTGTCATCTTGTCTCCTCATCTGATCTTCCTTACAGCTACTCTCTCCCTGAGCTTGCAGATTTTTCAATAATTGCTCTAGGAGTGTCTTCATCGGCTTCATCGTAGAATGTTGTTCTTAACTCGGCGTTTTCTTGATCAAGTCTGGCATTATGCTCTTGTAGCTCTTTCACTGCTGTTAAAAGTTGAAAATTTTAGACTGTTTGGAAGTCCACCTTTCCTTTCAGCTCAGTGAACCACTAATTGTCTGTGTAAGAAGTCGAAGTGGATGGAATGGAGGTGGATGTAGATGGAGCAGTGGTTGAGGTTGACAGTCAGCAAAAATCCTCGCATTTTGGGACTGACATTCAGCAAAAATCCTTTTATCAATTATGGCCACGCTACTTTTATCTGGAAGTTGTGGCAAATTGGGCAAAAAGTCGCGAATGATCATCATCGCAAAACGTGGGTACATCAAAAATCTCTCTCTGACTGGAGCTGTGATTTGATGCACAAACTCCCCGAAGAACATCATAGAGAAATTAAATTGCTTATTGTACACTAAGGCAATTAACGCCGATTGCAGCTTGGACACCATAGTATCAAAACCGGCCTTCTTCGGCGCAAAACAAACCATAATGACGTGCACAAGATAACGCCATTGGCCAATCAAAGCACTCTTCACATATGAGGCCTTCGTAATGTCTTGGGCATATCCCATTCTCAAAAAATGCCGCTTGTCGGATATGCACTGGAAAATCTATTGGCCCTGCTTCTTGGTCCTCCGATCCTAACTGTAAGATTTGCCTTAACATATCAGCCGAAAAGACTATTGGCTGTCCCCCAACTCTTGTTCTTAGCACGATAGGCGTCACCGAGCAATCAACTCGAAGGTGCTCCCAAAAATAACGCACATAAGGCAAAACTATTTGAAGATTATGAGTGAGAGCGTAGGCGACTCGCGACTGCATCAAAAACTCGATCATGTGACGGTACGGCTGAGCTTCAAGTAATTCTCAATCCACAGACATAACCATGTTATTTTTATTAAAAAAATGTCCGATCCCCCATATCCGCACACAGAAACAACAACCAATATTAGTAATTAAAAATAAAATGAAACTTGTTTGTTTCGAATTTGCATAATTTCGAACTTACATAAGTTCGAATCCAACAAATTCGAACTTAAGACAAATTCGAATTTATTTTAAAAACATTCGAATTTAAAGAAATTTGAGGATTATGTTCGAACTTGACTGACTTCGAACTTGTAGATATTTCAACAAGTTCGAACTTTCTGACAAGTTCGAACCCGAAGAACATGTTCGAAGTCGGTCATTTTCAAACTAAAATCCATGATTTTAACCCCATTTGACTTAAAAAAAAACAGTATAATCTAGTCCTATTGGGTTCTAATCGAAGTTATATGAGATTTATTTGAACTTTTACCGGTCAAAACTTGTGAGTTTAAGCCACATAGTTTAAACCCAAATAAACATCAAATACACTCGATTTTTGCCATAATAACATCCTAAACTTCATATACTTTGTATAATAATGATTATTATACCTAAATATACGTGTATGTTCAAGAAATGAAAGCAAAACTTCGAGGAATAGGAAGAAATTCGAAGACGACAAGTTTGAAGTACAAGTTCGAAATCGCTGGAGACAAGTTCGAATGAAAAAATTCGAGGGTAGGTGCCTTAAATGAAGTATTGTTGACCTATTTACACCAACTACCTTCAAACTCGGCATAAGTTCGAATTTCCTGACAAATTCGAAGTGAAGTTCGAATTTGTCTGAATTTCAAATTTAAGTGAAAATTTTGAAAATACTTGAATAAAATTCAACTTTTTCGTGTAACGGAATTTTACAAACTTTGCAGAATCATTCACACTAAGCAACATATTTTCACGCAATATTTGTTTATTCAACCAAAAATGAATCCTAGTAACTTTGACCTTTTTCTTACTTGAATAAAATAAAATAAAATAAAATAAAAATAAAATTTGAATAAACAGAACACTTAAGCTACTCAAAAATACTTTTAATAATTTACGACCTAAACTAAAAGAATATTTTTGCGAGATAGTCAAAGAAGGTTCAATCGGATAGCAGTATCAAACGCACTTTCAGTATTACACTTTCACACTTAGGAATTTTTGATTCCTTTGATTGTTTGTCGTGATATACATTTCAAGTCGATTGTTGGTATGATTTTCCCTTTAAACATTTTACACTTTGGAATATCCCTTGGCCTTTTTATTTATCAAGAAACTAGCGTACGTGTCCCATACTTAGATATACTTCTATGATCAAGGCAGACACACAATGATTATAACTTTTCGGTATTGCAAATTTTCTTTAAAAGGCAAATGTCGGACACAGTTCTGTATTTACATACAACAGAGTGTCTTAGTTAGTCTTAAAGTTTATTTGAAGTTAGTAAGACAACGGTGACAGTTCGGTACTTACGTACAACAAAGCGACTTATCTTGTTAACTTGAGTCAAAACAGAGCTGACAAGTCTGTACTTACGTACAACAAAGCGACTTATTTTGACTCTCTTTTCTCTATCAAAATTTTTCTTTTCTTTGCTTTTCTTTAAGATGTATTTGATGTTGCTATACATCCCCCAGAAAGTTTGCATACCTCATTTAGAATCATTGTCTGTATGTCTCTAACATAGAAATTAAGACCATTTGGTCATACATCTAAGCTAGTTAGACATAAGACTTTTTCTTGAATATTTTATTAGCGTCTGAGATTTCCTTTATGTATTATGCCTACCAACACATCAAACAGGAAAATGTATATCACTTACAATTTAAGGTGCATTATGTGTGAAAGCTTAACACTTAGAGATTGTTTCGACTGTGCTAATTTTCGTCACTTTGAACCTATGTATCTAAGACTTAACTCATTTTTTCTAATATTCTCTTTTTTTTTTTTTGAACTTTTTATGGTTTTCTCTCTTTTTTCTTTTGATTTTCATTTTTAAGATAAGCTAATAAACTAACCTACTAACTTACTATAAAAGGAAATAAGTTATACTTAAACACTAACTTACTATAAAAAGAAAGGAAAATATACTAAGGTCAAGTTACTCTGGATTACGCATACCATTCAGTTGAACTAACAACTCAAAGCGTGACTTATCAAAAGCTTTAGTGAATAAATCAGCATTATTATCTTCCATTGCCACTTTTACCAGTTTTATTAATTTCTTTTCAGCACAATCACGTATAAAATGATGACTTACACTAGTACAAAAATGACCTATGGTCACCGTTTTGTCCAAACTGCCTAGCCACAGTTTTTATTATTGATGTGACTAAAGGGTCATATATGAACTTTTATTATTATGATAGCCACAGTTTATCTCAATAACTGTGACCATTGCAAATCACATTCAAACCTTAAGTCACGGTTTAACATAAGGATCGTGACAAAGACTTGTCACGGTTGCCATATTGTTACCAAATGTCATCGTTTGTCCACAGTTATTTGTTTGATGTCTATAATAATCTTGTGGTGGTTATTAACTGTGACGATAAATATGTATATGGTCACGGAAATCTCTTTCGGTGACCAAAGGGACACCCTGAAGTCTAATTGTATATGTCTAAATTATATGGTGGAATTAGTCACATGAATAAACTGTGACAGAAGGCTAACTTATATGGTCACGAAATCGCTTTGTGTGATCAAAGGGTGGAGTTCATTAGCCACGTATGGTAAAAGAAAAACATTGTGACTATAAGTGTTTAATAGTCATAATTTAGTTCATTAAGTGTGTCCAAAAGTAAACAATTGTCATGAAATAAGAAAATTATTGTGACTATAAGTATTTTACAGTCACGGTTTAGTTTCTTATGTGTGTGTAAAAGTATACAATATTCATGATAAAAGGGAAAAATGTGACTAAGTATTTTTTTTGTCACGATTTAATTTCTTTTATGTATATAAAAGTAATTAATAATCACGGTTTAAGAAAAAAAACATATCATCATAATTATGTTTTGGTCACAGTTTAAGACACACAAGCCTGTGACTATTAATATTTAAAGGTGATATATTTAAGTTTTTATCACTAGTACAAAATGACGTATGGTCACGGTTTTCTCCAAACTGCCTGGCCACAGTTTTTGTTATTGACGTGACTAAAGGGTCATATATGAACTTGTGTTATTATGATAACCACAGTTTGTCTCAATAACCGTGACCAATGCAAATCACATTCAAACCTTAAGCCACGGTTTAACATAAGGATCGTGACAAAGACTTGTCACGGTTGCCACATTGTTACCAAATGTTATCGTTTGTCACGGTTATTTGTTTGATGTCTATAATAATCTTGTGATGGTTATTAACTGTGACGATAAATATGTATATGGTCACGGGAATCTCTTTCGGTGACCAAAGGGACACCCTGATGTCTAATTGTGTGAGTCTAAATTATCTGGTGGAATTAGTCACATGAATAAACTGTGACAAAAGGCTAACTTATATGGTCACGAAATCCCTTTGTGTGACCAAAGGGTGGAGTTCATTAGCCACGTATGGTAAAAGAAAAACATTGTGACTATAAGTGTTTAATGGTCATGATTTAGTTCATTAAGTGTGTCCAAAAGTAAACAGTTGTCATAAAATTAGTAAATTATTGTGACTATAAGTATTTTACAGTCACGGTTTAGTTTCTTATGTGTATGTAAAAGTATACAATATTCATGATAAAAGAGAAAAATGTGACTAAGTGTTTTTTTTGTCACGATTTAATTTCTTTTATGTATATAAAAGTAATTAATAATCACGGTTTAGGAAAAAAAAAAAACATATCACCATAATTATGTTTTGGTCACAGTTTAAGACACACAAGCATGTGACTATTAATATTTAAAGGTGACAGATTAAGTTTTTATGTGTGTCTAAATGTAAACAATAGTAATAGTAAAATAAGAAAGATATGATTATAAGTACATTGAAGTCACGATTTAATTTGTTTTGTGACTAAAAGCTATCAATCTCACACATTAAAAAAATTTTCAATATAAGGAGTTTTTTTGTCAAGGATTAAACAAATTTGTGACTATTAATATTTAAAGAAGACGGTTTATTGTTTTTATGTAACTAAAAGTAAACAATAATCATGATAAAAAAATGTTGCGACTATATTTTTTTAATGATCATGGTTTAGTTAATTTTTCATTAGTGTGTAAAACTAATAGTTTTCATGATAAATGAAAAAACAGTGACTATAAGTATATTATGATCACACAAAAATTGGTTTGTGTGACTAAAAGTAATCAGTGGTCATGGTTTAAGTGAAAAAAATGTCCCCATAAGTTGTTTTTGTCACAGTTTATAAAAAGCAAACAAGTGACTATTAATAGTTAAACAATTAAACATAACGGCTAGATTTATTATGTGTGTAAGGTAAACAATAGTCATGGTAAAAAAAGAATATGTGACAATAAGTATTTTATGCCTACAACTTATTTTGTTATGTGTGGCTAAACATAATAAATGGTCACAATTTTAAAAAAGCATGTCACTATAAGTATTTTTGTTGTCACGGTTTAAAAAAGCGAACATGACTACTAGTATTCAATGGTTACAAATTAATTTTTTGAAATCTCTAAAAGTAAACAATAGTCATGGTAAAAAAAAATCATTATGACTAGAATAATTTAGTTTCTTATGAATGTCAAAAAGTAAACAACATTCATCACAAAGAAAAAAATGTAACTATAATCATCATATGGTCACGTTAAAATTTGTTTTGTGTAGCTAAAAGTAATTATTGATTATAGTTTAAAAAAGCATATCACTTATAAGTATTCTTTTGTCACGATATAAGAAAAATAAACATGTGAAAATTAGTATTTATAAGTAATTTGTAATTTGGTATATTTATCTGAAAGTAATTTGTAATTTGTTATATTTATCTTAAAGTAATTTGTAATTTGTTATATTTATCTTAAAGTTAATAATTTAATAATGTTTGATCTTTTTTATTTATCAATTTTTACTATTTATCATCAAACTAATAATTTTAAAAATATACATTTTTAGCAATTAATATTTCTTATGTAAAAGATTATAAAGTGTTTATACTACTATTTAAAAAAAAAACTGACATAACTCATTTACTTTTACACCATCTCAATTATTTACTTGTTTAACCACAATTATCTCAAAAATCAATTATATGTATCATCATTCAAATTCTATTAAAAATGCATCAATCCATCCTAGTTTGAATAAACTCACATACTCAAATACAGCCAACATGGTAATATTGCAACATAGATTTAATGCTGCAAGAGAATCTAAGAGGTACTGCTACAAAAAGGGTTTTCGATGACCCTTGCACTTAAAGCATAAAAAGCAAACCTTCATGAGCAGCAAAGAAGGGTGCAAAGACCAGCGACTCTACACCCATGAGCTAGATGAGGATGTTGAGAGATGGACATGACGTGTCTTTTAAGGGGTCGCCAATGGTGTCACCAACCACAGCAGCTTTGTGTGGTTCCAATCCTTTCGGTCCAAGGGTCCTTGCATGTCATTAAAGAGAAGTTAGCATTTTACAGTAGTGAGACACATTTGATATAAAAATAGACTTTGCAACATTTAAACTGATAATCACCTCAATGCACTTCTTGGCATTGTCCCATGCACCACCTGTGTTCGATGCAGAAATTGCAACTTGGACACCATAAGCAAGAGAACAAACAAGAACACTTGAAAGAGTCTATCAGATATTCTTCACTCTTAGTACTTGTGTATATTCTCAATGGCTTAACCTGATACTTGACTGAGACAAGATAAATTAAGAAAAATGACAAGAGTGGCTTAAACTGCCTAATGACTTACACTGAGAAGCTGACACAGAATAACCAATAATAGTCTTAACATAGCGTTGAGAAGAGGAAAGGCAACCACATCCTCTCAATACTTGGAAATGAAAATCCAAATCTTATTGATGAACTAACGAAATTGGCTGCAACTTGGATTAAGAAAAAATGTGTAAAAGTGCAAGTATCTTTTACCCATATCAATTAAAGGGAACTCTGTGGTAGCATCTTTCCAAAGTTCCAGAACATGGAGCTCACGTGTAAGAGTATCGTAATAGGAAATTCCAACTCTGACAACACAATTTCGTAATAAATCAACTCCAATTTCAATCACTACATAATATATTGAAAAAGTAGGCTTTGGCTATATGATAACTTTTGAATCTAGGTTCTATGTGCAATTATATTCAAGATGTGCATATATCGAGTTTTTATATTGATTGCTAGTCTAAACAGTTGGAGCACAATATTCCTAGCAAATTGATAAAATATGATAATTCTTGTGTTACAATAGTCTCTACTACATCACTATAGTGTGACTACCCTGACCATTGCAATAAAACTCCCAACTAATGATATTTAGTACACCAAAGAATCTGACATGTGACCATGCATGAGGCATGCCATGTATACCTGTTGAAAAATCAATATCAAAAATACTTAGGCAAAACATTGTATTAATAAACTATTAAAATAAAATAAAATGATTTTGGCAATTAATATAAAAGTATTATTAGCTCCATTCTCTGCACAAAATAAAGCGGTGGCAAGTGCAGCTTTGCACAAAATGAAATTCCCCGTTATAGTTTGTGCCCATGGTTTTACCAGATCCCGTCATTGGCAATTAATATAAAAAAATGTATTATTAGCTTCAAAACGATAACAAATACTTCTCATCTGGTTATTTCGAGAGACAATAAGCATTCTGAAAAAAAGAATCCTAATTCCTAAACATACTGACCTGCATAATTGACTATCATACAACAGATTGTGCACAGTCACAGAAAGCACTACCTGGCCGTATGCTAAGCCTGTTACTTTGTGGTTAAACTTGAACATTACCTCATAAGAGGTTCCCACCACTATCAATGTCACATTTTATAGAGCATAAAAACAATCCAAAACACTCTGAAGTAATCTCTGCACCTAAATCTCCTTGTTCGTGGACTCATAAAATTTCTGAGTTATTGTGAGTTATGTTCACCAGAATCCTAGGATAAATAACCAAAAATATGACGATCGTTCAAGAACCACGAAGTTAGAAAGTGTAAACGATTGATCTCCCAATAAAGATTCGTGCTTAAGATATATACCTCTTAAAATTCAGCCTTATGCATCAATGAATTGTACATTGTGCATAAGTAGTTGTTTTTAAAAACAACAACTATATGCATTATAAAGGAGTAAAGACTGTCATATCTAGAGCCTCAGATGCAGATCACATGCCAATCATATCAAATAAAGCATGCATTCATTTAGAAAGCTAACAAAATTTTCATATACGTAAAGGTGAAGCCAGATAATGTACCAAACCTGCAGGAAGTGACTGAGAGCTGTTCAAACTCTTGATGTCCCTAGTTTCACTTTACTCTTTGTATTCATGGGGCTTGCAACTGTTATGGCTATTATCTGTTCAGAAATCTCACTCATGCGTAAACCACATCAAATCCTTCCTGTAATATCAATGCATAACACATCTCCAGTTCAAACTACTTCTTCAAATTTAATCCTGCTTGTTGTTGTTGAAAATGAGCATGCAGTAGCTCAACAGAAATACCTCAATTATATGGGGAATATATACATACATTAGGTACTTCAATCAAAACAAATTATCATGCATATACAACCCTATTTTGTAGACTTCAAATTAAATAAAAATTGTTGATGGTAACATAGATTTCTGCCAAAACAGAGGAACCAAAAGCCAATGGGGTTGGACACTTGGACCGGTATTTAGTACATTGATGGCTTTCTTGACCTCTTAGCACTTGAAGTTCAAATATAGGCCACTTTTCTGTCTTAAGTAGGGTGTAAACCCTAGCCCCTGTAGTCATGGAGCATGGAACCAATATTAAACTTAAGCTCCGTTAAGATCTTTTTTCTAGCATTATGATTCGGTTCTTGTTTACAATATCTTTCAGACCATTTTCGTTTGGTTTTCAACATTAATACTGAACCCTGCTATATGTATTAAACTAGTATGCCAACCCACAAAAAATCAAGTAAATTCTACATTCATAAAGAAAGAAATATCGGCCTACATATGTACCCAAAAGCTTCAACCAATCTCAAGTGTTTAGGGATGATAGCCCTAGCAATTTCTGCCTTCACTAGATGAAACTGGTACACCCCACTGCATGTTTCAAAATCAACAATCAATTTCTTATCAAACCAACAACTTCTCTGCTTTATGATTTGACACCGTTAAAACTGGAAGCCAAAAGATGGCCAAAAGATGGTAAAGACAGCAGCTTTATGGAAGAAAACTCACAAAAAAAAATCCTGATACCTTTAATCGAGAACCTTGAGCAGAATTAGTATATAACCGGTACCATCAATGATGAGATTTCAATCAAGAGATCGATTATATACCGATTTTGGGTGTGTTTTGCGAAGATGGTGTGTCCATACAGATACTTACACATAGAACAGATCCAAAACACCTATAAATATTAGATGCCAAGAAGCAAAAAGAATCACAAATCAAAACACATATGAAGTTTCTTGATCGAATATGAAACCTATGTTGTAAATGTCAAATTTATCCAAGAGATTCAACTTATTCATGATTGAATATATTAATAACTTCAAACTTAAAGTAATTATTATTAACCCTTAGTTTTTAGCTAATTTTAATTTTTTTTTTACTCTTTATTTTTACTATTTTCTTAAGATTTCTATTACAATCTTCATCTTAGGAATCAATACCAAATAGCCAACGATCTTCACATACAGTAGTAGCCCCAGAAGTTGCGACTTCAAATGTTGCGAAGACGTTTGGATCTTTGAGTAAACGAGTAGAGAGTGTGGTATGATATTAAATTAATTTTATTTTTGCAATTTTTTATTTTTCTTTAAAATCTTCAATTACACTATTTCAGGCAACTGAGAAAGACAGTGAAAAATCTATTGAACCTATGCCCGAGTCTCCAAATGTTGCGACTTCAAATATGGTGAATCCATCTCATAGTTGCTCACAAAGTGTATCGCATGTTGAAGTTCCTGATCCTCAACTTCCAACAGTATGTATTTTCACATTTAATATATGATTATTATAACTTTAATATTATAATATTAATATTGCCATGTACATTTGCAGACAAAAAGTTGCAAACTGTCGTATCCAGATCTGAGAAGCATCTTTGCATCCGGTACGGTGTACTTTTCTTCAGGAAGACAATCAATACATGGAGTTCCACTCAAAGCAGATTGTGTAAGAGTTTCGGTTGATGAATTGATAAAACCAGCCGCCTTTTTACCAATACCAGCTGGCGTGATGAAAACTGTCGAAAATGCGCTAGGTAGTTTCGTAGCTTGGCCAAAGGAGCTTGTAACATTTAAGGTATCTTTGTTGCTTAAGTAATTTAGTTTTCATTAAACGAGTTGTTTTTTCTTTAAAGTTTTATTAAATAACATTATTCATAATTGTTTTGATGTTTACCTAATTTTGTTGTTACAGGAACCACTAACAGCATCTCAAGAGAAAGAAACGCAAAAATCAAAGAAAAGGAAAAAACAATACACAACGGTAGAGGGATTAAAAAAGCAAACAAGAAGCAATGCTCTTAAGAATAAAATATAGAATTTTGGTTTTTTGGTAACTATGGATTTTGCATTTTGTTGAGGAGCGTATGGATTTTATATTACTATTAACAACATTTCTATGGATTTTGCATCTTTTTTGAATAGTGTATGGATTTTACATTCCTGTTAACAGCATTTCCCTTTTTATTACATTTTACCGTGTATTTAATAGTAGCTTAGTATTTGTTATTTAATTACCCATGGCTAAAAGTAACAATTAGTCATGAAAAGCAGAAAAAAATTGTCACCATAACTACTTTAAGGTCACAGTTTATTTTATTTTGTGTAAAAAAAATAATTAATGGTCATAATTTAAAAAAAACATGTGATTATTAGTATTTTTCCGTCACGGTTTAGTATATTATTGTGTCTCAAACTAAACATACATTAACCATGATAAAAGAACAAAAACGTAACTATAAGTATTTTATAGTCACAATTTATTTGTGTTGTGTAGTTAAAGATTATCAATTGTCACAGTTAAAAAAAATGCTTGTTAATATGAGTATTTTGTGGTCATGGTTAATTGTGTTATGTGTGTCAAAAACTCAACATTAATCATGATAAAAGAAAAAATACTGTGACTACAAGTAGTTTATAGTCACGTCTTTTTTTATTATCAGTTGCTTAATGTTATTAATTGTCATAATACAAGCAGCAAAATGTGGCTATAACTATTTTATGGTCACGAATTAGTTTGTTTTGTGTGGTTAAAGGTCATTAATTGTCACAGTTTAAGAAAAAACTCATCATTATTAGTATTTTGTGGTCATTGTTAAATGTCTTATATGTGTCAAAAAGTAAACATTAATTATGATGAAAAAAACAACCGTGAGTACAAGAAGTTTATGGTCACGTCTTATTTTATAATATGTGACTAAAATTAATTCATTGTCATAATAAAATAGGCAAAGTGTAGCTATAAGTTTTTTATGGACACAATTTAATTTCTTTTATATGGTTAAAGTTATCAATTGTCACAGTTTAAAAAACAACATGTCATTATAAGTATCTTATAGTCATGGTTAAATGTCTTATATGTGTCAAAAACTAAATATTAATCACAATAAAAGAAAACAAACTGTGACTACAAGTAGTTTGTGGTCACGTCTTATTTTAATATATGTGGCTAAAAGTAATTAATTGTGACAAATAAACACGAAGAATGTGACTATATGTATTTTATGGTCGCATTTAATTTTATTTTGTATGACTAAAAGGGATCAACGATCATTGTTTACGAAACAACATGACACTATAAATATTTTACGGTCACTATTATAAATGTTATGTGTGTCTAAAAGTAAACAACAATCACGATAAAAGAAAACACATGTGACTGTAAGTAACTTATTGTCACGGTTTAATTTTTTACACGTGTCTAAAAGGAACAATAGTGCTTTTAAAAGAAATATAATGTGACAATAAATGTTTGATAGTCACAGATTGTATTGTTGTATGTGTCTAAAAGTTACCAATTGCCACGATTAGAAAGTAATAAGTAACTAAAAATGGTCTATGGTCACGGTTTGGTTTATTATACGTGTCTCAAAGTAAGCAATTGTCATGAATCAACGAATTATTCTGTGACAAAAATAATAGTATGGTCACGGTGTAATTATTTTTGTGTGTCAAAATGTACCAGTTGTCACGGTTTAATACTTTATGTATGTCCAGTTGCAACCAATCGTCACATTTTAATAAATTATGTGTGTCTAAGTGTACCCGACGGTCACGGTTTAATTGTTTATGCATGTCTAAATGTACCAATGGTCACACCACTTAATAGTTTATGTGCGTTAAAATATTACCAATTGTCACGGTTTCATTCATGTGGTGTGTTTAAATGTCTCAGATAGTTACGGTTTAGCTGATTATGTGTGTATAAATTAATCCAATGGTCACGACTAAATATTTGTGCGTCTTTAAATATACCAGGTGGCCACGATTTATTTGTTTATACGTGTCTGTAAGAATGTTAACGCCACTGATTAATTGTTTATGTGTGTCTGAATGTATCCAACTGTCATGGTGTTAAAGGAAATTGTGACTAAAAGTATTTTATGGTCACGGTTACTAAAAAATATAGACCACAACTATATAGAAATTGTTACCATATAGCCACGATTTTCGGCTATGGCCACGGTTTTACATGTGATTTAGTCGTGAATATTAAATATAGCCATAAGGTACCAAAAGTGATGCGACCTTTGGTCACGGTTTGAATAAAAAATAAAACTGTGGCCAAAGGTCTATGGCCACGGTTTTTTAACGTGACGAAAGAAATATTTTGTACTAGTGTTATGTCTATGTGCTTTGTTTTACTGTGTTTAACTGGATTATTAGTTATAGCAATTATAGATTGATTATCTATTCTAATGGGAGTATGAGTGTAAGTCAAACCGTAATCCCGCAATTGTTGTTGTATCCACAAAACTTGTGAACAGCAACTACCAGCAGCTACATATTTGGCCTCGCACGTTGACATGGCTACCGAATCTGTTTCTTGCATTGCCAGGATACGAGCTTCCCTCCAAGGAACTGACAACCTCCAGTTGTTGACTTCCGGTTCAAGCTACAACCTCCATAATCTGAATCTGTGTATGCTTCCAATTCCATATCACCATCAGCATGATACCAAAGTCCCAGCTTCGGTTTCGACTAGAGTTATCTCAGAATCCGCTTCACAGCTTTCATATGCATTTCTTTAAGATTGGCTTGAAACCTAGCACAAATACACACAGCAAACATTATGTCAGGTCTAGAAGCAGTTAAATACATGAGTGATCCGATCATGGCCCGATATAAAGTCGGATCCACATAAGTATCACTTTCTGTACCTGGTCCGAGATTGTCATTCACTTGAATCGGAGTACTCAAGTGAGCAGTTAGCTTTGTTCCTTCCATCCCGAAGTGCTCCAGAATATCGTAGACATACTTCGTCTGAGGGATAAACATGCCTTCCTTTCTCTGTTCCACTTGCAAACCCAGAAAGAAGTTTAACTTTTCCATAGCACTCATCTCAAACTTTGACTTCATCACCTTCTCGAAATGTTTGCACATCTGCTCGTCTGAACCGAAAATGATGTCATCCACGTACACTTGTACAAAGATAAAATCATCTCCCTTTCTCTTCACGAACAATGTACTATCAGTTCTCCCTTTTTCAAACCCGTTGTCCAAAATATGTATTGATAGCGTCTCATACCATGCCCTTGGTGCCTAATGCAATCCATACAGATCCTTATCAAGTTGATACACTCTGTCGGGAAACTTCGGATCAGTGAACCCAGGCGGTTGTTCGACGTACACCAGTTCCTTCACTTTTCCATACAGAAAGGCACTCTTTACATCAAGTTGATAGACTTTAAATCCTTTAAAGGACGCAAAGGCCAGAAATAAACGGTATGCCTCAAGCCTTGCCACTGGTGCAAACACCTCGTTGTAATCAATTCCCTCTTCTTGGTTGAATCCCTGTACCACAAGTCTTGTCTTGTTGCGAGTAACAATACCCTGATCGTCTCTCTTGCACTTAAAAACCCATTTGGTTCCTATAGCAACTTCTCCTCGCGGTAGAGGCACTAACTCCCACACTTCTAGCTTTTTGAATTGTGACAGTTCTTCTTGCATCGCTTCAACCCAAGAATTGTCTTTCAGTGCCATTTGCACATTCTTCGGCTCTACTTATGAGATAAAACACGAATAAAGGCAAGTGTGAAAAGCCTCGGAGTCATCGACAACAACACTGTGTTGTTATTCAAACTAATCCTAGTTCTCACACCAGAATGCGGATTTCCTATGATGCTCTCAACCGGATGATCCTTGTTTATCCTCGATGTTTCAATCTCATCGACCCTAATATTATCTCCTAAGTTTGATCCTATTTCACCTAACGGGGGAACAACCTCAGACGATACATTTTCTTCCTCATGATCAATGTCTTCGGAAGTAGAAGTAGTAGTCTGATTTTCGTTTGTAGGTATTTCAGAATCATTCTTAACTGGAGACCCATCTTCTGTCGTTGTAGGATCAGAAGTTGATGGAATGCTCATCTTTGGAAAACCTTGACCATCGTCTTTCAGATTTAATGACGATAAGTCATTTTGAATTGTACCTGCATTTCCATCCAAAGGAATGTTAAATGATTCAAACAAAGAGTCATAATCAAATATCCATTCCGGACCAGTTTGGGGTTCATGTGAATAACTTGTAACATCAATGTTAAACACAATTTCTATCGTACCATTTGTTTTGTTAAAAACCCTTTTGTTCGGTGAGTTAGGCACATACCCTAGGAAATAACCTTCGTCAACGTTTTCACCAAACTTAGGTTGATGTTTTGTTTTCATTAACATACACGGTACCCCAAACGGTTCGAAGCTAGTTAAATTTGGTGGTCTTTTATTCAGAACTTCATAACAGGTTTTGTTCAGTGATTTGACAGTAAGGACCCGATTTAAAACATGACAAGCGGTATTCACTGCCTCCCACTAAAACATGGTAGGAAGCTTTGAATCCAAGAGCATGGTCCTTGCTGCCTCAATCAAAGTCCTGTTCTTCCGTTCTACCACCCCATTTTCTTGTGGCTCATAAGGTGCACTAAATTGATGCACTATGCCTTTGGAAAGGAAATATACACCAATTACTGTGTTTTTAAACTCTGTTCCATTATCACTCCTGATACGTTTTACACTCGTCCCATCGGAGTTTTCGACTTGGTCTAAGAACCCAATCAACTTTGCAGCTATTTCGTCCTTCGTACCTAAAAAGAAAACCCATGGAAAACGTGAGTAATCATCAGTGATAACTAAACAGTACCAACTACCACCTATACTCCTTTTGTTGATAGGTCCGAATAGGTCCATATGCAACAAATCGAAAGTGGAAGCTATTAAGTTCTGAGTCTTAGACTTGTGTGACTTCTTGTGTTGTTTGCCTTTCTTGCACGGTACACACTTGTCTTCAAATTGAAAACTCTTCATCAGGACACCATGCACCAGTCCATGTTTAGTGATGTAGTTCATTTTCCTCAGGTGCAAGTGTGCCATGCGTCTATGCCATAGAATGGACTCCGTCTCTGAAGCATTGGATAGAAGACATATCGGTCCCATCGATGAATCCGATTTATTCATGTCTAGTATGTACAAATCATTCTTTCTTGGGGCTCTCATCAGTATCCACTCTTCAGGTACCTTAAATCCCGGTTTTAACGCCTCAGTGTCAATGAAAATCACTGAGTTCTTCTTATCACAGATTTGAGATACACTAATGAGATTGTGATCAAGTTTATCAACATGGTAAACTTGATCAAGTTTGATAGTCCCATTAGTGACCACTCCAGTACCGGTGATATTTCCTCCTTTGTTTCTAGCGAATGATACGAATCCACCGTTCCCTCCCTTGAAGTCTGTGAGCAGACTCCTTTCCCCAGTCATGTGCCTAGAGCAACCACTGTCGACGAACCACTTGTAGTTTAGACCTGTAGTTATCTCCTGCACATGAAAGAAAAGAGGTTAGTTATCACGAGGAACCCAAGCCATGACTGACTTGGTAATACCATTCTCATCCACATACGTGAACTCCTTCAAATACCCATCTATCCTTTCAGGTGACTTTGGTGTTTGATTGAGAACCTGTTGTGGAGCAGAGTGATTTAAATTCACTCTTGGACTTTGGGTTGGCATTTGCTGTTGAGCCCTTGAATAGTTTCTATTATATGGCATTTCAAATTGATATCCCTAGGCTCTACCTGGTGTCTGATGTCGTTGAGGAGTGTGAGACCTAACTAGAATGTAAGCTCTTCTAGGTGTTGTACTCCTATAAACTTGTTGATGTCCTGACCTAGATTGATTAGGGACTCTATTTGGTGAATTAGTCCTAACCACTTCATTTGGTCTAACCGACACCGGTATTTGTCTAACAGCAGTCTTTGATGTGGCATTCACAATTTTCTCAGTGTTTTGAGAACCACTTGTGCTAGCTACACTTGGTGAGAGTTTATGTTGTTCAGGCTTTCGAAGAATAGGTGCAGATTCTACCTTCTTATATGGACAGCTAGACGCAACGTGTCCCCTTTCATGACATCTAAAACAAGACATCTTATCAATTGAATTCTTATGTGTGCCCTTTGACTTTGGTGTCTCACTAGTGTTAGTTTCTTTCTTCTCAACTACCGTGACTATTTCTTCTTTCTGATTATTAACGTCAGGTCTAGCTTCTCCTAGAATTCTATCACTAGAAGATTGCACAAACTTGACTTTCTTAATCGTAGCATTATTATTAGTCACCTTAGTTGATTTATCCTTCAGATACAGTTTCAGCTGCTACCTCTGACTCAACTGGTTTATCAGTTTTATCCTGAGGCTGAGGTACATAATTATCGTTAAAAGGTGGAGGACTCTCTTTATAACCTAAACCTACTGGTTTCTTATACTGACGCTGAGCATCTAAGATTTTCCCTAGGTTCAGTGAAGAGTTCCTAAACTTTTCTAACTTACTATTCACCTCTGCAACTTTAACTTTTGATTCAGCTAGCTCAGCCTCCTTAATCGGAAGTTCTTTGGTTAAACCCTCAACATGCTTATACATCAGTTATATCCTGACACATTGCTTACTTAATTTGTCTTTTAGAACTACAACATCTTGAGCATCTGCTTTCAGCTTATTCCTAAGATCTTCTTTAATATCTAGGAGACTAGCATTATGTGATTTTAAGGATTCTATTTGAGCAGTTAAGTCGTTATGTGTTTATAGAACTAAATTCAATCCATCATTGGAAGTAGCACATAAAACACATAAATCACGGAATGTAGAAAAGTTCAGAATTACCTTCTTGTGATCTGATTCCACATTCGCCATTTGTGCGCCAAACTCCAGAATAGTCTAATTGTCTGACTTTTCCACCAACACAGGACTTGTATGTCTTTGTGCATTGTCCTCTGTGACTTCCTCTACTCCAACATTCTCAGTCTCTGTCACTTCAGCCATGAAGGCTCTAGCGTTCGACTCAGGATGTGAACTCCAATCGTAAGTCCCATCAAGCTATCTGTCCAAATGATACGTTTGTTAACAGACCAGCGATGTTCGCTTGATTATCCGAACTAGCAGATTGATATCTTCCATGAGATTGATTCTGATAGTTTTCAACCTTGGGTCGTTGACACTCTCGAGCAAAGTGTCCTAATCCCTGGCAGTTATAGCACTTTACCTTGGATTTGTCGAACCCAATATTATTGTTGCTAACGTTCAGATTTCTGCCTGTACGTTTTATGAATCTTTTGACCCTCTGAGACACCATGGCCAGTTGCCATTGAAGATCCATTTCTTCCGAATCATCGGGATCCACCTGATCATAGTCCTCTTCCCATAACGCAGGGTCGTTGATTTTTCCTTGCACACAATTTCCATATGCTACAACAAACAAAAAGATTCAGATGAGTTTCGGTTGATTGTGCACTCATAGGCATCTTTGTGTACTGTTGAGAAGTAGATGCTGAGTGAGTCGGTTTCTCTTCCGGTTTAGAATACCCTAAAAAAGCCCGACTGCTTGTGTCTTCTACTTCTGCTGGAACAGACGCTTCACCCGTGAAGAAAGCTGTAGCTGTTTTCAGTTCACTTGCGATAGAAGGTTTTGATTTTCCAAAATACATCTCTGGATCTTGGACTTGGTCATATTCCCTCTCTTTCTTAAGTAACTGAAAGTTGTAAGCCCTCAGCGTACCAATGAGTCCCTCGAGAGTAAGAGTTTCGAATTTTTCCTCATCATGCTTTATAAGCGTTGTGTACATCTCCCACTTCGCTGGTAAAGCATCAAGAAGTTTCTCTATCTTCTCAATTTCACGATACTCGACATCGTGATTATCCAACTCCGTCAGTAAATGGTATTACCTTGTGATTGTCTCATCCAGCTTTTCGTTTTTCAATGCTTTGAAAATTGCGAACTGCTATTTCAGCATCTCAGTCCTTCCTTTTCGAACCCTCGGATTTCCCTCACACCGTTTCTCGAAAGCATCCCATAGCTCTTTAGTTGTACGATGATTCCTGAGTGTGTGTAGAATTTCCTGAGGTAGTGCCATGCGAATGATGGAAAATGCTCTGTTTTCGGCCTCATACAGTTTCTTGTCATCATCCTTCATCTTCTGATATGTCAAGACTCTCTGACAACCCTCAAATTCCTGAGTAGGTGGAATGTATCCCTCATAAATACAGATCCACATTCGCATGTCGTTGAAACGTGCAAAGTTAGCAAACCTATCCTTCCACCAGTAGTAATCTTCCAACCTCATCAGTTTCGGTGGAGAATTTGCCTTGCCGACCGCGTGGTCCATTTCAATAAACTTTTGCAATCTGGTCATTCTTCCTAAATTTCTTTGTATTCGAACTTAGGTAATTTAATTTAAAATTAATTTAAAATAAAACCCTTTCGAACTTATGTAAGTACGAACTAGTTCAAGATTAAATTTGTTTGAAATTAAATTCGTTTGAAATTAAATTCGTTTGAAATTAAATTCGAAATTGATTAAGTTCGAAACAACAAATTCGAAGAAGTGACAAGTTCGAGATTTCTGACAAGTTCGATGTCTGACAAATTCGAATGCTAGCAAGTTCGAATCTCAGCCAAATTCGAATGAAACGCTAAAATAATTTCGTGAGGTGCGTATTTTCTGACAAGTTCGAAATTTCAGTCAAATTCGAACAAACCCTAATACCCCCTATGTTCGAGCGCCGCAAGTTCGAACAACGGACAAAAGTTCGATTTTTTCAAGTTTTCAATTTAAACAAATATTTTTAAGTCTAAAAATACTGATTTTGACCAAAAAGGTGAACCAATGTAAACTTTTCTCCATTATCTTGCTTGTATAACTCGAAAAACGAACCAAAGATATGATTTCCCGTCCAAAACGCCAAGAAACCACGGATGTTGATTATGAATAACGAAGAACACTAAGAACACCCTTATGGCTCTGATACCATTTGTAAGGTCGCCTACCTACAGATCCTATCTTGATGCGACGCCGTCCAACGAGTGCGGAATCTTCGTTAGCGGTTTGACAGAATGATCACGCACACGAAACACGGAGACACACACGATGATAGACGCAAACTAGAACGTCCCGACACGTGATTCTCTCCAAGAACACACAAAAACGTCTCTGCAAGTTCGTAATCGCCCTTAGCCTTAATTCTGCGAAAGTTGTTAATTAAAACGAATTAACACTTAATTATAACCCCTGATTTGAACTTGCTCAGGACAAGTTCGACAAAGCCCAAGGCCCACGAACTTGTCCTCCATAAGTTCGAACCAATGACTTTGAACTTATTCTAAAACTTGTCTTTGAACTTGTTCTAGAACTTATGTTTGAACTTACCTTTGAACTTATGTTTGAACTTATATTTGAACTTATGTTTGAACTTATTGTAAAACATCAAGTACAACCAAGTTCAAACATATATAGAATCAATATCAAACATATATCAAACATATAACGAACATATATCAAACACGTATTAATATGCAATTACGAACAAATTGACTATTACAAAATATCATCTATACTTAAACTGCTATCGTCACAACGACAATGGCCATTGAGCCATTGTCATAGTAAGAGGAGGAGCTGGCAGCACTGTTGTCCATGCGAAATAGGGAGAATAAGAGATCTAGAGTTAACACACACTCTATCTGCTCTGATACTAGTTGTAGGTCCCAAAAGATTTCCCTTAGTGTATTGCTCTAAGCTATAGAGGGGGGGTGGGTGAATACAGCTAATTAAAAACTCAACACTCTTTTCTTAATGTTTGTGTATATTATTAATAAGTGTTAATTACAAACAAGCTTGACTGCGGAAAGGTTCAAGCTGAGATGACAGATACAAAAGATGTTTCAACTAGTCTAGGACACACTCAGACTAGATACAATGAATAAACTCACTTAGATGAACTCACTGTTTTACTAAACACAGATGGACAGCTTGAATAAAAACAACTTGGACACACGTTAATGTTTTATTCAAACAGACTTGCATGCATGAAAAACACACTTCAATGCACGATCTGAATTTCTCGCTCTTGGTTATCTCACAATCCTTAGAAGCTTCCTTTTATACTCTCATTGAGAATCTTAGTGAAGCTTCTTCATTGGACGATGACATAGTGGGATGTCTTTCCAAAAAGACAAAACAACTTTTCTGCACATTCTGATAAAGCAGACTTGTCTTCATGTGGCAGAATCTTTGTCTTTTTCTTTTTTTGTCTGTTGCAGAACGCTTTAACCAAAAGAGTAATGTCAACTTTGAATCTTTGTTCTTTTGTTAAGGCCATTTTGATATAAGAAATGGTCTGTCACCCATTTCAAATATCCACTTTGTCTTCATGTAACAGAACAACGTAGGCAGCTTTTGCATTTTCTGTTTTCCACTTTGTCTTCGACTTTGTAAACTGATCTTGTAGTCCAAAACAATACATGAGGACTTGGAAACATATTCCATAAAGTGTTTAGCCTGTTCACAAAGAACAGAACACTTAGAATTTGGCCAAGCTGCTCATTAGAGTAGTGCAGCGTAGACAGTTTATGTCCAGCCCGTTCAACAGAATGAACAGCTCGGGCAATCTGCCTTAGTTGCAACGAATGCAACAGGGTAAACAACTTTGACTTATATTTCAAATCACTTTCCAGGTCTCAATAAGGAATTAACAGGCCTTGATTTATACCTTTATGTGCATCAAACAGGTTTGATTAAAAATTTCCCCCTAAGATGTAGAGCAGGTTTGACTGAGGCCTTTTTGTGACTAACATCATTCTCAGCAAAGAATAACTCAGTAGCATCTTTGGTGTTGATTAACGAACTATGCTGATGCGCAAGTTCGTCCACCATGTCTATTAGATAACATTCTGAATCAATACCAAAGACACTTGAAGCATTAAATACATTCAGTCTTAATTTCCTATTACCAAGGGCAATATCCACTGCTCCTGTCCTACAATTAATTTGTGCAGTAATCGTGGCTACGAAAGGTCTGCCTAGGATAATAGCCGGTTGATTATCTCCTATTGAACTTTCGGTGTCCAATACTAGGAAATCAACTGGATAGTAAAAATCTTCAACTTTTACTATGACATCTGATAAAATACCTCTTGGGCACTTGGTTGACCGATCTGCCAGCTGTAAGAAAATATCAGTTGTCTGTAACTAACCTAGATCATGTTTATCAAATAAGTTTCCAAGTAAAATATTAACACTAGTTCCAAGAGCAAGCATTGCCTTCTTAATCTGCACATTGCCTATTGTCACTGGAATCAATGGTGATCCAGGATCTTTCAGCTTAGGAGGTAGAGAACTAGAAACTACTACACTCAACTGTTCAATTAGATTGATCTGCTTTGGGAGCAAGACCTTTTACTTTCTTTTCTGAGTACAGAGATCTTTTATAAATTTGGCATAAGATGGAACCTGTTGATCGAATGGCCTTTATTAAAGGAATATTGATCTTAACTTGATTCAATAAGTCCCAAAGATCCTCTGGTTGTGGGCCTCTTTTGCCGTAAGGAGAGTGTTTTGGATTTTCTAAAGCAGCAGGATAAGGAGGGGGAATTGAAGTGTCCTGACTCTTATCCGCCTCCCCAACTTTAGGCGTTGGAATATCTACTTTAATTGGATCTTTAAAAGAAACCTTCTTAGGATTCTCCTTTTTCTTTGGATCCTCTTTCTCCTCATACATGAATTCAGTGTCGGTATCTTTTTCTGCCTCTTTCTCTTTAGGCATCTCTATTTTATTGTCTACCTCTCTTCCACTCCTTAATGTGGTTATTTTAGCTACTTCATTAACTTCGTTAATCTCATGTTTCTTATCTTTGTTATGATGATGAGCGTGTGAAGGATTGGGAACAGTATTGCTAGGAAGCTTCCCCTCCTCACGCCTAGTAAGCGACTCAGCTATCTGACCCATCTGGCGAGTTAACATCTCCATGGTCTTAGTACTGATAGCTGATTGCTGTTTCATAAATTTAGCAAACTCTGGAAATTGTGCACAAGTCATATTTGTTTCTAGTTGGAAATGTGGTTGATCACGATGATTTGACTTATAATATCGCTAATCCTTAGCTGCTGAACATGAACCATATTGATATTCTCTCTTTGGTGGTTCATATTTTGGTTTGGATTGATGATCGGTAGGCTGATCATTTTTCCATCAAAAGTTGGGATGGTTTATCCATCCCGGATTGTACGTTTCCGAAAATGGATTATCCTCTCTCGATGAGCTCTAAATCCGTAAACTTCATTAGCAAATTCCTAAGTGGATTGCACTTGAGGACATGCTTCGGAATGATGCGATGGATCTCCGCATGTAGCACAATTAATTGATACGCTAGGGTTTGAAAAACCCTTCATCAATTAATCCATTTTCTTTCCTAATTCTGAAATCTCACTTTTAATCTCACGTTTCTAGGCATTATATATGCCCATAACTAGAACACCTATGCTATTTTCAGAACCAGCTTGGACTTTAAGACCTTTATCGAGTTGACTCTGCAACTCCCAAGCTTCATCGTCTTCTTTACCTAAAATGTGTCTCCTATGGTAGCTATAATCATATTACGACTTTCTTGACTCACACCACCAAAGAATGTTTTGATCAGCATCCATTTGGGTACCTCGTGATGTGGACAATCTCTCAGTAATTCGTTCATACGATCGAACGCTTCGTAGAATTGTTCGCCTGGTTCTTGTTTAATTCGGATAATTTCCTTTCTTTTCTTGGTTGTTTTACTAATGGGGTAATATTCATTAAGGAATTCTCGTTTCATTTGATCCCATGTTGTAATGCTATTGGTTGGTAAGGATACGAACCAATTATTCGCTTTCTCTTTTAATGAGAAAGGAAATAATCAAAGTTTTAAACCGTCGGTGGTTATACCTCGAACATGGTTTGCTTTACAAATAGCTGTGAACTCAGCTAGATGTTCATAGGGTTCCTCACTTGGCATCCCTCAAAAGATCAGAAGAATTTGGAATAACTGAGGACGAACTTCGGGTTCGTTCTCGTTTTCGGGAAAACAGATTGGTGACGGGTCGGACACATCACCTGGACGGTAATGCGACTCAACCATACGTCTTGGTTGATCACCCATTCTAGCAGCTATGTGCTCAGGTACTTCTTGATCACGATTTCGTGGCGAAATCGGAGGGCTTTCTAAATTAGGAATCTCTGAATTGGGAATTTCTAAATCAGGAATTTTTTCCTCTTGTGCGTTTAAATTCTCCGTGATTAATTATTGATTTTGAATCCTGACAGTCTTTCTGTTCAATATCGCTACTTTTTCGATCTCAGGTTCAAATTGTAGCAGCAATCCTTTAGCCGCTCGACGTGTGTGCATACACTAAATAAAATACTTTAATTAAACTAATTATATTTTTGGTGGTAAAGTAGAGGACTACAATTACCTTTTTGAATTTTTAAATTTTTTATTTGGTTTTTCTTTAATAATAGGATAAAGACTAAAAATAACCAAAGAAAGGAAGTTAAACTTAATTACTTACTAAGGCAACAGACTAACTTTAAACCTTAACAACCGTTACACTCCCCGGCAACGGCGCCAAAAGTCTGACGGGCCATCGTTGTAACCCATAAAATTAGTCCTTAAATCCACTATTTAGCTAGAGAAGTAAGGGTCGAATCCCCAGGGAGTGTGGTCGTAATCAGGATTAGGTTATTAGCCTTATAAGTTTATTAAAAGCATTTAAATTGTGAATTTGTGGATTTGAATGAATTGTTTAGAGTGATGGTTTGCTATCGCTTTGTAACTAAAATTAATGACGAAGTAACTAACGTAGAAGATAAACAACCAAGAGACGAATAACCATTCACGGGATCACCACAGCATAAGTATTACTCACTATAATTTCATGCAACAATCACATAGACATAACCAATTGCGCGACTAGATTAATCGAATATGTTTTAACCAATAACTCTCGGCATAGCGTATGCAGTATTAATACTTGTCTTAATCCCTAAGCTAATGGACTCGCCACAAATAATAGTACCACGATAAACTATCTTTCTTCTACCAATCAAAACATACAATCATAATCATAGCCGAATGCTTATCATTTGCATACACATAATAGATCTCATTTAATACAAATACATCAAAGCACGAGAGATTAAAGTAGAGTAAACTTAGCTGTAGATCCTCCGCAAACGGCTAATGGGATTGTCCGCTCATCTTATTCTCATCACAATCATAGATCTGATCCATTAAGTAGCTTGCGAATCACCGTCTTCGTTCTCGTATCGTAGATCCACTCCGGCAGGGCTTCGGCACACTTTCACACACGTCGGGACTCACTCCAAAGCTGCCCCTCGACTTGTATTTATAGGGAGGTCGAGATTAGGGTTCCACAGGCTGTAAAATGCGTTTTTTGCACCGCACTAGCGCAGCCCAAGCGCAGGCCTGCGCCCCCCTTGCGCCCGGATGCGGCTAGGGTTTAGCTGGCATGTGCTGGAACGTATCTGGACAGTTGTGACTCTATGTGGAGCGCAGAGTGACGCAGGCCTGCGCCCCCCTCAGCTCGGTTTGCTCTGAATTCTCTCGCATTGTTCTTTTTAACTTCTTGGCCCTGAAATACAAACTTAGAGAAATAATATGGATTTTACGAAGTATCAGTGCTTAAAATGATCATAATATGACTCTGAAACCATATAAATTATAGATTTATCAAGGGGACATCATTGTTGGCCATCATACAATTATTGTCTTCTACTTCAGATGATGAATCATGATGAATCAGACTCCTCCCAGTCACATGTTTCGGCCATAAGTCCCTTCTGCTTGTTAGAGGCCACTGAGTCTTCTAACTTTTTCAGTTTTGCCATGGCCATTAGGTACTTAACCTTGTAGACATCATCTTTGTTTATCTTGTATGGTGTGAATGTAGAGCCAACAAATTTAGACACACAGTCAGCAGCTATATTGTCTGTTTTGCCACATTTATAGCTCTCAGCCTTCATTTTGTCAAATGCCTTCTTCTTGATGACACCTGATTTCTTTTGCAGCATCTTACCATCAAACCTCTTTTATTGAATTTTCTGACAAGCATGGCAATCATTTTCTCATCATCAAACTCAGTAAGATCTTCGTTGTCCTCTTCTTCAGACATTTCCTCCATTTCATCATCAGCCTGTTGATCAGCATGTGTGAACAAATCACACACCTAATTAACAGGTTGTCTCACGCTGGCCACTAATAATGCACCTCTTTTGGACATCTCCAAGGCATTTATTTTCTGTTGCCTTGATTGTTAATCATTTAACAAGGATCCATAATGATTCACAAGATCCATGCCTCTGATGGTACCTGAGAACCTGAGGATAATTGAGAAATAATTCAATTCCTCAGGCAGTATGTCCAGAAACTTGTGCACCAATGTTAAGCTGTCTTTTGTGATCCCAACAACTTTGAGATCATTTATCAAGGCAGTAACCTGGTAAAGGTTTCAGGGAGAGTGTCCTTTGGCTTTGAAAAGAACAATTCATATTGTCTAACATGATTATTGATCCTGTTATCCAACGTGATTGTGGGGCCATCATAGACGGTACACAGAGTATCCCACATTTCATTTGCAGTCTTCATCTTCTCAACCTATTTGAACACATCATCAGGTAGAGAGATGACAAGGTTGTTCCTGGCCTTTGCATCAAGGACAACCAGACGTTTGTCTTCATCAGACCATTGAGCTTTTGCCTTTGCAATGGTCCTGATTTCAGGAACAACTTCTTCAGCAGCAGGAGTTATAGTAGTGACAGAATTTGGCACATAGGGACCTTCCATCACTATATCTGGTAGTTGTACATCCAGATTCTCTAAATAGAGCATCGTTCTGCACTTCCAGCCAGATAAGTTATGATGATTGAACTTGGGAGGTTTTGCCATTGACCCATTGTCATAGTAAGAGGATGAGTTGGCTGAACCGTTGTCCATGGTGGGAAATAGGGAGATGTAAGAGATCTAGAGTTAACACACACTCTAAACTGCTCAGATATCAGTTGTAGGTCCCAAAAGGTTTCCCAAGTATGTTGTTGTAAGCTGTATAGGGGGGGTGAATACAACTATTTAAAATCTCAACACACTTTTCTCAATGTTTGTATGTATATATCAACAAGTGTAAATTACAAACAAGTTTGAACTACGGAATGGTTTAAACTGAGATGACAGAACAACAGATAGACAACTAATCTAAGACACACTCAGACTAGATACAATGAATTCACTCACTAACATGAAATCACTGATTTTACAAGACATACAGACAGCTTGAACATGAACAACTTGGACACACTCAACTAAGCAAACTTTGCATGCATAACAACACAATTCTTTGCACGTTCTGGATATCTCTCTCTTGGTTATCTCACATTACTTAGAAGCTTCCTTTTATACTCTCTCAGAGAATACTGGTGAACCTTCCTCATTGGATGCAGGATAGTGGAGTGCCTTTCCCAAAAGACAAAACTGATTTTCTGCACATTCTGACAAAACAACATTAGTCCCTGTGTAGCAGAGTCTTTGTCTTTTTCTTTTTGTCTCTGTTCCAGATTGCTTGACCTTAAAAAGGAATGTCAACTTTAATGATTTCCTCTTCTTGTATAGCCATTTTGGTATAAGAAATGGTCTGTCACCCATTCCAAATATCCACTTTGTCTTCATGTATCAAAACAGCTTGGGCAGTGTAAGCAGCTTCTGATTTTCCACTTTGTCTTCGACTTACAAACTGATCTTTTTGTCCAAGACAGTACATGATGACATGGAAACAAATTCAATAAAGCGTATAACCTATTCACAAAGAACAGGTTTTGCTCAATGAACATGAGCAGCCTAGACAGTTTATGTCCAGCCTGTCCAACAGAATAGGACGGTTTGGGCAATCTACCTAAATTACAACTAATGTAACAGGGTGAGCAGCTTTGACTAATATTGCAAATCACCTACCAGGTTTCAATAAGGCATTAACAGACCTTAAATTACCTTTTAAGTGTATCAAACAGGTTAATATATAATCTCCCCCTATGATATAGAGCAGGTTTGATTGAGGCCCTTTAGTGTAGAGAAGTAAGGGTCGAATCCGCAAGGAGTGCGTATGTGAATTAGGGATAATTTGCTAGTTTCTTAAGTTTATTAAAAGCGATTAAATTGTGAAATGAGTGATTTGTTTGGAATAATGATTACGACTAAATTACTATTAAAGCAACGACGAGCAAATGACAATTGATTGACAAATCGAATTAAAAGATAACCATTTACGAAATCACTACAGCATAAGTTATTATCCGCTTGAATATCATGTAACGGTCACATAGACATAACCAATTACTTAGTCACATTACTCGTAAATAATATAACCAATAAATCTCGGCATAGCGCATGCAACATTCATTACTTGTCTTAATCCCTAAACTAATGGACTCGACATAAATAATAATATCACTATGAACTCTGTTGCTTTATCAATTAAATCATTTACTCATAAAAACAACCAAATGTATATCATCTTCATAACACAAAATATTCAAGTATCACAAAATACATCAATACATATAGATAAATTCAAGTAAATAAAACTTAGTCGTAGATCCTCCGCCAACGGTTATGGTGGTTTAGCCTCTCATCACGTGTTCTTCACCGGGAATGATTGGAGACATCATCGTAGGCTTTAATGGTACGAATGGTTGTGCTCCACCTTTTTCGTACTCGATCCATGAACCAACTCCGAAAGGGCTTCGCCAATCTTTTCACGCCGCACGAGCGTAGGCCTGGGCGTAGGCCTACGCCAGGCCCTGCGCTGGCGGGTACGACCCGGGCTACACCGGTCTACGCTGGAGGTGCTCTTCAACTCCAAATAGTTCTGTTTTGCATCGTAGGGTGGCGCCGGTTTGCGCCCCCACTGACTCGTTTCGCGCTGAATTTTCTCGAGCTGCTTCCATTTGACCTATTGACCCTGTAACAAAATTTAGGAGTAAAAGTATGGTAGTTACGAAGCATAGGTTCATAAAGTAAGCCTAAAACGATACCGAAAACACATAAAATTATAGTCCTATCAAACCTCCCCAACTAAACTATTGGCCGTCCCCGAACAAGCCTTTGGAATCAGAACTAACTATGTACCGGATATCTTAGCAGTGTGTTTAGAAATTCTATGTTAATCTAGCCTTTGCAATAATGTATTAAAAAAAAATTTAATATGTAAACCAAAGACGTTTTAGGTTAAAATATATTTTCCTTAGAATTTATATAATGTAGCTCACTCTTGGAAATTATCCTTTTAGCTCAAAGTTACGAGACTTCAAACACGTGGGTCTTTTGACCATCTTTTCCCTCTATGCATGTTTACGACAAAATTTTTCTTTTCAATATCATGCTTATATCTATAGTTTTCCAACTCAAGCTATCTAGTTGGTCCACGAGATTTAGGACAATCACTCCCAAACAAGATGATTTTAGGGGATTAGGCATGAGTGGTACTCCAAAGGACTAAATTTCCTGAACCATCTAGAATATAATTGAATCATTTTTTAAGATAAAAACATGTTTAAGCTCTCCCCTTATTGCATGAGTTTTCCAAAATCTTTTGACACATTACTTATATTTAAGCCCGAATACATCTTAAATACTTGAATTTGATTTACATAAAAAAAATGTTAACTATTATTACGACTCTTATCTTAATTATAGAATATCCTATCAACACTAGCCAATTCCCAAGTGAATATATTTTCTATTTATCACCATTTTCCACGACCTGTTCAACAAACAAGACTCAAATGGGAATGGTCTAAAGAACTAATAAACATTAAGATCTTGAAAAGGACTCGACTAACTCAAATGGGGCGTAGCCCTGCGCCCCCCTGCGCCCAACTCTTCGAAAAACTGATTTTTTACTAGTTTTGGTGCGTAGGGCAGCATAGCACTCTGGTTTGTGGTGAAGGAATTGGTCTAAAAATTTTTGTGGAGGCTAAATTAATTAATTAAAACATTATTAGGACCTACCCTCCCCAACTTAGATCCTTGTGACGTCCTCGTCACATAAAAATGCTAGAATCACTACGAATGAGAGATTCATCGATAGACAATCCTTGCTCAAAAAATAAACTCAACTCAAACTTTTAATTATAAAATTCACACCATACTTAAAAATAAACAACTGAAAAAATAAAGTATGAGATTACAATCAAAACCACATCAGAAACTAAAAACCAAATAATAACTTAATGTTGCACACTCAAACCACATATTTTTGCAAAAACTAAAATTCCTTCGAAGGTATTACAATTTCTTCAAGCTCAACTACTGTCAACTGTAGATTTGTAAGCCAGTCTGAATGCACTTCGAACATCTGATCAGTCTTGTTTTGTCCCGCTTGAAGTGTCTCGATGTCCTTGAGAAAAGATTTGTTCGTGTTAACCAGACTAGTCATGACATCTTTCAAAACATCAATGTGAGTCCTCAGCAAGTCTACAGTTGACACTTTCTTCCATGGCCTCTTGTCATCCTCGTCTATCTCCATCCTATCTTTTCCCTTGTTGTTTTGTCTCTCCTCCGGGTACTTAGGGGAACAAGTGGGATCAAGGTTAATCTAGAGGTTTTAGGGCAACGAATTTGATAATCTAAATGGGTTCTCTCAAACACTAAACCCAGCATTGTAAGCTTTGTGAACCAATCGGGTTGAGATATTTAATCGGTAACTATTCTGACACTGCCTTCTCTATAATAAATAGCTCGATCAACATCCTACGGTGCGGATAATTTGTTCCCTGACCCATGATATTACATTCCCATAGATTTTGCATAATGATGTACCCTAGGGATTTAGTTGGGTATCCTGTCATAAGTGCATGGACTAAAAGGATTTCCTGGGGTCTAACGTTAGTCGTGTCCTGATGTCGTGGAAGCAGGTTGAAAATAACGAACTTCCATAGAACTTTGGCTAGTGGGCCCATGTCTCCCCTATAGAAATTAATATAGGTCCGTGCATCTTCTATGGACATCCCAAAAACTGTGGCTATCATTCCAACCCATTTTTTAGCCCAACCGTTAATTTTATGTGCCCTACACCCTGAATATCAAGAGATGACCAAAACTCTCTAGGCCGTGAAATATCATTATCTATAGAAAACACCTCACAAAGCTTTTTCCTAGAGACTGTCACTTTTCTATTTCCCACCATGCCCGTTAATTCGAAATCGTACTCCTCATACCCGTCTACTCTCCGCACAGTGGCGAACCACTGCTGGATCAAACTAGTATGGATATAGGACAATTCCCATTGGATTGCCTTTGCTCACCCCAATCTCTCAAAGCATTCTAAAATCTCAAACCCCTCAAAATCAGGTTCTTTTAGGGTTCGCTCAGTGTGGAATCTGGGTGGTTTACCATTGTTTGTGTTTGGGGGAACTACTGGGAATTCTGCATTGAGTGGTGTCTCAAAACGGACATTTTCAGGGTTATGGGTTCTCATCCTAGGGGTACGGGTAAAATGGTTGTTCGCATTACGACTGCCGCTAGCATTGTATTGGCTCAACATCTACAATTAAAAATGCGGAGAATAGGATATTAAAATAGGGTTTCCTATATGAATAATGCATGAATAATTAAAAACCCTTTTTCATATTAAATAATCTAATTCCTAATTCTCACGAACTGTGTGAGCCAAAACTAACTCTATTAATGCATGAACTTAATAATAAATATTTTAACATTTAAAAACAACCCTATAGACAAAACTTTTATAAATCCTTAACAATAATAATATATTTGGAAAAAACTAAGATTTTTCTTGCGACTTTTGCAAAAATATATCCATATTAATTATATTCATTCATAAATTTATATTTAACCCTTTTTCATTGAAAAACTATGTAACTGCCAAAAAGTTCATCCCATGCATGCATGATAAATCCATAAAAACTAACGTAGAATGAAACTAGGGGCGTTAGGAAGAGTATACCTTATCGATTGTTGAGAAAAACTAGCAACGGATTGAAGATTTGACGTGAAAATGGCGTTATTTGAGAGGGTTTAGGCCTTTGAAATCGAAAATCGCCGCTCTACCGCCGTTTTTTAGGGTTTATGAATTCTGGAAAGTAGGACTCTGTATTTATAGGCTTTTTTGCGCGTCGGGGCGTAGGGCAGGCATAGGCCTGTGTCCCCCCTGCGCTCCGGGTCTCGGGATTTTTAATCTAGGGCGCACACAAGTCTCTAAACCCATTTTTCAATTTTAGAATTTTTACGCTCACTCTCCCCAACTTACACTATTATATCGGGTTAAAATAAATCACCGTGCGTGCTAAAAATTTTCATTTCTGATGTGATGTTTCCTACACTTAACTTAAACCTAAAAAACAACAAAGGTTGAGAGGAAAATCCTCCCCAACTTTGCTAGATACATGAAACTAACACACAAATAAAGTAAACTAAAATATACTAAAATAATCGACCTTTTTGTAGGGAATCATGATTGCACTTAGCATGTGCAACAAGCCGTTAAACCCCTTGGTATCCTGAGTGGACGAGTATTGTCTCATGAGGGTTTCCAGAAACACACCCACAAAGTTCTTTGGGTTGCCTCCCAGGAAGCGCTAAGTTTACATCTTCAGCCAGACGTACTGCTCCTGTACTAGTCTAACTAATTTTTGGATATTTTTGCCTTATAAGTTTAGAGACTAGCATATTATTGGTGGCCCAATGAACATATTGTAAGGTCTACCACTACGAGATCTATCTAGACGCGGAACCGTCAACGAGTGCGGAATCCTCGTTAACAGGTAGACGGAAACAACTCTCAATCACAGAAACACGGAGACTATCAGAGGCTGAACGAATGACACACGAACGATCCTACGAACGGATTCTCTCCGAAACGGCACTAACACTGATGATAAACTCGAGATCGCCTTTTGCTTAATCACTCACGAATTCTGCAAAAAGTCCGATAATTAATCGAGTCTATCCCTAATTATAGAGGCTAATTCGAGTCTGTTATGGGCCAAACTCGAATCTGGCCCAAGGCCCATTCGAGTTTGTCCTCATAGACACTCTCGAATCTGCCTAGCTTCGAATCTAGGTCTACATTCGAATCTGACACAGATTCGAATGTCAAACCTTACATAATTCGAATCTACTATTTCACATACTCAACTTAGTATTGAAACTTATGTTTTTACCTTATGATTGATTTTATCTTTGATCTTTATGTTTGAACTTCTTGTAATACGTTACATCAAGTTCAAACACACAAACAATAATAAATATCAACCAAATATAAACGTATATAACAAACACTGGCTAAAACCACAATGTAAGATCACTTAGACTGCTATCGTCACACAGGGTGTACCAACAGACTCCCCCTTGACGATAGCTTCTAATAATTCACACATTTGATTAAGAACTTTGTTTATTATTTATTCAAACTACTTCCAGCATACAAGCCTTTTTCAACACATACTTTGACTACATTCTCATATTTCCTAGCTTCACTATCCATATGTGCATCACTAGAAATCTTACAAGCATGCAAAATATGAAAATCATCTCTAGAAAGGTTTACCAGGTGAAGAGGATCGTAAACTCTAAGAATAACTTTTTCTTCAAAATCTTCCATGACCGGTTCTCCAGTCTCAGTCTCAGCATACCACCAATGCAGATTCTTCAAGACATTCTGTGGCATAGGCTTGAGCGGCACCTTCCTTAGACATCTTACTGGTTTGTAGTGGATCTTCATCCAAGGTCGCCCAGTTAGAGGATCAATACGTGAAGGATCTTCTACTCTTTTTCCAACCCTTGGATTCAGTCGCTCAAACTTCCTTGATCTTCCCTCTTTTCTTATGATTCTTGCAATTACATCTGCGTAGGGATCATTGCCAATATTAATCAGATCTTTCCATGCTAACGCTGTGATCTCGATCTTTGGCAGTGAATTGAAAGCTTTCAGAGTTCGCCTCAGGTACTGGAGCCCGTCTTTCCTCTTAATTATGAATAGCTGCAGTTCTCGATCAAAGAACCAGCTTAATATGCTTCCAGACAACTTCCCAGTACCCGGCACCCTCATTTTCTTTTTCAGCTCTAATTCCTTCTTCTCAGCTCTGAACCATAACTTTCTCTTCTCTTCATTTGTTAGTTCTCTGGCAGGTTCTTCTATTGATGGCTGAACATTTAACGCAGCATTCACTACTTCTACGTTAACAACATCATTTCCTTCTATTATATATGTATCAGTGATAGGATTTTGCTGTACGACGATCTCATCAGCTTCATCGTCCTCATCAGCACATACCTCGTCATCTGATTTCCAGTCAACTATATCTTCTTATACAAACTCACCCTCTTCTAGCTCTTCCATTTCATCATCAAAATCAAAACCCACATTCATCGGATCATCATCAAGATCCATGAGAGCATCTATCATCTCACTAATCTCCAAATCCGTAGGCTTAGATGAACTCGCTTCTCCTACTTCTCCTCCTGCTAGACTAGGCTCCCCCTGAGATTGAGCAGTCTGAGCAGCAGAAAAATCTACTGGCTCATTCTGACTTTTAGAGCTGGGATCATTGCCTTGGTTGTCTTCATCATCATCATCTCTCGGCCTCTGTACTTCCTGATCACGGCACGACGTCTCCCCCTGAGCCTGTAAATTTTTCATTAACTGCTCTATTAGGGAGCGCATCGTCCTTATCTCAGCTGCCTGATCGCAGACAAATGTTTTTAACTCTGTGTTTTCTTCCTGGACCTTTTCCACAATCTTCTTCTAATCGGCATTCTCCTTATCGAGATTTGCATTATGCGTCTGAATTTCACCGATTGCCTTGGTTAGGCTTAAGATATGGACATTCTGGAAGTCAACACGAGCTTTAAGCTGCAGAAATCGTTGATTGTCGGCATATGATGATGAGGTTGATGGAATTGACTGTATCGAAGTTGGAAGGATTGGCGATGGAATATATGGTTCATCGCGCGGTGGTGGTGGAGGAATGGAGGTTTGAGGTTCTTGAGGTTGAGAGATTTCTGGTTGTTCTGCGGAGGCTGAAGATGACCCTTGCATGAATCTGTGACGCTTGGCCCGTTGCCTTGTCACTAAAGGAGCAATCTATTCTTCTTCAAAATCTGAGTCATCAGACTCTCTTGTTACTCTCCTCTTTGAAGCTTCTTCATTAACTACCAACCTTGATCCATATGTTCCTATTTGAACATGAGGTTCAGTAGACACTGACTCGGGAGCTTCAACTTCAATTTCCTCCATTTCCTCTGATTCGGTGGCAGATGATGACTCATCATTACCAGTCTGTTCTGGCACATATTCGTCAACATCTCTTAACAAATCTTCTTCTCCCTCTGGAGGCTCAAGTAATTCACCCACCAAGCTGCAGCTATATCTTCATTAGCATGAGGACCTGCCTCCCAAATTTCATTTAGAGTTTGGCACAACTGATCAGCTTCGCTTGGGACATTTGAAGGCCCTGCTTCTTGTACCTCCAGCTGCTTTGTAGAAGGCCTTGATGCCTGTGTTTGACTCGCAGTCGCTCTTTGTCTTCGCCGTTGTGGCTGTGCTCGCAGTTGTCTTTGTTGTTGTGGTGGCTGCCTGGCTTGAACTTCAACTTCCCCTGCCCAGTTGGCAATATCTGGGGCTTCAAAATTCCTATCCAAAATGGCTCCAAACAACGGACGCTCAACTGGAACAGCCAATCTTCCGCTGTGCGAGGAACAATCAGCAAAGATCCTCTTATCCATTACAGCTACGCTTTGAATCTCATTTGACTGAGGCAGATTCGGCAAGAAATGCCTGATAAGCATCATTATGAACCGTGGATACAGCAGAAATTGTTGCTGCTCCGGAGCCGAAATTTGGTGAACGAATTCCGAGAAAAACATCTCCGAAAAGCTGAATGGCCGATTATATACTAACGCGATTATCCCAGACTGGATCTTCGAGACCATATAGTCAAAACCGGCTTTCTTAGCTGCAAAACACACCACGAAAACATGAGCCAGAAATCTCCATTGGCCGATTAACCTGCTCTTCATATAAGAAGCCTTCGTCACATCTAGACTATAACCCATTCTCTGAAAGGCCGCTTGCCTAATACTCAGAGGAAAGTCGATAGGCCCAGACTCCTCTTCCTGCGAACCCAGCTGCAACACCTGACGCAGCATATCCGAAGAAAATACCAACGGTTGCCCTGCTATTCTTGTCCTCAGCACTGTCGGGGTGACAGAGCAGTCTACCTGAAGATGATCATAAAATTGACGAACATATGGAATTACAATCTGAATATTATGGGACAAAGCAAAAGCTATCCTAGATTCAACAAGAAAATCCATCATTTGACGAAATCCCTGCGCCTCAGGGATATGATGATCATAGGGAATGACCATATTATGCTTCGGCACGAAAGCTCGTACAGCCATATCTGCACAATAAATAAACTATTAGATTCATTAAAAATCAATAAACTTGTTTAAATTCAAATCTGTTTTATTTTGAACTTGTTTAAGTACAGAATCCAACACAATTAAATTTCTACAAGTTTAATAAAATTTAAGTTAAATAATGCAAATAAAAGACAAATTCGAACAGACAGATTTGAATAAACCCAATTTCGAATCTGTGATAGATTCGAATGTAATGGACTTCTCGAGTTTGTCAGTAAACTCGAGGAAGGTCATTATCAGATTCGAAACGCCGTCGGCCCAAATCTTCATCACAACCCATGATTTTAACCATTTTGAACTTAGAAAATCACATACATTAGTCCAACTAGGTTCTAATCACAGATATATGCAATTAATTTGACTATTTACTGGTCCAACGTTTGTAATTTTGAAAAACACAACTTAGACCTATAAACCTTCAAAAATTCGATGATTTTGGCTTATATGGTGTATAAAACTACATGACTCTTGTACAATCAAGTTGTTTGTACCTAGAAGAATCAATAGAATCGAACACTAAGGCAAGAGACTCGACAAATTGTCGTTTTTGAGAAAAAAAAGTAGATTCGAGGAATAGATTCGAAATCGCCGGATAGACTCGAGGATATAGATTCGAAAACAGTAAGGAGTTAATGACTTCACTGTTAACCTATATATACCACCAACCTTCGAATCTAAGGCCAACATCGAATCTACTGACAGATTCGAGACCACCCTAATTCGAGTCTGAACTAAACTCGAATTACACCAAACACTTAGAAAAATTTCAAAAATTTTGAAATAACTTCAACTTTTTCAACCTTTTCTACGGTATTGTGTAACGGGATAAACTATGCCAACTCTTTTACCCTAAGCTCATGATTTTTCACGCAGTGTTTATTTAGTTCAACTGTGAATGCACCCTCAGAATTTTTGACCTTTTACCTAAGTAAAAACTAAAATAAAATAAAATAAACTAAGGTAAAATATAAAATAAAATAAAATAGAAACTAAGTAAAAATGAAATTTTAAAATTTTGACTGAAAATTTAACTTAGACTTAAGCTATTCCTATTAAAATTTACAACCTAAGCTAAATACTAAACAAAATATTTTTGATGAGTATAGTCTAAAAAAGGTTCAATCAGATAGCGATGTCAGAGACTCACTTTCAGTACTTAAACTTTCACACTTAGGAATTTTTGATTCCTTTGATTGTTTGTCGTGAAATACCCATTTAGCCGATTGTTGGTATTTTACCCCTTTAAACATTCTACATTTTGGAATATCCCTTGGCATTTTTATTTATCATGAAATTATCTTACGTGACTCAGACATAGACATACTTTTATGATCAAGGCACACAGACAAAGATTCTAACTTGTTGGTATTTGCAAACTTTCTTTAAAAGACAAACATCGGACGCAGGTCTGTATTTTCATACAACAAAGTGTCTTAGTTTGACTTAAGGTTTATTCTTAAAGTTAGCAAGACAGCGGTGATAGGTCTGTACCGACGTACAACAAAGCGACATATCTCGCTAACCCGAATCTAAACAGATGCAACAGGTCTGTACTTACGTACAACAGAGTTACATGTTTTCGACTCTCAATTTTATATGATTTTTCTATTCTTTCCATTTTCAGATGTATTTGATGTTGCTATACATCCCCAGAAAGTTTGCATACCTCATTTAGACTCAAAGTTTGTATGTCTTGTACATAAAAATTAAGACCGATTGGTCATACATCTAAGTTAGTGACACGTTTTGACTTTTTCTTGAATATTTTATTTGCCTTGAGACTCCCTATATGTATTATGCCTACCAACACATCAAACTAAACTAAAGTATAACACTTAGAATTTAGTTTCATTATGTGTGAAAGCCAAAACACTTAGAGTTTGTAACGACTGTGCTAATTTTCGTCACTTTGAACCTATGTATCTAAGACTTAACTCCCTATTCTGATATTCTCTTTTTTTTTTTGTATTTTTAAAATTTTCTCTCTTTTTTTTGTTTTTCATAAGAGAAATAGCAATAAAATAAGATAACCTACTAACTTACTAAAAATAGAAACTATCCTAAATTAGCAGACTTACTATAAAAAGAAAGAAATACTACAGCTATAAAAGGAAATAAACTACTACTAAGGTCAAATTACTCTGGGTTGCGCATTCCATTTAGTTGAATTAAATATTCAAACCGTGACTTATCAAATGCTTTGGTAAATAAATCAGCATTATTATCTTCTGTTGCCACTTTTACCAATTTGATTAAGTTCTTTTCAGCACAATCACGAATAAAATGATGCCTAATGTCTATGTGCTTTGTTTTGTTGTGTTTAACTGGATTGTTAGTTATAGCAATTGTAGATTGATTGTCTATCCTAATTGGAGTTTGAGTATAAGCCAAACCGTAATCCCGCAATTGTTGTTGTATCCACAGAACCTGTGAGCAGCAACTACCAGCAGCAACATACTCGGCCTCGCACGTTGACACAGCTACCGATGTTTGTTTCTTGCATTGCCAGGATACCAATCTCCCTCCTAGAAACTGACAACCTCCAGTTGTTGATTTGAGCGTCAAGCTGCATCTTCCGTAGTCAGAATCCGTGAACGCCTCCAACTCTAGATCTCCCTCCGCGTGATACCAAAGTCCCAGCTTCGGTTTCGACTTGAGGTATCGTAGAATCCGCTTCACAGCTTTCATATGCATCTCTTTCGGATTCGCTTGAAACCTAGCACAAATACACACAGCAAACATAATGTCATGTCTTGAAGCAGTTAAATACATAAGTGATCCAAGCATGGCCCGATATAATGTCGGATCCACATCGGTATCACCTTCAGTACCCGGTCCGAGATTGTGATTCACTTGAATCGGCGTGCTAAAATGGGCAGTCAACTTTGTTCCTTCCATCCCGAAACGTTCCAATATGTTATAGACATACTTCGTCTGATGGATAAACATCCCTTCCTTCTTCTGGTCAACTTGTAACCCCAAAAAGAAATTTAACTCTCCCATAGCACTCATCTCGAATTTCGACTTCATCACCTTCTCGAAATCTTTGCACATCTGTTCGTCTGATGATCCAAAAATGATATCATCGACGTACACTTGTACCAAGATAAAGTGTTCTCCCTTCCTCTTAACAAACAGAGTACTATCTATCCTACCCCTTTCAAACCCGTTCTCTAATAAATGGTTGGATAGAGTCTCATACCATACCCTAGGTGCCTGATGCAATCCATATAGAGCCTTATCTAAGCGATATACTCTATCAGGAAATTTTAGATCTGTAAATCCGGGCGGTTGTTCTACATACAACAACTCCTTCACTTTCCCATACATGAAAGCACTCTTAACGTCTAATTGATATACCTTAAAGCCCTTGAAGGAGGCAAAAGCTAAAAACAACCTAATGGCTTCCAGCCTTGCTACTGGTGCAAATACCTCGTTGTAATCCATTCCCTCCTCTTGGTTGAAACCCTTTACAACTAGCCTAGCCTTGTTGCGCGTGACTATACCCCGATCGTCTCTTTTGCACTTAAAAACCCATTTGGTTCCTATAGCAACTTCCCCTTGAGGTAATGGAACTAACTCCCACACTTCTAGTTTCGTAAACTGCGAGAGTTCTTCCTGCATCGCTTCAACCCAGGAGTTATCCTTAAGTGCCATTTGCACATTCTTAGGCTCTACTTGCGATATGAAACATGAAAAGAGACATGTGTGATATGCCTCGGAGTCGATTATCATCGACAACAACACAGTGTTGTTATTTAAACTACTCCTAGTCCTCACACCCTCGTTAGGATTTCCTATGATGCTTTCTATAGGATGATTCTTGTTAATCCTAGAGGTCTCTATCTCATCAACCCTTAGATCATCTCCTAAGTTAGATCCTATTTCACCTAATGGGAGAACAGACTCAGTTTCTACATTTTCCTCCTCGTGGACATTTTCCTCAGAGTTGGAACTTGATGCTTGAGTCTGATTCTCAGTGGTAGGTGCTTCTGGATCAGCAACTTCTGGAGATCCATCTACTGTCGCAGTAAGCTCGGATGTGGATTCAAACGTAGTCCTCGGAAAGGTATGGCCATCATCATTCATATGCAGCGTCGCCATGTCCTTTTCGATTGTACCTGCATTATCATCCAAAGGAATGTTAAATGACTCAAATAATTTATCATAGTCAAATCCATTCCGGACCAGTTTGGGATTCATGTGTATAACTAGAGACTTCAATGATATACACAATCTCCACTGTACCATTTGTTTTGTTAAAAACCCGTTTGTTTGGTGAGTTCGGCACATAACCTAGGAAGTATCCTTCGTCAGCCTTTTCACCAAACTTCGGTTGATGTTTTGTTCGCAAAAGAGTGCATGGTACCCCAAATGGTTCGAATCCAGTTAAGTTAGGTGGCCGTTTGTTCAAAATTTCATAACATATTTTGTTCAAAGATTTGACTGTAAGGACTCGGTTTAAAATATGGCACGCGGTATTCACTGCCTCCCCCCAAAACATGGTAGGAAGCTTTGAATCCGAAAGCATAGTCCTTGCAGCCTCAATCAATGTCCTATTTTTACGTTCGGCCACCACATTTTTTTGAGGTTCATATGGTGCACTGAATTGATGCACTATGCCCTTTGATAGGCAATATACACCAATTACAGTGTTTTTGAACTCAGTTCCATTATCACTACGTATCCGTTTAACCCTTGTTCCGTAGGAATTCTCCACTTGGTCTAAGAACCCGATGAGCTTGGAAGCCGTCTCGTCCTTTGTACCTAAAAAGAAAACCCAAGAAAATCGTGAGTAATCGTCAGTGATAACTAAACAAAACCAACTACCTCCTATACTCCTTTTGTTGATTGGACCGAAAAGATCCATGTGCAACAAATCGAATGTTGAGGTTATGGAGTTCTGTGTCTTGGACTTATGTGTCTTCTTATGTTGTTTGCCCTTCTTGCACGGTAGACACTTGTCCTCGAACTGAAAGCTCTTCATAGGCACACCTTGCACCAATCCATTCTTCGTTATGTAGTTCATCTTCCTTAGGTGCAAGTGAGCCATGCGTCTGTGCCACAATACCGATTCCGTCTCCGAAGCTTTGGATAATAGACAGATTGGCCCCATCGAAGTCTCCGGCTTGTTCATATCCAGCATGTACAAGTCATTCTTCCTTGGTGCCCGCATCAATACCCATTCTTCAGGAATCTTGAATCCCGGTTTTAGCACTAACGCCTCAGTGTCCGTGAACAACACTGAGTTCTTCTTGTCACAGGTTTGAGATACACTAATGAGATTGTGAACCAGTTTATCAACGTGATAAACTTGGTCCAACTTGATCGTCCCATTAGTGACCACTCCGGTACCCGTGATGTTTCCTCCTTTGTTACCGGCGAATGATACGAACCCCCGATTCCCACCCTTGAAGTCTGTAAGTAGACCTCCTTCCCCCGTCATGTGCCTGGAGCATCCACTGTCGACGAACCACTTGTTGTTTGGACCGGTGGTAATCTCCTGCACATGAAAGAAAATAGGTTAGTTATCATGGGGAACCCAAGCTATAACTGACTTGGTTATACCATTCTCGTCCACATACTTAAACTCTTTCAAATACCCATCTCGCCTTTCAGGTGACTTGGGTCGTTGAGCAGGAGTTTGTTGTGGTGCCGAGTGATTTAAATTCACTCTTTGCCTTTGAGTAGGCATTTGTTGTGGAGCTCTAGAATAATTCCTATTATATTGCATTTCGAACTGTGATCCCTGAGCTTTTACCGGTGCGTACTGTCTAACTGGAGTATGAGACTGTAACATCCACGGATTTAATTTGAGGTATTTTGGTTAATTAAGTGGAAAACGTATTTATATTTAAGTTGAATTTGGGTGATTATTATGTATTTGGATATTTAGCAAAGTTTGTTGCTGTTTTTGAGAAAATTGAACTCAGAATCAATTTTGTGGATTGTTATGAATTTAAAAGTTATTTATGATATATCTAAGATTAAATCAGTATTTTATGAAACCGTTTAAGTCGAGTGGTGAAATGTGCAAAATGACGAAAGTAGTATAAAAAGGGCAATAGGCTTCATTTTCTAGTTTACACTCTCTCTCTACTCTATCTCTCTAGAAGTTTTCTCTCTACATCTCTCTAAGATATATCACAAACCGACCGTCGGATTTTCGAGAATTATACGTCATCGGAAAGGTATCGAGGAGTACAACAGTAATCTACAAACGGATTTCAGATTTCGTGCGAATTGAGGTAAGAATCGATCCTTTTTAAGTTATGGTTTCGGTTTTGAAGAACAAGAATCTCGAATCTATCATTTTATGCATATTTAAGCTTGTTTTTGATTGAAATATTGCTGGAATATGAAAGTATATGCATAGTAGAATCGAATCTAGGTATTATACATGATATATTAGTGATTTTTGCCTTAGAAATGAAGGATTTAAGTTGAAATGATGAACAGACTCGAATGGGTCAAGAACAGAGTCGAAATGCTAGAACAAACTCGAGTTTGGTGCTAGATTCGAGTGTGTACCATTAGATTCTAAGGGAGGGCTTCGAATCTACCCCTAGACTCGAATGAAGGGTTCGAATCTACCCTAGATTCGAGGGGTTATTCGAATCTGATGACCAAGGGGTTCGAATCTGTGCTAAGGGTTCGAATCTGATACATATGATTCGAATCTGATGCATAGTTTCGAATCTAACCCATTAAATTCGAGTTTAATGCCTAAAATTGAGAAATATACTCTCTAAACTTGTGTATTTTGAATGGAACTTATAAACAACACATAAAATGGCAAGAATTATTCAAGGGACAAGTTATGAACTTGAGATGGGTTCAACTCAATGGTAAAATGGATTTGAACATAGACCCGAAATGGGGGAAAACGTTGCAAAACTTACGAGACTTGATTTTTATGAGTTAAACGGTTAATGATATAAGGAAATTGTTGTAATTAATATGACAGGTCCCTTGTGGTGTTGTTTAACCCACAGTGGGGTACTTGGAGGATCCGGTTGAAAGCCCGAAGAGAGATAAAATTGGTTAAAGATAATTACGCACCCACTGTGAGTACAGTAGATTTCGCATTGTTATATTTGTTTTATGTAAGATTTGCCTGCTGAGACCTGTTGTTTCATTGATTGTTTGGAATTCTACTAACTTGCGTAGATTTAGATGCACATTCTTACTTGTTGCATGTCCTTTCGGTTGTTGTGCATCTAGTGATGGACCGGTGGGTCGCATCGATTACTCTGATGTTACTGTGCTATATGACCTGGAGCTGATCCCTCCTAGGCCCGGTAGGCAGTATGTCATCCCCGATCGTACGTTTGTCTCAGATGGTATGTCTAAATGCCGAGCTGTGAGCTCGAAGGGGCTGCGGCTCTGGTCCGTACTTGGTGTACGAAGAGAGTATACGACGTTTGTCGTCGGGATTACTCTTGGGCTTCATAAAGACTTATAAAATGCGTAATCTTTGTATTCACTAAGCATTCGCTTACGTTTTAGTTGTTGTATTTTTACAGGAAAGGGAAAATCTACTGCTGGACCTTCTAGTTAGGTCGATTTGGAAGATTTGGAAGATATCTGCTACTTAATCGGTAATTATGTTGCGGGACAAATGTTGTAATATATTCTGGATGATTGTAATAAATGTATGGGTGTGTAGACCTAGACTTGGTACCTGATAGCACCGTAGCGTGTTTAACACTTGTTGCACCACTTTATTTATGTTTTAATGCTTCCGCACTTAATTTAGGTTATCAGATCATTATGTCAATGTATGTTGGTGATTAATCCTGGGTGTATTGTAATTGGTGGTTGTTGTGGCAAGGGTGTCACACGAGATGGTATCAGAGCAGTAGTTTGAGATTCAAGTGTCCGTGAGGTCTTGATCTCAAACATTAGGTGATGATATGTAGTGATGCTAAGTAATGATCTGAACTAAGATAGGTTATGATCTAGTAATTATAAGAAATTGACTATCATACGGGACAAATGAATGGTGTCTTTAAATTTATGACATGTTGCTAAATAAGTTATATGTTTCGTATTTCAGAACATGTCTGGAGGAGGAATGACACCTGAAGAGACGAGAGAAATGATGCTAGCCATGATGGCTGAGCAAAGAGAGATGATTCAAGAGCAGTTTCGGGCTCGAGATGAGGCCGAAACTAAGCGAAGGGAAGATAAAAGGAAGAACAAAGAAAAAGAAAGAGAAGGAATTAATGAGGAACAAGATGACAACACTGGGTCATCTAATAAGCCCAGGGGTTGTCGGTTTAAGGATTTTAAAGGAAATGGAGCTGTAGAGTTTAACGGTTTAGGGGATGCTGTTGCCGCACTGGAATGGATAACAGCAACTGAGCGAACATTCCGAATCAGCGACTGTGCTGAGAAGGACATGGTTCGTTATGCAACTGCTATGTTCACGAATGATGCAATCATGTGGTGGAATGCCATGGTGAACGCTTTAACATTGGAGAAGGTTTCGGTTATGAAATGGGCTGAGTTCACGGACTTATTCACTCAGCAATACTGTCCGATTGATGAGCGTCGGAGATTAGAAGCAAGGTTTATGGCGCTGGTACAGGGGACGAAGACGGTGTCCCAATATGCTGTGGAGTTCACGAGGTTAAGTCTGTTCGCACCTCATCAGGTGGACACCGAAGAAAGGAAAGTGACCAGGTTCGAGGCTGGTCTTGATATTGAGATAAGAAGGGTTATGAGCAATGTCCGCTACCCTACATTTGCTGGCTTACTTGAGGCTGCCAGAAATGTAGAGCAGATTTTGATTATGTCGGGCTACTCTGTTGGGTCTGCTGCTGCTTCCACCAATCCAACACAGCCGTCACCGCCGAAGCGCCAAAGGGAGGGAGGATATTCTGGTTCTTCCCGGTCTTCACAATACTCACCTCAACAGTCGTATCGCCGACAATCTGGTTTATCTGATCGCGGTCGTGCGCGTGCATACTCCATCAACACTGAGCCGCAATATTGCAATAAATGTCATCTGGAGCATTTTGGCAAATGCCCTAACGGACGTGCTTGTTTTTGCTGTGGGGAGCTGGGACATTTTCAGAATGATTGCCCAAGGAAGGGTGATGCTTGCTATAAGTGTGGGGTGTGGGGTCACTATAGCAGGAATTGTAGAAAGAATGTTCCAACGGCTGCTGTCCCATCATCAACACGATCGTCTGGAGGTTCGAGTGGTGGTTCAGTTAACCGCCGGGGTCAGTCACAGAGGGCACCTGCTCGTGCTTTTCAGATAACTGCAGAGGAGGCAAGGGAAAATCCGGAGGTCGTCACGGGTACGTTCATAGTTAATTCTATGCCTGCACGAGTTTTATTTGATTCGGGTGCCAATAGGTCGTTTGTTTCTACTATGTTCGCACAAAGACTTGCCATGCCACTATATAGATTATCTGCTGTTCTTGATATAGAAACTGCTAGCAACACTCTAGTAAAAGTAGATCATGTCTACCGTAACTGCACATTAGTAATTGAAGATGTAGTCTTCAATTTGGACTTGATACCGATAGAATTCAGTGAGTTTGATGTCATAGTCGGGATGGACTGGTTGATCGAGAATGAAGCCCACATAGTGTGTAAGAGCCGAATGATAAAGATAACTACCCCGGAGGGGCGTGAGATATGTATATATGGGGATAGGAGAAGCGGGGATCTGTGTTTGCTGACTATTGCAAAAGCTCGAAAGCTTGTTGCAAAGGGATGTGATGCATACTTAGCATATGCGATTGATGCTAAGGCAGAGAAGAGAACTTTGGCCGATGTGCCGGTTGTTTCACAATTCCCGGATGTGTTTCCGGAAGACTTGTCTGGCGTGCCGCCTGAGAGACAAGTTGAGTTTAGGATTGACTTGATCCCTGGAGCTGCACCGGTGGCTCGTTCTCCTTATCGTCTTGCCCCAACCGAGATGAAAGAAATGATGACACAACTTCAGGAGTTGTTGGACAAGGGCTTCATTCGGCCGAGTTCATCGCCGTGGGGAGCTCCGGTACTGTTTGTAAAGAAGAAAGATGGCACGATGAGGATGTGCATAGATTACCGGGAGCTGAATAAATTGACGATTAAGAACAAGTATCCTCTGCCGAGGATAGACGACTTGTTTGATCAGTTACATGGCGCTTGTGTATTTTCTAAGATTGATCTGAGATCGGGGTACCATCAACTGAAAGTTCGAGAAGAGGATGTGCCTAAGACAGCATTTAGGACACGTTATGGGCATTACGAGTTCTTGGTTATGCCTTTTGGGTTAACCAATGCCCCGGCTGTCTTTATGGACTTGATGAATAGGGTTTGTAGACCGATGTTGGATAAGTCGGTGATAGTGTTTATTGATGATATACTGGTATATTCTAAGTCTGAAGCAGAACATGCTGAACATCTGAGAGAACTGTTGGAGTTGTTAAGAAAAGAAAGGTTGTACGCCAAGTTCTCAAAGTGCGAGTTTTGGCTACAACAGATACAGTTTCTAGGACATGTTATATCTGGAGCTGGGATTTCGGTTGATCCAGCTAAAGTTGAGGCTATAAGAAATTGGGAACCGCCACAATCAGCTACGGAAATCAGGAGTTTTCTTGGGTTGGCGGGATATTATAGGAGGTTTATAAAGGACTTTTCAAAGATTGCAGTTCCGCTGACGGCATTAACGAAGAAGAATGCGCCTTTTGTTTGGGAGACCGTGCAGCAAGAGGCGTTTGATGTTTTGAAGAAAACTTTGAGTGAAGCGCCGATACTTGCCTTACCTGAGGGCAATGATGACTTTGTGGTGTATACCGATGCTTCGAGGTTAGGATTAGGCGCTGTACTGATGCAGCGCGGGAAAGTAATTGCATATGCTTCAAGGCAGTTGAAGCAGCATGAGAAGAATTATTCGACTCATGACCTCGAGTTGACTGCAGTAACATTCGCATTAAAGTTATGGAGGCATTATCTCTACGGGACTAAGTGCCAATTATACACGGACCATAAGAGTTTAAAGTACATTTTTAACCAGAAGGAACTCAATATGAGGCAGAGACGATCAATGGAGCTAATAAAGGATTACGATTGTGAAATTCTTTATCACCCCGGAAAGGCTAATGTAGTAGTCGATGCCTTGAGCCGGAAAGCGTATGCTAAGGATTTCTGTTATATGATGACTTCTACAATGTTGACCTCCACGATAATTGATGATGTCAAGGCTGCTCAGAAAGAAGCCTTGAAAGAGGAGAATATTGGTGCTGAGGATGTTAGGATACATTTAAAGAATATGGAAACGAGCGAGTCTGGTATAAAAGGTGTGTACGGAAGAATTTGGGTGCCGAAATATGGTGGTATGAGAAATGTGATCGTTGAGGAGGCACATCAATCTAAGTTTTCTGTACATCCCGGGAGCACAAAGATGTACAACGACTTAAAGGCAGACTTTTGGTGGCCGGGATTGAAAAAGGACATAGGGCAGTATGTTGAACGATGTAGGACTTGCCGATTGGTAAAGGCTGAGCATCAGCAACCGTATGGCAGTCTGCAACCGCTTCCTATTCCGGAATGGAAGTGGGAGCACATTACTATGGATTTTGTTACAAAACTGCCGAAGACTAGGCGTCAACACGATGCAGTTTGGGTGATAGTCGATAGATTAACTAAGTCCGCACATTTTATACCGATAAGAGAAAGTTACTCTTTAGAAAAGTTGGCTAAAATATATATGGACGAGATTGTTTCTAGGCATGGAGTGCCTAAGTCCATAGTATCGGACCGGGACAGCCGGTTTACTTCAAATTTTTGGTCAGCTTTGCAAGAAGGGTTAGGAACAAGGATAGCAATGAGTACAGCTTACCGCCCGCAAACTGATGGTCAGAGTGAGCGAACCATCTTAACACTTGAAGACATGATGAGATCGTGTGTGTTAGATCTCGGTGGCAATTGGGACGATCACCTGCCACTTATAGAGTTTTCGTATAACAACAGCTACCATGCTACGATCAAGAAAGCTCCGTTCGAGGCTTTATATGGAAGAAAATGTAGGACTCCTACATGTTGGAGAGAAACGGGTGAAACACCAATAGCTGGGCCGGCTTTGCTTCAAGAAACAAACGAGAAGATACAGTTGATTAGGCAGAACATGAAAGCTGCCCAGGATCGTCAGAAAAGCTACTATGATCGGAGGCACAAGCCGATCAATTTTGAAGTGAATGACTGGGTTTATCTGAAAGTATCACCCATGAGGGGTGTTACTCGTTTTGTAAAAAGGGGAAAGTTGGCTCCAAGATTCGTCGGACCATTTAAGATAACTGAAAAAGTGGGGAATCAGTCATACCGTTTGGAATTGCCTGAAGAGATGTCGGGCATACATCCGGTGTTTCACGTTGGAAATCTTCGGAAGTCATTTAATTCTAGTAACGAGGATTGGGCCGACCATACTGAACTGCAAGTTGATGAAAGGCTCCGGTATGTTGAAGAGCCGGAGTGTGTGTTAGATACTAAGATGAAGAAATTAAGAAGCAAGGAGATAGAAATGGTGCTTGTACGTTGGAAGCACCATAAAGGAGCAAATCATACATGGGAAACTAAGTCAGAGATGTTAAGAAAGTATCCGAAACTGTTTGAGTCCGAGTAACTTCGAGGACGAAGTTGAGCGTGGTGGAGCCCATGTTGTAACATCCACGGATTTAATTTGAGGTATTTTGGTTAATTAAGTGGAAAACGTATTTATATTTAAGTTGAATTTGGGTGATTATTATGTATTTGGATATTTAGCAAAGTTTGTTGCTGTTTTTGAGAAAATTGAACTCAGAATCAATTTTGTGGATTGTTATGAAGTTAAAAGTTATTTATGATATATCTAAGATTAAATCAGTATTTTATGAAACCGTTTAAGTCGAGTGGTGAAATGTGCAAAATGACGAAAGTAGTATAAAAAGGGCAATAGGCTTCATTTTCTAGTTTACACTCTCTCTCTACTCTATCTCTCTAGAAGTTTTCTCTCTACATCTCTCTAAGATATATCACAAACCGACCGTCGGATTTTCGAGAATTATACGTCATCGGAAAGGTATCGAGGAGTACAACAGTAATCTACAAACGGATTTCAGATTTCGTGCGAATTGAGGTAAGAATCGATCCTTTTTAAGTTATGGTTTCGGTTTTGAAGAACAAGAATCTCGAATCTATCATTTTATGCATATTTAAGCTTGTTTTTGATTGAAATATTGCTGGAATATGAAAGTATATGCATAGTCGAATCGAATCTAGGTATTATACATGATATATTAGTGATTTTTGCCTTAGAAATGAAGGATTTAAGTTGAAATGATGAACAGACTCGAATGGGTCAAGAACAGAGTCGAAATGCTAGAACAAACTCGAGTTTGGTGCTAGATTCGAGTGTGTACCATTAGATTCTAAGGGAGGGCTTCGAATCTACCCCTAGACTCGAATGAAGGGTTCAAATCTACCCTAGATTCGAGGGGTTATTCGAATCTGATGACCAAGGGGTTCGAATCTGTGCTAAGGGTTCGAATCTGATACATATGATTCGAATCTGATGCATAGTTTCGAATCTAACCCATTAAATTCGAGTTTAATGCCTAAAATTGAGAAATATACTCTCTAAACTTGTGTATTTTGAATGGAACTTATAAACAACACATAAAATGGCAAGAATTATTCAAGGGACAAGTTATGAACTTGAGATGGGTTCAACTCAATGGTAAAATGGATTTGAACATAGACCCGAAATGGGGGAAAACGTTGCAAAACTTACGAGACTTGATTTTTATGAGTTAAACGGTTAATGATATAAGGAAATTGTTGTAATTAATATGACAGGTCCCTTGTGGTGTTGTTTAGCCCACAGTGGGGTACTTGGAGGATCCGGTTGAAAGCCCGAAGAGAGATAAAATTGGTTAAAGATAATTACGCACCCACTGTGAGTACAGTAGATTTCGCATTGTTATATTTGTTTTATGTAAGCTTTGCCTGCTGAGACCTGTTGTTTCATTGATTGTTTGGAATTCTACTAACTTGCGTAGATTTAGATGCACATTCTTACTTGTTGCATGTCCTTTCGGTTGTTGTGCATCTAGTGATGGACCGGTGGGTCGCATCGATTACTCTGATGTTACTGTGCTATATGACCTGGAGCTGATCCCTCCTAGGCCCGGTAGGCAGTATGTCATCCCCGATCGTACGTTTGTCTCAGATGGTATGTCTAAATGCCGAGCTGTGAGCTCGAAGGGGCTGCGGCTCTAGTCCGTACTTGGTGTACGAAGAGAGTATACGACGTTTGTCGTCGGGATTACTCTTGGGCTTCATAAAGACTTATAAAATGCGTAATCTTTGTATTCACTAAGCATTCGCTTACGTTTTAGTTGTTGTATTTTTACAGGAAAGGGAAAATCTACTGCTGGACCTTCTAGTTAGGTCGATTTGGAAGATTTGGAAGATATCTGCTACTTAATCGGTAATTATGTTGCGGGACAAATGTTGTAATATATTCTGGATGATTGTAATAAATGTATGGGTGTGTAGACCTAGACTTGGTACCTGATAGCACCGTAGCGTGTTTAACACTTGTTGCACCACTTTATTTATGTTTTAATGCTTCCGCACTTAATTTAGGTTATCAGATCATTATGTCAATGTATGTTGGTGATTAATCCTGGGTGTATTGTAATTGGTGGTTGTTGTGGCAAGGGTGTCACAGAGACCTAACTCGAGTGTGTGACCTGCTAGGTGTTGTGCTCCTATAGACTTGTTGAGGTGCTGACCTAGGTTGATTAACGACACGATTCGGTGAATTTGTCCTAACCACTTCCTTTGGTCCAACCTTTACTGGTGTTTGTTTCACAACTGGTTTTGGTGCGGCCTGCACAGTTTTCTCGGTACTCTGAGAACTACTAGTGCTCGCCACATTGGTTGAGGGCTTAACAGGTGTTGGGTTCACTGTCTTAGGTGTAACATCCGCTTTCCTAAGTGGACTGTGAGAAGCAACATGCCCCTTTTCATGACATCTGAAGCAAGACATCTTATCTATGGACTTTTTGTGTGTTCCCTTAGACTTAGGTGTCTCAATAGTATCTTGGTCTTTTTGTACATCTATAGCGACTGGCTCATCGTCCTGATCAGCCCAATCAATTTTATGTTTTCCTGCAGGTGTTTCACTGGAGGAAGTCACAAATTTGACTTTCTTAACCTTGACAGTTGTATCAGCCACCTTAGGTGTATTTTCTACTATAGGGCTTAGATTTAGGTTCAGGTGTGTCCTCTAAGTCTACTGATTTGTCAGTTTTCTCATAAGGCTGAGGCACATAGTTTGCATTAAAAGGTGGAGGAATTTCATGAAATCCCAGACCCACGGGCTTTTTAGATTGTCTTTGGGCATCTAAAACTTTCCCTAGGTTTAGGCTTGAATTCCTAAACTTCTCTAGCTTACTTTTTGCCTCTGCTACGTTTACCTTTGTTTCAGCTAGCTCAATGTCTTTGTCTTTAAGGTTTTTGGTCAAGGCCTCTACATGCTCATACATAAGCTCTATACTAACACACTGCTCACTCAGTTTGTCTTTCAGAACTATTACGTCTTGAGCATCAACCTTAAGTTTTTCTTTAAGATCTTGCTTAATATCGTTCAGGCTAGCGTTTTCAATTTTTAAATTCTCATTTTGAGCAGTTATGGTTTTCTGTGATTCTAAGACTAGATTTAACCTATCGTTAGAATTAACACACAACGCACATAATTCACGAAAGAGAGAGTAAGTCAGACTAACCTTTGAGTTATCAGATTCCACGTTGGCCATCTGAGCAGCAAACTCCAGAACTGTCTGATCATTCGTCTTTTCCACCCACATCGGACTGTTTTCCCTTGTGGTCTGCTCTTCTCCTTCACACCCAGTCTCCGTGACTTCAGCCATAAAAGCCCGAGCGTTTGATTCTGGATGTGAGCTCCAGTCATAAGTACCATCTAGCTGTCTGTCTGAAGTGACATTGGATAGTAGACCAGCTAGGTTGGCTTGACCTTTAGATGAACTTGGAAGGTATCGTTGTTGAGACTGATTCTGAAACTGTCCCTGATGCTGACTCTGCCCTTGGTACATTTCTACCTTCGGCCTCTGACATTCTCTGGCGAAGTGTCCCAGACCTTGACAGTTGTAGCACTTTACCTTGGACTTATCAAATCCAATCCCCTTGTTGTCCATTGTCAGATTCCTCCCAGTTCTTTTGATGAATCTCTTAACCCGTTGGGTTACCATGGCCAGTTGCCATTTAAGATCCATTTCCTCAAGATCATCAGGGTCGACCTGATCGTAGTCTTCATCCCAGAGAGCAGGATCGTTTATCTTTCCCTGAATGCAGTTCCCATACGCGGCCACAAATGAAGCAAGCAGATTCAAATGTTCTTCCGCCGATTTTGCGCTCATGGGCATCTTAGAATAGCTCTGAGAAGTCGATGCCTGTTGTACTTGAGGCTGCGGTTCTTCCGATTTTCCTAATCCTAAGAACGCTCGATTCAATGTGTCATCAGTCTCTGCTGGTGACGACGTTTCTCCGGTGAAAAACGCTGTTGCAGTCTTCAGATCGGCGGTCGTTGAAGGTTTTGTTGACTTTCCAAAATACATTGCTGGATTCTGGACTTGTTCGTAATCAGTTTCGGCCTTCAGTAGCTCGAAGTGATATGCCCGCAACGTTCCCACGATATCCTCCAGAGATTGGGTATAATACTTATCCTCATTTAGCTTTATCATTGCCACATACATAGCCCATTTGGCTGGTAAGGCATCAAGAAGCTTGTTGTTCTTGTCGGTGTCAGTATACTCAATCCCGTGACTTTCAAGTTCCGTCAACAGATGATAGAACCGGGTGATGATATCATCCAGCTGTTCATCCTTTAACGCCTTGAAAATCGCAAACTGTTGTTTCAACAGCTCTGTACGCTTTCTACGAACCCTAGGATTACCCTCACCCCTCTTCTCTAGAGACTCCCAAAGTTCCTTCGACGTTTTTTGAGTCCCAAATGTGTGTAGTATATCCTGAGGCAACGCCATTCTAATTATCGAGAAAGCTTTGTTTTCGGCTTCATACAATTTCTTATCATCCTCCTTCATCATTTGGTATGATAAGACTTTCTGACGGCCTTCAACTTCAGAAACTGGTGGAATATATCCTTCGTCGATACACACCCACATGCGCATGTCATTAAAACGCACGAAATCGGTAAACCGATCTTTCCACCAGTAATAATCTTCGAGTTTCATCAGCTTAGGCGGAGCGTTTGCCTTCCCGACCTCGTGGTCCATTTCCAGGAATTTTTGAAAATTTGACATCTTTTCAAAAGTAATTGAATGTGTACTTAATTAATTTAATTCGAATTAGATTCGAAACCCTCTGTATCAGACTCGAAAGGAGCGTATTTGGTTAGACTCGAGACTAAGTGTAACCCTAATTACCCCTAATAGATTCGAGCGTCGCAAACTCGAAAAACGGCTAACACTTTGATTTTTTGACGTTTTGCAGATTAAATCAATATTTTTACAATGAAAAATATAGATTTCGATCAAAAACATGAAAAACACAAAGTATTTCCCGGATTACTATTTGCTAAGCTCGACGAACACGAAAGACACGATTTTGAGAGAAAAACCGTCCAAAACCGTCAAGAAACCTAGAATGTAACCAGATGAACACGAAGAACACCATGAACACTCCGTAGGCTCTGATACCACTTGTAAGGTCTACCACTACGAGATCTATCTAGACGCGGAACCGTCAACGAGTGCGGAATCCTCGTTAACGGGTAGACGGAAACAACTCTCAATCACAGAAACACGGAGACTATCAGAGCCTGAACGAACGACACACGAACGATCCTACGAACTGATTCTCTCCGAAACGGCACTAACATTGATGATAAACTCGAGATCGCCTTTTGCTTAATCACTCACGAATTCTGCAAAAAGTCCGATACTTAATCGAGTCTATCCCTAATCATAGAGGCTAATTCGAGTCTGTTATGGGCCAAACTCGAATCTGGCCCAAGGCCCATTCGAGTTTGTCCTCATAGACACTCTCGAATCTGCCTAGCTTCGAATCTAAGTCTACATTCGAATCTGACACAGATTCGAATGTCAAACCTTACATAATTCGAATCTAGTATTTCACATACTCAACTTAGTATTGAAACTTATGTTTTTACCTTCTGATTGATTTTATCTTTGATCATTATGTTTGAACTTCTTGTAATACGTTACATCAAGTTCAAACACACAAACAATAATAAATATCAACCAAATATAAACGTATATAACAAACACTGGATAAAACCAGAATGTAAGATCACTTAGACTGCTATCGTCACACAGGGTGTACCAACAGATATAATTAGAGTCTATGTCCTTTGACTTTGAATTGGGAACCCTCTTTTAGGTCCTGAATTTCTACCGCACCATGTTGGTAGACTTCAGTTACAATATATGGACCTGTTCATTTACTCTTTAATTTACTCGGAAACAGTCTAAGTCTTGCGTTAAATTACAAAACCTTGTTTCCCTTGGTAAATATTTTATTTTTCAGCATTCTGTCGTGAAAAGCCTTGGTTTTCTCTTTATAGATTTTAGCACTCTCATAGGCTTCTCTACGAATTTATTCCAGTTCGTTTAATTGGAATTTTTCTATCGACGCCAGCATCATGCAAATTAAAATTAGTGTTTTCATTTGCCCGCAGAGCTCGGTGTTGCAATTCTACACGAAGATGACGTAACTTACCGTAAATAAGTCGATACGGGGACATACCAATTGGTGTTTTAAATGCAGTCCTGTATGTTTATAGAGCATCCTCCAGCTTTTGTGACCAATCTTTACGATCCGGTCTTACTGTTTTTTCCCGGATTCTCTTGATTTTTCTATTAGAAATCTCAACTTGTCCACTAGTTTGCAGATGGTAAGGCGTGGCTATTCGATGATTAACTCCATAGTGTTTAAGGAGTTTTCTGAAATGCTGATTTTTTTAAAATGTGACCATCCATCACTATTTATAGTCCTAGGATACCGTGGCATGCAAAGATATTTCTTTTTACAAATTTACAAACTACCCAGTTATCATTGTTTCTTGTAACTTCTGCTTCCACCCATTTAGAAACATAATCCACTGCGACCAAGATATATTCATACCGAAATGATTTAGTGAAGGGTCCCATAAAATCAATCCCCCACGCATCGAATATTTCAAAAATTAATATCGGGGTCATGGGCATTTCATCCCTTTTTGCAATGTCACTTGTTTGCTGGCATCTTGTGCATCCTTTTACAAAGTCATATGCATCCGTAATAATTGTGGGCCGGAAAAACCCACATTGCAGTATTCAGTGGCCAGCTTTTTTTGCACTGAAATCACCACCGCGTGCATTTACATGGAAGTATTTAAGAATGTATTTGTGTTTCGAATCGGGGACACATCGTCTCATAATTTGATCCGCAACTATCTTAAATAAATCTGGCTCTTCGCAAATGTATTATCTTGCTTGAGCATAAAAATATTTTCTTTGTTATGAATTCCAGTGCTCTGGCAACCTTCCTTATATGAAATAGTTAACTAAATTCGCAAACCATGGAATTTTGGAAACTGATAATAACTTTTCATCAGGAAGGAGTCCCTGATGTGATCTGTTGAGTCTGTTGGGATAAATATGAGCCTAGATAGGTGGTCGGCAACAACATTTTCTTTGCCTCTTGTCCCTAACTTCTAAATTAAATTCCTGTAACGGAAGGATCCACCGAATAAGTCGAGGCTTGGCATCCTGCTTTGCTAATAAATGCCTTAAAGCGTTGTGGTCAGAGTACACAATCACTTTTGCCCCCCAAATATATGATCTAAATTTATCCAGGGCAAATACTACGGCTAATAATTCTTTTTCTGTAGTCGTATAATTTATTTGTGCCTCATTAAAGGTTTTACTTGCGTAATAAATAACCACCGGCTTCTTCTCTAATCTCTGGCCAAGCACAACACCTACTGCATAATCACTTACATCATACATGATCTCAAAAGGTTGAGACCAATGTGGAGATTGAAGAATTGGTGCTTCAGTTAACTGCGATTTAAGTTTCTCAAATGCTTGCATTCATGATTCATCAAAGTTAAACTCAACATCTTTTGCTAAAAGATTACATAATGGCCTTGATATTTCACTGAATTCCTTGATAAACCGCCAATAAAAACCAGCGTGGCCTAGGAATGATCTTATTCCTTTAACATTTGAGGGGGTGGAAGTGAAGATATTATTTGAACTTTTGCTTTGTCCACCTCCATGCCCTTTTCGGACACTATGTGCCCTAAGACTACCCCTTCTTTCACCATTAAGTGGCTTTTTTCCCAAGTTAAGACTAAATTGGTTTCAGTGCATCTCTTCAAAACTTTATCTAAGTGTCCTAGACAATCCTCAAATGTCTTATCAAATATGGAAAAGACATCCATAAATATCTCAAGAGAACCACCCACCATATCTGAAAAGATAGCCATCATACAGCGTTAGAATGTGGCGGGTGCATTACATAGGCGAAACGGCATCCTTCGGTATGCAAAGGTGCAATATGGACATGTAAATGTAGTTTTCTCTTGATCCTCTGGACTATTGGAATTTGATTATACCCAAAATACCCATCGAGGAAACAATAGAATATTTGACCTGCTAATTTTTCCACGATTTGATCTATAAATGGTAGTGGAAAATGATCCTTGGAAGTAGCAGTATTTAGTTTCCTATAATCGATGCATACTCTCTGTCCACTTACAAGGCGGGTAGTTATCTTTCGTCCATCTTCAGTGTCAATATCTGTGATCCCAGATTTCTTGGGCACAGTTTGGGTTGGACTCACCCATTTGCTATCAGATATGGGGTAGATTATCCTAGCATCCAACCATTTTAACACTTCTTTCTGAATTACCTCCCTTAGATTAGCAATTAGTCTCCTTGCATCCTGTGCTGGCTTAGCTTCTGGATCGGTAATGATTCGATGCATACACAAAGTACGACTAAATCCTTTAAAGTCTGATATGGTCCATCCTACTACTTCTTTATATTTAACTAGCACTTGCAATAGAGTTTTTTCTTGTGCTTCAGTCAGCTCCGATGAAAGTATGACAGGAAGAGTGTCATTCTAACCTAAGAAAGCGTACTTTAAATGAGCTGGCAGGTTCTTCAATTCTAGAACAGGTGGTTGTTCTATCGAAGGCTTTAGTGATTGAGGCAAATTAGTTGGTAACTTTTCAGTCTTATGAGTCCAAGGCGGTTGTTTTGATTCTAATGTGGATTCCATGACTGCCTCTAATTCATTAAAATCGTGAGAATTCATCTTGGTTGTGTCATGTTCAGAAAAGAATAACTCTGTAGTGTCTTTGGTGTTGATTAATGAACTATGCTGTTGCGCAAGTTCGTCGTCCACCACATCGATCAGATAACACTCTGAATCAATTACAGCGACATTCAAAGCATTAAACGCATTTAATCTTAGTTTACGATTACTGAAAGCAATATCCACAACTCTCGTTCTACAATTAATTTGAGCATTTATTGTGGCTAAGAAAGGTCTGCCTAAGATAATAGCCGGCTGATTGTCTCCAATGGAACTTTCTGTGTCCAAAACTAGGAAATCAACTGGATAGTAAAAGTCTTCAACCTTTACTATAACATCTAATAGAATACCTCTTGGGCATTTGGTTGACCGATCTACCAGCTGTAAGATTATATCAGTCGTCTGTAACTTGTCAACCAAGTTTCCAGGTAGAATATTAACACTAGCACCAAGATCACGCAGTGCTTTCTTTATCTGCACATTTCCAATTGTCACTGGAATCAGTGGTGATTCAAGATCTTTTAGCTTAGGAGGCAAGGAACTAGACACTACTGCACTTAATTGTTCAGTTAAATTGATCTGCTTAGGAAACGAGACCTTAAACTTTCTCTTTTGTGTGCATAGATCTTTTAAGAATCCAGCATAAGAGGGAACTTGATGAATAGCCATGATCAAAGGAATAATGATCTTAACTTGAATAAACAAATTCCACAAATCCTCTGTTTGTGGGCCTCTCTTGCCATAGGGGGAAGATTTAGGATTTTCTAAGGCAGCAGGGTTAGGAGGAGGAGCTGTGGTGTCCTGATCCTTAATCGCCTCCCCAACTTTGGGAGTTGGAATATCTTCGTTAATCGGCTCATTGAAAGTGACTTTCTTGGGAACCTCATTCTTCGGATCCTTTTTTTCCTCATATACGACCTTAGTGTCGGTATCCTCTTCTGCCTTTTGTTCTTTGGGCATCTCAATATTATTATCTACTTCTCTACCACTTGTCAGGTAGTTACCTTAGATACTTCATTCATTTCATTTACTTTGTGCTTCTTCTCTTTGCCATGAGCATGCGAAGGTTTAGCGATGGTATTGCTCGGAAGCTTTCCCTCTTCTAGTCTCGTGAGTGATTTAGCTATCAGACCCATTTGTCGTCTTAGAAGCTCCATGGTCTTTGTACTGATAGCTGACTGTTGCTTCATAAATTCTGCGAACTCCGAGAATTGTGAAGAAGTCATGTTCGTTTCCATTTGGAAATGAGGTTGATCACATTGGTTTGACTTATAGTATCGCTCATCTTTAGCAGCAGAGGTAGAAGCATATTGATATTCTCGTCGTGGTGGTTCATACCTTGGTTTAGCTTGATGATCGGTAGGCTAATCATTCTTCCATCGGAAGTTAGGATGAAATCTCCATCCCGGATTATATGTTTCCGAAAATGGGTTATCCCTCTCCCTGTGAGCTCTAAAACCATAAACTTCGTTAGCAAACTCCTCAGTGGATTGCACTTGAGGACATGCTTCGGAATGATGAGATGGATCACCGCATGTGACGTAGTTAACCGATACATTTGGGTTTGAATTGAGACACTTCATTAGTTTATCCATTTTCTTACTTAATTCTGAGATTTTGCTCTTAACCTCTTGTTTCCAGGCATTATCTATGCCCATCACTTGAACTCTTATGTTGTTCTCAGAACCAGCTTGAACCATGAGACCCTTACCGAGTTGATTCAGTAACTCCCAAGCCTCATCGTCTTTATTTGCTAAAAATGTACTTCCAGTGGCAGCAATGATCATGTTGCAACTCTCTTGACTCACATCGTCAAAGAATGTTTTGATAAGCATCCATTTTGGCATTTCGTGATGCGGACAAGCTCTCAACAATTCATTGATACGATCAAATGCTTCGAAGAATTGTTCACCAGGATTTTTTTTGAACCCGATAATTTCCTTTCTTTTGTCAGTGGTTTTATTAATGGGATAGTATTCATTGAGAAATTCTTTTTTTAATTGATCCCATGTCGTGATGCTATTTGTGGGTAGCGACACGAACTAATTCTTAGCTTTCTCTTTTAACGAGAAAGGAAATAGTTGAAGTTTCAAACCGTTGGTGGTTATACGTCGAACATGATTTGAATAGTCATAAACTCAGCTAAATGCTCGTAAGGTTCCTCACTTGGCATCCCTCGGAAAATAGGAAGAATTTGAAAAAGTTAAGAACGAATTGAATTTCGGGTTCGTTTTCATCTTCAGGGTATCGAATAGGAGAAGGGTCGGGCACATCACAAGGGTCGTAATGTGACTCAACTGTCCTTCTCAGCTGTTCACCCATCCTAATGACTATACGCTCCGATTCTTCTTGTTCTTGATTTCTCGGCAAATCGGACCCTCAAAAGTGGGAATCTCTTCTTCTTGATCGTTGTCGTCTTCCGCGTGCCTACGTTGATCGCTTGAACTCTCAAGTGATTAATCTTTGTTGTTTTTGTATCCTAACGGTCTTTTGGTGTGATTTAGCTACTTTTTCGATTTCGGGTTCGAATTGTAGCGATAATCATCTAGCCGATCCACGTGTGAGCATAAAGTACTAAAAACATAAATTAAATTACTAAATTAAACTAATTATATTTTTTGTGGTAAAGTAGAGGACTGCAATTACCTTTTTGGATTTTTCAATTTTTTATGTGATTTTTAATAATAGGAATTAAAGACTAAAAATAATTAAAACTAAAGTACTTAAAACTAACTAAGGCCAAAACTAACTTTCTAGCCCTATCTAGCTTTACCACTTCCCCGACAACGGCACCAAAATTTGACGAGCCGTCGTTGTGGCCCATAGAAATAATCTTAAAACTAACTATTAGTGTAGAGAAGTAAGGGTCGAATCCGTAGGGTGTGCGTATGTGAATTCGGGTTAAATTGCTAGTTTCTTAACTTTATTAAAAGGGATTAAATTCTGAAATGACTGATTTATATGGAGTAATTATTACGACTAAATTACTATTAAATCAATGGCGAGTAGATGACAATTCATCGACAAATCGAATTAAAATATAACCATTTACGAAATCACTAAGGCATAAGTTATTATCCACTTCAATATCATGTAACGGTCACATAGACATAACCAATTACTTAGTCATGTTAATCGTAAATAATTTAACCAATTAATCTCGGCATAGCGCATGCAACATTCATTACTTGTCTTAATCCCTAAACTAATAGACTCGACACAAATAATAATATCAATATGAACTATCTTGCTTTACCAATCAAACCATTTACTCATAAAAACAACCAAATGTATATCATTTGCATGACACAAAATATTCAAGTATCACCAAATACATCAATACATAAAGATAAATTCAAGTAAATAAAACTTAGCCGTAGATCCTCCGCAAACGGTTATGGTGATTTAGGCTCTCATCACGTGTTCTTCAACGGGAATGAATGGAGACATCATCGTTGGCTTCAAAGACACGAATGGTTGCGCTCCACCTTCTTGGTACACCATCCGTGAACCAACTCCGGCAGGGCTTCGCCAATCTTTTTAATATTTTCGGACCACTCAAAACGACAGCCATCGACCTCTATTTATAGAGAATGTGGAAATTAGGGTTTTGGATGCAGAAAACCAGTTGTAGGGTTTTCACGCCGCACGAGCATAGGCCCGGGCATAGGCCTGCGCCCGACCCTGCGCTGAGCGGTACGGCCTGGGCTATGCCGGTCTGCGCTGGAAGTGCTATCCAACTCCAAATAGTTCTGTTTTGCAGCGTAGGGTGGCACAGGTCTGCGCCCACACCGGCTCGTTTCACGCCGAATTTTCTCGAGCTGCTTTCATTTGACCTCTTGACCCTGAAACACAATTTGGGAGTAAAAGTATTGTAGTTACGAAGCATAGGTGCATAAAATAAGCCTAAATCGATATCGAAAACACATAAAATTATAGTCCTATCAAACCTGCCCAACTTAACTCTTGGTCGTCCCAGAACAAGCCTTTAGAATCAGAACTAACTATGTATCGAATATATTAGCAGTGTGTCTAGAAATTCTATGTTAAGCTAGCGTTCGCAATAATGTATTAAAATTTTTTTAATATGTAACCAAAGACGTTTTTAGTTTAAATATGTTGTCCGTAGAATTTATATAATGTATCTCACTCTTGGAAATTACTCTTTTAGCTCAAGGTTACGAGACTTAAAAGGCTCGGACTGATTTGAAAATTTGGATACTTCGCCCGTCAAATTTCATATCAGGATTTTTGGATTTCCAACAAACGGAAGCATCTTTGGATCACCAAATCAATTTCGGATCACACACCATCAGAAATTCGGATCATCCCTCATCAAGTTCGAAGAACAACTTCTTGAACTCCAGATCACCTCCAACCAGTACTTTAGATACACATTCATCCGAATTTTGGATTCATCAACATCTGAACTAGTGAAGTTTCTAATTTTTTTCAAGTTTCAATTTAGAAGATCCACCTTTAGCACTCCACAATCATGAATCAAGGATTTTCCACACATGAGAAGACTGTTGAGGAGAAGAAATTTATATATCTGCAGTCTGTCTCATGAACCACTCCAAACAGGTACAAAGTTCTTCATCTTCAACTGATTTATCTGATATACAATCCTTATCTGATTTTAAATCTGGTGATGAATTTGATGAACTGCATGCTCAACTACATGAATTAAAGAATGAATTGATTGCTAAAAAGAACAATTCACTATGTATAAAAATAACTGGTTGAATGAGCACAATCTTGTAAAGAAATTCTTACGTCAAAAAGTTATGGCTGAGGATAGGAACACTTCACTTAAGAATTGTATTAATACAATCACTGAGGAAAAGAGTTCTTTGAAGTCAGAACTATCTGTTCTTACAAAACGATTAGAGTCTTTAAACATGGAAATTTAGAGAACGAGAGAAAGTTTAAAATGATTGAAAAAGAAAGAATAGGTTTGTACTCACGGATCAAAACCCTTGATGATGACTTTCTAAAACGGGTCAGACTGAACAAACTTTTTATTTGAATCAACCAAAAGAAACTAGGTTTATCATACCAAAGAAGGAATCTGTTTTAAAAATCAAAAGTTTTTGAAAAAGACTCAATCGTTTTACCAATGTTATTTGATAGAAGGTATATGGGACGCGGGTATCACTTATCAGGCCTTCTTTCATCACTCATCGGAAGAAGTTCTAACCCAAGAGGAGGAGAAAAGAAATCAAAACGAAAATAGGCAAATTTCTTTTCCATATGAAAACCTAAATGACAGTTATCCTTACAGAGTACCCACTCTTGAGGATGATTTCTTCGTTAGCTATTCAGCAACTGAAATGAAAGCCAAACAGGTTGAACCAATACCTCATCCTTATATTCCTATAACTATTCATCAACATAAAATCAAAGTTTTAGAAGAGGATTTAAGGAAAGCTCGTGAGAAAGTCCTTGCCTATCAAGGAGCTCTTCTCATAAGTGAGGAAAAATTGGAAAAGCAAACATTTGAACATAGTGTTGAGTTAATCATTTACAAAGAAAAGTTTAACACAGTTTCAGAAAGGTTAAGTTCTCACTTACAAGATTCAAAAATCTCTCCTCCTACTAGTGTCCCACGTACATCAATTAACAAAGGTAGAAACAAGATTGAAGTTTCCGAGAAGGCTAAGAGTAAATCAAAGTCTTCCAAGAAACCCACTCACCAAGGTAATCTTTAAAAATCGAACTTTTCCAAACGTACTGACTCTCCTTGTTTTGTATCTATAGATCATGTAAGAAGGGTTCCCAAACCGACTATGCAAGACATTTCAAGTTTTTTTTGTGAAGAAGGCTGTCATGCCAATTGTGTTGGTTTCTAGAGATAGGGAAAGTGCAATCTCAGAAAACAATGATTGTTCTGTAACGGATTCGTTGTCTTGTTTGAAATATTAATTTGCTGATATGTTTGCTTTATATCCTACTCGGTTTAGACGTCAAGTACCAGAAATGAATAAATAGGTGTCATACCCAGAAAAACGAATTAGTAAAAAGAAAAATAAAATAGTGCATCATTGGCCTCATCAAAGACTGATTCATGTATTTTGCCTAGGCCTACAGCAAAAGCAAATGCAAATCTAATTTTAGAAACCCCGAAGCCAAAGGCAACCTCATCACCTAAGGTTTCAAAGCTAGATGGATCCAAATACAATGGATTCTAAAAGGATCTGCATCTGGACCACACAAAAGTGCAACATGTGTTCCTAAAACTGTGAATGTGACATATGCATCTGGAACACCTAACCAAAATGGACCCATCCTAAAATATGTACCCAAAGTTGTGTGATTTAATGCAGATGGTTCTTGGTTACTTCAGATCAAGACCCGCAATTCAATGAAATGGCTACTAGTTAACTCAGACTAGGACCCCTTCTTTCGTGAATCATTTTATGTGCAATCTTGTACAATAAATTGATATGTTTGGCTCTTGTGCACACAGTTCAGGACTGTTCTTAATCCAACATGTTTTTTCTGAACAGTTTGGTTCAGAAGACGGTTTGCAGGTCACTTTTATAAGCCATGGATTTATTTCCTATGCCTAAAAGTCATCATCGTAATGAAATTTACATTACAGGCAAAATCCATTTGGTATATGGATTTGTGCTGCTCCAAGCACATGACTGGGAGAAAAGAGTTGCTATTAAATATCGTAGAACAATACTGTGTAATAGTTAGGTTTCGGAATGACAACCACGCTCAAATCAAGGGATGCAATGATTTTGTTCTGAACAATCTGGTCATCAAGGACGTTGACTATGTCGATGGATTATCTCATAATCTATTTAGCACATGACAACTCTGTGATAAAGTGTTATAAGTAACGTTTAGGGCTAAGAATTGCAGTGTCAAGAGCAGTGATGGAAATGAAATATTAATTGGTTCCCGCAACTCAAACCTTTACACCATAGATGTTGTCAAGCTTATGGTCAATGATAGTATCTGCCTATTATCCAAAGCCTCTTCACAGGACTCATGGTTATGGCATCGGAGGCTATTCCACTTGAACTTCGGAAACCTGAACAAGATGGTCTCAAAATAATTGGTTAAGGGTCTCCCAGAGCTTCGTTATGAAAAGGATCACCTGTGTGGAGCGTGTGAGAAAGGAAAGATGAAGTGATCATCTCATAATCCAAAGCCCAAACCATCATTGAAAAGAGTTCTGGAGTTACTGCATATGGATTTATGTGATCCTATGCGAACGCAAGGCATAAACGGGAAGCGATATGTGCTGGTTATCGTTGACGACTACTCACGATATACCTGGGTCAAGTTCTTGCGATCCAAGTGAAACGTCCTCATGTATTAATGATATAATTGGAATCACAAGGATCAACACACAACCCAATGATTAACATGATAATTAAATTTGATGACTTAATTCAGATTTAAGCAGTTCCACAATAAAGCAAGAAATGTATTTGACTACAGTGATCAAATCTAACTATTACGACATCATAAATTGATTTAAAGTCATGAAATCCCAGCCCTAAAGTTATATCGTTCATGTACCAAAGTTGCTTCTAGGACACCGAGATATTAAATCAATTGCCTAAGAGGAAGGTCCAGCTACACCATTGCCTTTGCCTGAAAATATTGAGAGTCAACGGTAAGCAAATTGCTTAGTGAGATAACAGATTATATATTCAACAAATATTTCTTTACAAACTGTTACGAAAACAGGCAGTGTAAGCCCCATAGTATGTGAAAACCATGCAGTGCAATCATGGGGTTGGCAGTTCAAAATGTTGATCGGGGATGTGCGGAACCTGACCAGGAGAGTGAGTGAGATGATCAGTCCCCGACAGTGGCCTGCTGTCAGCCCCAGTCCAGGTCGCATCAGATTGTGAAGTAATAAACATACAGTGTCGGCATGAATATATAGATGCACTTTCAATTGAAAGCTTGCTACATGTTTGTCACATGTCAAGTACGAGTGTGCATCATAAAAATGAATCATATATGAGTGCCAATTGATGTATATTGAACAATGCGAACATGCCATTGAAATGTAAAATGTTAATGCAAAGACAATAAATGTTAGAATCATAATCTATTACTCACAGTGGTTTGTTCTTAGTGAAAATTGACTCAGAATCTGTGTGTGTTAGACAACACCACAAAGATCCTGCTATGTCAGTGTAATAGAGTATTGATGTCAGTATCTGCTTAAAACTTGATTCTGAATAATTATGTAAAATTGAACTGAAATTTGGACCACATCCGAATTTCGGATGGTCCGAGGTCCATCCTTAGTAGTTTATGTTTGTGACTTCATCCGAACTTCGGATGAACAGTTGATCCGAACTTCGGATAAACAGTTGATCCGAATTCGCATCTACACTTAGTGAATTTTCTAAGAATTTTCATCCGAGATTGTGAGTGGTACGAACTAGGTTGAGATCCGGACTTCGAATGAACAGTGTCCGAATTCGGATGGCCTGAATTTTGTTCATCAAGTCCGAGTTTATATTTAGATGTTTTTCTACTATTTTCAAGAATTTCATTTTGATCATTTATACATGTTTTGAGTCTGAAATTGCACATATAAACTTAAATGTACATTTTTAACAATTTATAACTTAGAACATCACTTGAATATACCAAAATCAGTCCACTTTCTTCATTTTTCATCAATGGTCGATGAACACACACACTAAAACACACACTAATTCCAAAGTCATACTTAGAAGTGGAATGTGAAACTGAAATTTGGTATATAACATTACTAATATTCAATTTTAACATATCCATAATAACCTACAACATGCATTAACATCTGGAATCACAACCCTATGATTCGGTTCACACCCAAAACCGAACCAATAACTCCAAAAATCGTACTATTTAACAAGTATTAGCTCAAATTGATGATTGTACTGAGTATAGTTCCTTGTTAGCAACTTGTATTCAAGTTTTGGCACTTTAATTTGATTTTCTTGGGTGTTCTTGATGAAACCCGTGGGTTTAGAGAGAGGAGAGAAAGTATGGTGAGAAGAGAGAGAAAATGATAAGTTAAAATGAAAGCTTTTCTCCTTTTTATTTGTCATTTTGTCACATTTGCACATTACACCCCTTAATTTTGTATTTTCATGACTTAAACCATTTAAGTCGATTTCTCATTGTTATGCTCGCTCAAAAGATAACAATGATAATTTCTCATTATCATTGCTATTTTTAAAATACTTCGATCTATTACTCTTTTGATGTCGGTTTCTTGTTGTTTGCTTGCTCAAAAGACGACCATGAGGATTTCTCCTCATTGTTTCTCATTTTTTTAAAATTGTGAATGAAACTGAAATAATAATTTCATTAATGCATCAAATTGAGTCTTAAATGGTTAATTACATGTACTTAAAAGTAGGGATGTTACAGCATGGGCTACACCACGCCTATACTTCGTCCGCGAAGTCATGCTGCGCTAAACAGACTTGGGTACTTAGTCTTCATGTCTTCTTCAGATTCCCAAGTGTGGTTAGCTCCCTTATGATGTTTCCACTTAACTAGCACCATCTTGATCTCTTTATTGTGGAGTTTCTTGACTTTTGTTTCCAGTATGCACTCTGGCTCATCAACGAACCTTAGCCGTTCGTCAACCTTAATTTCTGAATAGTCAGTCCATGGTTTCCTCTCAGGCACCATACTCTTTCTTAAGTAGCCCACATGAAAGACCGGATGTACTCCTGCTAATTCCTCTGGCAAGTCCAACTGATAGGACTGATTTCCAACCTTCTCAAGTATCCGAAAGGGTCCTACAAACCGAGGAGATAGCTTTCCTCATTTCACGAATCTTGTAACACCTTTCATTGGGGATACCTTAAATACATCCAATCATCCTTCTGAAACTCTATCGCTTTGTGACGGTGATCGTGGTAGTTCTTTTGTCGATCTTGCGCCGTTTTCATGTACTGACAAATGAGCTGGATCTTTTCATTTGTTTCTTGTAGAAGATCTGGCCCGGCGATAGGAGTTTCTTCTGTTTCCCTCCAACAGGTTGCAGTCCTACATTTCCTTCCGTACAGGAACCCAAACGATGCCATTTTGATGGTTGAATGGTAACTATTGTTGTAGGAGAATTCAGCCAATGGGAGGTGATCGTCCCAGTTACCACCCAAATCCATGACACAGGCTCTGAGCATGTCTTCCAAAGTTAGAATTGTCCTTTCACCCTGCCCATCAGACTGGGGTCTATAAGCAGTACTCATTGTGATACGAGTACCAAGACCGTTTGTAGAGCAGCCCAGAAGTTTGAAATGAATCTACTGTCTCGGTCAGAGACAATAGACTTAGGAACACCGTGCCTTATAAAAATTTCGTTCATGTAGATCTGGGCAAGACGATCCAAAGAATAGGTTTCTCGAATTGGAATGAAGTGAGCAGACTTTGTTAATCGGTCAACAATGACCTGTCACACCCTGCTACCCCGGTTGGCAGCGAGGCGTGACGAGTGCGGAAGCGTAACCATAATCATAACGAACTACCTCTATATGGATGTTTTCAAAATACATCGATTTAACTTTAAAATAAAGAAGGTTTTACAAACCAACATGAAATGTAAATAGTTCGCAAAATACAGAGATTTAAATACACAATTTAGATTATCAAGAATGATGCAAATAAATCTCTGAGTTTGAAAATGATGCGACTCCAAAATGAACGGAAGCCTTGGAATGCTTCCGATGAATGCGCATGTCTTAATCACCTGAAAATACATGCTAAAATACCTCAAAAAATTGTTGGTGAGCTCATAGGTTTACGCAAAAAGACCAATTGTATGGACATTATCAGATGAGTTGAATTTATAAAGCATAAATTCCATGTATGTATTACATAAACCATCATGCAACCGAAGCTTAACTAAATGAGTTTTCCCTGTGCAGTATTCCCAACTGTAATACCGTGTGTTAAATATATATCCATTCCACTGTTAGCCGGTTAAGACTAACCCGAATGGGGTAAATGACTCCCGATAGATCAATCCACAATATATTTGCGCTTACAATAAATGTAATTAACGGTTCGTGATATTAGGGCTGATGGATCCACATGTGCAATACATATAAGAAATAAATAGGTTTGATGTCCATATGAAAATAGTGCATGTATTTCCACCCCAATAGATAGTGAAAATAGGGGCTATGAAGACTCACCGTGTGTTGATGGCAAAATGAGCGTAAAAAGCGACGGTTTTGCGTTGTTGATGAGTGATGACACCGGACGCGTTTAACTGAATATGATAATATGTATGTATAAAGGTTTTTATGTTTTAAATCACCCAACTTTACAAATTTATGATTAAAACCCACTTAAAACATCGAGTTTATATATATATATATATATATATATATATATATATATATATATATATATATATATATATATATATATATATATATATATATATATATATAATTTTCCAGATTTTTAAAGTTTTCGGCCTAGTTTTAGGCTGTTCCAAGCTCCAAAACGATTTGAGATTTAATTTTATAGACATAAAACTACTATATACAAATATGTTTTAAAGTTAAGAACGACCATTTTTCGAGGTGTTTAGGTTGGGGAAAAAGCTCGTTAAAAACCCTATGTTGGCCATTTTTGAGATGTCAAACTTTCGGGTTCCAAAATAATATTTGGGGGTTCTAAACTCCATATTAAATTATGAAAACATCCAGATTTTTAGTTAATACATAGATCTAACTTTTGAGACAAGAATTAACTCATTTCGTTAAGTTATGAATTAGTTATAATTTTTCAAAGTCGACGTAATAATTCTGCCAAAAATCCGGATTTCATAACCTTGAAACAACTTGTGATTCTTGTTGATTATTCGAAAACCACATGTATAAAAGGTTATGAAACATATTTATATAACTTGTTTTCATATTATTTATATTTACATTATGTGTTTATACATTTATGAACTCATTTGAAGAAACCAACTTTAAAATAAAACTAGTGATTTATAAACTTGAGTTTTTATGAAACTTTTTGTTGTTGGTGATTATATACATTATGCAATACTTATATAAACACAAATATAAGAGGTTATAAGTTAGTATTTACTTACTTTGGGGTATTAGAAGTATGCAAATGAGAAGAAGAATTTTTATTGAACTAGATGCACCAAAACTTCCTTTGAAAAACTTGAAGAATCAAAATGAAAGAACTTTGGTGTTCTTGGGAGGCGTTGGCTTATTTTTGGAAGAGAGAAAGGAGAAGGATTTTGCTCTTGCAATTGTGTGGAAATGAAGTGAAAGAGTTCTTTATATATAGGGGAGTTTGGTCTTGCAAATGATAAAAGAAAAAGTGATGTTTAATACTTTACCAACATGTTGGAAAAGTAGAAAAAGTGTTGAATTGTTTTCAATATTTATAATGAAAGTCAAAGCGGACAGAAAAGTGTGTTCCCCTTTTGTGTTGGCTGATTTTTATGGTATAAAAATGATGTATTTTTGTTTTTATTTTTTGTATAAAAGTATTTAGAATGTATTCTTGTATTTCCCTTTTTATGTAAATCCATAAATACCTTTGAATGCATTTGTTTAATGAATTGATTTAGTCTTGCATAATTAAGGTTAAGTAAGTGTATTAATGTATGATTAGTGTTACTAATCTTAATTTAATTATGTATATAGTTGAATTAATCCATCATATCGCAAATCTATCGGATTAATTAATTTATCGATTCATCGCACCGATGAAACTGTTTCTAATTGACTTGAATTTCCTTATGAACTTTGTTAATCACCTTAATTAATTGTTAATGATTACTGATTAGGTTATAATCTGCTAATGAAGACTGGTTAGATCATAGTTGCTAACCTGGTTTTGTGCCGAATGTTACAGTCTCCCCCTGTTAAGGGAATTTCGTCCCGAAATTTTATCTTGTTTCCTTAGGTGTATTGTTACTTAAGAATAGGTGAGGGTATCTTTGCTTAAACTGGCCTTTGCATGCCTAAGTGAATTCCAGTTCATGTCTAGAATTCCATCTGACCTTAAGGATGGGTATACGACTGTGCTTCAATCCTTTGACCTTATGGTCCATGATTTCTACCGGCTCTTTGATGAAGCGAAGTTTATCAGTTAGCTGAATCTCTTCCATGGGGGTAACAAGTGTTTCATCTAACAAACACTTTTTCAGATTCGATATGTGGAAGGTATTGTGCACGCTGCTAAGCTCTGGTGGTAGCTTTAAACGATAAGCTACTAGTCCAATTCCTCTTTAAGACTTTGAATTGTCCAATGTAACGAGTGTTCAGTTTCCCTTGTTTCCCAAATCGTACCATGCCCTTCCATGGTGAGACTTTCATCAGTACCCTTTCTCCTAATTGGAACTCAAGGGATTTCCTCCTTACGTCTGCATAGCTTTTCTGACGATCGTGGGCAACTTTTAGTCGGTTACGTATCTGTACTATCTTTTTGGTGGTCTCAAGTATGATTTCAGGGCCAATGACTTTACTATCCCTGACTTTGGCCCAGCAAAGGGGTGATCGACACTTTTGTCCGTACAGTGCCTCAAACGGAGCAGCTTTAATGCTCAAGTGATAGTTATTGTTGTACGATAATTCCACTAAGGCAATTGAGTATCCCCACACTTCCCAGAATCCATTACACAGGCTCTTAACATACGTTCTAGGGTTTGAATCGTTCTTTCATTCTGACCATCGGTCTGTGGGTGATATGTGGTACTCATGTCCAAGTTTGTACCCAACTCTTGCTGTAACGATTGCCAAAATCTATATGTAAATATGATATCCCTATCCGAAATGATTGAGACAGGCACTCCGTGTCTGGAGACGACTTCCTTGAGGTATATTTGGGCTAGCTTATTCATCCTGTTGGTCTCCTCGATTGGTAGGAATGCATGGATTTCGGTCGACTATTACCCAAATGATATCGTACCCACTAGACGTCTTCGGGAGTTTTGTTATACGTCCATGGTTATCTGTCCCCACTTCCATTGGGGAATCTCAGGTTGCTACAATAACCCAGATGGTTTCTGATGTTCTGCCTTAACTTTGGAGCATGTTATTCATTTGCTGACATATGTGGCATTGTCAGCCTTCATGTTAGGCCACCAGTACAGCTCCTTGAGGTCAAGATACATTTTATCGGATCCGGGGTGAACGACATATCTTGATTTGTGTCCTTCATCCATAACCAGCTTTCTTACTCCACAAAAATAGGGTAACCAGACTCTATCTATGAAGTATCGATTTCCATTAGCCGTTATCCCAAACCATTTATCCATTCCGTGCAGGGCTTCATTTTTCATATTTTCCTCCTTAACAGCTTCTACTTGTGCATCAAGAACTAAGGAAGGAAGGTTTGGTTGGATGGTCATAACTAGGGCTCGTACTCTCTTAACGGCTTAGCTCGTTCCTTTCGGATCTGAGCTTCTGCAACCACATTAGCTTTCCCCGGGTGATAACGAATTTCACAGTTGTAATCACTTAATTTCTCCATCCAACAATGCTACCTCATATTCAAGTCTTTCTGGTTCAAGATGTGTTGGAGGCTCTTATGGTCAGTGAATACAGTACACTTCATACCGTATACCTAATGTGTCCATGTCTTAAGGACAAAGACTACTGCTCCCAGCTCTAAATCATGCATTGTGTAATTCACCTCGTGCACCTTAAGTTGTCGTGAAGCATAAGCTATGACTTTATCTTCCTACATCAACACACATCCCAACCCATTGCGTGAAGCGTCACAGTAAGCTACAATTTTCTCGCTTCCATCGGGTAAGGACAAAATAGGCGCGCTGCACTGCTTGTGCTTTAATAGCTGAAATGTTGTCTCCTGATCCTCGCCCCAATCATACTTAGTGTCTTTTCGGGTCAATTTTTTTTAGAGATCCAGCGATCTTTGAGAAATTTTTTATAGTTGCCTATAATAAACGGCAAGTCTTAAGGACTGACGTATCTCTATGAGGGTTCTAGGAGTTGACCAAATCTTGATAGCCTTGATCCTTGCGGGGTCGACTTGGATTCCTTTACTATTAATCACATGACCAAGGGACTTCACCTCTCTTAGCCAAAAGTGACACTTAGAAAGCTTGGCATACGGTTGTTCTTTCTCCAAGAACTCTAAAATTAGTCTAAAATGTTGCTCGTGTTCCTCCTTGTTTCGTGAGTAGATTAAGATGTCATTCATGAAGACAATCATGAATTTGTCTAAATAAGGTTCGCATACCCGATTCATGAGGTCCATGAATACTGATGGGGCATTGGTAATCCAAACGGCATTACTAGGAATTTATGATGACCGTAACGGAATCTGGAATCTGTCTTCGGAATATATTCCTCGCGAACTCTAACCTGATGATAACCAGACCTCAGGTCGATCTTCGAATAGAAGCTTGATCCTTGGAGTTGGTCAAACAAGTCATCGATCCTTAGTAGGTCTTTGTGGTTAGCTTATTTAGCTCCCGATAATCGATGCACATTATGAAGGTTCCATCCTTCTTCTGTACGAACAAAACTGGAGCTCCCCAAAGTGGGGAACTTGGTTTGATAAACCCTTTATCTAAGATCTCCTTTAGTTGGTTGGATAATTCCTACATTACTGATGGGGCAAATCGGTATGGTGCTCAAGCCACTGGTGCAGCACCTGACACTAGGACGATTTTGAATTCAACTTGCCTCGATGGTGGGAGCCCAGGTATGTGTTCTGGAAAAACTTTGGGGTAATCACAAATAATAAGAATATCTTCGAGCCGCTTCTCCTTCGGCTCCTTCTCTGTCAACACTTGAGGGTCCTAATACTAAAGATGATGCTTACTTTGGTTTTTCTTGTTTTGCCTTGGACAGTAAGGACCTTCTTGTTGGCTAAGGGTATGTGAACCATCTTCTTGTTGCATACTATTTCCGCATGGTTTTTCGATAACCAATCCATGCCTATAACAACGTCAAAACTCCCCAGTTTGACGGGCAACAAGTCTATTTCAAAGAGTTGGCCTACTAATTCTAAGGAGCATCCTCGACTTATATTATTTGTCTTAAGCGTCTTACTGTCATCAACCTCAATAGCATAAGTGGCACTTAATGGCGTAAGAATGACATTTATCTGTTCAGTAAACTATAAAGCTCCTATCAACACATGTATCAAATAGTAGAAATGCATAAGTGGTATCTAATGGGGTAAGAGGACAATTCTTTGGTTTTAAATTTCTTAGGCAGATAGCCATAGCTTTATCTCCTCATACACAGAGTTGTAGTTAAAACTTAATTCTTCATTAAAGTTCTTGATACCTAATCTTTGTACATGATATGGTCGGGATTTTTCCGATAAATTTTCAAGCCTTACATACCTAAACATACATCCGATAGTAAAACCTAGAGAAATACTATAAAATGGTAGAAGGGTACAAAGTATGAGATGTCTTCGGGGTTTCCTCGTACTCCATAGCATTAAGTCGTTGGGTTAGTTCTGCGTTGCGAGCTTTGCGCTCTGTTAGGCGCTGTCACAAATCGTCGATTCCATCTTGTTGAATCGCCTGGGTATTCTGGTTGGCCCAAGGTATACTTTGTATTGTCTCCTGCTTAATCCTTGCAGAGATCTCACCGACCTCCTGGTGGATTTGTCGAAATTTAAGGCCGTGTCTGGCAGCCCTTGCCACCAACTGAGGCACCGTTCGTTGCGTAGGTTCCTGGGTAAGTGTCGGTACTTGAGAAGAAGATGGTGTTCCTAACTGGCTTGGGATCCCTTCCTTGTTTCTCCATTCTTGGAGAGTGTGAGCCATCCATCCCCACTGTCTTACGTTCGCCCGTCGCTGCTTGGCTGATGGACAAATACCGGGATAAACTCTCGTTATGCTAGTCACACCCTTTTCCAAGAGGTGAACTTCCTCAATGGCCCATTGGGATGGCTTCTGAATAGGGTGTAGGATGGAACACGTGGTGGTGATGGTGGAGCAATTTGTGCTGCAGGGCCACAGTTGCCCTCCTCTTGTTCTGACGGGTCCTCTACCTTATCAATGATTGGGTCTGGGTGGGTCTCCGATCCAAGGTACATCTCAGTGTCACCTTGGTTTCCTTGTCCCATGGGTGAGTATTCATCCTTGGAGTCAAAGAGGATTACGACCGTATTGTTTGACATGTTTCTGTCATTAGGGTCCATATGTTCACAGTTATTGAAATAAGAAAGTTTAGTTTTTGTAAAAGTTATAGTCTACGGTACTAATGCAACCTAGTTCACTATAACAATGGCTCTGATACCAATCTGTCACACCCTGCTACCCCGGTTGGCAGCGAGGCGTGACGAGTGCGGAAGCGTAACCATAATCATAAAGAACGACCACTATATGGACGTTTTTAGAAATACATCGATTTAACTTTAAAATAAAGAAGGTTTTACAAACCAAAATGAAATGTAAATAGTTCGCAAAATACAGAGATTTAAAAACACAATTTAGATTGTCAAGAATGATGCAAATAAATCTCCGAGCTTGAAAATGATGCGACTCCAAAATGAACGGAAGACTTGGAATGCTTCCGATGAATGCGCATGTCTTAATCAACTGAAAATACATGCTAAAATACGTCAACAAAATATTGGTGAGCTCGTAGGTTTACTTGAAAAGACCAATTGTATGGACATTATCAGATGAGTTAAATTTATAAAGCATTAATTCCATGTATGTATTACATAAACCATCACGCAACCGAAGCTTAATTAAATGAGATTGTCCTGTGTAGTATTCCCGACTGTAATACCGTGTGTTAAATATATATGCATTCCACTGTTAGCCGGTTAAGACTAACCCGAATGGGGGACATGACTCCCGATAGATCTATCCACAATATATTCACGATTACAAATAAATGTAATTAACGGTTCATGATATGAGGGCTGATGGATCCACATGTGTAATACACATAAAAAATAAACAGTTTTGATGTCCATATGAAAATAGTGCATGTATTTCCACCCAAATAGATAGTGAAAATAGGGGCTATGAAGACTCACCGTATGTTAATGGCAAAATGAGCGTAAAAACGACGGTTTTGCGTTGTTGATGAGTGATGACACCGGACGCGTTTAACCAAGTCCTAAATGATATGAGGGACTTAATAACTCCCATATATATATGATAATATGTATGTATAAAGGTTTTTATGTTTTAAATCACCCAACTTTACAAATTTATAATTAAAACACACTTAGAACGTCGAGTTTATATATATATATATATATATATAGATATATATGTATATACATATGTATATACATATATATATATATGTATACATATATATACATATATATACATATATATACATATATATACATATACATATATATACATATATATACATATATATACATATATCTACATATATATACATATATGTAGATGTATATACATATATGTAGATGTATATACATATATGTAGATGTATATACATATATGTATATGTATATACATATATGTATATGTATATACATATATGTATATACATATACATATATGTATATACATATACATATATGTATATACATTATGTATATGATAACATATACATAATGTATATGTACAATACCATATAATGTATAGTACACATATATGTATTATATACACATAGTATACATATATCACATATAATATACATATATAACATATATATATACATATTACACCATATATATACATATATATATACATATATTTACATATATATACATATATATACATATATATACATATATATACATATATATTACATATATATACATATATAATATATATATATACATATATATATATATATATATATATATATATATTATATATACATATATATATATATATATATATATATATATATATATATATATAATTTTCCAGCTTTTTAATGTTTTCGGCCTACTTTGAGGCTGTTTTCGACCAAGCTCCAAAACAATTTGAGCTTTTGTTGTCATTGACATAAAACTACTATATACAAAGAATTTTTAGAGGTGTTTAGGTTGGGGAAAAAGCTCGTTAAAAACCCTATGTTGGCCATTTTTGAGCTGTAAAACTTACGGGTTCCGAAATAATATTTGGGGGTCCAAAACTCCATATTAAATTATGAAAAACTCCAGATTATTAGTTAAGACATAGATCTAAATTTTGAGACAAGAATTAACTTATTTCGTTATTAGTTATGATTTTTCAAAGTCGACGTAATAATTCTGCCGAAAATCCGGATTTCATAATCTTGAAACAACTTGTGATTCTTGTTGTTTATTCAAAAACCACATGTATAGAAGGTTATAAAACATATTTATATAATTTTTTTCATAACATTTATATTTACATAATGTGTTTATATATTAATAAACACATTTGAAGAAAACAAACTTAAAAACAAAACTAGTGATTTATAAACTTGAGTTTTTATGAAACTTGTTGTTGTTGGTGATATATATATTATGCAAGACTTATATAAACATAAATATAAGAGGTTATAAGTTAGTATTTACTTACTTTGAGGTATTAGAAGAATGCAAACTAGAAGAAGTTGAAATTCTTGAAAGATTGCACCAAAACAACTCTTAAAACACTTCAAGAACAAAAAGTTGCAACTTTGGTGTTGTTGCTCCTTCTTTGGCCGATTTTTAAGGAGGGCTTGAGAGAGTTTTTGGTGTTTGCAAGGTGTGAATGAAATGAGGAAATGAGTCCTATATTTATAGAAGAGGATTTGGTCTTGCAAATGATGAAAGAAAAAGTGATGTTTAATACTTTACCAACATGTTGGAAAAGTAGAAAAAGTGTTGAATTCTTTTCAATATTTATAATGAAAGTCAAAGGGGACACAAAAGTGTGTTCCCCTTTTGTGTTGGCAGATTTTTAGGGTATAAAAATGATGTATTTTTGTTTTTATATTTTGTATAAAATTATTTAGAATGTATTCTTGTATTTCCCTTTTTATGTAAATTCATAAATACCTTTGAATTCATTTGTTTAATGAATTGATTTAGTCTTGCATAATTAAGGTTAAGTAAGTGTATTAATGTATGATTAGTGTTACTAATCTTAATTTAATTATGTATATAGTTGAATTAATCCATCATCGCAAATCGATCGGATTAATTAATTTGCCGATTCATTGCACCGATGAAACTGTTTCTAATTGACTTGAATTTCCTTATGAACTTTGTTAATCACCTTGATTAATTGTTAATGATCACTGATTAGGTTATATATTTCTAATGAATACTGGTTAGGTCATAGTTGCTAACCTGGTTTTGTGCCGAATGTTACATGACCCAAATGGGATCATGTTGACGACGAGTCTTGGACAGCTTGGTTATGAAGTACATAGTAATATGATCTCATTTCCATTCTGGGAAAGGAAGAGGTTGCATACTACCATAGGGTTGTTGGTGTTCAGCTTTGACCAGTTTGCATGTTCTGCACTTCTCTACGTATTGACCGACATCTCTTTTCAACCCTGGCCACCAAAAATATGCTTTCAAGTCATTGTATATTTTTGTGCTTCCAGGGTGAATAGAGAAATTGGATTGGTGACCTTCTTCTAGAATTACTTCTCGCATACCACCAGACATAGGAACCCAAATTCTGTCGTACATACCTTTGAGTCCGGTTCCATCATCTTGCAGTAGTGGTAATTGAATTCCCATATTTTCATCCCTTACATTCTCCTCCTTTAGGGCCTGCAACAGAGCAGCCCTTACATCATCAATGATAGTGGACGTAAGCATGGTGGAAGTCAAGGAGTAGCAGTAAGCTTTCCTACTAAAAGCATCTGCAACCACATTTGCTTTTCCAAGATGGTATAAGATTTCGCAGTCATAGTCTTTTATCAGCTCCATGGACCTTCGTTGCCTCATATTCAAGTCCTTCTGACTGAATATATATTTCAAACTCTTGTGATCGGTGTAGAGCTGACACTTGGTTCCGTATAAGTAGTGCCTGGAGTGAAAGTCACAGCAGGTAGCTCTAGGTCATGAGTAGAGTAGTCCTTCTCGTGTGGTTTGAGCTGTCTAGAAGCGTACGCTATGACATTTCCTCTTTGCATCAGTACAACTCCCCTGATGCATCGGTGTAGACTACGAAGTCCTCGTTCCCTTCAGACAGGGCTAAAACAAGTGATCCACTTAGTAATTTCTTCAAGTTATCAAAAGCCTTTTGCAGTTATTCTTTCCAAACAAAGGTTGTATTCTTGCAAGTCAACTTGGTAAGAGGAACGACGATTTTGGAGAAGTCCTTGATGAATCGGCAATAATAACCAGCCAATCCCAGAAAACTGCGAATCTCAAAGGCGTTGTGAGGTGATTCCGACTTCTGGATAGCCTCGATCTTTGCAGGATCAACAGCAATGTCAGCACCAGATATCACGTGCCCCAAGAATTGGATCTGAATTGAACGTTGAGAAGGGAGAAGTTGACAAAGAGTTCATGAGTGAGTATAAGGATCATGAAATTATTTTGAATGTTGAGACGTACCTGCCTTAACAAGAATTCACATTTTGAGAATTTGGCATAAAGTCGCTCTTTGCGCAGCAACTCTAGCAATTCTCTCAGATGTGAAGCAAGATCCTCTTTGGTCTTTGAATATATTAGAATGTCATCGATGAAAAGGATGACAGATTTGTCAAGCATTGGCCGACAGAATCTATTCATGAGATCCATGGAAGCAGCCGGCGCATTCGTAAGACCGAACGACATTACCAGAAATTCGTAGTGTCCGTAACGAGTTGTGAGAGCCGTTTTGGAATATCATCTTGGTGGACTTTAAATTGATGATAACCCGATCGAAGATCAATCTTCGAGAAGTAACTTGCGCCTTGTAACTGGTTGAATAGATCATCAATCCGGGGCAACGGGTATTTGTTTTTTATTGTAACTTTATTGAGTTCTCGGTAGTCGATGCACATACGCAATGTGCCATCCTTCTTTTTAACAAACAGAACAGGAGTGCCCCAAGGAGAAGAACTTGGGCGGATAAAACCTTTGTCAAGTAGCTCCTGTAACTGTTTCATCATTTCCTGCATTTCTGCAGGAGCTAAACGATAAGGAGCTTTGGCTATTGGAGCAGGTCCGGGAATGACATCCATACGGAATTCCACTTGACGATCAGGTGGCAAACCCGAGATATATTCTGGAAAGACATCTGGAAATTCTGAAACAACGGGAACGGAAGTGAGAGATTGAAGTTCAGCCTATGCATCGACAGCTTAGGCTAAATAAGTAGAACAACCCTTGGCAATGTGCTTTCGGGCTTTTGTGATTGAAATGAGGCATAAGTCGCCTTTGTGTCTGTCACCGTAAATACAAATGTCTCGGCCCTCAGGAGTGGTAATCTTAATCATTCTCTTCTTGCAAACAATTTAGGCCTCGTTATGGACCAACCAGTCTATACCTACAATAACATCGAACTCCCCGAACTCCATAGAAATTAAGTCTATGTTGAATACTACATCTTCTACCAGTAAAGTGCAATTCCTATATACTTTGTCTGCCTTAACTAACATGTTGCTAGCAGTCTCAATATCATGCACAAATTGCAATTTTGAAGTAGGCATATTAAGTTGACGAGCACATGTAGTGGAGACAAACGAACGGTTGGCTCCAGAATCAAACAGAATGCGTGCAATGAATGGAATTAACAAAGAACGTACCAGTGACCACCTCCGGGTCATCTTTTGCTTCCTTAGCTATGATATGGAAAGCCCTAGTTGGAGCCTTTTGAGTTTTTTCGGGCTTTTCTGCCCACAGCAGAAGCAGTACATATCTTGAGTTTTGCACTCTCCATAGTGTGCTTTCCTACACCTCCTGCAGTCTCTCATTTCAGTATTTGCCGAATAGGCCTTTCCCTTCTTGGGCGAAGAAGATGGTTGATTAGATTGAGAAGAGGATCGGGATGATCCAGACTCCCGTTGCCTTTTTGGCGGCGACGGTTGAGTCGGTACTGCAGCAGTTGACCCTATGACATACCCAGATAACAAAACAATCTGCTCCACATTTCGAGCAGCCTCCAGCAAACCAGCAAAAGTTGATACTGAACCCCACTCATGGTTCGGCGAATTTCATAATCTAATCCGGCCTCAAACCTGGATATGTTTCTCTCTTCCGTGTCGTGTTGATGGGGTGCGATCAAACTTAGACGAGTGAACTCGACAGTGTATTGTGTAACTGTCTTCGTTTTCTTGAGTCAGATTCAGAAATTTTGCCTCGAGACATCGCTTCTCGTCGGCTGGACAGTATTGCTGAGAGAATACTTCCTTGAATTCGCTCCAGGACATGTGTGACACTACCTCCATCGTCAACACATTAGTCATGGCATCCCACCACATAACTGCATCCCTTGCAAACATTGGGGTTGCAAACCGGACCATTTCCTTGTCAGCGCAATCGCTGATTCTGAAAGTTCTTTCGGTGGTGGTGATCCACTCCAGTGCTGTCACGGCATCTCCAGTTCCGTCAAAAGTAACTGCCCTGTTACTTTTAAAGTCCTTAAACCTACACCCATTTCCTTTCTTAGAAGACCCAGTGTCTTCTTGTCTTTCCTCTTGATCGCCTTGTTGTTGTTGTTCTTTATTCTTTCTTTTGTCAGCTTTACGTTTCGCTTCGGCCTCGTCTCGGGCCCTTAATTGATCAGCGAATGACTGAGCCTGCTCAGCCATTCTTTTGGCTTGTAATTCATTGTTCTGTTCCATGTGAGTTTACATCATCTGGAACATCTGTTGAGGAGTCATATCGTCTCCTGACATGTTCTGAAATATAACATATAATATTTAGAACATTTATTTCTGAGTCCTAATGTTTACAATTACCCTTTATTTATCCCCGTGTGCATGTCAATCCTATCTTAGTTCAGTTTATTTCCTAGGAGTCCATTCTAATATCATATTCTAAGTTTGAGTCCAAATCCTCGCGGACAATTGAAACCTCAAACTAATGCTCTGATACCAAACGGAAACGTCCTCATGTATTAATGATATAATTGGAATCACGAGGATCAACACACAACCCAATGATTAACATGATAATTAAAATTGATGACTTAATTCAGATTTACGCAGTTCCACACAAAAGCGAGAAATGTATTTGTCTACAGTGATCAAATCTAACTATGACAACATCATTAATTGATTTTAAGACATGAAATCCCAGCCCCAAAGCTATATCGTCCATGTACCAAAGTAGCTTCTAGGACACCGAGATATGAAATGAATTGCCTAGGAGGAAGGTCCAGCTACACCTTTGCCTTTGCCTGAAAATAATGAGAGTCAACGGTAAGCTAATTGCTTAGTGAGATAACATATTATATATTCAACAAATAATTCTTTACAAAGTGTAGTGAAAACAGGCAGTGTAAGACCCTTAGTATGTGAAAACCATGCAGTGCAAGCATGGGGTTGCCAGTTCAAAATGCTGATCGGGGATGTGCCGAACCTGACCAAGAAAGTGAGTGGGATGATCAGTCCCCGACAGTGGCCTGCTGTCAGCCCCAGTCCAGGTTGCATCAGATTGTGAAGTAATAAACATGCAGTGCAAGCATGAATATACAGATGCACTTTCAATTGAAAGTTGGCTACATGTTTGTCACATGTCAAGTACGAGTGTGCATCACAACAATGAATCATACATGAGTGCCAATTGATGTATATTGAACAATGTGAACATGACATTGAAATGTAAAAGGTGAATGCAAAGACAATAAAAGTTAGAATAATAATCTATTACTCACAGTGGTTTGTACTTAGTGCAAATTAGCTCTGAATCAGTGTGTGTTAGACAACATCACAAAGATCCTGCTATGTCAGTGTAATAGTGTATTGATGTCAGTATCTACTTAAAACTTGATTCTGAATAATTATGTAAAATTGAACTGAAATTCGGACCACATCCGAATTTCGGATGATCCGAAATTCGGATGGTCCGACGTCCATCCTTAGTAGTTTATGTTTGTGACTTCATCCGAACTTTGGATGAACAGTTGATCCGAATTGCCATATAGACTTAGTGAATTTTCTAACAATTTTCATCCGAGATTGTGAGTGGTGCGAACTTGGTAGAGATCCGAACTTCGGATGAACAGTGTCCGAATTCGGATGGCCCGAATTTTGTTCATCAGGTCCGAGTTCATACTTAGACGTTTTTCTACTATTTTCCAGAATTTCATTTTGATCATTTATACATGTTTTGAGTCTAAAATTGCATATATGAACTTAAATGTACATTTTCAACAATTTATAACTTAGAACATCACTTGAATATACCAATATCAGTCAACTTTCTTCATTTTTCATCAATGGTTGATGAACACACACACTTAAACACATACTAATTCCAAATTCATACTTAGAAGTGGAATCTGAAACTGAAATTTGGTATATAATATTACTAACATTCGATTTTAACATATCCATAATAACATACAACATACATTAACATCTGGAGTCACAACCCTATGATTCAGTTCACACCCAAAACCGAACCAATAACTCTAAAAATCGCAATATTTAACAAGTATTACCTCAAATTGATGATTGTGCTGAGTATAGTTCCTTGTTAGCAACTTGTATTAAACTTTTGGCACTTCAATTTGATGTTCTTGGTTGTTCTTGATGAAACCCGTGGGTTTAGAGAGAGAGGGAGAGAGAGTACAGTGAGAAGAGAGAGATAGTGATAAGTTAAAATGAAAGCTTTTCTCCTCTTTATTTGTCATTTTGTCACATTTGCACATTACACCCCTTAATTTTGTATTTTCATGGCTTAAACCATTTAAGTCGGTTTCTCATTGTTATGTTTGCTCAAAAGACAATAATGATAATTTCTCATTATCATTGCTATTTATAAAATACTTCAATTTATGATTATTATTCATTCTTCCGATGTCGGTTCTTTGTTGTTTGCTTGCTCAAAAGACGACCATGAGGATTTCTCCTCATTGTTTCTCATTTTTTAAAATTGTGAACGAAACTGAAATAATAATTCCATTAATGCATTAAATTGAGTCTTAAATGGTAAATTACATGTACTTAAAAAGTAGGGATGTTACACCAAGGATGAGACAGCTCAATAAATCATTGATTTCATCAAGAGTGTTAAGACCCGATAGCAGCTGTCAGTGCAATCAATCCGATCAGACAACGACACAGAATTCAAGAACTCGGTAGTAGGAAGTTTTCTGTGATCCAAGGGTATTCACCATCAGTTCTCAGCCGCACGAACTCATGAACTGAATGTCATCGTTGAAAGACGAAATCGTACCCTTGTAGAGGCTGCTCGCACCATGCTAAACTACTCGAAGCTACCACCGTTCTTGTGGGCTGAAGTCGTGTCCACAGCTTGCTACACGCAAAACCGCTCCATTATCCATATGGGTTTTAACAAAACTCCGTATCAACTCTATCAGAATAAAGTTCCTTATATCAAATACTTAGGTGCTATGTGCTGAATGACAAGGACAACCTCTGAAAATTCAACGAGAAAAGCAGACGAAGTGATCTTTGTTGGATACTCATCAAATTCAAAGGCTTATCGGACGTTTAAAACTCGCACCAGGACATTCATCGACAGTGTACACATCACATTCGATGAAATGGTTGAACTGGCTCAGAAGTTGACCAATCAGGAACTCGCATTACTCAAATGTCTGGAGACTTTTCTAAATCTACTTCTTTCTCTTCTTTTGATTTAATTAATTTATTTTATCCTTTTTCTTTTGAATATTTTGGTCACAGTGTTAATTTTTCTTCTGTTTCACCTTCTGTAGTTAACACATCTTCATCAGATTCAACTGTTTATCCTCCACCTTCGGATCCACCAATTTCTTCACCAATTCATACTCCTATTCATTCACCAACTCCTACACCTCTATCATCGCCACTACCCTCCACGTCATCCTCAGACATTCTACCAGTTGAATCGACTCCGATAATACCCTCCTACATTGTTTCGAACATTATCCCTCAAGAAGAACCATCAGAATCTCAACCAGAATCAGTGGTACCATCACTCGAATCCATCGATCAGAACACATCATCCATTCCCACATTAACCACTGGGCTTCCATCACGTTCACCCCTGCCACAAGAGACAAAATGGACCCGCAATCACCCAACTGAACAAATCATCAGTGATATTTCCACTGGGGTTCAAACTCGAAGGGCATCTGCTAACAAATGTATCTTCGCATCATTCCTTAGTATGATTGAGCCTGCTTGTGTGGATGAAGCATTGAAAGACCCTGACTGGATAGTAGCAATGCAAGAAGAGCTCAACCAGTTCGAACAGCTAAGAGTATGGCGGTTAGTTCCCAAACCAAAAGGCCGAGCAATAATAGGGACCAAATGGATCTTTAAGAACAAAAGAGACGAAAACGGCATTGTTGTAAGGAACAAGGCGAGACTAGTTGCCAAAGGCTACCGATAGCAAGAAGGCATTATTATGACGAGACCTTCGCTCCAGTTGCACGGATTGAACCTATCAGAATCTTCTTGGCGGATGCAGCGCACAAAGACTTCAAAGTGTACCAAATAGAAGTCAAGACCGCTTTCTTAAACGGTGAATTAAACGAAGAGGTGTATGTTGAACAACCACAAGGTTTTATTGATGCACATAAACCTGACCATGTTTATGTCCTAGATCAAGCCCACATAATTTTTTTAAGGCCCAAAGTTTTTTTTTTTGCATAAACGTGCGGGTCGAAGGGGCCAACCCGACCCGCCCGCCTTATAAATAGGCGAGTTGCCCCTTCATCCCCACGCCGACGTTCCAGCTTTAAAAAACCGCCATTTTCACTCCTACTCACTCTCAAAAGTCCATTCTCAGTTGTTTTTCTCCCATTTTCTTGCATTTTCCTTCTAACTACTACTAGTTAACACTTTCCATCTTTTATTTTTGAGTTTAACATGCATTAATTAGGTTTTCAGATTTTAGATTTTTTTCGAGGGTTTTTCCTCGGTTTTTTGGTTTTTTAGGTTAGTAAATCACGTTTTAAAGTGTTTGTGTAGTTAAGACAAATGTTCTTTATCATTTCGAGTGTTAGGATCTACATTTACATGAATTTTTTAGCATATTGCACTGTACACGTATGCATGTGCATGAACACATTAAATGCAATGTGTTTTAAGTATAACTTTGGGTGCACCCGAAGTTTCGCATGGCCATCTATTTCGTATCATGCATCACTTAAACTATAAGTGTCAGATCTGAATTTCGGGTCCATCCGAAATTCGGCGCACATATAATCATGGCCTTACTAAAACATATAAGTATCAACTTTGGACCCATCCGAAACTTGATTTCATTCGAAATTCGGACGGTCCCCAAGCATGACACTTATATCTTTTTCTAAGTGTATGGCATGGACCCACCGGAACTTCGGGTCCATACAAAATTGTTCATATTTTGCCTAAGTCTTTATCAAGATCAGACCTTCGGTCTAACCCGAATCTCAGGTCAATCCGAATATCTGGCCACCCTCATACTTAGCTTTTTAGTTTCACTTGTCAGGTATCACTCCCCATCCGAAATTCGATCCCATCAAAATCCCTGACAGGGTTCATCCGAATTTCAGATGCAATTTCAGTTCAACAGTTAGCATTTTTTTTGGTGTGTTTCTCATTGCATTTCAAAATATTACAAAAACAAATTACATTTCCCGCCTTTGCACCATTGGTTCTAGTTAAAATAAGTGTTTGACTGAACACATCTATTCTAACATTGGTCACTTAACGATCGAATTTGGATTTTCTTCAATAGAATTCTCTTTCTACTGATGAAATACCCGATTCAGACTACTTCATAATGTATTATTTTATCTAAGTCTGCTTAACTAACCATTTTGCATTTGTACGGGACTCATAGATTCCCAATTTCTCTTACGATTCCACATCCTCCCATCCCTCTAAATAACCAACAGCTGCAAGAAAACATCCTTCTTCACCCCGCCCATTATACAGAATTCGCACCCCATAACTGGCAACTAGACCTATCCATTCTCCGCATAGAAGCCGAGGATATCACTTTCGATATTCTCAAAGGCCACCCCATATTCTATTCCCTAACCACAGCCATAGCCGTCCCAAGCATATATCTGCAACAATTTTGGTTCACCTGAATTTCATCAATGAGGCAGTCCCTCATTTCATTACCAGAATTGATTCTGTCCCTATCCGCCTAACCCTCGAATCCATCCGCCATATTCTCAGCCTCCCAATTGAACACTTTTCTGTATCCAAATACACCTTCACTCACATACCCACTCCAGACCAAACACTCCACCAAGTCCAAGCCCTGGGGTATGATGGTGTTCTCTCTAAGTCGTTAGACTTCAAAACCAAAAACCTACAATTTCGCTTGCGGATATTTTTTGACATAATTAACAAGTGTTTCACCGGAAAACACTCAGGCCATGACTCCGCATCCATCCACGTCCTTTCCATGTTCGACACCTTCGCCTGTGATAGACATTACGACTATGCAGAGTTCATATTTGATGAACTAAAAAGAGTTGTGCAAGACAAAGGCACAAAGCGGGAAAGGGTATTCATCCCATTCCAAAGGTTTCTGCAATTGTTCATATAATATGCGATGGAAAATGATGATGATATTCACGAGAGACCTGAAGCGGATGTATATAAGACCGTTGCACTACAAAGGTTCAAACTCCAAAGGGAACAAATATTTATGTTCAGCTCAAAATCATTTAATGTGTGTATCAAATATATTTCGTGAAAAATCACACACAGTTTTTGAAAAATGTCATCGTCAAAGAATGTTTGAACTCCCCCTGGAAATTAGTTAGTGAACTCATAGAAATTAAATCAGGAGCAAAAAATTATAAAAATAAAACTCCCTCTAATTCAATGCAGCTTCAGAGTTGAATGCAGGGCTGGAATTCCAGAAAGATTCGTCGTTCAGAATCGGGTTTCAGTTTGGATTAACTGAAATCCATTTGAATGGATTCTACTTGAAAATAAGTAGATACCATTTCTTTGAAGTGCGGGTTCGAGTCTGTAATGATTTGGAAGCCATTCGAGAACTCAAGACCGGGTTCTGAACTGAGATGTACAGAAACCTTTTGAACTGAAGAACGGGTTCTTATCTGAAATGATAAGAAACCTATAACCTGTAAAATTTAAGATGTCTTTGGTATCCAAACAGATTTGGATCCAGACTTGTTAGCGCTCTTGGGTACCCATTTCAAAATGGGTTTTGGTACCCAATGGTACTTTGGTTTAGGTACCCATTGCATGTTATAACTATAAGCTTCTCTTTCAAAAGCAGAAAACAAATTTCTTTGAGTATTTGAAAATTTAATATCTGACTGTCTAAAGATACTTGACTTTGAATGATTAGAATTTTCTGAACTCTTCTTCCTGAAAGACTGTCCGGTTCTGGCATGTTTTTGGTAATACATGGTTGTTTTCTTTGAAAATGTTTTCTGATTAGACGGACCAGTATTTCCAAAAACTTTAAAAACATTAGGCTTTGAAGATTCACCTGTGTAAATCTTAACCGGAAGTTGTTCAATAATTTTGTCTTTGGCTTTATGTATCTTGAGAAGATACTTAAGTTTCAGATCTGAAGATGAATCAAACTTAGCCGACTTAGTTAGATTCACTTCACTTTCAGAAGACAAACCAGAATGATCAACATTGGATTTTAAACACACTGAAAAAGGGGTCTTAACCTTTGACTCAGTTGATGAAGTAAACACATGTAATTGTTTTGTAAGATGAAGTATCTGATCTTCCAAACTTTTGATGTTGACTAAATTTGAATTTCTGACATGATCAAATGATTGGTAATCAGATTTAAAAGATTGTTCTTTGATTAAGAACATTTGTCTTTCATCTTCAAACAAATCAGATTTTGATTTAAAATCCTGTTCTTTAAGTAAGAACTCATGTCTTTCCTTCTCAATCAAATGTTTAGTTAAAGACAACTCTTGTTGAAGAGAAAAAAATTCTTCATTTTTGTTTAAAATACGATTTTGATCAGTTTATTTTGTCTTAGAAAGTGTATCCTCAAGATCCTTAACTTTCTTGTAAAGATCATATCTTTCAGGCAAAAGATATTTCTGTTGAGTTGCATTCTGAAAATTTGCTCGTTTCGAATCGTCAAGTTCTTTTGATAATTCAGATATTTTCAATTTAAGAACTGTACTCTCAGAATTTTGTTTGAATTTTAAGCTCTGAATTTCATCTTTCAGTATTGATACATCACGTAAAGCAAGAGCTTTATCAGTATTTAACTGAACATGAATGTCGTAATTGTTCTTACGATTCTTTTCAGATTCAGTAAGTTTTTCAATCAGCTTAGACTTTGAAAATTTTTCATATTCCATTATGAATTGCAGAAAAATGAACTTCCAAGATCTTTTATGGACTTATGAAAATTTAAATGAATCTTGAATGATTAATTTGTTAAAAATCAGCTCTGATTTGACTTTTTGATGTTGAAATTTCAGCTTTTCTGCAGAAAAATGCCCGTAACTTTTTTCTCGGTTCAAGCTTCGTTTTGGCATATTGTAGGCCTTCTAACGATGTTCCATTCAAAAGTTATGGCCAATTTAAGCAGCTATGGTCAAATAGTCAAAACTCGAAAGATATGGGATGAAACTCGAATGAAGAATATTCAAACTCGATGATTATCAGTGAAACTCGAAGAATGAAGAATGAATCTCGATTGACACTGTGTAAATCTCGAATGAACTTAAATGAAATTCGGATGATTAAGGTTGAAACTCGAATCAGCCTATTTAAAACTCGAATGAATCACAGCAAAACTCGAAGTACTTGGCAACAAACTCGAATGATGTTATCTTGAAACTCGAATGATACAGCTTGAAATTCGATTAATGAAGTTTGAAACTCGATTAATGAAGCTTGAAACTCGATTAATGAAGCTTGAAACTCGGATAATAAAGCATGAAACTCGAATATAATATAAAGTTCCTCGATTTACTCTCTTTTATGAACTCGAATTCCTTCTTTGTAAAACTCGAATGACACTATAATTTAGTTATGCTCGAGTTTTATCATTTTTCAACAAAAACAAGATCAGATTCAAACTTTTTCAACAAAAATCCATGAATTGACCTCAAATTGATTTCGAAGGTTCGTTTTAATAGCAGAAACAACTTTTGTGAAATCACTTGGCTAATTCTAGATTAAAATTCAAAAATCGACCAAAAACCTCAAGAACACAAACTTTTTCAAAAATTCAGAAAAATCAAAATTAAAATTTGTGTGTTTGGAGATATTCTTTGATGCTTATATCATCAGATTCGCCATTAAATTTCGCACCTTCGATCCAAAATTCATTCTATTTCATCCACAAAATCAAAATCCACAAATAATTTTCTGAAATTTTAAAATTTCGAATGTAACAGTATTCAAATAATTTTCAAAATTCAGATTCAAATTCACTCAAATTTAGCCATATTTGGCTCTGATACCAATTGTAAATTCAGTTTTCATGCAATTCAATCACATACAAACAATCATATGAACAACTAACAATTATATCGAATGCTTAGATTGAGATGAGAGAATATTACATTGAAGTTCTTGAAAGCTTTCTTGCTTGACAATTCTCTCTGATTCGTATTCTTCTATTCTTACATTCATGTATAAATTTTGACTTTTTCTTTCAACCGTATATGCACAGTACCACACACATTCTATTTATACTTAATACACAAGTATTAAGTATTTACACAAACGACCCCTATACTATTTCTTATATAAAATTAGATCCCAAAACTTATAAACAATATAATTGTTTCATCTCTAACTAATATTTATACCTAACACTGTTCCTTCAATTGGAAGCTCATATATGTAAATGTAATTATATAATATTCAGGTTGATAGAGAATTAGCGATCTCCAAAGAAAGTGTTTCAGAAACCGTAAGTTGGATTTTTAACATGGACCACACACCACCATACTGAAACACACTGCATATAACATCAACGTGTATACAGTTCGTACTAAATGTAGTGACGACAGCGCTTACCAAAACAGTGGGGTTAGTATTGTGACAGACGATATGCACATATCCAAAGGAGTAGCAACCACAAGACGCAAATTGTATTATGGCATTTTGCAAGAAATATGGTTACTAGATTATCGTTTCAGGCAACTCCCTCTTTTCAAATGTGATTGGGTTAACCATCAGGCCGGTGCGGTCAAACGTGATCTTAAGCTTGGTTATACATTGGTTGACCTGACTACTTTAGGAAGCTTCATCCGTTCATATTAGCCTCACAAGCACGACAAGTGTTTTATGTGAAAGACCAGCAAAATAAAAGGTTGTCTATTGTCTTCAACACACCTCCGAAAAATTACAGAGATATATATGATGAAATCGATGAGCAATTTAGCACCGTCATTCACACACACAATGATAACATTTTGTCACATGTGGATCAACGTGACTTGGGTTCTGAATCAAGAGATGATTATTATCGAAGAAACTGTGAAGGTATTGTTATACGAAAATCCAAGTGATTGAACCATGTCGTGCGCTGGAACCATGCCTTGTAAATTACCTTTTAATTAATTAATTTATGGAATGATTATCTGTACGTTTCTTAATTTCTATGTGACTTCGACATTTTATTTATAGTGAAGTAAATTATTGTAGTGGAATACGATTTAGTCACACAAACAATTATGTGACCATATAGTATCTGCTTTTGGCTACACTGAAATCGTGTGTGACAAACTCGAGTTCATGATTTAGACACATAACAAATTATTTCATGTGACCATATACTTGAATATGATTTAGTCACGCATACAATTACTTCATGTGACCATATAGTGGAATATGATTTGGTCACCCAAAAAATTATTAAAGTGACCATATAGTGGCATATGATTTAGTTTTATTATTCATGGAATGGAATGGAATTGAATTGATTATATATAACCTAATTTTATTAAATTATTTGATTAATTTTAACCTAAGTTTTATTATTCACTTGAGTTAATTTGAGAAATTATGTTTTTGCAAATCTCGAACTGTTAGTTCAATTTCTCGGGCTATTTGTGCATTTTCTCAAGTTGTTAAGGGATTTATAAACCTAAGTTTATAAAATTACTTGAATAATTTTAACCTAAGTTTTACTATTCATGGAATGGAATAGAATTGAATTGATTATATATAACCTAAGTTTATAAAATTATTTGATTAAGTTACATCCTGAAATTTAGATTTTGACATTCTAACACACACTACACTGTAGACACACATACTAACTTATGTGACCATATAGTATCTGCTTTTGGCTACACTAAAACCGTGTATGACAAACTCGAGTTCATGATTTAGTCACATAACAAATTACCTCATGTGACCATATACTGGAATATGATTTAGTCACACATACAATTACTTCATGTGACCGTATAGTGGAATATGATTTGGTCACCCAAAAGGTTATTCAAGTGACCATATAGTGGCATATGATTTAGTCACACAAAATGGAACTCAATGTGACTAATACGTATTAGATTTTGACATTCTAACACACTACACTTTAGACACACATACTAACTTATGTGAGCATATAGAATCTGCTTTTGGCTACACTGAAATCGTTTGTGACAAACTCGAGTTCATGATTTAGTAACATAATAAATTAATTCATGTGACCATATACTGGAATATGATATAGTCACACATACAATTACTTCATGTGACCATGTAGTGGAATATGATTTGTTCACCCAAAAAATTATTCAAGTGACCATATAGTGGCATATGATTTAGGCACACAAAATGGCACTCAATGTGACTAATACGTATTAGAATTTGACATTCTAACACACACTACACTTTAGACACACATACTAACTTATGTGACCATATAGTATCTGCTTTTGGCTACACTGAAATCGTGTGTGACAAACTCGCGTTCATGATTTAGTCACATAACAAATTACTTCATGTGACCATATAGTGGCATTTGGTCACATTGTTCATCTGTGTGACGCCGTTTTGTCACATTTTATGTGTGTAACGTGACTAATGCTTTGAACTTAATCAGCAAAAAAAAACACTAGATCCCTGTAGTCACATAAATGTTCGAATGTGTGGCCATACATTTCAGATTGGTCACACGATTGGAGTTCAGATGTGACTAAAAGAATGACGTGAATTTTAGTTTTGTATCTTTAGTCACACAAATATTCTAATGTGTGACGATTTGATTTCGAGCATGTGTGACCAAAGCCCAATTTTGTACTAGTGAGAGAGTACCACTCAATATGCAGCGCACCAGAAGGTACCACCCTTAAAAAATAATTTTAATTTTTTTCATAAATATGTTTTAATTATCATAATGAAGATAATATGTAAATTTCACATACATTCACATCTCCTAACTCCTAAAAATGATGTGAACGTACAGTTACATAAATTTTCATATATGTGAACTTGCATTTATGTGATGCATGATTTCATGCACTTGGAATGTGTGAATGTGCTTGAATTTTATATATTATCTGTGTAATGTTAATTAAAACATGTTTATGAAAAAATATTCAAAAAAAGTAGCTTTAAGAGTGGTACCTTCTGGTGCGTTGCATAATAAGTGGTACTCATTTGAATCTAAATCCCTCTCTCTCTCTCTCTCTATATATATATATATATATATATATATATATATATATATATATATATATATAGGTTCAATGGGGAACCTTGACGGATTGGGAACCACTGAGAACCAAAAATGCATAAAGGACAATATTTGAATAATTAATATAAATCTAATTTAATAAATAGATTTATTTTAATTAATTTTATTCTCATTAAATTAGGAACTTAAATCAAATCAACCAATCTTCCACTTATCCCTCTCATTTTCTCTCCCTCACCCTCATCTCTCTCCCCCTCTCTTTCTTTCTAGGCCGGTGGCCGGCCACCACTCCATCGCCAGCTCTCTCAGACGCCACCACAACACCACTCCTCTTGTCCGGCCACTCCACCGCCATCTCTCTCGGTCGGCCACCACTCCTCTCGGGCGCCACCACACCACTGCCATCGCACCATCATTGGTCATTGCACCGCCACTGTCATACCACCACTAATTCAAGGATGGAGTTTCAAAATTTTGAATGAACGATGAAGATGAACCGATAACACGTTGAATGTTAGATAATGATGATTCCGCAATGATGATGATGGAATGATCTCGTTTTAAAAGTATGGTCGGTTTTTTCATTCATTTTCTTAATGAAAAACTATAAAAAATTAATCGTGTTTATCCGATGTTTATGGAAAACGAATTTGATGCACCGTGTTTATGAAGATGAATCATGTTTGAAGATGAATACGATGAAGATGTATCACGCTTGAAAATGAATACGATGAAGATGCATCGTGTTTTAAGATGAATCCGATGAAGATGCATCACCATCTTGGGGTGCTTCCAAGTGGTTTCCAGCGCCTAGAACAAGAAAATGAAGAAAGCTACGGTTAGTAACAATGCAGGGGGGGTGCCCTGCATTGGCACTCCGATGCCTACGTAAGTATTCATGGTGAGTAGTCAATTGTGGGAATATGATTGAAAATGAGCATCACCCTTATACCAAGTGAGGGGCCTCCTATTTATACGCCTTCCAGCGGGACGAGGGAGCCTCCGCGAGGGGATTCCTATTGGATGACACGGTTGTGCGTGAATCCCCTTTTCTTTGGCTCTGACGGACCAATGAGGATTGACCCTTGTGCGCTCCAGTCCAGGCGGTGTCTGCACCCGACAGGATCTTCTTAGGCAGACGATGTTGTGTCCCCTCCTTTTGGCTCTTTGGTTAAAAAGAGGACATGGGCTCGGGTCTGGTCCTTCATGGAGAGATGCTATGTGGGCCTCAAGCTGCCCATATCAACCTATTGAATTGGACACATATGATCAAACCATAAAATCAATACAAATAAATTAACACATAAAATCCATTACAAATATATAAATTCCATTATTTTACATAGAAAATACCATTATTCAATTATATTGAAATCGACATAAAATTTATTAGTGCTATTTTTCAAATAATCCCTTTTTTTTATCAAAAAAGCTATAAAAATATATTATTACAATAGCTTTCTTATATATATATATATATATATATATATATATATATGATATGATATGGATCTCGTGAGAAAAACTTATGGTGACAAGAGGTGATAAGGATTCTGGACCAATCATTTGCTTCCATTAATAGATTGATGTAATAAGGAAAATTTATAAATTTAGAAACAATGTAATTAAATGAAGAGCATATTAGTCCAAAAAATATGATTCATATATTAAATCATTTTTAATTAGTAAATATTTATACGATGATTCAGTCTTTTAAGAAAAACGATTCATTCGTTAGAATCAACGATCAAGTTTTCTTAAAAATGATTTAACTTTTTAAGAATCAATGGTACATTGTTCTAAGAATAAGAATTTAGTCATTTACAAATCATGATTCACTAAATTAACAACAATGATACAATAAATTTATAACATTAATTTTTACATACTTATAAACATAATCACATTGATACAATGATTCAACAACATATATGTACTGATTTATCAACGGAAATACATTGATGCATTGATTCAACAACGAAAATACAGTGATTCAATGTTTTTATAAATATTGATCCAATACATATAAACAATATAGAAATCGTCTAATTTATTACAATATTCATCGTTGAATCATCTACAACTAGAAAATAAAAAATTGATACATTCATAATCGTAAAATATAAGGAATGATATAAAAAAAGATCGGAAATAAACGAAAACCTCAAGATTGAACATGAATCAAGATTCGTTGTAAACCCAAATCTGAAACCTTCGGTTAAGCATCTTCGATATATCAATTCATATCTTGAATTCTATAGGGAAAAAAAACGAAAAAAAAATCGAATTCGGTATCAAGATCTAAACCTTGAACCATTGTTGATGATGTCGAAAAATTCTTCTCCGACGACAAGGGGTGGTGGTTGTTCTAGATGACAAAGTGGTCGTGACGGTGACTATATTTAAACACTACAAGAAGGTGGATGTATCGATACAGTGATATTGCTTTATGACGGTGACTATATTTAAACACTACAAGAAGGTGGATGCATCGATACAGTGATATTGCTTTACCGAAAGAGAGCATTAGATAGAGAGAAATCTAGTTATCGTCGTCACCGACTCACTGGAAAGAACGCAGTAGCGGTGTTGTCGTCATTGGTGGATGATGGCTGCAACGGCCAGTAAATTGATGGGTTTGTAGTCGCATGGGCAGGTAGAGCCACACTCGAAACAATACGGTTTGGTTGTAATATGGTTCCGACTTCCGACAAGAGTTTGCGGTGATAAATTGTGATGGTAGTGCATTGCTTGATATTTGTTGAAGATTTGCTTTAAATATTGTAAAGGAAAATATGTTGATAATTGCATAATGGATGATTCACAAGGAAGGTTGTTGGTGGTGAACAAAATTCATGGAGTGAAAATATGATTGGATTTAAAATTCCTAATTTAAATGTCCAATAATTTTTTTCTTAAATTTCAATTGACTAATCTACCCTTAAACCTATTTAAGTCAATAACGACACTTGTCATCCTAATACTCCTTCTCACCATAAACTTCTTCTCACCTGACCCAATATCTATTTATCATTATATATATACTAGTTTATAACCCACATATTACGTGGATATTTTTAATTAAATTTATTTATATAAAATGTATATGAGTAAAATAAAAACACACAAAAATAATAATTGTGTTTATTTTTTATTATTTACAGAATAAAAAATAGAGTATATTTATCTTTTTTAAAAATATTAAAATGTATTTATCTTTTATTTTTTATAAGGTGTAATAATCTTTTTGGTGAACGTAGAGGTGACACGTGACATTTGATGTTTTCTTTATTATACATAAAAATAATAATAATAATTTTCACAGCTAATTCAAATTTTTACATTTGGATCTAATTACGATTATTATAGATAATAATGATAGATATTTACTTTAGGTAAACATTAATTTTAAATGTTACAAAATCTAATTTATTACTAATTAATTAATGAAAAAAATAAAGTCAAAATTTAATGCAATTAAGTTAAGGTGTTAAATTTGGAAAAAGTGGTGGAAAAATAAAATTTTCTTGTATTGTATAAGTGACATATGACATGAATTGTTTTGTTTTATTATAATATATAGGTTAATCAACCCATGTATTACATGGGTTGATTTAGAAAATACATTTTTTTTATATTTTAATTATATATAATTAAAATAAAAAAATCGAAAGCTAGTTAAATTAAAGATAAAAAATACTTAGTTGTGTGATATTAAATAAAAAAAATATTATTATATTGTATTATTAAAAACAGATAATATGTGTTTGCAAAAAATGTTTCTTTTAATTTTTATTAACTTCAAATATGAAATATCAATGTAAGAAACAAAAAACTTCAATTATGTGAATGTGTAAATATTTTGAAAATGATAAAATATAAAAATGGAATATCTGAAAATCAACAATCAAAATTTATCATATTCACAATTGAAGTTTAATCAATTAAATTTTAAATCTTGTTAGCAAAATAATTAACAAAAATTTTTAACTTTATTTACTACACTTCTACATTTAAATCTAAATTTTTACATTTGAATTAAACTAAGATCATTAAGGATAATAATGACACATGTTTACTTTAGGTAAATATTAATTTAATATTAATTCATTAATGAAAAAATTAAAATCAAAATTTAATGTAATTAAGTTAAGGTAGTAAGTTTAGAAAATGAATTAAAAAAATGGCATATGTATAATTATTGATCTTAATTAAGGGTATAAGAGACATTTCATAAATAACTATGAGTTGTCATTAATCTGGACCATTGATTTCTTTCCATCCAATGGTCCAGATACTCCAAATGGCTTTCTTACTTTATATAGTATAGATTGAAGTTTTATCAATTAAATTTTAAATCTTGTTAGCAAAATAATTAACAAAAGTTTTTAACTTTATTTACTACACTTCTACATTTAAATCCAAATTTTTACATTTGAATTTAACCATGTCATTAAGGATAATAATGACACATATTTATTTTAGGTAAATATTAATTTAATATTAATTCATTGATGAAAAAATTAAAATCAAAATTTAATATAATTAAGTTAAGGTAGTAAATTTGGAAAATGAATTAAAAAAATGGCGTAGGTATAATTATTTTTAATTAACGGTATAAGAAAATATTTCATAAATAATTATGAATTGTCATTAATCTAAACCATTGATTTCTTTCCATCTAATAGTCCAAAAACTCCAAATGGTTTTCTTATATATATATATATATATATATATATATATATATATATATATATATATATATATATATATATATATATATATATATATATATATATATATATATATATATATATATATATATATATATATATATACACGAAGCTATAACTAAATCAAAAACAATGCAAATCAGTTAACACATAAAATGGATGTAAGATAAAATTAAAAATTTTATTGGCTTTATAATCACCACCCAAATTAAACATATATAATTTTGTTAATATATGTTTATCAAAATATTTATGTTTTTATAATCCGTCGCAACGAAGGATAAAATATAATACTCCAATCTATTTCTGAAGTTCTTCGTAGTTCGTACGAAATTTAAATTTAGATATAGTCGATCACAGTATCACACTAACCGAGTAGTCCAGTATCCTGATGTGTACCGACGCCACCTTATGCTAAATGCTAAATTAATTATGTTATTTCCTATTATTTCAATTTATGTTTGAGCTAGGTTAGCTTGCGTGTCAAGGGGCTGTTCCTAAAATAAAGGAGTAGTGATCCATGATCTTCTCCATGTGAGTAGTTGTTAATTGCAATTTCCTTTATATGTATTCGTTGGGATTATTAATGGAATTATGCAGAAAATTGTCCCAATCCTCTTCCTTAAATTCTCTCTGTTTTCCCTCTAATTTCTGGCCATTGAACTGACTGTTGGGTCCACATTAGTGGTATCAGAGCCGTCGTTGATCCAATGGTAACTGGTAACAAGAAATCGCTCGAGCAGTTTCAGCAGGAGACGCACGATCAGTTCGAAAAAGTTCATGACATGTTCCAACAGTTAATGACCGAATTCCAGACCTTCAAACGTGAACAAAACGACGGTGCGTCTGGTTCACGTGGCAAGCGTTTACTCTCGGAGGATACGGCCAAACCGTACCTCAAGCTTCAGTTTCCTCGTTTTAGCGGCGGAGACCCAACCGGTTGGCTGTACCAAGCCTCCCAATATATTGAATTTCAGAGTGTTGCTCCGGAGGAACGGGTCAATTTGGCTTCGATCCATCTCGAAGGTATTGCCCTACAATGGCACCGTTGGTTCACCAAACTTACCGGACCAGTGACGTGGGTGGAGTTTTCTCAGGCGTTGTTGGCACGTTTAGGACCGACAGATTATGAAAATCCGGCCGAAGCTCTTTCCCGACTTAAACATACGACAACGGTCTCCCAATATTAGGAGGCATTCGAGCAGTTGTCTCATCAGGTGGATGGACTTCCTGAAGACTTTTTACGAGCATGTTACATTGGAGGGCTCAAGGATGAGGTCCAACTAGAAGTCAAGATGAAGAAACCTAGGTCCCTGATAGATGCGATGGGATTGTCAAGAATGGCAGAAGAGAAATTGGGCCTTGCTAGAAAACAGTCCCAGGCCGTCCGTTGCCCCACCACTCCTTTTGTGGGTCGTTCACCTCTCCCGGGTTCTGCTGGGATATTAGGCTCAGGCCCAACCACCACCTTAGCTTTACCTAGCCCTCCTCCTAACCGCAGGATCTCCAACACAGAAGCTAAAGCCCGTCGTGAGAAGGGTTTGTGTTACTATTGCGACGAGAAGTACATCCCAGGCCATCGTTGCACCAAACCTCAATTCTTCATGATACACGATGTTGGGGTAGACGAAGAGACGCCTCCCGCCACTGAGACGGCAACCGCCGATTACAGTGAACCCCAACCCGAAGTCTCCTTCCATGCGATCACAGGTACTATTCATCCTCAAACGTTACGGTTGCCTGGCAAAATTAATAACAACTGGTGGTGGTCCTCATTGATGGAGGTAGTACCCATAACTTCATTGACCAGGCATTAGTCGACCGATTTGGCCTCATTATCGACCGGGAGATCACTTTTGAGGGTACCGTAGGAAATCGAGAAAAGGTGCTATGCCCAGGTCGGGTTAAAGAACTTTCACTCCTCATACAGGGGTATACGATTTCGACAGACTTTTGGGTTTTACCTGTCGCCGCTTGCTCTGTTGTTTTGGGGGTTCAATGGCTCAAGACGTTGGGTCCGGTGGAAATCGACTATCAGAAACTCCCAATCGGGTTCAAGCTAGCTGGTGCAACACATATTCTTCAGGGACTCAAGGCTGCCAAACTACAAGCGGTACCCGACGCGGAACTTGTAGCCTTACAAGGGATATCTTATCTCTTACAGATTGAGCCTGTTGGTGTGGACGAGCCGGCGGGTCACGTTCCATGTTGTGCCATCCAGGAATTACTCAAGCGGTACGATCGACTATTCCAGGAACCCCGGGGTCTTCCGCCTATTCGTTCCCAAGACCACCAAATACCCTTGTTACCTAATGCCCGACCGGTGAGTTCTCGTCCTTACCGCCAGCCTTATTACCAGAAGGCAGAAATTGAGAAACAGGTAAGGGAATTGCTTCACCAAGGGTTAATCAGACCTAGCCACAGTCCGTTCGCATCACCAGTGCTACTAGTCAAAAAAAGTGACGGAACTTGGCGATTTTGTGTGGATTATCGGGCCTTGAATGATCTGACCATCAAAGATAAGTATCCAATTCCTGTCATTGATGAGCTTCTAGACGAATTACATGGCGCCACTATTTATTCAAAATTGGATCTTCGGTCCGGGTACCATCAGATCCGAGTACGTGAGCAAGATATTAGTAAAACCGCTTTCCGGACTCACGAAGGGCATTATGAGTTTGTAGTCATGCCTTTTGGGCTTATGAACACGCCGGCAACCTTTCAGAGTTTAATGAATGACCTCTTTCGACCCCACTTACGTAAGTTTGTACTTGTGTTTTTCGATGATATATTAGTCTATTCAAGAACCTTAGATGATCACTTGCAACATTTGTCCACTGTCTTGGAGATTTTGGCTACTAACACGCTTTATGCCAAAATGACCAAGTGTTGTCTTGGGGTATCCAAAGAACACTATTTGGGCCATGTCATCTCCTCTTCAGGGGTGGCAGTTGACAATTACAAGGTCCAAGCTGTGTTAGATTGGCCAACCCCGAAAAATGCAAAAGGGGTACGTGGTTTTTTAGGCCTTGCGGGGTATTACCGAAAGTTTATTAAACATTTTGGTCTCATAGCAGCCCCTCTTCATAAATTGGTGGGAAAAACGCCCTTTTGTTGGGATTCGGTGACTGAAAAGGCTTTTCAACAGCTCAAGCGAGCTCTCACGACCACTCCAACATTGGGGTTACCGGATTGGACTAAGTCTTTTACTGTGGAATGTGATGCTAGTGGAGTAGGTATTGGGGCCATCCTTACTCAGCAAGGTCGGCCAATCGCGTATTATAGTGCCCCATTAAAAGGTCCATGTTGTCTTGGTCCACTTATGAAAAAGAAATGCTGGCAATAGTTAGGGCGGTCAGGAAATGGAGATCGTATTTGTTTGGGCAGCCTTTTGTGGTCAAGACGGACCACATTAGCCTTAAATATTTATTGGATCAGCGAGTTTCCACACCGGCCCAAGCTCGATGGCTTCCGAAGCTAATGGGTTATGATTTCTGTGTTGAGTATAAAAAGGGGGTGACTAATATGGGGGCAGATGCATTATCGAGGCAACCCGAGTTTAGTTTCTTGGCCGTTTCACATGTTACAGCGGGCTGGTGGGCAGAGTTGCAACAAGAAGTAGAGTGTGATACTTATTATCATAGTTTACCGGGGTGTCTTCCTACAAAAGCCAGGTCTCACTTGGTGCAACGAGACGAGGTTTGGTTTCGTGGGGATGTGATTTTGTTGAGCCCAACCTCATCTCTTGTTTCTAAAGTCTTGCAACATTGCCATGCTTCACCTGAAGGAGGACATTTTGGATTCCACAAGACTCTGGCTCGGGTCAAGGGGAGTTTCTGGTGGTCCGGGATCAAAGAAGGGGTGAAAAGGTTTATTCAAGATTGTCACATTTGTCAAAGATTCAAAACAGACAGTTGCCGACCTGCTGGTTTGCTTCAACCGCTGCCAATTCCGTCTCAAATTTGGGAAGACATCAGTATGGACTTTATAGAAGGGTTACCTCCTTCTAATGGGTTCACCACCATTATGGTAGTTGTTGACCGCCTATCTAAGTATGCTCATTTTGTGTTGATCCGACACCCATTTACTGCAGCTACGATTGCTAAAGAGTTTGTATCACATGTTGTCAAGTTGCATGGCATTCCTTCCACAATAGTGAGTGATCGAGATAAAGTCTTTGTAAGTTCATTCTGGCAAGCACTTTTTAAACTACAGGGTACGGAATTATGTTTAAGTTCTAGCTACCATCCCCAGTCGGATGGTCAAACGGAAGTCGTCAACCGCACCCCTGAGCAGTACCTTCGTTGTTTTGCGGGAGACCGACCAAAAAAATGGGCAGATTGGCTCTCATGGGCAGAATTTAGTTACAACACCTCAGTTCATTCGGCCACCAAAAAAATGCCTTTCGAAGTTGTGTATGGCCGGCCCCCTCCTCGGGTTCTTACATATGTTCCGGGAACTTCTAAAGTTCAAGCTGTCGAGGAGTTTTTGATTGATCGAGACAAGTTATTGCGTGACTTACGTTCCAATTTGTTGGTAGCTAGGGACCGCATGAAGTCTGCAGCGGATTCCAAGCGACGTGACGTGGAGTTTTCTGTAGGAGACATGGTTTATTTGAAGCTTCAACCGTACAGGCAGTCGACAGTAGCAGTCCGTTTATCAGCTAAGGTAGGCCCTAAATTCTTTGGTCCATATAAAATTATCGAATGTGTGGGGCCTGTTGCGTATCGGTTAGAGCTTCCACCCGAGGCCCTCATCCATAATGTGTTCCATGTGAGCTTACTAAAGCAATGCAAAGGTGACCCTCCCGTTCCGGTTTCTTCCGACGCCAGACCAGCAGTTCTGCCGCCAATCGGGCCACAACCTGAGGCAATCTTAGAGAAAAGGGTGGTACAAAAGGGCAAGTATCGGCCCAAGACGAACGTTTTGGTTAAATGGAAGGGGTTTCCCCGCGAAGATGCTACTTGGGAGACTAAATGGCGTTTCCAGAAGGCGTATCCTGACTTTCACCTTGCGGACAAGGCGATTTTAAGCGGTGGGGATTGATGTGTACCGACGCCACCTTATGCTTTATGCTAAATTAATTATGTTATTTCCTATTATTTCAATTTATGTTTGAGCTAGGTTAGCTTGCGTGTCAAGGGGCTGTTCCTAAAATAAAGGAGTAGTGATCCATGATCTCCTCCATGTGAGTAGTGGTTAATTGCAATTTCCTTTATATGTATTCGTTGGGATTATTAATGGAATTATGCAGAAAATTGTCCCAATCCTCTTCCTTAAATTCTCTCTGTTTTCCCTCTAATTTCTGGCCATTGAACTGACTGTTGGGTCCACATTATATCCCCATTCATACGTTAAGTAATACTAAAATTAGATTGCATTGAACTATATATTAAAACTAAATTGAATTATATATTAAAATAATTAATAACGTTATCGACGGCATTAATTCTTCTTTGAAAAAATAAAAAGTAAAATGAACTATGTAACACCCTCTTTTCTTGCACAAATGCTACGTCAATATATATCTCAAAGTACACATGTCTTAGGATAAACGGAAATCACTGTTAATTAAAAACTTTAACACACAAGGATCATCACAACATGTCACATGCAGATACAGATAACTGCTGGCTAACTGCTAATATAAACTACTGATAGCTACACGTTCGATGATCAGTTACAAAATGCAAATAACAGTTCTCAAGGGCTATTATCAGGAAGCCACAAAAACACGCACAAACTCTGATCTTTCCCGGATCCTACTTCGGCGGCTGCTGTGACTGTGACCCCACTGTATGACTGCCTGAGACACGTAAGACTCGAAAACGTGAGCTGGGAAGCTCGTGAGTACGCGAGGGTTAGACTCTGCAAAATAACACATAGCATTCACAACCCAGAAATATCTCAACACATATAACACAGTCTCAATGCACAACACATATCTCTGCTCAAAGGGGACGTCGTTCCCCAGCTAACAGGCCGCACACAGCAGCGGTTAGCTCACAATAGGCACAGGAGCGACCTGGCAATAAACACTGGTGTATATATACAGTCTCAAACTTCATGACTGGTTAGGGACAGTCAGCCTGCGCGATCACATATCGTGGACACCTGCACTTAAACACATATAGCACGTATAGGGTAGAGAGAATCACACATGCGCGCTACATCTCAGTCTCATACACATATCACCTTATACGCAACACAATATAATTCGGAAACAGAGCGCTCTTTTAAAAGAGGAACTCGAGTACTCACCAATTACCCGAATCACGGCAACCCAAACTTCTATCGCGGATCGGTACGCGGTCGGCTCGAACCTGTAAATATCACGGATCCCAAATATTAACGCAAACTCAACGGATAGGAAACAAAACCCAAACACAATCTTCATAACCGAACACGACTCAAAACATAACCCCAAATAGCCAACCGACGCCCAAAACCCACCGGACCAGCCGCCGTCTCGCGGCCCGTGCCCAGCCAACGCGGTCGCGCTCACGCTGCAACTGCAGCCCCTCTGTTCGATTTCCATGGCAGAACCAGGGTACTCACACCCTTATAACTCGATTTTAGCATCAGAAGAACATACCAACACATATATAATTGGCCTAAACACTTTCAGAACCAAACCCTCTATATGAAACACACACATCTCGAATTTAAGCTACCAAAAACCAAGATCCTTACCTCTTGAACTTCAAGAACACAAGAGGTGACGAAGATGATTAATTTCAGCAACCAACTTTGATTTCCTTGCTGATTTGCTGCTCCAAGACTCACACACACACTTGACGTTTTTGTTATTTTTGTTTTTGGAATGTAAGGGAAAGGGAGGAAATGTACTCAAGGTTATTTACATATATACGCTTTCTAATAATAGAAATCCCGAACTGTGAATTCATATTTCTAACAATTCATACAACATTAAACAATTCACATGAACAATTATCAATCAAACACCATCTATTGAATAATTATAGAGAGAAATATTACATTGAGGCTTTGGTGACTTGCACAGCAAACTTCTATTCAATATGCATGCGTATTCTCTATTTCTTCTTTTTTCATTCTGTCAACTGAACTATATATATACACAATTTACAACTATTGTGTATTTACAATAAAGCCCCTGAACTTTATACATAATATTGTTTTCAACTCTATTATAATTGTACCCAACAATCTCCCTCTTAGAGATGAAAACAATTTTTCATTTAAAGCCCAAGTCAGGACCTTCAATTCTTTTTTCTTTTCTTCTCTTTCATCTCTGAATCTTCAGATAAAATTTCTTCTTTATTTGTCTCTCTCAAATCTTTAAATCTCTTCTTCTCAGATCTTCTCTTTTCTTATAAGCATACTCCCACTTGAATCTTGAATATCTTTTGAATGTCTCCCTTGATCCTATCTTGATAAGTTGTTGTAATTTGCCTTCAGTTGTCTTCATTCTACTCAACCGTTGTTTCTGAAATTCAGCTTTTCTCCCCCTCATGATGATCATAAAAATTATGAACATCATGCAAAAACTTCAGAAACATGAATTCAATAAAATTACAGTAGAAGAAATACAACAACAATTACAACTCAGAATTTATTACAAAATGATTTTCTCCCCCTCAAACTGATATCTTCTCCCCTATACTAAACAAATCTATCTCACTCCCCCTTAGAGATTTCACTCCCCCTTGAATTGAAACTACATCTTTTCAGAACAAAAACAAAGCTTTTCAACTTTGGGGAAAATGAAACACATTCATTTTGTGAGATAACGAGTCCAGGACCACATAGGATTCCTGTTTGCACAATAGAAAATATCTATGTGACCTACTTTCAGTGCTGGCGTGATGTTAACACTGGTAGGATTTCCAAATAGTCATCGTGAAATCCTTTATCATGAAAGAATCACTCTTATTTGTTCCGGCTTAGTCACTTTGGACTAGCAGTTTATAGTCACGCAGACGGTCAGACTCGATGTGTCCTAAAAGTGTATATAATCAGCTCTAGACACAATGGCATCAAATGAAATTGGAGACCAGAGCAACTGTCTTTCTTGTTTCAATATCAATAATATCCAAATGATATATCGATAGAAAAGTGTTATATCTCCGTGATTATTGAAATAGAAATCTTTTGAGAGATAACTGAGCAGTTGGTGGGGTTAAGTGCATGCGTCACTGGGTCCATGACGTCTTTTTCGATATCAAGTCGCCTAGGGCTTGATAGATTATGTGGATTACCCAGCCGACACAGTGTAGGTAGGATTATCTTTTCTTCAAATCCTTTCTCAACTCTCAGCTCTCAGCATTTTTCAACTACGCCCCCTCCGTCACACTTTTTCAGAATTAAAATCAGTCAGCTTTGTAGAGAAAGCATAATCTGATGCACCACCATCTCTTGTCAATATATCCCTCTCATTTGCATTTTATCTCTGCTCGACCCTGTCAGTATCCCGTGATAACTGACACTTCTCAACTAATAGACCTAAAGAACCCTCACCCACACAAACTACAGTTGGTTTGCTTATTGGGTAGGTCTTCCGGTTCTGGTTAGACCATAGAAGCGATATTTATGCCTATCACTCATTTTGGTGCATACTCGAAGTCAGCAGAAATATTTTCAGCTTTGAAGCTCATGGGATATCATGAAATTCAGCATAACACAGATGATCTAGGAGATGATATTCAGAATGAAATTTGAATGATGAGATAAAAGATATCATAATGAAATGAAAAATATGATATATGATATGAAATGAATCAGATTTTCATGAAAGAATTAGCACTTGGGAGAATATGAAAATGATTGTAAGAATTCAGAATACATAGGAGACAAAAGAAGAAAATCTCAGAAGAAATGAGATTATGAAAATCAAAGAGATTAGATCAATTCATCTCAATGATAGATTCAGAGAATCAGAAAAGAAATTTCTTTTCATCTCAAAAATTATTTTTATGTGTGTATCAAATATTTTCGTGAAAAATCACACATAGTTTTGAAAAATGTCATCGTCAAAGTGCGTCTGAAACTCCCCCTAGAAATAAGCACACACAGTTAGTCAACTCATAGAAATGAAATCAGGAGCAAAATATTATAAAAATAAAACCTCCTCTTTGTCAATTTCAGCTTCGGAGTTGAATTCAGGGCAAGAATTCTAGTAAGATTTGTCTCTCACACTCGGGTACTAATCTGAAATGATTAGAAGCCATTTGTCGCAGAAGCTCGGGTTTCAGTCTGAAGTAACTGAAAACCATTGTCTCTGGTTCATAGAAGTCTGGGTTCTAGTCTGAATTAACTAGAAACCAATTTTGAGTTTAAGCACGGGTCTTGACCTGAAGTAATCAAGAGCCTATTGAAATGAAGAACGGGTTCTTATCTTAAATGATAAGAAACTTGTAACCTGCAAAACTTAAGATGTCTTTGGTATCCAAACAGATTTGGATCCAGACTTGTTAGCGCTCTTGGGTACCCATTTCAAAACGGGTTTTGGTACCCACTTAAATTGGGGTTTAGGTACCCAGTGCAGATTATAACAATCATCTTCTCTTTGAAAAGCAGAAAACAAATTTCTTTGAGTATTTGAAAATTGAATATCTGAATTTCTAAAGAAACTTGAGTTTGAATGTTCAAACTCTTCTTTATGAACAACTGTCCAGTTCTAGCATGTTTCTGGTGATACTTGGTGTTTTTCTGAGAAATTCTTTTCTTTGAAGAATGACCAGTATTTCCAGAAACTTTAGGAAAAGTTGACTTTGAAGATTCACCAGTGTAAATCTTTACCGGAAGTTGTTCAACAACTTTATCTTTGCCTTTGTGTATCTTTAATAGATACTTAAGTTTAAGATCTGAAAAAGAATCAAATTTAGAAAATTCATTTGATTCTTTTCACTTTCTGTAGATAAATCTGAATGATCAACTTTAGATTTTAAACAAACTGAAGGATCTTTAACCTCTGATTCTTTTGAAGAAAGAAATTCATTAAATTGATTAGAAAGATGAAGTATCTGATCTTATAATCCCTTGATAATGACCAAATAAGAATTTCTGTCATTATCAAATGCTTGGAAATCAGTTTTACAAGATTGTTCTTTTATTAAAAAGATCTTTCTTTCATCTTCAAACAACTTAGATTTTGTTTTAAAATCCTGTTCTTTCTGTAAGAACTCATGTCTTTCCTTCTCAAGAGAATCTTTAGTTAAAGACAACTCTTTTTCAAGAGCAAAAAATTCTTCAGATTTGTTTAAAATAAAATTTTGATCAGTATCATTTGTCTTGGAAAGTAATTCTTCAAGATCTTTAACTTTCTTGTAAAGATCAGATCTTTCAGGCAAAAGATATTTGAGTTGAGTTGCAGTTTGAAAATTTTCTTGTTTCAGCTCATCAAGTTCTTTATGTAATTCAGATATTTTCAATTGATGAGCACAATTCTCAGAGTTTTGTTTTTCTTTAAGCTCTGAGTTTCTTCGTTCAATATTCGTACGTCATGTAACGCCAAATGTTTATCAGTATTTAACTTAACAAGAATGTCGTAATTGTTCTTACGAATCTTTTCAGATTCAGTAAGTTTGACAATCAGCTCAGATTTTGAAAATTGTTCATATGCCATTTTGAATTGATTGAAATAGAATCTTCCAAGATCTTTTATGGAAAAACTGAGTGAATTCTGATAAAACTTTGAAAAACTATTTCAGTTAATGATAACTTGTGAAAAATCAGCTCTGAAATGACTTTTTGACGTTGAAATTTCAGTTTTTCTGCCGAAAATTGTCCGTAACTTTTTTCTAGAGTGGATTTGGGCCTCGAAAATTTACCAAACCGGCTTCGCCTACTCTAGAAATTGTAGATCTCGGTTTAAGCTTCGATTTGACGTATGGTAGGCCTTCTAACGATGTTCCAGTCAAAAATTATGGCCAATTAAAGCAGCTAAGGTCAAACAGTCAAAAGTATGATGAAACTCGAATGAATAAGACTTAAAACTCGATTAATGTACAATGAAACTCGATTGATTAAGCATGAAACTCGATCAAATAAGAATGAAACTCGAATAACAAGGGTTCAAACTCGGTCAAAGCACTAATCAAACTCGAATGAACTTGAATGGACTTTGATGAAACTCGGTTGAAGTGTTATAAAACTCGGTTAAAGCTTCATAAAACTCGAATAAGGCTTCATAAAACTCGAATAAAGCCTTCATAAAACTCGAATAAAGCCTTCATAAAACTCGAATAACACTAAGAATGCAGTTTTGCCCGAGATTCAACCGTTTTTTACAGATTCAAGTCAAAATCCATAAAAATTTTCAAAAATTTCACAAATTGATCTACAAATCACAACGAAGGCTCATTATGATAGTAGAAACAACTTTTGTGAAACAACTTTATCCAATTTTTTATTAAAGCCAAAAATCGATCAAAATACCTCAAGAACACACACTTTTTCAAAAAATCTGAAATTTCTCAATTAAATTCTGTGTGTTTAAAGATAATATTTGATGCTTATATCATCAGATTCGCCTTTAAATTTCACACATTCGATCCAAAATTCATTCCATTTCATCCACAAAATCAAAATCCACAAATGATTTTCTGAAGTTTTAAAATTTCGAATGTAACAGTGTTCAAATATTTTTCAAAATTCAGATTCAAATTCACTCAAATTTAGCCATATTTGGCTCTGATACCAATTGTGAATTCATATTTCTAACAATTCATACAACATTAAACAATTCACATGAACAATTATCAATCAAACACCATCTATTGAATGATTATAGAGAGAAATATTACATTGAGGTTTTGGTGACTTGCACAGCAAACTTCTATTCTCTCTCTACTGTTCAATATGCATGCGTATTCTCTATTTCTTCTTTTTTCATTCTATTAACTGAACTATATATATACTTGCACAGCAAACTTCTATTCTCTCTCTACTATTAATATCATTATGACCCAATTAAATCCACGATCTCAAAAATAATAATAATCCACTAATTATTTATCCGGAGACACGTATCACTCGGTCTCGACACGTTTAATCCACGGAACGGGATTCAATTGGAACAACGCAATAATATTAAATTAAAGAGTCAGTAATTTAAATCCACGTACCAGGCTCAAATTCGGGATGTTACAAACTATATAATAAAAAAAATAGAATTTCATATATACCATTGCTAAAGTTCATAATATTATATATATCCAACTTAAAATTTTAACATCATATATATCCCTCCTAAATTTCATAATATCACATATACCCAAATTATGTTATTAATATCACATATATCCATTTAAACATCGTTAATATTATTTATACCCAGATTAATTAACTTAATTATTTTAAAACTCATAATCAATATTACTTATTAATTAAAAAAAAAACGAAGAAGAAACTTAAAAATTAACTTGAGCCGTTAGAGTTAGGGGCATTTTTGTCCTTCTATTTCTCAGGGACCATTTGTGTAACTTTTCATAGTTTCTTATCGTTTTTTTTAAACTTTGCTTTTTCTTTATATTATAATTTATTCCATATATATTTTTCGTAATTTTTTATCATTTAATTATTTAAATGTAAAACTTTATTTTTTATTTTTTTTGTTTTAATTATAAATTATAAATTTTTATTTGTTGATTATTATTGTTATCAGTGTTAACTTTTTTTATATTAATATAATGATTTATTGAAGATTATTATATGATAGGACTGATTCGGTTTTTTCCAATTGGTTATTGACAATCTGAATCCTAACAATAATATTTTAATATTATTGTCTAGAATCCCAATGCTTTAAACAGAAAACACATATTTTTCTAATTTCTAGGAAAATGTTTTATTTTTCTATTTGCAGGATTTCATTTGATTATCTGCTGATTCTTACATGTTTATTACTTTTCACAGGTTTCAAATGGCATCACCAGCTCAATCCCAACCCTCAAACTCATCTGATTTCCATTCATCATCAAATCACACCGTAGTTTCCAAACCAGTTAACTCTGCTTCTGTCACCCGACCTTCACTCTCCACTATTATCCCAGACAACCAACTAGTCAAACCTCGTTATTTCCTACCTTTTCTTGATAAGAACCATCGCCTTGATCCTAAAGTCATAAAAGTCAGCCACCCGATCATCGTAGATATTCTTAAAGGCCACCCTTTAGGATATCTACTTCAATACAAACCTTCGATTCCCCAAGTCTATCTATAGTAGTTTTGGCATACGGTCAAGTTTGTTCCAACTGATGGTAACCATCACTTTAAAGTTATCATCGATCAATTCAAGACGAAAATAACATTAGCAAGACTGCAACACAATCTGTTTCTACCTCGTCGCATCGATACCGTGAATTTTCCAAAGTTAGCTGATTTCGAGGATTTTGTATCCGATGAAAAACTCGTACATGATCTGATTTGCCTGGGTTACTCAAAACCACTACCAAAGAGTTCTATTTCCATAGGAATGGACTTAATGGAGAATGGTACACACTTTTTGGCATTATAAGCTGATGCATGATGTTAAAGTATACTGGAATTGACAGATGCAACATTCACTGCCTGAGAATGTTTCATGGAATCGCGTTCAACAAACATTATGACTATGCGTAATGTATCTGGGAGGATCTGAAGGAAGTCGTTTTAGCAAAGACGACAAATAGAGAAAGAAAATTTGTCCCTCTTCAACGTTTTATCCAAATTCTGATCAGAGGAATTTTAAGGGGCAATGAAAAGATTCCAAAACATTCTAATGCTCAATGGTGCCCTGATTACGTTATGATGAGCTTGCATGGTATACAAGATTCACCAACAGCAAACATAATGCCAATTCCTGAAGCATTATTAAAGTATGTTGATCCGGAGAGCGAGCATGTGAGGTTGTATCGCATAGATCACGCTCTTGTAGAAACCCAAGAACCGGGTTTTCTTAACCAGGGAGCTGTAGGTGATGAGGAACTTCAGCAAGGGGCTGAAATTCAGGGAAGCCAAGCTGTGAGCAAGGGAGTAGAAGTACATGAGAGGGTGGTGAGGGAGAAGCAAGTAGCTCAGATTCCGAACGAACACTATCAAATATTCTTGAGGGAGCTGCCGAAGGGGATGATGATGATAATGATGATGATGATGATGATGATGAGGGAGGATATGATCCAAATGAGGGAGGTGCAACATTAATTGATATTGTAGAAATAGCTAGACAGAGTGTGAGGAGGTTCCTAGCCCAGAAAGCCGGGATCAAACCACATTTGTTGTAGCTCCCAATAGGGGGTTAACATAGAAACAGTCAGCATCCCATTGACATCTGCACACCCCGCCAGCCACTCAGTCTCCTCCCAACAGGAGACTATTTCAATTTCTCACCGGGATGAAACACATTTTCTATCCGCAAATCCTTTGGATTTTATGGATATTGAAACAAGTACACATCTGCCCGGGTGTACGACTTCGTTTCTTGAACAGAGTCTAAAAACTGATACACGATAGGACACTTGAGTCAGCTTCATCTGTTGAAGTTAGTGCAGCTGACCTTCGTGTCACTGCCGGAACAACCTTAGTCACGGAAGCATTTGTTTCTCCGTCACTTGAAGAGGTTGGAAGTCCAGTCGGATCTTGATATGTGCATATGTATACATATATTTTGTATCATTTCCTTGCATATTGGGTGGTTTTCAGATCGAAATGCGCGAAAACGATACTGATTTTATTAATATTTATGTTTTGCAGGTCAGAAGTCGTTAAATCGACATTGGAACGGAAATCGAGGCCGAAAGAACGAGGAATTGAAGTCCACTTAGCTTCCATGATCAAATTCGGAGATTGGCTGAAAATTGCCCTACGCGGTAGTGTAGCTTTCTTTCACGCGGCTGTGTAATCAGATTTTTACAAGACCATGTAGCCAGGTGGTGTAAGACTAGTCAACACAGCTACGCGGCCGCGTAAGAAGCCCAGCCCACGAAATTTGTTTTTTAAACCCTAGTTTGCAGCAGTCGAACGGTATCGAATTTGGGAGTTTCAAAGACGATTTTCAGAGCTTTTACTAGCGTTTTTCTTCAATATTCACAATAGTTAATCATAGATTAGTGGAGGTATTCGATTTTCTTGGATTCACAAGCTTTCAGCACGATATGATCCACGGTTTTAGAGACGAGTTTCAGAGTTTTTCGTAGCTTTTTCAAGTAATTAATCATAGTTTAGTGAAAGGTTTCGGATTTCCTGGATTTACAAGCATTCGGTTCAAGTTTTGGAATTTACTTTCGCACGGATTGTTACGGATTTGGAACACTCGTTCCTTAAACCTCCTGATTTAGTAATGGTTATTATTTCTTTGAGTTTAATTTCGATTTTTGATATGACGAGTGAGTAGTTTTCTTGTTCACCCGCTTGGGATGATGGGTTCTATGTATTAATTGGTATATTATTAAATTGATTGATAGGTTTTGGTTTATATTTAAAAATCAGATTTTTATTAATCTTTTAGCATTGTTTTGCGATAATAAAGTGTTAATTAAATCTGCGTTTTAAAAAGAAAGATGCTTTAAATGAAAAATTAATAGTCAATTATCTCTTCTAGGCATTATGTTGCGATAATGATTTGATAGTTGATTGTTAATCTAGAATTTTATGCATTTGTTGGTTCTTATGCATTGTGTTGCGATAATAGGGTTGACGAATCATAAAGTTTGATTTTTAAAGTGACAAAGTTAATTTGTTGGATTTTGTTGTTAATCGATTATCTTTAGGCATTGTGTTGCGATTATAAGATTTATTGGTTAATATTGGAGTTTTGACGAATTGCTTTGTTTTCATCACGTGGTTATCAAGATTAAATATATTAACTTGAAGTAATTAATTAATCGATAAATTAAACCAAAATCCGGGCTTAATTGAATTTATAATTGGTTATCAACCGATTTGTTTTTAGTCAGTCAATTCAATCTATCGCCAATTAATCATAGTTTTCTAAATTCCTAGTGGGTGACACTTTCATAATATAAGAGTTTCGTAAAATTTATCATCGTTCTTTACTTGCTTAAGTTAGATTGATTTGATTTTGCTTTACTTAGTTTGGTTCGTATAATTTAGTTGTCGTTACTTTCTTGCTTTAGTTGTTTAGTTTAATTCGTGTTTGCTAGAATTAGTTTTTATTTAATTTCAAAAAAAGCAAAAAAAATTAGTTTAACTTTTTAATTTTGTGTTACTTAGTTTGCTTTAGTTATCCTGTTAATTAATTTTAATTATTGTCTCTAGTTGATAACTTTCTCAAAACGTCTAAAATAGCTAAATATTGGTTTACGTTGTAGTATTTGAGTCTCCGATCTTTATTCCGTTCCCTGAGTTCGATAAATCCTGGGTGATTCTTAAAGCTATATTGCACACGATTGGTACACTGCAAGTTGTGTAATTTATACTTTGGGTTTATTTAGTTATTAAAACCTGAGGTGCGTTTTGCATGCGTCAAGTTTCTGGCGCCGTTGTCAGGGATTGAACCCGGGTCACCCGCGTGACAGGCGGGAATACTTACCACTATACTACAACGACTCAGCACCTCACAGATTTATTTCACTGCTGGTGCATTTCTTATTGATCTATACGATCATGCGGGTTGCTTGATTTAGTTGCATGAACTCACTCTCGTGAATTTTATATATATATATATATATATATATATATATATATATATATATATATATATATATATATATATATATACATTCATGTCATCTGCACATGTCCAGTCACCACTCTAAATATGTCCAGTCGATAGCTGACATTTTAAGTTTTTGGTTTGGGATGCTGTACTCATAAATGTTAGAGTTTGGGGCTATTTTTGTGAAGACATTATCGCTGTAAGACTGAATTTTATTTTTCATTCAGCTTAGAGTTGTTGTTGCGTGTTTTTGGGCTACTGGTACATTCTGTATAGTTGGGTTTATTTGCGCTAAATTTGTCAGTACTCTTAAGCATAAATCTGCCTCTTTTGTTCCTATCACTAAGGACAGTCATTACTGAGGGATTTGATTGTTCAAATGGTGTTTCCTGTCCATTCCTTGGTATCTTGAGCATTCTGAAAGAACTGTTTACACCTAATGTCCATGACACCAGCATGAACTCAATTTCGTGTGATTATTTGACAGATTGTAGCATTGGTTTCTCGGTTAGTTTAGCAAGTTCATTAGTGCTCTATTATTATTTTATTGCTGAAAATGAGTCCCCTTTCTGTGATTATGGTTGTTTGTTCGGCATGATTGTTAAGTTTAGACGATCACTTTAATGCTTGTGCCCATCACAGCAGCTCTTCACACGATGGCTGCAAGTTCAGTTTTGAGGGGCTGCCAACACGGCTTGATTTTCCCCATCACAGCAGCCCTTCCCAGTTTTTTTGACACCATTTGCTTTATTTGTTTTTGTGTTTCTAATCTGATGGCGCGCCAGGTGATTGCTCTTGCATTAGTTATGCAAATTCAATCTCGAGTACTTGTTCCATGAATTGCTTTGCCAGTTGCTAATGTTTTGGGTTTCTATATGAAGTTATTGGTCACTTTCACACACTTTCACCTTCGGTAGTTTATTTCTTAGTTCAATCTCAGTTTTTAGTCGTATTTATTTTATCTCTTTATTTTTATTTTATTTTTATTTTATTAGTTTTATTATTATAATATATATTTATAAAAAAATACAAAATCCAGTTAATTTGTTTGTTCTTTTTCTTTTATTTATTTTTTATTATTATTTTTGATTTTTTTTAACTCCCTTACGGTCCTTGCTTTAGTTTTTATTTTATTTTTATTTATTTATTTAGTTTATCTTCTTGCATTATTTATGATTCGTTTGTTTTAATCCACTGCGTCAGAGACATTCACTAACTTTGGCTGATCATTTTTCGCAGATCATGCCTCCCAAGCGACAGAAGAGGATTGCTCCCGCACCGGTAGCACCACCGCCTCCTCCCCCAGCACTAGGTCCCGATCTCGAGCCTGATGCAGCCGCGGCACCCCCTGCCAGACATCCATGGCTTATTTTTGACACGCCGGACCAAAAACACGAATTTCAGCGCATCAGGCGCAAGCGATATTCCACATCCAGTTCTATCAGTTGGGCAGACATGGCCTCAGTCGGGATAGCCGATCGACTACGCTTCATCATGCAGCATGGCCCCGATGACATTGATCACCCACCGGCATTTCAACGGTTACTTGCCATCCAAGAGCCGATCTATATGGAGTTATGCCTTGAGTTTTTTTAGTACCGTGGCTCTGGATGAGACCTGTTTTGAGTATGGTCGTCCACGGATGATATCTTTTCGCCTGGGTGGCGTGTCACATCACTTTTCCTTACGGCAGTTCGTTGTCATGACACGCTTATACACAGAGTCCGAAGCTGAGCGCCCAGCCTTTGATCTGCTGTCAGCGCACCTCCTGCTGATTTTGATCACACACAGCTATGGGACATGATCGCAGATGGATATTTCACCAACTCTTCTAGGTCCTCTGCATTTAGAGACCCTGTTCTTCGATTGTTTTGGCGTATTTTAGCAGAGACACTTTTTGGCCGAGGGGTTGGTGCTAGTATCGTTTCGCACAATGACTTAGCTGGGATGCATTTATTTCTTAAGGAGGAGCGTCCGGTTCAGGTCGCCTATCTATTAGCAGATTTTCTCAGGCATGCCTCCGGGGTTCGTATTTCGAGTGCTATAATGAGCGGAATTTATATTACCTATTTGCCCGTCAGTTAGGTGTTCTGACTCCTGATCGAGAGGCTCAGCTTACATGTGTATTCACTAAGGGGGTTACACCGATCACACTTCAGACGCTCCGGAACATGAGTTTACTTGATTATCGGGATCACATCCTTCCACCACGTCTCGATCTTGACACAGATTTTGAGTTTGATCCAGAGCCCTCACCTCAGCGCCATGATCGACCCCCTACACCCACCCACCAGACTGACATACCTGGCACGTCCGCCCACTCATCCTCCATTTTCGACCCATCAGCCTCCCCTATGCTTCCGCCGAATTTCACCTTCTCTGATCTTGTCGCATCATATGCTTACGCTTCCGAGCTGCTCCTTCTTCATCAGGCTATGCATACCATCATGACTACCATGGGCATCCGACCACTGCCACCACCTACATATAGCCTTCCTTCTGCTTCGGTCATTGCTCCACATGTTCCTACAGCTATGCCCACCACTTCAGATCAGGAGCAGGTCCCCCACCATTCTTCACCCACCCATTCTCACCACTCACCTACCTCTGTTGACCCACCAACAGTTGAGACCCCATCCACTACATCTACCATCTCTTCTGGTGTCACGGTTATAGTTTTGGATGCTGACCGTATACTTGCGCCTCGTGCTCCTGCACCACGGATATTTTGTCATCGATGCTCCTCCCAGCATTCATCCTCTCCTCCTGCTCTAGCCCGCCAGCAGTGATTTTCACGGGTTCTACAGGATCTATACATATTTGTTAATATTTAGTATTGGTTTTATGTTCATATGTATTCAACACTTTCTATTATATTTTTGAGTAGGATTCATCGTTATATACACACATGTCGTTGCTGATGTATGGTTTCTTTGTGCTTGACTGTGTTTAAGGTGGGACACTGGTAGAGATGCTTGCTGGCAGTAAGTTCAGCTTCATCGTTCAGAGCCGCCTAAGTGCTTTCTTCTTTATCAGGGGAGTTTCTCTAGTTCTAATTTACTCTTACATGTTATATTTGCATGGTTTATGATAGTGAGGACACTGTCAAATTTAAGTGTGGGGTGGGGGTATAAAAATGTCGATTTTGAGCTTTGCATGTTCTTATGAACAATTCATGGCATTTTTGTTTAAAATTGGACCGATTTCAAAAGTTAGTCTCTATTTTTGCATGTTGGACTCTTTTGCAGTATTGTTCTATTTTCTATGCATGCGAAGCTGAGCAAGTGACTTTGAGATTATTTGTTTTGTGGTATCAGGATGTTTGATGTGCATGTCTCGCTTCTTGACTGAAATTGCATGATTAAGCACAAACAACCCTGTCATTCATTTCGTGAGAAATTGAGCCTATCTAGCATTCATATTTAATGCTCATTATTTCTTTTGGTGCGAATTTGTTGGTGTTATCTGGATTAGGGTAGAACTTTTTTGATAAATGCATGCCAAGATCACATCGTTTGAGAATCTAGCACTTATATAAAGGCACAGTTAGGAAACCCTTTTCCCCCGTGACATCCTTACCTGCATTATTTCTCTTAGATTCCCCCTTTTTGAGCCTTGGCCTTTCATTTCAGTGACAACCCACACTATCAGCTAAATAATCCTTTCGTCTTTCGTTTGACCGGAATTGGGATCGTGATTCAGTAGCAAGCTTTAGGGAATTATTCGGGATCATTCGTTTGTTAGTTGGTTTATCCTCTGTGGGCCATGACAATTATGCCTTGTTTTGATAGCATTCGAGTCATGTGTATTTCTCTGCTTTTGTGTTCTTCCTGACTTTCTAGTGTTGTACCGCGGCAATGCTAGTGTAGTTAAGAGAGTTCTTTTTGGGTACAGATTGCATATAGTCGGTGTTTGGAAATTCAGCGCTATAAAAAAAAGAGAAAAAGAAAAAAAAAAAAGAAAGAAGAAAGAAAGAAAAAGAAAAAAAAGAGAAGGCATTGGAATAAGAAAGTGAAACGAATTTTTGTCATTCTGAGCTGCTTTTAGATGTGATAAATCAAACTAGATTATTTGGGTCTCAGTGATTTATTTGGTCCCATTTGGTCCCATGTTGGTTACTCGCTTCTATTGCTTGCTGCTCTATCTTGGATCTCTTTCATTTAATCCACTTTGCCCATACATTTCCCATGCCCTTAGCCTAGCCTTGTTACACCCTATTAAGACCTTTATGTGCTCTATTTTCAAACATTGAGTGATGACGGTGTGATTTACTCTCAAGCATACACTCATATTCTTTTAAGACGTCTGGCATTGAGCGAAATTTGTGAAAACACACGAGCCTATACACTTGAGTGATGAGTGAAATCTGTGAGGTGCTAAGTCGTGTAATTAGGTGGGAAGTCGTTGACATTGTCATTTTATTCTTTTTGCATCTTGTGGTCTCTTTGTTTCTTGCTTTGACTTCAAATTCATAGTTTATGGATCTTTAATGCTATTGAGTCTTGCATGTTTCTAGAGAGTTTATTTTGAATGGAGGCCTAGTTGAAAACATTTTATGTTGCGGTTTGCTTGGGGACAAGCAAAGCTCAAGTGTGGGGTATTTTGATATGTGCATATGTATACATATATTGTATCATTTCCCTTGCATATTGGGTGGTTTTCAGATCGAAATGCGCGAAAACGATACTGATTTTATTAATATTTATGTTTCCTAGGTCAGAAGCCGTTAAATCGATATTGGAACAAAAATCGAGGCCAAAAGAACGAGGAATTGAAGTCCACTTAGCTTCCATGATCAAATTCGGAGATTGGCTGAAAATTGCTCTATGCGGCCGTGTAGCTTTCTTTCACGCGGCCGCGTAATCAGATTTTTACAAGACCATGTAGCCAGGTGGTGTAAGACTAGTCAACACAGCTACGCGGCCGCGTGACTTAACCCTACGTGGCCGCGTAAGAAGCCCATCCCACGAAATTTGTTTTTTAAACCCTAGTTTGCAGCCGAACGGTATAGAATTTGGGAGTTTCAGAGACGATTTTTAGAGCTTTTACTTGAGTTTTTCTTCGATTTTCACAATAGTTAATCATAGATTAGTGGAGGTTCTCGATTTTCTTGGATTCACAAGCTTTCGGCACGATATGATCCACGGTTTTAGAGACGAGTTTCAGAGTTTTTCGTAGCTTTTTCAAGTAATTAATCATAGTTTAGTGAAAGGTTTCGGATTTCCTTGATTTACAAGCATTCGGTTCAAGTTTTGGAATTTACTTTCGCACAGATTGTTACGGATTTGGTACACTCGTTCCTTAAACCTCCTGATTTCGTAATGGTTATTATTTCTTTGAGTTTAATTTCGGTTTTGGATATGACGAGTTAGTAGTTTTCTTGTTCACCCGCTTGGGATGATGGGTTCTATGTATTAAATGGTATATTATTGAATTGATTAATAGGTTTTGGTTTATATTTGTTGGATTCTTGATTATTTCATATTTTCTTGTTAAAAATCAGATTTTTATTAATCTTTTAGCATTGTTTTGCGATAATAAAGTGTTAATTAAATCTGCGTTTTAAAAAGAAAGATGCTTTAAGTGAAAAATTAATAGTCAATTATCTCTTCTAGGCATTGTGTTGCGATAATGATTTGATAGTTGATTGTTAATCTAGCTAGAATTTTATGCATTTGTTGGTTCTTATGCATTGTGTTGCGATAATAGGGTTGACGAATCGTAAACTTTGATTTTTAAAGTGACAAAGTTAATTTGTTGGATTTTGTTGTTAATCGATTATCTTTAGGCATTGTGTTGCGATTATAAGATTTATTGGTTAATATTGGAGTTTTGACGAATTGCTTTGTTTTCATCACGTGGTTATCAAGATTAAATATTTTAACTTGAAGTAATTAATTAATCGATAAATTAAACCAAAATCCGGGCTTAATTGAATTTATAATTGGTTACCAACCGATTTGTTTTTAGTCAGTCAATTCAATCCATCGCCAATTAATCATAGTTTTCTAAATTCCTAGTGGGTGACGCTTTCATAATATAAGAGTTTCGTAAAATTTATCATGGTTCTTTACTTGCTTAAGTTAGATTGATTTGATTTTGCTTTAGTTAGTTTGGTTTGTATAATTTAGTTGTCGTTACTTGCTTGCTTTAGTTGTTTAGTTTAATTTGTGTTTGCTAGAATTAGTTTTTATTTAATTTAAAAAAGCAATAAATTTAGTTTAACTTTTTAATCTTGTGTTACTTAGTTTGATTTAGTTATTCTGTAAATTAATTTTAATTATTGTCTCTAGTTGACAACTTCCTCAGACGTCTAAAATAGCTAAATATTGGTTTAGGTTGTAGTATTTGAGTCTCCGATCTTTATTCCGTTCCCTGAGTTCGATAAATCCTGGGTGATTCTTAAAGCTATATTGCACACGATTGGTACACTGCCAGTTGTGTAATTTATACTTTGGGTTCATTTAGTTATTAAAACCTGAGGTGTGTTTTGCACGCGTCAGAGCTACATCCATGCCAACTCTAAGTACTGGCCACACAGAAGTTCTTTACACAAGTTCGACTGTTGTGACCACTGGAAGTCTACGTGACCCGCTAGTTACTCTTTCCCCGTTTGTTACTGAAACTACGTTGAATCAAGCTTTAAGTGCAGCAGTTGCATGACTGAACAATCATTTGACAGCTCAATTATCAGAAGTAATGTCTCAGATGACAAATATTCATAAGTTTTTAAAGGGCAAGTCTGTGGCTGAAGAAGCGGTGAAGCAAAATGATCAAAATCAGGCTCTTGAAGAGCTAAGAGACTTTTTTTTATGAACAATTTGATGAAATGCGTGAAATAATGATAGATTTGGAGAGCACAGTAATTACAGCCTTAGGCAATTTATCTGAAAGAGTATGTGCTGTAGAACAAACATGTAAGGCTCAAGCTTCAGCTCCAAAGCGTAAGCATAATGAGCAAGACGACGACTCCGATGATGCTCCTCATGAGGGGGAGAAGAGGAGGAAGCTTGATGAGCCAGGAACTGGATTGTTAATGATTACGTATCCCGAGAAAGAGACAGAAACCAAAGAGAAAAGAGAAGGTGAAAGCTCTAAGGATAAACCTGTAGATACTCAAGGTGGGCAGGAATTGATTCTTTATGAAGATGTTCCTGTTCCGTTGAGTATTCAATCAGAGTTCTATAATTTTGACGAATATGATGACTCAGACGATGAAGTTCATGAACAGATCCCGATGATTGAGGATTTAGAGAAAGTGGTGGAGATTGAAGAGTCTGATGATGATGATGTAATTGAATTGACTGACATTGCTGTGAGAGCTGAAAGGATAGAAGAAGAAGAACCATTGGTTCAGGAAATTTTAAAAGATGATATACCTATACCGACGGTTGAAAAGCCTGAGGTTACGGTACAAGTTAAAGAAGAAGAGTTTAAAAGATGATATACCTATTCCACCGGTTGTTACGGAGCTGAATGAAGTAGAGATAATGGATAGGTTCTTCAACGAATATGTCTTAGCAGATGAATCGCAAAGACAACATCAATTGAGGTTTGAAACTCAAAAGATTGTGCAAAGAGAGATTAATGACATTTATTTTATTCTTAATGAGGAAGAAGTGAGCAAGAAGAAGAAAAAGGGGTTAGAGCTTTCATCCAAGAAATCTGCTGAATATACAAGAAAGAGGAACAAGTTGCCATACCTTGAAGATTACTTGGAAAAGAAGATTTTTTGTAAAAGACAAGCTCCGTGTACTTTCCTGAAGCTACTCAGAGTTCTGGAACCTAACAGACCACATTTGGCTAACTATGCTAGTTTCCTACAGAATAAAGCTCAGCGTGTTGTTCAAGTCAGAAGTGAATATAGAATTGTTGATCTGGTCAAGATTGAAAAGGATCGCTTTGTGAAGATTCTTTATCCTACTTTCTCTGTGACAAGATCAGATGGAAACACATACACTTTTAATGAAGCAGACATGTTCTGGATGCACCTAGTTGATATTGAAGATTTATTTGAAGAACTCTGTCAGAACAAAAGGAATGAACATTGTAGGTTTGCGCTGAAGACACTGTTTCATTTTATGCACATTAAACTGGTGCTTATGTCGATGCAAGACCTTCAGATAGGTTTTGAAAGAGGAATGTGAAAGATCAATGTCACTCCACCTAATAGAGTCATCAAGTTTGCTGGAGAGTGAAAAGAATATCAAGTGATTATGGTGAAGCGTCCTGCTGTCATGTACAAAGATAAAGATCAAAAGATGAGAGCCATGAGAAGTATTGAGCTAAACAAGTTTTGTGATGGAACTCTTCAGAAGGTTATGAGTGGGTTGAAAGGCAAGTTGGCTGCTGATAAGAAAAGGAAGACGAAGAAAGGAGCTCTGAGTGCGTATGATAAAAAGCTCATGGTTGAGTTTATTTCAAAGATTGAATGGAGATTGTCCAACAGAAAGAGCGTCAGAAGATTTGAAATGAAGTTGGGACTTTCCAAGTACAGACTGAGTTTATTTCATCAAAGGGAGAGAATGTTAGATCTTATTTTAATTGATGAAATAAAACAAGTCTAGGGTATAAATTGTAAATAGGTCATAGTTTTATTTTGTATTAATAGAAAGTTGACTTTTGTAATTGAAAAATCTGACATATTCATTTTGGGATTTGCACGGAAATCAGTGGGAAGATTCTAGGTCTACAGTGTCGAACATTTTCATTCTCATCTCTATAATCAACATTTTGGATATTCAATCATTCGTAGTTGTTATATTGTGTTCTTAATTGTTTGTGAATGATTGTTGATTAATTATATAGGAATTACACATTTTACATTTAGGAAACTAAAAATCAAAATTATTTGTAGGCTTTTTTAATTTGGAAAATTTAAAATAAGAATATTTTATATCAATATCTCCTTTCAAAAAGTTCAAAATAAAAACGTGTTGAAATTTTTATCATTCGGAAAAAGTATAACCAACATGGTTCGTAGTTGTAACATCCCGGATTTGAGCCTGGTACGTGGATTTAATTTACTGGCTCTTTATTTTAATAATTATTGCGTGTTCCAATTAAATTCCTTTTCGTGGATTAAATGTGTCAAGACAGAGTGATACGTGTCTCCGAGCTAATAATTAGTGGACTATTATAATCATTGAGATCGTGGATTTAATTGGGTCCTAATGATGTTAATTGTGAAAAAGTGATATCGGGTCTGGGTTAATGGGTTCGGGACCGGCCTAAAAGGGGATAATCATATACGTACTTATCTCCTTTCCTATACTTTCATTTCAAGAAAACCCAGAGGTGTGTGTGTGTATTTGGTGTGGAGATCCAGCAAAGAATTGAAGCCAAGATTTGAAATTGAGTGCTATATCTGCTTCCATCTTCCTCCTTATTGTGTTCTTGAAGTGCTTAAGGTAAGGAACTTCAATTTAGGGGTTTTAATTTGTGATTCATACTGTGAAAGTTGTGTAGAGTAGTTACATGTTATAAGGGACTATTGTGTAGTGTTTGTACATGTATTTTCGAAGCTGAAATCGTATGGGGAGGGTTGAATCCTCCTGGGCAGCCATGAAAATCGCAGGTCAAGGTGCAGAGCACCGCTTGGTCGCGGCGCGACCATCAGAGGTCTAGCGGCGCGAGCCGCAGCCTGCAGGAGAATTTCGACTTGAGGCTTATAGGGGAGTCTTGAGTCGTTATGAGGTTGGGTTTCTTCGGGATGGTGTCGGGTTGATTTATTCAGGGTTTTGGGTTTTGATGGGAGTTTAGTGAAGGGATTTCGAGGATCGGTTATTCGTTTAGAAATGTGTTTCGGGTTTGGTTATTTGTGATAATTGTGTTCGGACTTGAGTTGTGTGGTTATTGCGCTTGTGTTAATATGTGGGATCCGTGGCGTTTAGAGGTTCTAGCCGATCACGTGCCGAGCAACATTAGAGTTTCGGGTTTCAATCGAGTTTCGGGTAATCGGTGAGTACTCGAGTCCTTTTTACAACGCACATGCATACTTTCGATTCGTCTATGTGATTGTGATATATACGTGTATGAGATTGTGTTGTAGCGCGCAGGTATGAGTTTCTCTACCCTATACGTGTTATATGTGTTTGAAGTGCAGGTGTCCGCGATATGTGATCGCGCAGGCTGACTGTCCCTAACCAGTCACGAAGTATGAGACTGTATATGTACAGCAATGTTATTGCCAGGTCGCTCATGTGCCTATTGTGAGCTAACCGCTGCTGTGTGCGGCCTGTTAGCTGGGGAACGGCGTCCCCTCCTGAGCAGAGGTACGTGTTATTCATTGAGTTGCATATGTGTGATGAGATATAGGTGTTGTGCGTGTTATGTGTTTTTACCTGCAGTGTCTAACCCTCGCGTACTCACGAGCTGTCCAGCTTATGTTTTCGAGTCATGAGTGTCTCAGGCAGTCATACCGTGGTATCGCAGCAGCAGCAGCCGCCAAAGTAGGGGCCGGGGCAGTTTAGAGTTATGTGTGCTAGTTGTCTTTTGAGATTAGACTTCAGAACAGCTATCTGTGTTTTGTAGTTGATCAGCATTGTATTAGCTATCAGTAATCAGTGTTTAGCAGCTAATTCAGTGTGTATGTATTGTATCAGTATGTGACATGTTGTATGACGACTTATGTGTATTAAAGTTTTAATTAACAGTGTTTTCTGCTAATCCTGTGACATGTGTATCTTGAGATGATTACGATATTGCCACCTGTGTATTGTATTGACGTGGCATTTGTGTGAGAAATGTGGGTGTTACAGCTTGGTATCAGAGCTTGTGGTTTCAGTATTAAGTATCGGTGGATGCTTGAGCTCTTACCGTGTTCAGATCCGTGGGATTCTTCCCTGAGACTGAGTTAAGCGGAATTAACTAACCTAGCTTATTGTATAACGCTGGGTGGTCGATCTTTTATCTTACCTTTGTGATATGTGCAGGTAGTTATGGCAGACCACGGAGAGGGATCAGGGCCCGAGAGACCAGCGGGGGATGAGTATATCCACCGGTCAGAGATGTTAGCGGTTTTGACTGAGTTTTACAGAGAGAGGGATCGGCAGCAGAGATCAGATCCACCGCCAGTTAGTAGTGTCGAGACAGGGGTTGGGGCATCATCTTCTTCTTCTGTGAGGGGTGGGTCCTTTGAGGACTTTATGGCAGGAGTCCCACCTCAGTTCCGAGGCGGTGGTGAGCCGGGTGCGGCTATGGCATGGGAGAGAGAGATCGAGGCGGCCTTTCGAGTCGCCCATGTCGATCCACGTGATATGGTCGGTTATGCGGCCTATTTGTTGAAGGGAGGGGCTTCACAGTGGTGGAAGTCCATTGAGTCTTCGATGACTACTGCAGCAGCTTATGCCATGTCGTGGGACCAGTTTCATGCTATCTTTGAGTTGCAATATATTCCCTGCGACGAGCGCCGGGAAATGGAGCGCCATTTCTTGCATATCCAGCAGGGCAGCATGTCAGTCCAGCAGTATGTAGACCGTTTTAATGAGTATGCTCAGTTCGCACCCCAGCACGTGGATACAGAGGTCCGTAAGGCCGATGCCTTTATCGACGGTTTGAGATCGGATATCCGGGAGTTCGTTGGGCTTCATGATACTCCTACGTTTGCGAGAGCCTTGGAGTTGGCTCGTGTTAGAGAGAGAGAAATTGAGAGGCAGAGGGGTCAGCCTCCATCCCAGAGACAGAGGACAGGGACGTCTGACCAGTCCCATAGCTACTATCGAGAGCCCCAGGATTTTCAGAGAGAGAGACAGCCTGAGCAGCAGCAGAGTCAGGGGCAGGGATCGGGATTCCGTAGAGACAGAGACAGAGGCAGAGACCGTAGGTCCAGGAGATCAGGGCAGTATCAGGGGTCGGGGACGGCCAGTCAGAGTCAGGGGCAGACTTCCCGATATAGTGCTCCCAGCCAGAGTCAGAGCAGCGTGGGGCAGGGGTCCCAGCCATCAGGGAGCCGGGCAGACAGTTCAGCTGGGGAAAGAGACTGTCAGAGATGCCGCCGCCGTCATTCCGGTTCTTGTATGCCGGAGCAGCCCCGATGTTATCGGTGTGGACAATATGGCCACACATCCTTTACATGTACTTCGAGGGATTCCCTGTGCTTCCGCTGTGGGAGGCCAGGCCACGTTGCTAGAGATTGTCCCAATGTGCCGCCAGCTGTACAGGGAGCGAGTACCAGCGGTGCCAGAGCCGAGCCGTCATCATCGAGTCGCCGAGAGCCCAGAGGCCGGGGTAGAGTGTACCAGGCTACGGCAGAGGAGGCACGCGAGTCCACCGATGTTGTTTCCGGTACGTACATCCTGAACGGGCTTAGTGCTTGTATTTTGTTTGATTCTGGAGCAGATCGCTCGTATGTGTCTGTTGTGTTCTGTGCATATTTTTCTGTGTCCCCTACTGTTTTATTTGTGCCGTTAGTGGTTGAGAGGGTAGATGGTAGTATAGCGTTAGTGAGCCGTGTATTTCGAGATTGTGTTTTAGAGATCGATAGTCACCGGTTTTTGATTGATCTTCTGCCAATAGAGATCAGTAGTTTTGATGTGATAGTGGGTATGGATTGGATGACAGCCAGACAGGCCGACATTCTGTGCGCAAAGAAGATGATCCGGATACCCGTTTCAGACGGTGAGACGGTGACAGTGTATGGCGAGAGGCGTCGAGGCGAGATCGGTATTGTTTCGATGGCCAGAGCTCAGAGGTATGTTGCGAAGGGGTGCGAGACCTTTTTGGCTTATGTGGTTGACGCCAGATTGGAGAAGAAGATCCTAGCGGATATACCTGTGATCAGAGAATTCCCTGAGGTATTCCCAGAGGAGTTGCCTGGGTTACCGCCAGATTGTTAGGTCGAGTTCCGTATCGACCTTATCCCTGGAGCGGTGCCTATTGCGAAGACGCCTTATAGGCTGGCACCTACCGAGATGAGAGAGATGATGTCGCAGCTTCAGGAGTTGCTTGATCGTGGATTTATCCGTCTGAGTTTGTCCCCGTGGGGAGCTCCCATGCTATTTGTGAAGAAGAAGGACGATTCTATGCGGATGTGTATTGACTACCGAGAGTTGAATATAGTGACGGTGAAGAACCGTTATCCGCTTCCACGCATCGACGATCTGTTCGACCAGTTGCAGGGATCGAGCTTCTTTTCGAAGATTGATTTGAGATCAGGGTATCATCAGTTGAGAGTTAGAGACGAGGATGTGCCGAAGACTGCATTTCGGACGAGATACGGCCATTATGAGTTTCTTGTGATGCCTTTCGGACTGACTAACGCACCCGCGACATTCATGGATTTGATGAACAGGGTGTGTAGATCTATGTTGGATCGGTTCGTGATTGTTTTTATCGACGACATCTTGATTTATTCGAGGAGTGCCGAGGACCACGACCAGCACTTGCGAGAGATTTTGACTGTGCTGCTAGAGGAGCGACTTTATGCGAAGTTCTCCAAGTGTGAGTTCTGGTTGTGCGAGGTCCAGTTTCTGGGGCATGTCGTGAGTGCTGAGGGTATTTCAGTGGATCCGGCAAAGATAGAGGCCGTCATGGGTTGGGAGCCGCCAAAGACTGTGCCTGAGATCCGCAGCTTTTTGGGACTAGCCGGGTATTATCGCCGCTTCATCCAGGACTTCTCGAGGATTGCCAGGCCGTTGACGAGATTGACACGGCAGTCCGTTCCTTTTGTGTGGTCCGATGAGCAGGAGTCGGCCTTCAGGGAGCTGAAGTCCCGGTTATGTCAGGCTCCGGTGTTAGCATTGCCCGAGGGTACAGAGGATTTCGTGGTCTATTGTGATGCATCAGGTACTGGGTTGGGTAGTGTTCTGATGCAGCGGGGCAAGGTGATAGCGTACGCGTCGCGACAGCTGAAGACCTAGGAGGAGAATCATACCGTGCACGATCTTGAGCTAGACGCGATAGTGTCTGCGTTGAAAATATGGCGTCATTACTTGTACGATTCGCGGTTTGTGGTATATACAGATCACAAGAGTCTTCAGTAGTTGTTCAGTCAGAAGGAGCTGAATATGAGACAGCGGCGCAGCGTCGAGTTACTGAAGTATTATGACTGCGAGATTCAGTATCATCCGGGTAGGGCCAATGTGGTGGCCGATGCGTTGAGCCGCAAGGCGTGCGGTCAGACGGTGGTTTCCCGAGCGGCGAGGCTCGAGGTCACCTCGACTTTTGAGGATAGTTTGAGGATGGCTCAATTAAGGTTTGCGAGCAGAGAATGTGAAGAGAGAGCGGCTTGCGGGACAGCTTGATGGGTTGAGCAGAGATAGCAGAGGTTTATGGGTGTTTCAAGATCGGGTTTGGGTTCCGAGAGTCGGTAATCTGCGGCAGTTGATTCTAGATGAGTCGCACCGATCGAGACTGTCTATCCACCCCGGGAGCACCAAAATGTACCGAGATTTGCGTGAGTTCTACTGGTGGCCTGGGATGAAAAGAGATGTGGGCCGATATGTCGAGGAATGTATGACTTGTCTGCGAGTTAAGGCCGAGCATCAGAAGCCTCACGGGCATCTGCAGCCTCTGGAGATCCCCGAGTGGAAGTGGTATCATATCACGATGGATTTCATCGTCAGACTTCCACGCACGATTCGAGGTAATGACATGATCTGGGTGATAGTAGATCGGTTGACCAGGAGTGCTCACTTTCTAGCAGGTCGGGGCACCATCACTATGGATCAGTTAGCTCGGTTATACATTAATGAGATAGTTTCAAGGCACGACGTTCCGATGTCGATTACGTCCGATAAAGATACGCAGTTTACTTCGAGGTTCTGGCAGAGCTTTCAGCGCGAGTTGGGGACGAGAGTTCAGTTGAGTACAACGTATAGACCTCAGACAGACGGGCAGACAGAGCGGATGAATCAGACTCTTGAGGATATGCTCAGAGCTTGTGCGATCGATTTCAGTGGTAGTTGGGACGTTCATTTGCCGTTAGTCGAATTTGCGTACAACAACAGCTACCGTACCTCCATCAAGATGGCTCCATTTGAGGCACTGTATGGGCGTAAGTGCCTAACCCCGGTGTGTTGGGGCGAGGTCGGCGAGCGACCTATCTGTGGGCCTGAGTTGCTACAGGAGACGAGCGACAAGATGGCGATCATCCGTGAGCGTATGAGAGTGGCACAGAGCCGGCAAAAGAGTTATGCCGATCGTCGTTTGACTGAGCTCGAGTTCAGTGTTGGGGACTGTGTGATGTTAAAAGTATCGCCGTGGAAGGGAGTTATCAGATTCAGACACCGAGGTAAGCTGAGTCCGCGATACATTGGTCCGTTTGAGATTATAGCCAGAGTCCGAGATCAGGCGTATAGATTGAGGTTGCCTCCCGAGTTGGCCGGAGTTCATGATACATTCCATGTGAGTCATCTGAGAAAATGCCTGACCAAAGACGATTAGTACGTGCCGTAATCTGAGATCACCGTGGACGACCATCTGAGATATGTTGAGCAGCCCGAGGCGATTACCGACCGTAAAGTGAAGAGATTGAGGAACAAAGAGATTGCGCTAGTACTCGTTCAGCGGAGGCATCATAAGGGTACTAGTGCCACCTGGGAACCCGAGGCCGATATGAGGAGCCGGTATCCGCAGCTGTTTCAGTCTTCGAGCTAGATTTCAGGACGAAATCTTTTTAAGAGGAGAGGATTTGTAACATCCCGAATTTGAGCCTGGTACGTGGATTTAATTTACTGGCTCTATATTTTAATAATTATTGCGTGTTCCAATTAAATTCCGTTTCGTGGATTAAACGTGTCGAGACCGAGTGATACGTGTCTCCGAGCTAATAATTAGTGGATTATTATAATCATTGAGATCGTGGATTTAATTGGGTCCTAATGATGTTAATTGTGAAAAAGTGATATCGGGTCCGGGTTAATGGGTTCGGGACCGGCCTAAATGGGGATAATCATATACGTACTTATCTCCTTTCCTTTACTTTCATTTCAAGAAATCCCAGAGGTGTGTGTGTGTATTTGGTGTGTAGCTCCAGCAAAGAATTGAAGCCAAGATTTGAAATTGAGTGTTGTATCTGCTTCCATCTTCCTCCTTATTGTGTTCTTGAAGTGCTTAAGGTAAGGAACTTCAATTTAGGGGTTTTAATTTGTGATTCATATTGTGAAAGTTGTGTAGAGTAGTTACATGTTATAAGGGAATATTGTGTAGTGTTTGTACATGTATTTTCGAAGCTGAAATCGTATAGGGAGGGTTGAATCCTCCAGGGCAGCCATGAAAATCGCAGGTCAAGGTGCATAGCACCGCTTGGTCGCGGCGCGACCATCAGAGGTCTAGCGGCGCGAGCCGCAGCCTGCAGGAGAAATTCGACTTGAGGCTTATAGGGGAGTCTTGAGTCGTTATGAGGTTGGTTTTCTTCGGGATGGTGTCGGGTTTATTTATTCAGGGTTTTGGGTTTTGATGGGAGTTTCGTGAAGGGATTTCGAGGATCGATTATTCGTTTAGAAATGTGTTTCAGGTTTGGTTATTTGTGATAATTGTGTTCGGACTTGAGTTGTGTGGTTATTGAGCTTGTGTTAATATGTGGGATCCGTGGCGTTTACAGGTTCTAGCCGATCACGTGCCGAGCCGCATTAGAGTTTCGGGTTTCAATCGAGCTTCGGGTAATCGGTGAGTACTCGAGTCCTTTTTACAACGCACGTGCATACTTTCCAGTCGTCTATGTGATTGTGATATATACGTGTATGAGATTGTGTTGTAGCGCGCAGGTATGAGTTTCTCTACCCTATACGTGTTATATGTGTTTGAAGTGCAGGTGTCCGCGATATGTGATCGTGCATGCTGACTGTCCCTAACCAGTCACGAAGTATGAGACTGTATATGTACAACAATGTTATTGCCAGGTCGCTTCTGTGCCTATTGTGAGCTAACCGTTGCTGTGTGCGGCCTGTTAGCTGGGGAACGGTGTCCCCTCCTGAGCAAAGATACGTGTTATGCATTGAGTTGCATATGTGTGATGAGATATATGTGTTGTGCGTGTTATGTGTATTTACCTACAGTGTCTAACCCTCGCGTACTCACGAGCTGTCCAGCTTATGTTTTCGAGTCCTGTGTGTCTCAGGCAGTCATACCGTGGTATCGCAGCAGCAGCAACCGCCAAAGTAGGTGCCGGGGCAGTTTAGAGTTATGTGTGCTAGTTGTCCTTTGAGATTAGACTTCAGAACAGCTATCTGTATTTTGTACTTGATCAGCATTGTATTAGCTATCAGTAATCAGTGTTTAGCAGCTAATTCAGTGTGTATGTATTGTATCAGTATGTGACATGTTGTATGACGACTTATGTGTATTAAAGTTTTAATTAACAGTGTTTTCCGCTAATCCTGTGACATGTGTATCTTGAGATGATTGTGATATTGTCACCTGTGTATTGTATTGACGTGGCATTTGTGTGAGAAATGTGGGTGTTACAGTAGTTTTTCATTAAAAATACTTAATCAAAATAATTAAATTCCAAATGGTTAGAAAATATCAAAAATCGAAATGGTTTGTCGCCTTTTAATAAAAAGAACTAAAAATTAGAATGATTCATTTTTTTATCGTTATTTGATTAAAATCTGAATAGTTCTTTTATTTCTATTGATCAAAATATCTAAAATCGAATTAGTTCAATTTTTTTAATCTAATAAATTAAAATCCGAATGACATATTGTTTTTTATCGTTGTTTAATTAAAATCGGAATGGTTCATTAACTTGTTTTTAAAAATCGGCAAATCATTCTAGTTTTTTAAATCTTTAAGATGGTTCGTTGTTTTTTAACAAAATGAAGAATCATTCAGATTTTAAGTTTTTTGTTAAAAAACGGCGAACCATTCATATTTTTGATTTTTCAAACAAAAAAACCGTTCCGATTTTAAATAAAATGACGATAAAAAAATTATGTATCGTTCCGATTTTAATTTATTAGATAAAAAATGACGAATCATTCTGATTTTAATTATTTTGATCAAAAAATATTGAGCCAATACAACTTTTGATTTTTTTTCAAATAGAAAAACTATTCAGATTTTAAATAAACGACGATAAAAAAATGAATCATTCCGATTTTAGTTTTTTTGATCAAATATTGACGAAACATTTAGAATTTAATTTTTTGATTAAAAAGCGACAAACCATTTCGATTTTTGATGTTTGTTAACCATTTGGAATTTAATTATTTTGATTAAGTATTTTCAATGAAAAACTACAAACTATTTTTTATTATATTTTTTCGAATGACAAAAATTTCAACACGTTTTTATTTTGATTTTGTTTGAATGACGAAAAGAAAAAAAAATATTCTTATTTTAAATTTTCCGAACGAAAAAAATACAACTAATTTTGATTTTTAGTTTTCCTAAATGGAAAAAAGAACAGAGAAAGAATCAGATTTTCAATAACCAACTGGAATAAACAGAACCAGATCTATCATGTAATAATGTTAAAATAATAATTATAGTGATATAAAAAAAGGGGTAAATTACAATTTTCGTCCATGTGGTTATATCAAAATTATGGTTACCGTCCTTTTCACGGTAAAACTACAATTACTGTACTTATAGTCAAAGTTTTGTTTTGCTTTTGGTCCCTTTCTCCAATAATTTTTTAGAAATGATAATTTTACCCTTTGATTTTGTTTCATTATTGGTCCCTAATCAAAATATTTCATTTTCTTAATGATTTATTATTCTTTTATTATTTATTTAATATATTATCATATTGTTACTATTAAAATTTAACCGAAGTAATAAAATATTTAATATGTTTTATTTTCATTAATTATTTGACATTATTATTTCTATTTCTATAATTTATATTATTATTATTATTATTATTATTATTATTATTATTATTATTATTATTATTATTATTATTATTATTATTATTATTATTATTATTTTGTAGTTTAAGTATTTATATTAATAAGTTGTAGTAATAGAAAATAACTTGTATATAACTAAATTTAATTTATTGTATTGTTGTTAATTATTGTTATTAATATTAATATTATTGTTCTTACATATAAATTTTTAATATATATTGAACTATCTATATATTTATCTTTTTAAAAGGGTATTTATTTATTATATTACTTTTCATTTAAAAGTTTTTAACTATTTATACATTTAATTTATTTATTTTTTGTCTCTACCTTATATTACTTTATATAAATACTTATAAATTTAATCTATTTTTTGTCCAAATTTATACATATATGTATTTATTTTTATATTTTATATATCTTAATTTTTTATATTCCTATAAACATTATATGTTAATAACGAAATATATTATTTAACATGTATTTCATTCTAATTTATTTATTTCATAAATTTAATAGTCATATAAATTACATATGTTAAATGTATTAATCCATTGACCATAATAAAAACTTCATACGAAGTTATATAAAATTTAACAAAATAATTTAATTTATACATATAATATGTCAATTCTATATATTTTTTTAAGTTTAATAACTTTTAAACATATGCGCTTTATATACATATAAAAAATTTTAGTTTAAAAAAATTATATATTTCATGAAATATATATGTATATATATATATACATATTATATATATATATATATATATACATATTATATATATATATATATATATATATACATATTATATATATATATATATATACATATTATATATATATATATATATACATATTATATATATATATATATATATATATATACAGATTCAGGTTCAAAAAGGTACCTCTCGAAATCAAGTGCACCCGAAGGTACCAACCTTAAAAAACTTTTTTTAAATTTTTTTCACATAACCATGTTTAATTTAATGTTATACACATGATATATGAATTTCACATACATTCACACTTTCTGTGTCTTTAAAAATTATGTGAATGCTCAATGCATATTAAATTGAATGGTCATCCATGTGAATGGTCATTTCACACCGTGTGAATGGTGTGAATGACCATTCACATGATCTTTTTTTACCATTCACAAGATTTATGATGTTACTTCTTTTGAAAAAAAGTCTTATAATGTTGTCTTATATATGTCTATTAAAAAAAATATATGTGAATGATCATTCACATTAGGGTACGCTGGGTACGCTGGAATCTTATAGGTACGCTGATGAACCTGATTCTATATATATATATATATACATATATATATATATATATATATATATATATATATATATATATATATATATATATATATATATATATATATATATATATATATATATATATATATATATATATATATGTATATATATATGTATGTATATATATATATATGTATATAGGGTCGGGATCCATGGAAAACCATCTTTGACTGGAATACTGGAAAACCATTCCCAACCAATCATTTTCATTAATTTTGTATAATAAAAAAAAAAGAAAAATATGATTAATTAATTAATGATAAAATACCATCAGGGGTATTATGGGTATAGCTTTTTCTCAATCAAATAACTGAGTACAATCCCGGATTATTCTCCCCTTCCGTTTCTTCCAAGTTGATACAGCGGCCTCCCTAATTTCTCTGGCAACCAGTTGAACCACCGAAGACAAACGAAAGATTCTGGAGCGGTGAAGTCAACGACCGAAGAAACCTCCATTTTTGTGTTCTTCTGAATCACCATTACTGAACATCAGAGGTTAGTGAACATGTTCGAAACCCATTAACACTCCCTGTTGCTCGATTAGAGTACCGATTTCTATTACGGTGTGTTCCATCATGTATGCACATTTTTATTATTTTTTTCTAGTTCCTTATTCGTCAATGATCTTGTATTCTGATTATACTTGTGCAAATGAGATTTTTCGAATGTCTTATAATGGTTGCCTTATTTCGGTATTTTAGGGTTTTTGATTGTTAAAGTCTTCCAATACGATAATGTGTGAAAAGGTTTGAATACTGCAAGTTGTTTATTTTAGTGTTAATTTTGTGTTACATGTTCAATATGGATTTGCGTTTGAACATGTTCAAAGTGCAAAAGAATGGTTGTCCTTAATGTTGCCTGATTTTGGGAATTAGGGTTATGTTACTTAACATAGTCCGTGTTGTATATGCGTTTTGTGTTTTGAGGTCTATGTTGTTGTAAATATGTATTCCCGTAATATAATCAGCACCTTTATAATCTTTATCAAATCCCAAGAAGAACAAAGCTCAATAATTGAGAAATGATGAAGAAAAGACAATAAGAATGTAGAGAGAATATGTGAAAATGGCGGCTGCTCTTTGTATTCAATATTCAACCGTGTATTTCAATAAAGTAACCCTAGGAGCATTTATAGCTCCAATTAATTACCTATGGGGCATTGACACAAATGGCCCCTAGACTTTTAGAAGGAAATAAAATACAAGGAAACAACTACAAAGTTAAATGCTAAGAAATTAATTATTACAAAATAACTCCCTATGATCGAAATTAAATGTCTAACAATCTCCCCCTTTTCGATCATTGAGGAGGTCCTGGAACTCTGGCATGATCTGTTGATTCTCGGAGTCCAAGGATGACGTCGAAGCGTATGGTCACTTGTCTCATATGTAGCCGTTCAATTTGTTCAGGAGGTCAATGTCGCTGAGGGTATCCTGTATCTCCTTTGGTGAGCATCTTTGTTCAGGATCTGGTTGAGCATCAAAATCTTGTACTTTCTGTGTTAGTGCAGCTCGAAGCAATCGGAGTGTACCATCGGAGTAACATGGAAGATCCTCAAAGCGCATGAACCTTTTGAAGCCCTTCTGATTGACAAAAATGACACCCGGGCCTCCTCTAAAGATAACTCTGTATGCCGGGTGATGGGCTAGGAGGAAGCTGTCCTGTTCTGGTGCTCGTAGGCCCACTTTAACCAACACGCTCTCGATCGCCATCTGGATGTCTCTTAGGCACATAATGATCGAGCGGCGGTTCATGCTTCGAACTAGGGCACCTACAGCAGTCATGTGGGTCATACGTTTTCTGATGCGATTTTTCAGGCAGTTGTGTAAAAACTCAACGTCGTCGGCCATTATGAAGTCTAGGTCATTCTCAAAGATGTCATCAGCCGTGCCATCTTCTCTTTCTACTTGAAAGGAAGGATAGTAGACTTTGGCTCTTTTGCACATTGTTATGGTTCGGAGTTTCTTTATCTTCGATTTCGAGACCTTTGACCTTCTTTCCCGGAGCATTAGTTGATAGTATTCGACCTGTTCAGCTTTGGTTACATTTGTAAGTTCCATAAGTAGATGTCTGCTGAAGGATCTAGGCTTCTTTCTGAATACCATTTTGAATCTTTCTTCTAAGTACGGGTTCTGAAACTGCTCCGAGGGAAACTTCTGTAAGAATTCTTTAAGGCCCTGAACGGGGGGTTCTTCGATTTCATCCTTTTTAGCTTCAAGAAGCTTTATGATTGTCCCCCGCCGTTCTTGTCGAATTTTGTCCTTTTCTTCTTGAGGCAGTTTTTGAACTTCACCTTTTGAATACTGACCGACCCAGAATATGTCATCTTTTCTAAATATACCAGGTCCTTCTGGAGTTTCATCAAAGCAATCGACCCTTTTGGTTTGAGAAGGACCTGGTTGTTCGGTTTGTTGGATTGGAGGAGGGCTTGGGGATCTTGGAGGGCTTAGGACAATATGGGATTCTTTGAGTGACTGGGGAGCTTGAATAGATGAAAGAATTTCTTCTTGAGGGGCTGGTGGTGGTGAGTTTAGGAAGTCAAAGGAAGAGGATGAAGATTTTTTCGTTGGAGATTCGGGTTCAGGCTTAGGAATTATTAAGGGTTCGCTGTCGTCAATATCGGAATCTGAATCAGATACCAATATGAGTTCAACTTTCTCATGAGCTTCCTTGAATTCTACCATAGCTGTCATCGGATCCAGTGGAGCTGGACCCTCGACCATGGGTTCGTCTTCTATCAATAAGTGTTCCTGAGCCTCCTGCCTCTTTTCCCCTGACCCCTGAAACTCTGTCCCTTCGGTGGTCTCTGCTCCCCCTATTAACATCATGGGGTCCTCATACTGAACTTTCTGCCTTTTCTCCCCCTCATGACGATCAGGGTCGTCCCGATCGTCATGCTTTCTTTTTGGGGCCTCTGCTTGAGGGCGGCACTGGAGTTCGATTACTGCCGACTCGAGGCGGTCCATTCTGGAATTAATATGCTCTTGGACTTGAAAAATTACATCAGGTAAGCGCATCGATCTTGTCCGAGAGCTCTGCCAGTTGGTTTTGGACTGAATGGGATCCTGGTGGAGGGCCAGCTTCGGAAGCGACACCCTTACCCTTTATGAGTGAAAGTAGGGCGGTGTGACGTTCCTCGGCAGCCTCCTCTTGGGCGTCCAGGTCAGCCCGGGTAACCACTCCGGCAGCACGTAGAGCTGCCGTTAACATCTCCAAGTTGATAGGGAGATGGCCGGAAGTGGATGGCGTTGATTGAGCCACTCCCGGTCTTCCTTCCGTCATTTCTGGCTCCTGTATAGGACGCTCAGATCCGGAAGTTTGAGGAGCTGCCACGGAGGCAGCTCTTGGGGATGCCACGGAGGCATCGTGCGGTGTTTTTATATGAGAGGATGGAATCGTGAAAGAAGGAAGTGCGGTCACATGGGGAGGAGTGTGACCTCTTTCAACACCGCCACCCTCCGAATGAGAGGGCGATGGTGTATGTGCTATTACCCCGTGGAATGAAGTGGTCTCCCTTTGAGGGGAAACCAAGTGGGTGGTGGTGGTTATTTCGACCGTTGGACTGACGGTCTTTTGATGGGGAGTCCGGTTGATTGGGCTTAGTTCACCCTTAGACTGCATACTTATCGCTCGCACGACAGAGATGGTTCTTTCTGAATCCGCCGTATCTGCCGCCTCACCACCTGCTTCCTCCCTCACTAACACAGGCTCCCCCTTACCGATTCCCAAGGATTGTTGAACGTCTACCCGAGCTCCCTCATTCTCACTCATGCTCGCCTCACCTTCGGATTGGCTAGTCTCAGTCGGTTCTGACTGAGACTCATCCGGATAACACTCTTGAATATATGCCCTAACCCGTTCCAACCCCCTTGACCTCATTAGCAGAGATAGAGGAATTTTCATTATTGGCACTGTAGGGGCCCCCTTTGGCAGAGTTAGCTTTTGAATTGCCACAGTTGGGTAGACGTCTGCCTCTGGACGTTCGTGGATATCGTCATCATTGTCCATGGCGTACTGGATGATGAGCTGCAGAAACCGCTGTAGAGGTATGTATTTTCTGCCTTTCTTGGTTCCCCTCTCCACGTGGACTCTTCTTAATTCCTCGAAAAGGAAAGCAGCATAATCCACATGTCGGTCAAAGGCAAAGCCGGTGAACATGGCTAGTACCTGAGCCGAGGCGGATTCGTGGCCGGAGTGCTTTGCGGTGAAGCACTTGTTGATTACATCAAAGAGGATCCGCCAGTGAGATTGAAGATTTTTGGTGCGGAAATCTGAGGGTTTGGAAAGAGGGCCATCATAACCCAGTGTTTGGATTTCAGCTAGGGTTTCGGTGATGGATGGGTTGGGATCAAAAATGTTCGCGGGTTGGTAGGTAGAATTCGGCGGGTAGGTGAAGGATATGGCGTATGGCGGATATGGTGAGTTTGACTGGAACACAGTCGATGGTGGATGTAAAGTGGGGTTCAGTGTCAGGAAAGTATTGCAACCTGTTCCAGAATTGTTGAAGGTAAATCTGGGGAACAACAATTGCGGTGGATAAGGCGTAATAGATGGGGTGGAGAGTGAGGATGTCAAATGCGAGGGTTTGGGGTTCCTTGGTGAGGATGAAAACGTCGAGCTGCTAGTTGTGTGGAATAAACTCGACAAACTCGGCGTTGGGGAGGATGGATTGTTCTGGGAGTTGGGCGTTATTATTTGGGATGGGAGGATGGGGTATGGTAAGATTGACTGCCGGTTCCATCATCCTGCAAAGGTGCATCAGAGTTAGAATAATAAGACTTAAAATGATAAGGCATTGATGTGAAGTCTAGATTAGTGTTAAATAGAAACTGCCTGATCTGTTTAGCATCGGGTCTTTATTAGTAGAATAAAATTCTACTAATAAAGTCCAAAGTCAATCGTTAAGAGACCGATTTTAGATCAGACATTTTCACTCGAACACTAGTCCTAACTCTAATCAATGGTGCACCGTGATGAAATTATTTTTGTAATTTTTTAATTTATAGTGAAAATGCAAAAATGGAAAAATAATTAAAAATGCTAAGTATTGGATTTCGGATGGTCCGAATTCGGATGAACAGTGTCATCGAATTCGGATCATGTCGAAATCCGGATGATGCATTAAATAGTACGTTTGAGTCCGAATTCGGATGGGGTGACATGATGGACCGAATTCGGATGTCGTCCGAAATGCATGAAAGTGGTGATGTGGGTGGGCGGTGGTCCGAATTCGGGTGATGCATGAGCATGGTCCGAATTCGGATGTGGTGCGGATGGAAATGTTATGTATGCAATGAAGACAAAAGATCGAATCCGGATGGAGCTCAAATTCGGATGAGGACCGAATTCGGATCCCATCCGAGTTCGGATGAACACGACAGAAACACTTAGGCTTAAATGTAATTTTTTTTTTTTTGAAACATGTGAAGGATCGAATTCGGATCAACAGAGATCCGAGTTCTGATCATCAGTCGTCCGAATTCGGATCTACAGTGGTCCGAAATCGGTTTAGTTATTTTGAAAATTAGCCTAAGAGGGACATCCGAATTCGGTTGGTGGTCCGAATTCGGACGTCCGAAGATGCATGCAGCAGTTAATGTGTTCATGCAAAGTAAACGTGAACAGTTAAAAGTTAATAAAAATGCATGAAATTACAGATCCTAGACTAAAAATGCATAATGAACATTTTATCTAACTATAAGTACGTAAAAAGAACACATTAAAGTACCTAAAACTAGCAAAAACCGATAAGAAAAAATGAGGAAAAAATGAGAATCAAACACATAAATAGGAAGTGATAAACTAAAATAAAGTTAAAAAGAGGTTACCTGATGATGCCGAAGGTGCATGAAGCAAGAAAAATGAAGAAAACCGAAGATCAAAAAGCTTGAAGTGGTAGAAATGGTGGTTTGGCAGTGGTAAGGCGTTGGTGGAGAGGAAGAAAGAGAAGGAGAAATAGCTTGAGGAAGAAGATATGTGAGAAGATGGGTGTGGACCTTTGACCCGCCGGTATTTAAAGCCAGCCGGGTCGGGTTGGCCTTCAAGATCCGCGCCCCACCTTGGAAATGGGCCGGCGGATTTAACCTCACCACACACACAAAAGAAATATCAAGACTATTGGGCTTTAAAAAAAATTGAAATAAGATTTAAAAAAAATAGCCCAAATTATTACATTTTTTTGTGTTTTTCTTTGAAACAAAAATAAAATATTTTGGTATTTTCTTTTAGTGTTTAAGTTAAGACAAGAATAAAATAAAATAAAATAAGATAAACTAAAATATTTTTGGCTTTTTGAAAAATTTGAACAATTAAAATCTTTTTGGGATTTTCTGAACTATTAAGTTAAACTTAAAAATAAACTAAAATATAACCAACCCAAAATTTAAAAATTTAACTACAAGAAATTAAAAAGAAACAAAGAATTATAAAACTTAAAATCCTAACTATACTCCCCCTCAAATAAATACCGGTTCTTTTCCCTTTGTTTTTCGGATAAAGCTCGTCAACCCTTTTTAGCCTTAAAAATACAGACAAACCTGGATATTGTTTGCGTCCCACTCCGTGATGAACAATTCACATAGAAATTTATCAGGATCATTAATTATTAAAAATGTACACAGATAAGGAAATATTGAGTTTCAATTTTGTGACACAATCCTTAAATTTAAATAACAGATATTTTCTAAAATAAAGGAATTTCAATCACGATAGATTGAAATAGAATTATTTAAGACAATATCTGATATTTAATTGGAAGGCGGATTCAACATGCCGATATGGGATACTAAAAACTGAAAACGAGGTTCGTCTAAAGCTTTAGTAAATATATCCGCAAGTTGATATTCCGTGCCAACAAAATACAACTCAATGGTTCCCTTTTCTACGTGATCTTTAATAAAATGATACCTGATATCTATGTGTTTTGTTCGAGAGTGCTGCACGGGATTGCAAGAGATGGCAATTGCACTTTGAGAATCACAGTAAATTAGGATATTGGTGAGTGAGAATCCATAATCACGTAATTGTGTTCTCATCCACAGCACTTGAGAGCAACAGCTTGCAGCTGCTACATACTCAGCCTCAGCTGTGGATGTGGAAACACAGTTCTGCTTTTTGGAAGACCAACTCACCGGTCTATCTCCTAAAAACTGTATTCCTCCCGACGTGTTTTTTCTGTCAACTCTACAACCTGCAAAATCAGCATCTGAAAAAGCGGTAAGATTGAAATCGGTTCCCTTTGGATACCATAGACCAAGTTCGGGTGTACCCTTAAGATAACGAAAAATGCGTTTTACCGCAGTTAGGTGTGATTCTTTTGGGTCGGCCTGAAATCTAGCACAAAGACATGTTGAAAACATTATATCCGGCCTACTAGCACTCAAGTACAGTAAGGATCCTATCATTCCTCTGTAAGTGGTATTATCGACACTTTTCCCAGAAGGATCGGTGTCTAACTTACAGTTGGAGGCCATGGGAGTTGCGATACTCGTGCAAGAGTCTAACTTATACTTCTTGAGAATGTCAACAGTATATTTCGACTGGTTCACAAAAATCCCATCCTCAAGTTGTTTGACTTGTAATCCGAGGAAAAAGTTCATTTCCCCCATCATACTCATCTCGAACCTGGACTCCATTAGGGCTGAAAAATCCTTACAAAAATTACTGTCAGTAGATCCAAATATAATGTCGTCGACATATATTTGTACTAGCATTATATGTGGGCCTTCCCTTTTAGTGAACAGAGTTGTGTCCACCACACCTTTATAGAAACCGACAGAAATAAGGAAATTGGAAAGACTATCATACCATGCTCGAGGTGCTTGTTTTAGACCATAGAGGGCTTTATCTAGAAAATAAACATGGTCAGGTTTATGTGCGTCAACAAAGCCTTGTGGTTGTTCAACATACACCTCCTCGTTAAGTTCACCGTTTAGAAAGTCAGTCTTGACGTCCATTTGGTACACTTTGAAATCTTTGTGTGCCGCGTACGCCAAGAAGATTCTGATTGCTTCGATCCGTGCAACTGGAGCGAAGGTCTCGTCATAATCTATCCCTTCTTGTTGTCGGTAGCCTTTGGCAACAATTATTGCTTTATTCATTATCACAATGCCGTTTTCATCTCGTTTGTTCTTAAAGATCCACTTTGTTCCGATCACTGTACGGTCCTTTGGTTTGGGAACTAACCGCCATACTCTTAGCTGTTCAAACTGGTTGAGTTCCTCTTGCATTGCAACTATCCAATCTGGATCTGTCAGGGCTTTATCCACACGAGCGGGCTCTATCATACTAAGGAACGATGCGAAGAGGCATTCATTGGCAGACGCCCTGCGAGTTTGGACTCCTGTTGACACATCACCAATGATTTGATCTGTTGGGTGACTTCGGGTCCATTTAATCTCGTGTGGAAGGGGTGCTCGGAATGGAACCTCAGTGGTTAACGTGGGGATGGATGAAGATTCATGGTCAATGGTTTCAAATGATGGTACCACTGATTCCGGAAGGAAGGATGGTTGGTATTATATGTGAGGGTATTATAGGAGTAGATTCAACTGCGGATGTGTCGGTGGATGATGTAGATGGATGAGGGTATGTTGATGAAGATGGAGCGGAGAAACTTTGTGGCGCAGTTGAACTGGAAGGATCACCTACATTATTGACAACATTAGACACACTAGCGTTAGGACCGAAAAATTCAACATAAAAAGGATCAAACAAATTAACCAAATCAGAAGAAGAAAAAGAAATGGGATTATTGGAAGAGCCTCCAGGCATTTGAGTAATGCGAGGTCCTGATTGATCAACTTCGGGTGCCAGTTCAGCCAACTCATCAAATGTGACATGCACACTTTCATTGACTGTTCTGGTTCGGGTGTTGAATGCGCGATACGCCTTCGAGTTGGATGAGTATCCAATGAAGATCGCTTCATCCGCCTTTTCGTTAAACTTCCCGAGGTTGTCTTTGTCGTTCAGCACATAGCACCTGCAACCAAATACACGTAAGTACTTGATAAATGGTACTTTATTCAAAAAGAGTTGGTAAGGAGTTTTGTTAAAGCGCTTATGGATGATGGAGCGATTTTGTGTATAGCATGATGTTGATACGGCTTCGGCCCACAAGAATGGAGGTAGCTTCGAGTATGTGAGCATTGTACGAGCGGCTTCCACAAGCGTACGGTTACGCCTTTCCACGACCCCATTTTGTTGAGGTGTTCGAGCAGCAGAGTATTGATGCTGAATACATTTGGATCGAAGGAAGCCCTCAACTACCGAGTTCTTGAACTCCGTGCCGTTATCTGATCTGATTGATTGCACTGACAGCTGCTGTTGGGTCTCGACACTCTTGATAAAATCTATGATTTCTTGAGCTGTATCGTCCTTGGAACGCAAGAACCTGACCCAGGTGTATCGTGAATAGTCATCAACGATAACCAGCACATATCGTTTCCTGTTTATGCTTTGAGTCCGCATCGGTCCGCATAAATCCAACTTTTTTTTGATGGTTCGGGCTTTGGTTTGTCAGATGATCTTTTCATCTTCCCTTTCTCACAAGCTCCACACAGATGGTCGTTTTCATAGCGCAATTCAGGAAGACCTTTAACCAATTGTTTCGCAGCCAGCTTGTTGATATTATCAAAGTTCAAATGGGATAATCTTCGATGCCACAACCAAGAGTCTTTTGAAGAGGCTTTTGATAATAGGCAAATGTTATCCTTCACTATTAGCTTGGCTACGTCAATGGTGTAGAGGTTAGAGTTTCGGGAACCTGTTAGGATTTCTTTTCCATCCATACTCTTTACACTGCAGTTCTTAGCTCTAAAAGTTACCTCTAGTCCTTTGTCACAGAGCTGTCCTATGCTAAAAAGATTATGTGATAACCCCTCAACATAGTCAACGTCCTTGATGACCAGATTATTTAGAACTAAGTCCCCATATCATTTGATATGAGCCTGATGGTTGTTCCCGAATTTTACCGTTCCGCAATACTGTTCAACTACGTTGGACAGCAGTTCTCTTCTTCCCATCATATGCTTGGAGCAACCCGAATCCATATACCAAATGGACTTAGCCTGAAAAACACATAAATTCATATAATGAAAAACTATATGCATTCAAACACATCCATTTATTAATTCACAATCAAACCGTGTTCTGAACCGAGATGTTCAGAAAACATGATGAGTTAAGACCGGCACCTGGGCTGTGTGCACAGAAGCCAAACGTGTCGGTTTAAGCACAACCGACAAGCAAAAGAACGGGTCCTAGTCTATGGTAACTAGAAGCCATTTCTTTAAAGAACGGGTCTTGATCAGAAGTAACCAAGAACCATCTGCATAAAGATCACACAACTTTGGGTACCCACCTCAATATGGGTGCCTTTTTGTTAGGAGTTCCAGATTTATATGGCACGTGTACAGTTTTAGGAACCCATTTAGCATTTGTGTGTGGTCCAGATGCATAACCGTTTGGAATCATTGAAGATTGGATTTATTGGGCTTTAGAACCTTAGGCGCTGAAATTGCCTTTGGTTTTTCTCTTTTTGAGACCTTTTTGACCGTTGCTTTGGTTTTGGGCCTTGGCAACGGACAAGTCCCAATTTTATTTGAGGCCGATGATGCAACATTTTTTGTTTTCTTTTTCCGAATTCGTTTAACAGGATATGGCACGAAAGCATTCATTTCAGGAACCTGTCGTCTATAGCGAGTTGGACATAGATTAAATAAATCACTGAAAGAGTACTTTAAAGGAACAACAGAATTCGGTACATCATTACATGCAATGTCACACACATTGTTACACAAATTGTCTTTAGAGATTACAGACATCCTATCTCTAGTAACAAATTCATTTCGCATTAAAGCCTTCTTCACAAAAAAACTCGTAAAATCCAGCATGGTGGTTTTTGGAACTCTTCTTATATGATCTGTAGGAACAAAACGATTAGAGTCAGTAAGCATGGAGGATTTAGACTGGACAGAATTTTCTTTTTGTTGGTGAGTGGGTTTCTTAAAAGACTTGGATTTGATCTGAGTCTTTTTAGAAACCTCATTTTTAAAAGGTTTTGAACACTCACCTTTATAAATGACAGAAGAAGTTTCAGCTTTGGCCTTACCTTTATTTGATGACACATATGAAATTTTTGTGGAATGAGAAACTGTTTGTTCTTTTTAAAAATCTTTCAATTTTTGTGAAACCATTTCAAAATTTTCTCGGTAGACAGTTACTTCCACAGATTGTTGAAAAGATTGATTTACCAATTCTTCTTCGCTCTTAAGAAGAGCATCTTGTAGATCAAGAGCTTTCTTTTGAGACGACTTCAATTCCTTTTCTAAAACAGTGATTTGTTGTTGAAGAACTTTTGCAGGAATATAAAGTTGAGGAGTTGATATTACGGTTTCTGTTTTCAATTCAGCTTCTGAATAAGTTGACAAGAAGTCTTCCTCTAAAGTGGGTACTCTAGAAGAATAACTCTCGTTAAGTTCTTCATATTGAAAAGAAATTTCTTTTTCTTTGTGTGCAACGCGTTTCCATTTTCTTGGTTTAAAACTTCTTTTGATGACTCAAAAAAGAAAGATTTAAGACCGGCTCCCATATAATTCATGTCATAAAATACAGGTAAAACATTTAGTGCTTTTTCCAAATATTTAGGATTTTTAAAACCGATTCCTTGTTTAGAATGGTAAAACCTAGTTTCTTTGGGCTGATTTAAGTGGATAGTTTGTTCTGTTTGACCCCTTTTTAAAAATGCATCGTCAAGGGTCTTTATTCGTGAGTACAAACTTATCCTTTCTTCTTCAATCATTTTATATTTTTCTAAACTGTCTATATTTTCCATATTTACCGCATCTAACTGTTTTGTAAGTACAGAAATTTCTTCTTTTAATGAGAGTTTTTCTTTTGATAACGTTTCCATGCAAGATTCAAGATATATATTCCTGTCCAGAACATCCACTTTTTCTATTAACATCTGTTTTATAACATTGTGATTAGTTAACCACTTTGAATGATATAATTCAGATGACTCTTTTAATGTTTGAGCTTGATGTTCAGCCTGTACACACTTTGCAGTTTCAGCATTTAATCTAGCTTGAAGATCAAGAATATGTGTGTGCAGTGTACATTCATTATCTACAAATAAATTATTTACATGTGCAGGAATGTAACAGGTATATACCTCATTTGTCTCAGAACCGGATGTAAAGCATTCGGGATCGTTGGTTGTGGTCATCAGACATGCTGGTGGATTTTTCAATGTCTCCCCCTCAAGAGCATGATCTGAATTTTCAGCAGTGGAAACAGCACAGTTCTCCAACCCAATACGATCAACCATGTAATAGTTCTTGCCCTTGTCATCCTCCTTGTTGGTATCTTCAGCATCCCAGTAATCTTCCTGGGCGACGAGGGCCAGCGCATCGGTTCTTTTCTTGGCGGCCTCCAGCTTTCTCTCGTAGTAGCCGACGTCTCTGTCAAAATTATTCTTGCACTCCCGAGCAAAGTGGCCCGGTTTACCACACTTGTAACAGAGACGCTCATCCGCGGCCTTCGGCTCGTCTGCTCTCGGCCGTTCATCTCTTCTCTCCGCCGGCCGCTTATCGGCGCGGCGATGTTCTCTACTGTCATCTCTCCTTCTGTCCCTTCTTTAGGCTCTCTCCTCTCATCTCGGCGGTCATCCCTACGATCATCCCGTCGACCGTCCCGCCACTCATGGTCCCGCCTGTCGTCCGTTCGATCATCGCGCCTATCGTCTCGCCTTTCATAACGACGATCATCTCGATAGTCGCGTCTATCGTCATACCTCCTCTCATCGCGATCATCCCTTCGGTAATCGTCCCTGCGATAATCATTGCGTCGTTCATCCCTTCTATCATTAGAGTACCTCCGCGGACCGGTGTCATAACGGAGTTGATTGTTAGTCTTGTTGGAAAACCGTCGTTGTTGGAGACGGTTGGTCCACAAGGCTATTTGTTCCTGTATAGAAGCTTCTTCCTCATCAAATACCTCTCGTGGAGGAGAAGCATACATGCACTGCAATGACGATGAACCTGGAGCAAAGGATGGTGTCGGAATATTCGTGTTGGTGATCAAGGCGAGTGAATCATTGGGTTTCAATCCGGTGTTGGCTGACAGCAGTAGAGAGGCCAATTGATTCGCCATCAGCTTTTGTTGATCTACATCCCCTTGATACTTCTTTAGCTCCTTAAAGACGACGTTGATGGATACCTCAGGAATGTTCAGGACTCGTTTCGTGGCCCGACAAGCAAGCTGCCACTCAGGGGCTAGGGCTGCAAAGAACTGGATATTGATGTCATCCCTGTCCTTCTTGATGTGCAGTTTATTCAATTCATTTAGGACCGCACAAAACCTGGTAAACGTAGCTTGCAGAGATTCCCCATCTTTGGCTCGGAATTCTGTAAACTTAGCCTTTGCCTCCTCAATCTTGGCACGATTATCGAGATCTGCCCCCAGCATCTGGACTTCCAATTCGTCCCACATTTCCTTGGCAGACATTTTGCTGTCTACGCCAACCGGAATATCAGTGGGGAGGGCCTGATAGATTAAGTATTTTGCCCTCTTATCGGCATGCTGTCTGTCTCTCTCGGCGTCATTGGCCGGTTCTCGTTCAACTTTTGAGGCTAAGACAGGGGGGTCAGCCTCAGGTCGGGCTGCTATCTCCCGATAGTAGATGACGGGACCCTCGGAGATGGAGTGAAGCATTAACTTCCCAAGAGGTTGCATTCCAACGAATTTGAGGAACCGGGATTTCCATTGTTCATACTCATCTGGATAGAGAACAGGTGGTCTGTTCTCAGATCCGAGTACGAGAGCTTCGCGAGACATGATGATGGTGCTCATGAAAGATTTAAGATCTTAAAGGTGGAACTGGACATGGATGGGCTGGACTTAGGAAGAATAGCACTGTGGATGGTGCTAATTCGGATAAGACACTGATTTCGGATGAACAGTGTTTCGGATGCTCAGAATCGAGTTCAGATGAAATAGGGTTCGGATGGAAAAGCCTAATTCGGATGAACAGTGAATTCGGATGGATGATGTAATTCGGATGAGGACCTACTTCGGATAGACAACCTAATTCGGATGGTTTTCGGATGTGGGCGGGTACGGATGCTTAGAAGTCTGATGGACCGAATTCGGGTGAACCGGATTCGGATGCACAGGATGACTTCGGATGAACAGATGTGGTTCGGATGAAGGGTGTGAACCGAATTCGGATGGTCTGAATTCGGGTGAACAGTGGACAGGGTCTTAGGAATATGTCCAGGTAGGGGACCGAATTCGAATGGTCCGAGTTCGGGTGGTCCGAAATGGAGATGGTCCGAAGTGAATGTTAAAATTAAAGCACAAGTCCAAAACAGGAAAATGGGAATGCCTGATCTGAACTTCGGATAGCCGGAAGTTCGGATGGGACCGAAGTAGGGTCTGAAATGGGCAGTGGAAGGTCCGAAATTCACGTAAGGTTGGTCCGAACTAGGATGCTATTTGGTCCGAATTGGGATCTAAAATGGTCCGAATTTCTACAGTAACAGGTCCGAATTACAGCAGGTTTTAGCAGTTTTCTAAGGCAGAACAGAGCAGAATTTGATTTTAGCAGTTGTAGAGCCTAAAAAAGTTTCTAAATGATTGATAAACTATTTTAAACACTTTTGGTGACTTAAAATAACTTAAAACACTTAAAATCAGTGAAGAACAAGCTAAAAAACCCACTAAAAACTCATATTTTTAAAATTTTCAATACTCCGATTCTTGATAAGTTTGATGGAAATATGGAACCAAATGAGCTGGGAATCAGTATATGAAGATAATGTGATGATTATAAGACTATAAAAACACAAGAAACACGTAAAAACAGAGAAAAAGAAGATCTAACCGAATGGAGAATGAAGAACACACGAAAAAACCCAGTAGAATCCGTAATATTCAGTTGAAATCCACCTTTTGGGCTCTGATACCAACGTGTGATGTACTGGATTTGCATGAACATGTGCAGTTGTTTTATGTTGGTGTTAAGAATATTGTCCGATATTGGGTATTTTGGCCCTTGTTGATTAACATGCTTCAATATGCAATTTCTGATTTGAACGTCTTCTTTCTACCATTTTTTATAACGGTGCTAACATGACACCTGACGATTTTGGCTAACTATTATTTTTCCGCATATTTACATTGTCCAGCGTTTGATTTTGTATATGTTCCAGTAAAAACGTGTTTAAAATGTTACTTTGAAGTGCGCTTTTAGAGTGTGTGATTTTGAACACGTGTTTATGTACGTGTTATATGCTTTTTCAACATGTTCAATAAAGTGATATATATAGCAGTGCAGTTGTGCAATGTATGCATTTTTTTATGTGTATTTGATGATTGAAAATATTCAAACGTGTGATGTACTGGATTTGCATGAACATGTGCAGTTGTTTTACGTTGGTTAAATATTTTTTGCAAGTGTGGGATGAATGTGATCACTGCACTTTTGAACTTGTGCAGGTTATACCCGGCAGTGCAGATTTACAGAATATGTTCATTAAAAATATATGCAAAATATTGAATTGTTTGTGAATCGTATCTGGATATGTTCATTAAATATAATTTCTGTTTATTTTTTCGTTGTTTGTATTAAATAAATTTATTGGCAATTTTAACAGATGGTTCAAACACGACCAAGAAACAAGTTTCGGTTTCACAATACATTCGATGAGGCAATTACACTATCAGGAGACGAGGAAGATGCTCAATTGAGCGATACTGTTGTTATGGAAACAACAGGTACATATATTATGAATTTTTTCAACATGCATGTTTATATACTACAAAGCTTGTTTTTTTTTAATAATGCATTTGTTCATCGTGCTCAATTGGTATACATTTTCACCTATATTATGAATAAAATTGTTATTAATTTGTTCAACCTGTATGATAGAAGAACGATTACATTCACGAGTGAAAGGGCGTGTGGATGTGCTAAATGTTGTTCCTAAAGATCTAAGCACTGAATATACCGCAGGTATGAATTTATTTTGCATATATATTATGACTTATAAGTTTAGACCATTAGTTTAAGATACTAAGAAATATGTTGTCATATGTAACAAAACCACCAGTAGTTAGATCTGAAACTCATGGCGTCTCAACAAGTATATCACTCAAATCAAAAATATAATCACAAAAACGTAACCGAAAATGACCAGAATAGTAAAATTGCGATTACTCCCTCGATATTTGGAGTTAGCCTCTGAAATTCTGACAGGATGTTTCTGGCATACACTCGCACAACATATCCAAAAATCAGCTTAAACGAACATTGTATGAATTTTTGGTGATTTTTTGAATTTTCAGCCCAATTTCATGACGTTTTTTGTGAAGAACACGAACAAATCTGAGATTTCAAGTTTAATTCCAATCTTCTTGCTCTGATACCAATTGATAACTTAGATTCCCAGTATATTTGCACTCAAACACAATAATCAAACGATTTGTATTAAGAATATCAAGATTACAAGAGAGAAATTGTGCTCTCAATCTCTAGTAATTTCACACTCAAGAACACACACACTAGGTGGAGTCTAGATGGAGGCTCCTTTGTGTCTTCTAAAACCCTAGGAGAACAATACTTTATATACCTAAGCTTACTTTGGGGCTTTGTCCAAACACTCCCCTTAAAGTCTTGGAAATTAAGATTCCCCCCAAAGTAAACTATTCCTAATTATAAATTGAACCTAGACTTTTATTATATTTAATTATACACTATTTCAGGGCTAACAGTGCTCAATTGGTATACATTTTCACCTATATTAGAATAAAATTGTTATTAATTTGTTCAACCCGTATGATAGAAGAACGATTACATTCACGAGTGAAAGGGCGTGTGGATGTGCTAAATGTTGTTCCTAAAGATCTAAGCACTGAATATAACGCAAGTATGAATTTATTTTGCATATATATTATGACTTATAAGTTTAGACCATTAGTTTAAGATACTAAGAAATATGTTGTCATATGTAACAGAACCACCAGTAGTTAGATCTGAAACTCATGGCGTCTGCGATAGGATAACGAACACTGAACAGACAAACAGAAAGAGAGAAAAAAGTATTAGTCCTGATGTTAATGAAGTGAAGAGGGAACGAAGTCTGAAGACTGATGTTACAATTGAAAAACCAAATACGTTGTACCGAACAGTTGCCATCAGGAGTTCTCTTGTATCATTGACTGCGGCAATCAAAGCATTGGAACCGACCCAACAAGAAGTTGTCAAAAAGATGGGTTTCGAGAGTATCCTATCACTAAACATCAAGGAGATACCTGGTAGGTTGGTCTATTGGGTTCTTGATCAGTTTGATGATAATGAATGTGTCATTCAAACTATGACTGGTAAGATACCCATCACACGTGAGTGCCTTGGCCATCTGATGGGGTTCCCAATGGGCAGTATTCCGATTGTTACGCCGAAAATCAGCAACAAAAATGATCCTGTTACGGTGGAATGGAGAAGCCAGTTTGGTTGAACAGCGGCGAAATTCAACTCGAAAGATGTGTTAACAATTCTCAAAGGCAATACAAGTTCTGGACGGAATTTTAAGTTAAATTTTTTGGTTCTGATGACATCAGTCTTTGCTGGTTGTACAAAGAACGGTGGTGTAAACCAGCTTATTCTACCAAACCTGAAAGACACGCGTGCTATACATCACATGGACTGGTGTTCTTATTTCATTGATTCGTTGAAGGCATCAAAAAGGGAGTGGGCCGGGGATGCTGATGTTTGTAGTTATGCAGGGCCCATGCTTATTTTAACGGTATGAAAATGATCATTCTTTTTGGGTCTACATTTAACTATGATATCATGTAACGTGCCTTTAATGATTTCACTTTTTTATGTGCATTTTACACGCTGTGAGACACTTCCAGTCGATAAAACAAGTGGAGTCTTTAAATGCTGGGATACCAAGAATATTCGTGATCGTGAGATGCATGAGATCGCCAACGTTGGTTTTGGTTTGTGTGCCATTGAAGGCATAAAACTCGTGGAGCAGAGGATGGATACATGGGTAACAATCTTTTCTAAAAATTTTTATTTTTCAGAAGGCGGGTCTGAATCTAACATTAATGAAAATGTTAGTGAATCAAGTGATGGAGGTGAACCAGAACAAGGGACGTCTGAAGATATCGGAAGGAATCCAGAGGTAACATTGGTATTCAACGAAGCTGAGGATGGACCTCAATTTTCAAATTTTGGACATGTCGACACCAACTTGTGAAGTCTAAAGTATGAAAGATATTAATAATGTTGGATGAACCTGTGCAGTGGACATTTATATTAGCATTCTAGTGCACAAATCATGTGTATTAAGCAGATTAAGCAGCATTTCCAGTCGATTTTATTATTCAATGAAATTGTTCACTTGTTCTATTGAATACTTGTGCAGTGCAGTATCATGGTGAACAAGTCCATCACACATATTATGGATCATATGGAAGCATTAGCAAATGAACACCTATTAAAAGAACATGTTCAATAATAAGGTAAAAAGATGAGGAAAACAGATGCTTGATCGATTAAGCAGCATTTCCCGTGAATTTACATGTTCAGTCACTTGTGCACTTGTTCAATATAATTGATGAAGTTATTAAATTTCCAGAAGATGATCTTGTGCAGTGAAGCAACAAAAGGTGAACAAGTTAACCACACATATTATGGATCAAATGGAAGCATCAGAAAATGAACACCTATTAAAGAACATGTTCAATAGTATTCAAAAAAGATTACAAAAACAGATGCATCATCGATTGAGCAGCAATGCCCGTGGATTTTCATCGATAATCACTTGTGCACATGTTCAATGTAATTGATGATGTGATTAAATTCCCAGAATATGAACTTGTATGGATCAAATAGAAGCATCATCAAATGATCAGGCATTAAAGAACATGTTCAATAATAAGGAAAAAAAATTAAAAAACCAGATGCATCATCGATCAATCAGCATTGTCCATGAACGATCTTTGCATATAAAATGGTTACCATTTCAACTTGACTTCATCATTGTTGAGACCATGAGCATTCAAAACCATATATAACATATTCATGAATTATAAGAAACGAAAACAACATAATCGACTGCACATTTTGGAACTGGCCGAAAATAGGTGGTTCATCATTATGGCGTTGTTTGGGAGTGTGATCGTGATTTTCCAGTATACCTGGTTCTTCGTCTAACACCTCCATCGATCACCAATTCGCAAATGAGGTTTTTTCAGGATAAAGGTATTTCGATTTCACAATAAATACCGATGATGATTGTGCAATGGTTAGGGTTGACAAAATCTTTGCTGATTGAACATGGCGATTTTTCTCAAACGTGGTTTGGGTTGATTTTTTCCACCATTGATGTTCATCCATAGTGAAACAGAAGCTATCGATGAACCAGGAATCCCATTAATTTAGGGATTTCCTAAATTATTTAATTTCAATTAATATTCAAATTATTTGTTTGACTAAAATACCCTTTTGTGTTAATAGCCAATCAAACTAGTTTTATAACCAAACGCCTTGGTTTTCAAGTATTACAGTCAAAGATGGTTTTCCATTGAAGGGCATTTTGGGTATTGTGCATGCCTCATTAAATTTAATATTTTAACAAATAACTAAATAATAAATGTTAAAATAAATTCAATTGATCACTTCCAAATTTAACAAAAGTCACAAAAATTCAAAAAGAATGATGGAGATATTGATGCATTTCATATTAATCGTTCAATTCGTGATGCATATCGGTTTTATCTACACAAAATCTATACAATTCGTAATGCATCGCTGTTAATCATCATCTTCATATTCATCGTTTATCATCATCGTTCACCATCATCGTATTCATCGTTTATCATCACCGTTCATCTATAAATAGTGTTTATCATGGTGCATCGTTGTTAATCATCAACATCATTTTTCCAAATGGATGCATCAACGTGTTCATCATCATCTTCTTTGTTTATCGTGTTCTTCATGTTCATCGTGTTTCATCGTATTGTTCATTATCGGTTGTATCTCTTGTTCATCATGTTCATCATCATCATCGCGGTGGCGGCGATGGTGGTGGTTGGCGAGGTTCCTCGATGCATACGGTGGGGAGAGAGAGAGAGAGAGACGGTTGAGAGGTGGTTACAATGAAGGTGATGGAGGTGGTGGTGGTGTGGTGGATACGGTGGGGAAAGAGAAAGAGAGAGAGAGAGAGAGAGAGAGAGAGAGAGAGAGAGAGAGAGAGAGAAAGAGAGAGAGAAATAAAAAGAGAGAGAATTGAGGAGGTAGTTACTTTTTTTTGAATATTTATTCCATATTTATTTCTAATTTACCTATTATAATTAATTCCATATATTTAATTTTACATATTCAATATTCCAGGAATACCCTTAATGCACCCTTGTTTGATTCTTTGGTGCACAAAAGTTCCTAGAGGTTCCTCGGTGCATAAAAGTTCTTAATTGAACCTCAATATATATATATATATATATATATATATATATATATATATATATATATATATATATATATATATATATATATATATATATATTCTAAAATAAATCAAAACATATTCACTTAACAAAAATATATACATTTAAAAAAGTTACAAATTTTATAAATGAAAAGTAATAAACGAAATAAATACATTTAAAAAAAATAATTATATAAATAGTTCAATATGTATGAACGATAATTATAGTATTAATAACAATAATTAACAAAATACAACATATTAAATTAAGTCATATACAAGTTTTTTCATTTATTACTACTTACTTACTTAGTCATGTAAATACTTAAATCATAATAAATTAATAATACTAATACTAGTAATAATAATATCAAATAAATAAATAAATACAACATATTGAATAACGTATACTTCAATTAAATTTTAATAGTAATAATTAGACCATATAATAAATAAATATTAAATATATTAAATAAATAGTAAGAAAAAAAACAAATACCCTTTTAAAAAATAAATATATAGATAGTTCAGTATATATTTAAAGTTTATATGCAAGAACAATAATATTAATACTAATAACAATAATTAACAACAATAAATTAACTTAAATTTAGTCACATACAATTTATTTTCCGTTACTACTACTTATCCATGTAAATACTTAAACTATAACAAAATAATAATAATAGTGTCAAATAAATAATGTAAATAAAACATATTAAATATTTTATTACTTCGGTTAAATTTTAATAGTAATAATAAAATAATATATTAAATAAACAATAAATGTAACATCTGTTAATTTGACCTGGTACGCGGAATTATTTTAGTGGATAGATAATTTACTAATATTGGGTTGGTCCAATTATATCCCGTTTCGTGGATTAATACGTGTCGGGATTGGGCTTGCGTGTCACCGGGTTATAATTTTAATGAACGGATTATATTTTCGGGATCGTGGGATTAAATGGGTTAAATGGGCATAAATATTGAAAATGTGATATCGGGTTCGGGTTAATGGGTTCGGGACCGGGTTGAGATAAAGACGTACATATAGATGTTTATCCTTTCTTCCTTCTTTCATTTGCAATAACCCTAGAGTGTGTATATGTGTGTGTATTTGTGAGCTCCAGCAGAAAGAAGCCATAGCCAATCTCTCAATTTGCTTGGGAAATCTGAGATATAGCATCATCATCTTCTTGTGTGTTGTTCTTGAGCTCCAAAGGTAAGCAAGCTATGAATTGATTCTCAAATTGTGTTATATGCCATGAATTGGTAAGAGTTAGATGTGGGATTCTAAAGGGTCAATATGTATGCTGAATTGTATGCTCATTTGAGGCTGAAACTGTGTGTAAAGGAGATTTGATGCTCCTGGGTTGAAGCTGAAATCGCAGGGCAGCTATGGGGTTTTCGTGGTGTCGCGGCGCGACCACCAGGGTCCCCGCGGCGCGACCATTAACCTGCAGGAGAAATCCGAATTTAATCTCATAAAAGGGGTTGGGTCGTATTAGTGTCGGGTTTCCTTCGGGATTGCTTGGGCTGTGTTTTGTTGGGGTTGGGGTCTTGTTCGGGATTGCCTGGAGTCGGGATTGAGTCGAGTTTCGGGTATTAATCGAGTTTCGGTTTCGTGGGACTATCGGGTTTGAATTGAGTCTGAATTGTTGTAATCATGCGATACGTGTTATCCGGGAATTGTGTTTAATTCATGGGCTATCCGTGTGACTGCAGGGACTAGCGGACATCGGGCCGGATTTGATCAGGGTGCTCAGACTTCGGGGAATCAATCAGGTGAGTACTCGAGACGTTTTCTAAAACGCGCGCCATCCTTTATGTTATAGTTGAATAGCTATATTGTGCGTGTTATATCTATGTGGGACAGGGACGTGAACCTCAGGTATGCTCTATTCCTTATACGTGTTATGTATGAGATGCGAGATCGGTTCAGGGGTCCGTGATGAGTTCCATACGGACGATAAGTCGCGAAGGGGAATCGCGCGGGTTGACTGTCCCTTACAGTCCTTGGGGCGTATATATACGGCAGGGCCTGTAGCCGGGTAGCTTCCGTGCTACAGGGTATTACCGACCATTGCTGTGTGCGATGTGTCCACCGGGGAGGGGTCCCCGCAGGGCTATGTGTACTCCGATCTCATACTAGTGCTTTATACCTGAGATGTGTGTTGGGTTATCGGGACAGGGACAGGGGCAGGGATTGTGTGTTATGTGCTTATGTGCAGTGTCAACCCTCGCGTGCTCACGGGCTTTATAGCTCACGTTATCGAGTCTAACATGTTCAGGGACTCAGAAAGGACCGCAGCCACAGCCGAGGTAGATCCGAGATAGATTGAAGATCTGTGATGGTTTTGTGTTTGTATAGAACAATGTGGTTAGTGATCGGGATCATGTGTTTTGTTATATGGGATTATGAAATGTAATCATGGATTATTATGTATGAAGTTTAAAGTTTTAATTAACCGTAATCTGCATTATCCTATGACATGTGTGTTATGGATCCGTTGCGTTATTGCCACCTATGATATTGTACTGACGTGGTATTTCCGGGATCGGGAGGGGTGTTACAGCATGGTATCAGAGCTTGTGGTTTGAAGTTTGAGTATCGTTAGTGGATGCTTAACTTAGACCTTGTTCCGGTCCATGGGGGATCGTTTTGCGATTATATTAGCGGATTAACCGACCTGGCTTAGTGTATAATGCTGGGTGATTTATCCTTTGTGCTTAATCGTGTTGCTTTGTGCAGATTTTAATGGCAGATCAGGGTGAGGGTTCAGGCGCGGGTAAGCCGCCCAGTGACGAGTATATCCGTAAATCCGAGTTGCTAGATGTTCTTACCGAGTTTTATAGGAAGCAGAAAGAGCAAGAGCGTGAGCAGGGTCAGAGTTTGGGGCCGGTTGTTCAGCATGCCGAGACTGAATCTAGGGGTGGTGCATCGTCATCTTCTCAGCGGGGCGGGTCCTTCAAAGATTTCATGACAGGGGCTCCGCCGCAGTTTCGGGGTGACGGTGAGCCGGGGGCGGCCATCGCATGGGAGCGAGAGATTGAGGGCGCGTTTCGAGTGGCCCATGTGGATCCTAGAGATATGGTTGGATACGCCGCATATCAGTTACGAGGCGGTGCTTTGCAGTGGTGGAAATCGATTGAGTCTTCGATGACTGAGTCCGCCGCTTATGCTATAACGTGGGAGCAGTTCAGGGCTATGTTTGAGTTACAGTACATTCCGAGGGATGAGAGACGGGAGATGGAGCGCCGATTCCTCCATTTGCAGCAGGGCAATATGACGGTCCAGCAGTATGTCGACCGATTTAATGAGTACTCACAGTTCGCGCCTCAGCATGTGGATACCGAGAGCCGTAAAGCCGATGCGTTCATAGATGGGCTTCGGTCAGATATTCGGGAGTTCGTAGGGCTACACGATACCCCGACCTTCGCCAGAGCCCTTGAGATGGCCCGCATGAGGGAGCGAGAGATCCTCAAGCAGAGGGAGCAGCCCTCATCCCAGAGGCAGCGGACTGGGACTTCCGAGCAGCCGTCCAGTGTATGGAGATCTTCCGGGGACGCCCCCAGTGATCAGCGTCCGGATCAGTGGCAGTTTTCAGGTCAGGGTTCTGGGCAGATTTCAGGGCAAGGGTCGGGTCAGAGACGTGATAGGGACCGGGGTCGAGATCGTCGATCGAGACGTCAGGGTCAGGGCCAGAGTCAGGGGTCGGGGGCGCAGAGCCAGAGTAGCGTGGGACAGGGGTCCCAGGCGTCCGGTAGCCGTGTCGAGAGTTCTTATGGTGATCGGGAGTGCCCGAAATGTCACCGGCGCCATTCCGGACAGTGTTTATCGGAGCAGCCACGTTGTTTCCGGTGCGGCCAGCGGGGCCACGCCGCTTCAGTTTGTACGGTGCCTGAGCCGTTGTGTTTCAGATGTGGGCGACCAGGGCATCGAGTTAGGGAGTGTCCAGAGCCGGGACCGGCAGTACAGGGGGCTAGTTTAAGTGGGACCAGGGCAGAGCCGTCGTCGTCCAGCCGCCGTGAGTCAGTTCCGAGAGGTCGCGGACGAGTGTTTCAGGCTACCGCAGAGGAGGCACGGGATGCTACAGACGTTGTTTCGGGTACGTACATCCTTAACGGACTTCGAGCTCGTGTGTTATTTGATTCCGGGGCAGATCGCTCCTATGTGTCTGTTACATTTTGTGCGTATTTTAGTATGTCTGCTTCTCCTTTATCTGTTCCTTTGATTGTCGAGAGGGTCGATGGGAGTTCGATGTTAGTGAGTCGAGTTTATCGGGATTGTGTTCTAGAGATAGATTCCCATCAGTTTGAAATTCATTTGCTGCCGATTGAAATCAGTAGCTTTGATGTGATTGTGGGTATGGACTGGTTGACTGCCAGACGGGCTGACATTCTGTGTGCCAAGAAAATCATCCGTATACCCATTTCTGACAGTGAGAGTGTGATTGTGTATGGGGAGCGTCGTAAGGGAGATATTGGGATCGTGTCTATGGCCAGGGCTCAGAGATATGTCTCTAAGGGGTGCGAGACCTTCCTAGCTTATGTAGTTGACGCGAGGAAGGAAAAGAAGACCTTAGAGGATATTCCGGTGGTTCGTGAGTTCCCTGAGGTATTCCCAGAGGAGTTGCCTGGGTTACCGCCAGATCGCCAAGTAGAGTTTCTGATCGATCTTGTTCCTGGGGCGGTGCCGATTGCTAAGACGCCTTATAGGCTGGCACCGACAGAGATGCGAGAGCTGATGTCTCAGTTGCAGGAGCTTCTGGATCGTGGATTTATCCGTCCTAGTTCGTCGCCGTGGGGTGCGCCAGTGCTTTTCGTGAAAAAGAAGGACGGCAGCATGCGGATGTGTATCGACTATCGGGAGTTGAATAAAGTGACTGTGAAGAATCGTTATCCGCTTCCACGCATTGATGACCTGTTCGATCAGCTCCAGGGTTCGAGGTTCTTCTCCAAGATCGACTTGCGGTCTGGTTATCATCAGTTGAGGGTCAGGGACGAGGATGTGCCGAAAACAGCGTTTCGGACTCGTTATGGGCATTACGAGTTCCTTGTGATGCCTTTCGGTTTGACTAACGCACCCGCCGCTTTCATGGATTTGATGAACAGGCTGTGTAGAGCTATGTTGGATAGATTCGTGATCGTGTTCATCGATGACATCCTTATCTACTCGCGGAGTGCCGAGGACCACGAGCAGCACCTCCGAGAGGTTTTATCTGTGCTGCGCAGGGAGAGACTGTACGCGAAATTCTCTAAATGTGAATTTTGGCTTCGGGAAGTGCAGTTTTTGGGTCATGTGGTCAGTGCCGAGGGTATAAAGGTGGATCCGGCCAAGATTGAGGCAGTGATGAGTTGGGAGCCTCCGAGATCAGTGCCTGAGATTCGTAGTTTTCTGGGTCTCGCCGGGTATTATAGACGCTTCATCCAGGATTTCTCGAGGATTGCCTTGCCGTTGACGAGATTGACACGGCAGTCCGTTCCGTTTGAGTGGTCCGAGGATCAGGAGCGTGCGTTCAGAGAGCTAAAGACCCGATTGTGTCAGGCTCCAGTGTTGGCCTTGCCGGAGGGGACCGAGGATTTGGTTGTGTACTGTGATGCTTCAGGGTCAGGTCTGGGCTGTGTTCTGATGCAGCGAGGGAAAGTGATCGCCTATGCCTCGCGCCAGCTGAAGACTTACGAGGAGAACCATACCGTGCACGATTTAGAGTTGGACGCCATTGTATTCGCGTTGAAGATCTGGCGCCATTATTTATATGGATCTCGGTTTATTATGTATACCGATCATAAGAGTCTTCAGTATTTGTTCAGCCAGAAAGATCTTAATATGCGATAGCGCCGTAGCCTTGAGTTGCTTAAGGACTACTATTGCGAGATTCAGTACCACCCGGGCCGGGCTAATGTGGTAGCTGACGCGCTGAGCCGTAGGGCATGCGGCCAGACTATGATTTCCAGGGCTTCGAGGCTTGAAATTACTTCGACATTGATCGACAGTCTGAGAATAGCGCAGCAGGAGGGCCTGCGGGGTGATAATGTGAAAAGGGAGCGTCTGACCGGGCAGCTTGAGTCGTTGATCAAGGATGATCGTGGGCTGTTTATGTTTCATGATAGGGTCTGGGTCCCGAGGGTCGGGAATTTGCGACAGTTGATTCTTGATGAGTCGCATCGGTCGAGGCTATCTGTGCATCCGGGGAGTACTGAGATGTATCGTGATCTCCGTGACTTCTACTGGTGGCCGGGAATGAAAAGAGATGTGGGCCGATATGTTGAGCAGTGCATGACGTGTCTCAGAGTCAAAGCCGAGCATCAGAAGCCGCACGGGCATCTACAGCCGTTGGAAATCCCCGAGTGGAAGTGGTATCATATTACGATGGATTTCATTGTAAGACTTCCACGCACGGTCCGCGGGAACGACATGATCTGGGTTATAGTGGAACGACTAACGAAGAGTGCGCACTTCTTAGCCGTTCGGGGTACTATCACCATGGATCAGTTAGCGAGGCTGTACATCAACGAGGTGGTATCGCGACATGGAATTCCGATGTCGATTACTTCGGACAGGGATACGTGGTTTACGTCTCGTTTCTGGCAGAGTTTCCAGCGGGAATTGGGTACCAGGGTTCAGCTGAGCACGGCGTATAGACCGCAGACTGACGGGCAGACCGAGCGCACCAATCAAACCCTCGAAGATATGTTGCGAGCGTGTGCTATCGACTTCAGCGGCAATTGGGACGTGCATTTACCATCGGTCGAGTTCGCGTATAATAACAGCTATCACGCCACGATTAAAATGGCTCCGTTTGAGGCACTATATGGGCGTAAGTGCCTGACCCCAGTGTGTTGGGGCGAGGTCGGTGAGCGACCTATCAGCGGGCCGGAGTTATTACAATAGACCAGTGACAAGGTGGCCGTGATTCGGGAGCATATGAGGGTCGCCCAGAGCCGTCAGAAAAGCTATGCCGATCGCCGTTTAAAAGAGCTAGAGTTCAGTGTCGGGGACCGCGTTTTGCTAAAGGTGTCGCCGTGGAAAGGGGTGATCCGGTTCAGACATCGTGGGAAGCTGAGTCCGCGGTATATCGGGCCATTCGAGATTGTTGAGAGAGTCCGGGATCAGGCCTACCGACTGCGATTGCCTTCAGAGTTGGCTGGTGTGCACGATACGTTTCACGTGAGTCATCTCCCGAAGTGTCTGGCTACAGATGATCAGTATGTGCCTTTATCTGAGATTACAGTCGATGATCAGCTGCGATATGAGGAGCAGCCCGAGGCTGTGACCGACCGAAAGATCAAGAAGCTGAGGAATAAAGAGATTGCCTTGGTACTCGTTCAGTGGAGACACCATAAGGGTACCAACGCTACCTGGGAGCCCGAGTCGGAAATGCGATCGAGATATCCTCACCTATTCCAGAATTCGAGTTAGATTCCGGGACGGAATCTCTTTAAGAGGGGAGGATTTGTAACATCCGTTAATTTGACCTTGTACGCGGAATTATTTTAGTGGATAAATAATTTACTAATATTGGGTTGGTCCAATTATATCCCGTTTCGTGGATTAATACGTGTCGGGATTGGGCTTGCGTGTCACCGGGTTATAATTTTAATGAACGGATTATATTTTCAGGATCGTGGGATTAAATGGGTTAAATGGGCATAAATATTGAAAATGTGATATCGGGTTCGGGTTAATGGGTTCGGGACCGGGTTGAGATAAAGACGTACATATAGATGTTTATCCTTTCTTCCTTCTTTCATTTGCAATAACCCTAGAGTGTGTATATGTGTGTGTATTTGTGAGCTCCAGCAGAAAGAAGCCATAGCCAATCTCTCAATTTGCTTGGGAAATCTGAGATATAGCATCATCATCTTCTTGTGTGTTCTTCTTGAGCTCCAAAGGTAAGCAAGCTATGAATTGATTCTCAAATTGTGTTATATGCCATGAATTGGTAAGAGTTAGATGTGGGATTCTAAAGGGTCAATATGTATGCTGAATTGTATGCTCATTTGAGGCTGAAACTGTGTGTAAAGGAGATTTGATGCTCCTGGGTTGAAGCTGAAATCGCAGGGCAGCTATGGGGTTTTCGTGGTGTCGCGGCGCGACCACCAGGGTCCCCGCGGCGCGACCATTAACCTGCAGGAGAATCCGAATATAATCTCATAAAAGGGGTTGGGTCGTATTAGTGTCGGGTTTCCTTCGGGATTGCTTGGGCTGTGTTTTGTTGGGGTTGGGGTCTTGTTCGGGATTGCCTGGAGTCGGGTTTGAGTCGAGTTTCGGGTATTAATCGAGTTTCGGTTTCGTGGGACTATCGGGTTTGAATTGAGTCCGAATTGTTGTAATTATGCGATACGTGTTATCCGGGAATTGTGTTTAATTCATGGGCTATCCGTGTGACTGCAGGGACTAGCGGACATCGGGCCGGATTTGATCAGGGTGCTCAGACTTCGGGGAATCAATCAGGTGAGTACTCGAGACGTTTTCTAAAACGCGCGCCATCCTTTATGTTATAGTTGAATAGCTATATTGTGCGTGTTATATCTATGTGGGACAGGGACGTGAACCTCAGGTATGCTCTATTCCTTATACGTGTTATGTATGAGATGCGAGATCGGTTCAGGGGTCCGTGATGAGTTCCATACGGACGATAAGTCGCGAAGGGGAATCGCGCGGGTTGACTGTCCCTTACAGTCCTTGGGGCGTATATATACGGCAGGGCCTGTAGCCGGGTAGCTTCCGTGCTACAGGGTATTACCGACCATTGCTGTGTGCGATGTGTCCACCGGGGAGGGGTCCCCGCAGGGCTATGTGTACTCCGATCTCATACTAGTGCTTTATACCTGAGATGTGTGTTGGGTTATCGGGACAGGGACAGGGGCAGGGATTGTGTGTTATGTGCTTATGTGCAGTGTCAACCCTCGCGTGCTCACGGGCTTTATAGCTCACGTTATCGAGTCTAACATGTTCAGGGAATCAGAAAGGACCGCAGCCACAGCCGAGGTAGATCCGAGATAGATTGAAGATCTGTGATGGTTTTGTGTTTGTATAGAACAATGTGGTTAGTGATCGGGATCATGTGTTTTGTTATATGGGATTATGAAATGTAATCATGGATTATTATGTATGAAGTTTAAAGTTTTAATTAACCGTAATCTGCATTATCCTATGACATGTGTGTTATGGATCCGTTGCGTTATTGCCACCTATTATATTGTACTGACGTGGTATTTCCGGGATCGGGAGGGGTGTTACAATAAAAGAATAATAAATCATTAAGAAAATGAAATATAAATGAAATATTTTGATTAGGGACCAAGAATGAAATAAAATGCAAGGGTTAAATCGTCATTTTTAAAAAATTATTGGAAAAAGGGACCAAAAGCAAAACAAATTTCTAACCATAAGTACTGTAATTGTAATTTTACCGTGAAAAAAACGGTAACCATAATTTTGATATAACCACAGGGACGAAAATTTTAATTTACCCTAAAAAAAGTTAGAGTAAAGGACATTTTTGGTCATTGTGGTTTGATGGTTTACCCGGATTCAGTCCCTTAACCATAATAACGTCAAATTTCATCCCTATTTTGCTAATTTTGTGCCCTTTTAGTCCCTCGTCCGTTAAACTTAACGACATAACTGTTAAATTTGTAAGGATGACATTTTTACCCTTTTCATTGAGACGTTTTTAGTCCCTATGGTTTTATTATTTACCCATTTATAGTCCAACATTTATTTTATTTTATCTTTATAATACTCTTAGGGGTTGTTTGGTAGAGAAATTTGAGGGGAGAGAATTGTGATTTCTCTTGTTTGGGAGAAATGCTCTCAATTTTTTGGCGGAGAATTGAATTATCTGGTAATTGTTCGAAGGCAAAATATGGAGAAATGCAATTCTCTCCATTTAGTAGAGAAATGGTGAGAATTGACTGTCTTTTGTCTCTACTCACCATTTCTCCTCTTTATTTCTCTGTTGATACCACACAAGATACACAATTTCAATTCTCCACCCATTTCCATTTCTCCCCAATTCCATTTCTCCCCCATTTCGATTTTCATTTCTCCTCATTTCTTTTCTCTGTACCAAACGTTATATTATTTATAGATATACTTAATTCATTATAAACACACTTATTTTATTTATAAATATAGTTATGTTTTAATATTTTATTTACATTTACTATTGTTCGTATTTTATTTAAAATTTAACTTTTAATTTAATTTAATTATATATTTCTTTACTAATTTATTTAAAGTTCATCTTCTTTATTAATTTAACTTTTATAATATTATTGTTGACATTTATATATGTAAATTTGGTTAGTTGTGTTTAAGTAAATATAATATCGTCGATATTTTTCCTCTCCAAAGTCACTATTTCTTCAAGTATCTTACAACCTAATCAATTATCGACACATAAATTATATTATATGTGTTGGATATATATATATATATATATATATATATATATATATATATATATATATATATATATATATATATATATATATATAGTTATAATGTATTCCCTTTATAAATAAGCACTTTAATGTTTCTTTATCAAAACCCAAGAAGAATCAAGCTCAATAATCAAGTAATGATGAAGAAGACAATAAGAATATTGGGAGAACAATGAAAATGGCGGCTGCAGTAGTAAAGTGTAATATTCTCAACCGTGTAACCCTTTTACAAACCCTAGGAGCCTATACATAGGCTCTTTTAATTAACTTTGAGACATTGACATCTTTGGCCCCTTGACTTTTACATAGAAATAAATTACAAGGAAATAAATACAAGACTAAATACTAAGTAAATAATTATTACAAAATAAGTCCACATGATCAAAATTAAATGTCTAACAATCTCCCCATTTTCGATCAACGTGGAGGTCCTGGAACTTTGGCATGATTGGTCGATTCTCGGAGTCCAAGAAAGACGTCAAAACGTCTGATCACTTGTCCCATATGTAGCGTTTCGTTCAAGTATTCTATGCCGCTGAGGATATCCTGAATCTCCTTTGGTGAGCATCTGAGTTCCGGATCTGGTTGAGCGTCAAAATCTTGAACTTTCTGAGTAAGCTCAGCTCGAACCAATCTGAGAGTACCGTCGGAGTAACAGGGAAGATCCTCAAAGCGCATGAACCTTTTGTAACCTTTCTGGTTCAAAAATATAACACCTGGCTGTCCTCGAAGCAGAACTTTATAGGCCGGATAGTGGTCTACCAAAAATATATCTTGATCAGGAGCTTTCAGACCCACTTTAACTAAAGCACTCTCAATTGCCATCTGAAATCTCTGAGGCACATTACAATTGAGCGGCGATTCATGCTTCGGACCAGGGCTGTAACTGCAGTCATGTGAGTCAGACGACCCTTGATTTTGTTTTTCAGCTTGTTATGCAGAAGCTCGATGTCGTCTATATTTGCAAAATCAAGGTCACTCTCATGCAATTCTTGAATTTTTTCGTCTTCTCTGAGTACCTCAAATGCCGGAGTGAATACTCTGGCTCTTTTGTACATATGGATGTTATTGATCTTAACAATTTTTGATTTAGACCAATATTTGCTCTTATCTCTCTTTTCCCTTAGCATCATATGATTATATTCTGCTTGTTCAGCTCGAGATGCATCGGTCATCACCATCAGAAGACGTCTACTGTAAGACCCTGACTTCTTTCTAAATACCATCTTGAATCTTTCTTCTAAGAAAGGATTCTAAAACTGTTCAACCGGAAACTTTCTCAAGAATTCATTAAACCCTTGGACCGGAGGCTCTTCTAAATCGGTGGGTGTAACATCCTCGGATTTAAATTATTGTATTTAAAGTTATTAAGTTTAAATTTGTAATTTAAGTTAAATTATGAAAGTTGGTACGAAGTTTTGGATTAATTATAAAGTTTGTTGCTTCAATTAGAAATTGAGAAATTTAAAATTATTTAAGTGAATAAATTATTAATAATTGTTAAGGAAAATAAAATAAAGATGGAATTCTTTATTTTATAAAAATCAGTATTTTATGGAACCGGATAAGTGGAGGGGTGAAATGTGCCAAGAGTTGAATGATGGAAATAAAAAGGGGGAAAATTATCATTTCCATCCATTTTGAAACAAATACACTCTCTCACTAGAACTCTCTCTCTCGGCTCTCTCTCTCTCTAAATTCGAAGATCATCAAAGCTTGGATTTTGAAGCTGAAAATCGGAAACAAGATTGGTAGGAAGGATATACCAACACTACAATCATCGATTTAAGGTAAAAATCTTTTAAATTTCAGAATATTGAACATGTGGTTCGGTTTTTATATGAACCGAAAATTTGATTTTGGAGTTGCAATTATGGATGCATGTGATATATAGTTGAAGATTCGTTTAAATCTAGTATATGAGATGCTATATATTGAATTTCAGCTCCTGATTCGAACTATAAGTTTGATTTCTAGAGATTTGTGTGTGTTTTAAGTGTGTGTGTTCGACGGAATGGAATAAAATGAAAAAGGGGTTCAATTTGATATGTAAAGATGTTATAAAATAGTGTTAAAGTGGTTAGAAGTAAGAATATTTATGTTGGCATAAATTATTTCGAGCATTGAATTAGTACCAAAAATGACTTGGATTAAATCTGGAAAATATCAAGACTGCACTGATATGAACTCGGATGTCCAAATTCGGATCTGGCAAGAACTCGGATCCGGACCGAATTCGGACAGGATCCGAAATGTTGATGTTCAAATTAGTAAAATATTTTTCTAAGTGTTGAACTCGGATGGGGGTCCGAATTCGTTTTGTGAACCGAATTCGGATGAAGTCCAAATTGTAATGGGGTCCGAAATTGACATTGTCCGAACTTAACATGGGGACCGAATTGGGGTCCGAATTCGGGTGGGATCCGAATTCGGACATGGATCCGAATTAGGGTCGAAATTTTTGCAAAACTTATAAAAATTTGGTTTTATGGAATCAAACAGTTATTGACTCGATGTGTTGTTACAACTGACTTACAGGTCCATTGTGGTGTTGTTTAACCCACAGTGGGGTACTTTGTGGATCCGGTTGAAAGCCCGAAGAGAAATAAAATTGATTAAAGTTTATTTACGCACCCACTGTGAGTACAGTAGATTTCGCATGATTATATCTGATTTATGTTAAGCTTTGCCTGCTGAGACCTGTTGTTTCATTTGTTTGGTTGGAATTCTACTAACTTGCGTAGATTTAGATGCACATTCTTACTTGTTGCATGTCCGTTCGATTGTTGTGCATCTAGTGATGGACCGGTGGGTCGCATCGTTAACTCTGATGTTACTGTGCTATATGACGCTGGAGCTGATCCCTCCAGGTCCGTTAGGCAATATGTCATCCCCGATCGTACGTTTGTCTCAGATGGTATGTGTAAATGCCGAGCTTTGGGCTCGAAGGGGCTGCGGCTCTGGTCCGTACTTGGTGTACGAAGAGAGTATATGACGTTTGTCGTCGGGGTTACTCTTGGGCTTCATAAATATTTATAATGTGCGTAATCTATGTATTCACTAAGCATTCGCTTACGTTTTAGTTGTTGAAATTTTTACAGGAAAAGGAAAATCAGCTGCGGGACCATCTAGCTAGGTTGTTGTTTGAAGTGAATTGAAGACTCAGTTGCTTAATTGGTAACTTAATGTTGAGATTTCTGTTGTAATAAATTTGGGATAATGTAATGTAATTGAAGTTTGTAGATATAGACATGTAACCTTCGTAGCACCGTAGGGTGTTAGACTCAGTTGTAATACTTTTATTTATGTATTTTGCTTCCGCACTTTAATTAAGGTATCAGATCATTATGTTATCTGTTTGTTGGTGAATAATCCTGGGTGAATGGTAATTGGTGGTTAATGTGGCAAGGGTGTCACACGAGATGGTATCAGAGCAGTAGTTTGAGATCCAAGTGTCCGTGAGGTCTTGGTCTCAAACATTAAGTAATGATATGTAGTGATGATAAGTAATGATCTGAACTAAGATAGGTTACGATCTAGTAATTATAAGAGATTAACTATCATACGGGACAAATGGGATGGTGTCTTTAAACTGATGACATGTTGCTAAACAAGTTATATGTTTATATTTTCAGAACATGTCTGGAGGAATGACACCTGAAGAAGCAAGAGAAATGATGTTAGCCTTGATGGCTGAACAGAACATAATGATTCAGGATCAGTTTCGGGCTCGAGATGAGGCCGAAGCTAAGCGGAGAGAAGACAAGAGAAAGAACAAGGAGAAGGAAGGGGCCAATAATGAGGAACAAGGTGACAATACTGGGTCATCAAACAAACCCAGGGGTTGTCGTTTTAAGGACTTTAAGGGAAACGGGGCCGTAGAATTTAATGGATTGGGTGATGCCGTTGCTGCACTGGAATGGATAACGGCAACCGAACGGACATTCCGAATCAGCGACTGTGCTGAGAAGGATATGGTTCGGTATGCTACTGCTATGTTCACCAATGATGCGATCATGTGGTGGAATTCCATGCTTAACGCTTTAACCTTGGAGAAAGTAGCTGAGATGACTTGGGCTGAAATTACAGAGTTATTCACTCAGCAATACTGTCCAGTTGATGAGCGTCGAAGACTGGAGGCAAAGTTTATGGCCTTCAATCAGGGGACTAATACTGTGTCCCAGTATGCTGTGGAGTTCACGAGGCTGAGTCTGTTTGCGCCTCATCAAGTTGATACTGAAGAAAGGAAGGTGACCAGGTTTGAGGCTGGTCTGGATATTGAGATAAGAAGGGTTATGAGCAACGTCCGATACCCTACATTTGCTGGCTTACTTGAGGCTGCCAGAAATGTAGAACAGATTCTGATCATGTCGGGTTATTCCATTGGGTCCGCTGCTGCTTCCACCAACCCAACACAGCCGTCACCGCCGAAGCGCCAACGGGAGGGAGGATATTCTGGTTCTTCCCGGTCTTCACAGTATTCACCTCAACAATCTTATCGCCGTCAATCTAGTTCCTCTGGTCGTGCTCGTGCTTATTCCATCAACACCGAGCCACAATACTGCAACAAGTGTCACCTGGAACATTTTGGCAAGTGCACTAACGGACGTGCTTGCTTTTGTTGTGGGGAGTTGGGTCATTTTCAGAGTGAATGCCTAAGAAAAGGTGATGCTTGCTATAAGTGTGGAGTGTGGGGCCACTATAGCAGAAACTGTAGGAAGAATGCTCCAGCAGCTGCTGCTCCAACATCAACACGATCTTCGGGAGGTTCAAGCGGTGGTTCAGTTAACCGCCGGGGTCAGTCACAGAGGGCACCGGCTCGTGCCTTTCAAATCACTGCAGAGGAAGCTAGGGAAAACCCAGAGGTTGTCACGGGTATGTTTATTGTAAATTCCATGCCTGCACGAGTTCTTTTTGATTCGGGTGCCAACCGTTCTTTCGTGTCTACTGCTTTTGCACAACAACTTGCTATGCCACTGTCTAAGCTGTCTGCTATACTTGATATTGAAACTGCTAGCAACACTTTAGTTAAGGTAGATCATGTATTCCGTAATTGCACGTTAGTAATTGAAGATGTAGTCTTCAATTTAGATCTGATTCCGATTGAATTCAGTGAGTTTGATGTAATTATCGGGATGGACTGGTTGATCGAAAATGAAGCTCACATAGTTTGTAAGAATCGTATGATCAAGATAACTACTCCGGAGGGGCGTGAGATCTGTATATATGGGGATAGGAGAAGTGGGGATCTGTGTTTACTGACCATTGCAAAAGCTCGAAAGCTTGTTGCAAAGGGGTGTGACGCCTATCTGGCATATGTTGTTGATGCCAGGGCTGAGAAGAGGACGTTGGCAGACGTGCCTGTTGTTTCACAATTTCCGGACGTGTTTCCGGAAGACTTGTCTGGCGTGCCGCCTGAGAGACAAGTTGAGTTTCGAATTGATCTGATCCCCGGAGCTGCACCGGTAGCTCGTTCTCCTTATCGCCTTGCCCCAACGGAGATGAAGGAAATGATGACACAGCTGCAAGAATTGTTGGACAAGGGCTTCATTCGACCGAGTTCATCGTCGTGGGGAGCTCCGGTGTTATTTGTTAAGAAGAAAGATGGCTCTATGAGGATGTGCATAGATTATCGGGAGCTGAATAAGTTGACGATTAAGAACAAGTATCCTCTGCCGAGGATAGACGACTTGTTTGATCAGTTACACGGGGCTAGTGTATTTTCAAAGATTGATCTGAGATCGGGATATCATCAATTGAAGGTTCGAGAGGAAGATGTGCCAAAGACAGCATTCAGGACTCGGTATGGACATTACGAGTTTCTGGTGATGCCTTTTGGATTAACCAACGCCCCGGCAGTGTTTATGGATTTAATGAATAGAGTTTGCAGACCGATGTTGGATAAATCAGTGATTGTGTTCATTGATGATATTTTAGTATACTCTAAGTCTGAAGCCGAACATGCTGAACATCTGAGAGAACTGTTGGAATTGTTAAGGAAGGAAAAGTTGTACGCCAAGTTCTCAAAGTGCGAGTTTTGGATACAACAGATACAGTTTCTAGGACATGTAATTTCTGGAGCTGGAATTTCGGTGGACCCGGCTAACGTTGAAGCAATAAAGAACTGGGAATCGCCTCGTTCAGCTACTGAAGTTAGAAGTTTCCTGGGGTTGGCAGGATATTATAGAAGATTTATTAAGGATTTCTCGAAAATTGCCGTTCCTTTGATGGTGTTGACAAAGAAGAATGCACCGTTTGTATGGGAAACTGTGCAGCAAGAAGCGTTTGATGTTTTAAAGAGGACACTAAGTGAAGCACCGATACTTGCCTTACCGGAAGGCAATGAAGATTTTGTGGTGTATACAGATGCCTCAAGACTGGGGTTAGGTGCTGTACTGATGCAGCGTGGAAAGGTTATTGCTTATGCTTCAAGACATCTTAAGCAACATGAGAAGAACTACTCAACTCATGATCTTGAGTTAACAGCTGTTACATTTGCATTGAAGTTATGGAGGCATTATCTTTACGGGACTAAGTGCCAGTTATACACAGATCATAAGAGTTTGAAGTATATCTTTAGTCAAAAGGAGCTCAACATGAGGCAAAGACGATCTATGGAACTTATCAAAGACTACGATTGTGAAATACTGTACCATCCTGGTAAGGCTAATGTAGTAGCAGATGCTTTGAGTCGCAAAGCTTATGCCAAGGAATGTTGCTATATGCTGACGTCCACGATGCTAACCTCCACAATTATTGATGACGTCAAGGCCGCTCAAGAGGAAGCCTTGAAAGACGAGAATGTTGGTGCTGAGGATATTAGAGTACAACTAAAGAATATGGAAACTAGTGAGTCGGGGTTGAAAGGAATTTATGGAAGGATTTGGGTGCCGAAGTATGGTGGTATGAGAAATGTGATTATCGAAGAAGCGCATCAATCAAAATTTTCTGTACATCCCGGGAGCACAAAGATGTACAACGATTTAAAGGCAGACTTTTGGTGGCCGGGATTGAAAAAGGATATCGGCCAGTACGTAGAACGGTGTAGGACTTGTCGACTAGTGAAAGCCGAACACCAGCAACCATACGGCAGTTTGCAACCACTTCCCATTCCAGAATGGAAGTGGGAGCATATTACAATGGATTTTGTTACTAAGTTGCCAAAGACTAGGCGTCAACACGATGCTGTATGGGTGATAGTTGACAGGTTGACTAAGTCCGCACATTTTATACCGATAAGAGAAAGTTACTCCTTAGAAAAGTTGGCTAAAATTTATATGGACGAGATTGTTTCTAGGCATGGAGTGCCTAAGTCCATAGTATCGGACCGGGACAGCCGGTTTACTTCAAATTTCTGGTCGGCACTACAAGAAGGGTTAGGGACAAGGATAGCAATGAGTACAGCTTACCGCCCGCAAACTGATGGTCAGAGTGAGCGGACCATCTTAACGCTTGAAGACATGATGAGATCGTGTGTGTTAGATCTCGGTGGCAATTGGGACGATCATCTGCCACTCATAGAGTTTTCGTATAACAACAGTTACCACGCTACAATCAAGAAAGCTCCGTTCGAGGCTCTATATGGAAGGAGATGTAGGACTCCTACATGTTGGAGAGAAACGGGTGAAACGCCGATTGCCGGGCCGGCTTTGCTTCAAGAAACAAACGAGAAAATACAGTTGATCAGGCAGAACATAAAAGCGGCCCAGGATCGTCAGAAAAGTTACTACGACAGGAGACATAAACCAATCAGTTTTGAGGTGAACGATTGGGTTTATCTGAAAGTATCACCGATGAGGGGTGTTACTCGTTTTGTGAAGAGGGGAAAGTTGGCTCCAAGATTCGTCGGACCATTTAGGATCGTTGAAAAAGTTGGAAATCAGTCTTATCGGTTAGAATTGCCTGAAGGGATGTCGGGCATACACCCGGTGTTTCATGTTGGGAATCTTAGGAAGTCTTTCACTGCAGAAAATGAAGATTGGGCTGATCACGCTGAGTTGCAGATTGATGAAAGGCTCCGGTATGTTGAAGAGCCGGAGTGTGTGTTAGACACAAAAGTGAAGAAATTAAGGAGCAAAGAGATAGAAATGGTGCTTGTACGTTGGAAGCATCACAAAGGAGCGAATCACACTTGGGAGACAAAGGCGGAAAAATGTTAAGGAAATATCCACAACTGTTCGAATCCGAGTAACTTCGAGGACGAAGTTGAGCGTGGTGGAGCCCATGCTGTAACATCCTCGGATTTAAATTATTGTATTTAAAGTTATTAAGTTTAAATTTGTAATTTAAGTTAAATTATGAAAGTTGGTACGAAGTTTTGGATTAATTATAAAGTTTGTTGCTTCAATTAGAAATTGAGAAATTTAAAATTATTTAAGTGAATAAATTATTAATAATTGTTAAGGAAAATAAAATAAAGATGGAATTCTTTATTTTTTAAAAATCAGTATTTTATGGAACCGGATAAGTGGAGGGGTGAAATGTGCCAAGAGTTGAATGATGGAAATAAAAAGGGGGAAAATTATCATTTCCATCCATTTTGAAACAAATACACTCTCTCACTAGAACTCTCTCTCTCGGCTCTCTCTCTCTCTATATTCGAAGATCATCAAAGCTTGGATTTTGAAGCTGAAAATCGGAAACAAGATTGGTAGGAAGGATATACCAACACTACAATCATCGATTTAAGGTAAAAATCTTTTAAATTTCAGAATATTGAACATGTGGTTCGGTTTTTATATGAACCGAAAATTTGATTTTGGAGTTGCAATTATGGATGCATGTGATATATAGTTGAAGATTCGTTTAAATCTAGTATATGAGATGCTATATATTGAATTTCAGCTCCTGATTCGAACTATAAGTTTGATTTCTAGAGATTTGTGTGTGTTTTAAGTGTGTGTGTTCGACGGAATGGAATAAAATGAAAAAGGGGTTCAATTTGATATGTAAAGATGTTATAAAATAGTGTTAAAGTGGTTAGAAGTAAGAATATTTATGTTGGCATAAATTATTTCGAGCATTGAATTAGTACCAAAAATGACTTGGATTAAATCTGGAAAATATCAAGACTGCACTGATATGAACTCGGATGTCCAAATTCGGATCTGGCAAGAACTCGGATCCGGACCGAATTCGGACAGGATCCGAAATGTTGATGTTCAAATTAGTAAAATATTTTTCTAAGTGTTGAACTCGGATGGGGGTCCGAATTCGTTTTGTGAACCGAATTCGGATGAAGTCCAAATTGTAATGGGGTCCGAAATTGACATTGTCCGAACTTAACATGGGGACCGAATTGGGGTCCGAATTCGGGTGGGATCCGAATTCGGACATGGATCCGAATTAGGGTCGAAATTTTTGCAAAACTTATAAAAATTTGGTTTTATGGAATCAAACAGTTATTGACTCGATGTGTTGTTACAACTGACTTACAGGTCCATTGTGGTGTTGTTTAACCCACAGTGGGGTACTTTGTGGATCCGGTTGAAAGCCCGAAGAGAAATAAAATTGATTAAAGTTTATTTACGCACCCACTGTGAGTACAGTAGATTTCGCATGATTATATCTGATTTATGTTAAGCTTTGCCTGCTGAGACCTGTTGTTTCATTTGTTTGGTTGGAATTCTACTAACTTGCGTAGATTTAGATGCACATTCTTACTTGTTGCATGTCCGTTCGATTGTTGTGCATCTAGTGATGGACCGGTGGGTCGCATCGTTAACTCTGATGTTACTGTGCTATATGACGCTGGAGCTGATCCCTCCAGGTCCGGTAGGCAGTATGTCATCCCCGATCGTACGTTTGTCTCAGATGGTATGTGTAAATGCCGAGCTTTGGGCTCGAAGGGGCTGCGGCTCTGGTCCGTACTTGGTGTACGAAGAGAGTATATGACGTTTGTCGTCGGGGTTACTCTTGGGCTTCATAAATATTTATAATGTGCGTAATCTATGTATTCACTAGGCATTCGCTTACGTTTTAGTTGTTGAAATTTTTACAGGAAAAGGAAAATCAGCTGCGGGACCATCTAGCTAGGTTGTTGTTTGAAGTGAATTGAAGACTCAGTTGCTTAATTGGTAACTTAATGTTGAGATTTCTGTTGTAATAAATTTGGGATAATGTAATGTAATTGAAGTTTGTAGATATAGACATGTAACCTTCGTAGCACCGTAGGGTGTTAGACTCAGTTGTAATACTTTTATTTATGTATTTTGCTTCCGCACTTTAATTAAGGTATCAGATCATTATGTTATCTGTTTGTTGGTGAATAATCCTGGGTGAATGGTAATTGGTGGTTAATGTGGCAAGGGTGTCACAGTGGGAGGAGCTTCAAGAAGTTTCAATACTCGAGCCCTCCGGTCTTGAATCAATTCTTCTTTCATTTCTGCATCCAAAGTATGAACTTTACCCCTTGAATACCATCGGATCCATGCTACGTGTCAAGTCGTATGTTGGGGTGACGTCTCTTGTAGCAAAGCAATCGACAGTTCTGGACCCTTATGATTCAGAAATGTGAGCTGGCGGAGTTGATTGAGTTGGAAGGGTTGTTTGGACTGTTGGGATAGGTATAACTGATGGGATTTCTATTGGTGTGGGGGTGATTTGGATTGATGGAGTTTCTATGGGAGAAGGTGAAGTTGTTTGGATGGTAGAAGTTATTTCTTCTTGAGGTGCATGGGTTGGGGAATTCAAAACTTCAACCGGGGAGGATGATTTTTGCGGTGATTGAGGTTCAGGCTTTGGTGTGAGAAAGAGATAGTCGTTATCAGTATCAGAGTCTAAGTCAGACACTAATATGATTTCGACTTTTTCATATACAGGTTCATATTCCACCATTGCTGACATAGGATCTAAAGAAGCTGGACCTTCAATTTGTAAAGGTTCATACTCTATCATTAGCGTCTCCCGAGCTTCATAACTCTGATCCCCAGACCCCTGAATCTCTGGTCCTTTGGAGATAGCTCCCCCTTCAATAAACATGGGGTCCTCAGACTGAGTTTTCTGGCATTTCTCCCCCTCATGGCGATCAGGGTCGTCCTGATCGTCATGTTTCCTTTTCTGGACTCAGCCTGAGGACGGCACTGTAGCTCAATGACTGTCGATTCTAGGCGGTCCATTCTGGAGGTCAGTTGCTCCTGGACTTGAAGGATAAGACGGGTCAGCGCATCGATTTTGTCCGAGAGCTCTGCAATTTGTGTCTGGACTGAATGGGATCGTGGTGGAGGCAGATCCTCAGAAGCGACACCCTTACCCTTTATAAGTGAGAGAAGGACGGTGTGACGTTCCTCAGCAGCCTCCTTTTGGGCGTCCAGGTCAGCCCGGGTAATAACACCGGCAACACGAAGAGTTGCCGTTAACATCTTCAAGTTAATTGGGAGATGGCCTGAAGTGGATGGCGTTGATGGAGCCACTTCAGGTCTTCCTTCGGTCATTTCTGGCTCCACTATGGGACACTCAGATCCAGAAGTTTGTTGAGCTGCCACGGAGGCAGCTCTGGGGGATGCCACAGAGGCATCGTGCGTGGTGTGTATTTGTGGGGATGGAATTGTGAATGAAAGAGGTTCGGTCACGTGGGGCGGAGTGTGACCTCGTTCAACACCGCCACTCTCCGAATGAGAGGGCGATGGCGTATGTGTTGTATCCCCGTGGAATGAAATAGCACCCTGTAGAGAGGATGCTAAGTGGGTGGAGGGGGTTAGTTCGACCATCGGACTTATGGTCTTATAGTGGGTGGTCCGGCTGATAGGGCTGCGGTCACCCTCAGAAGTTGCTTCTAACCCTCGAACAACAGAGACGGTTCGTTCTGAATCCGCCGCCTCTGTTGCCTCACCTCCTTCTCCCTCACTCACAAACATTGGCTCCCGCTCACCTATCCCCAATGATTGTTGTACTTCCGCCTCATCTCCCTCATCCTCACTCATTCTAGCCTCACCTTCGGACTGGCTAGGCTCAGTCGGTTCTAACTGAGCCTCATCCGGATAAAACTCTCGAATATACGCCTGAACCCTTTCCAATTCTCTTGCCTTCAGCATAAGGGACAGTGGGATAGTCATTATTGGCACAGGCGGAGCCCCTTTTGGCAGATTCATCTTTTGGATTGCCACTGTAGGGTAGACATCGGCTTCAGGATGCTCATGGATGTCTTCATCGTTATCCATGGCGTATTGGATGATCACCTGTAGGAAACGTTGCAGAGGGATGTATTTGCGTCCTCTTTTGGTCCCCTTTCCATGTGAACTCTCTTCAGTTCCTCAAAGAGGAAAGCTGCGTAATCGACATGGCGGTCAAAAGCAAAGCCGGTGAACATGGCTATGACCTGTGCGAAGGCAGAGTCGTGCCCAGAATGCTTTGCTGTGAAGCATTTGTTGATGACGTCAAACAAGATCCTCCAATGAGACTGAAGATTTTTGGTCTTAAAGTCTGAAGGCTTGGTGAGAGGTCCGTCGTAACCCAAAGTTTGGATTTCGGCAAGGGTTTCTTGGACTGAAGGAATGGGATCAAAATGAAAACGGCTTGGCAAATAGGCTTCGTCGGGTAGGCGAAGTATGTGGCGTATGGCAGCGATGGTTATTTTGACTGGGACACAGTCAATGGTGGTAGTGAAGTGGGGTTCAGCGTCGGGAACAAAGTGCAATCGGTCCCAAAATTGTTGCAAGTATATATGGGGAACGACGATTGCTCTAGAATGGGAGTAATATATGGGGTGGTGAATGAGGATGTCGAAGGCGAGGGTTTGTTGTTCTTTTGTGAGGATGGACACATCGAGCTGCCAGTTGTGGGGTATGAACTCGACAAACTCAGATGGTGGAAGTTAAGAATCTTCGGGTAGTTGGGCATTATTGTTGGGAATCGGGGGATGGGGTAGGGTGAGAACAACAGCTGGTTCCATCATTCTCCAAAGGTGCATCAAAGTTAGAACAAAAGACTTTAAATGATAAGACATTGATGTGAAGTCTAGATAAGTGTGAAATAGAAACTGCCTGATCTGTTTAAAGCATCGGGTCTTTATTAGTAGAATAAAATTCTACTGAATAAAGTCCAAAGTCAATCATTAAGAGACCGATGTTAGAACAGGCTTTTTCACTCAAACACTAATCCTAACTCTAATCAATGGTGCACCGGAATGAAAATTTTTGTAAATTTTTTTTTTAATTTATAGTGAAAATGGAAAAATGGAAAAATTTTATAAAAATATGCTAAGTGTTGGATTTCGGATGGCCGAAATCCGGATGATGCATGATATATGATGTATGAGGGTCCGAATTCGAATGTGATGATGGCCAGAATTCGTATGGGGACCGAAATGGGAGAATGCAATGATAATTGATGGATCGAATTCGGATGATGTGGGTGATAGTGGACCGAATTCGGATGGAATGCATGCAATGGAAGCAAATGGACCGAATTAGGATGGAACACAGAATTCGGATGGGGACCGAATTCGGATCCCATCCAAGTTCGGATGAACAGTACTGATCGAACTTAGACTTAATGAACTTTTTCAAAATTTTGGCATTTCTTTGAAGGACCGTATTCGGATCAACAGTGGTCCGAATTCGGATGCACAGTGTCCGAATCCGATCTTTAGGTTTTGGAAATTTTGAAATGTAGTCTAAGTGGGACATCCAAATTCGGGGCTTGGTCCGAATTCGGACGTCCGAAGTGTATCGGTGGCAATTAATGTGTTCATGCAACATGAAACGTGAACAGTTAAAATTTTGATAAAAATGCATGAAATTAAAGATCCTAGACTAAAAACATATAAGGAGCATTTTATATAACTACAACTAAGTAAATAAAACACCTTAAATTACCTAAAATGAAGAAAAACCGAAATGAAAAAAGCACTAAAATTTTGAAAATCAAACAACCAATAGACGAAGTTAAACACTGAAATAAAGTAAGAAAAGGTGTACCTAAGACTGCAGAAGTTGAAAAATGCAAGAAAAACGGAAGAAAACGATGGACTTCGAAGCTTGAAGGAGTGTTAATGGTGGTTCGGCGGTGGAGAGGTCGGCGATGAGAGAAAGAAGAACAGGAGAGGAAGCTTGAAGAAGAAGATATTTGAGAAATACCGTTGACCCGCCGGTATTTAAAGCCAGCCGGGTCGGGTCGAGTAGGTGAGATCCGCGCCCAAGAAGGAGAGTGGGCCGCCGGATTTTACAACACAACACACACAAAACATAACAAAAATATTGGGCTTCTAAAAAAAATAAAGGAAACAAGATTTTTTAATAAATAAAAAAAATTTGGCCCAATTTATTACATCTTTTTGTGTTTTTCTTTGAAACAAAAACAAAAACAAAAAAAATATGCAAAAACAAAATAAAATATTTTTGATATTTTCTTTGAGTATTTAAGTTAAGACAAAAATAAAATAAAATAAAATATTTTTGGGTTTTTGATAAATTTGAACAACTAAAATCTTTTTGGGATTTTCTGACCTATTAAATTAAACTTAAAAATAAACTAAAATATAACCAACCTAAAATTTAAAATTTAACTACTAAAATTAAGAAAAGAAACAAAGAATTATAAAAATTAAGATCCTAACTATACTCCCCCTCAAATAAATACCTAATCGTTTCCTTTCTTTTTCAGATTAAGTTCATGAATCTTTTTAGCCTTAAAGATACAGACAAACCTGGATTATGTTTGCGTCCCACTCCGTGATGAGCAATTCACACAACAATTTGTCAGGATCGTTAATTATTAAAAATGTACATAGATAAGGAAATATTGAGTTTCAATTTTGTGACACAATCCTTAAATTTAAATAACAGATATTTTCTAAAATAAAGGAATTTCAAACATGATAGATTGAAATAGAATTATTTAAGACAATATCTGATATTTAATTGGAAGGCGGATTCAACATGCCGATATGGGATACTAAAAACTGAAAACGAGGTTCGTCTAAAGCTTTAGTAAATATATCCGCAAGTTGATATTCCGTGCCAACAAAATACAACTCAATGGTTCCCTTTTCTACGTGATCTTTAATAAAATGATACCTGATATCTATGTGTTTCGTTCGAGAGTGCTGCACGGGATTGCAAGAGATGGCAATTGCACTTCGAGAATCGCAGTAAATTGGGATATTGGTGAGTGAGAATCCATAATCGCGTAATTGTGTTCTCATCCACAGCACTTGAGAGCAACAGCTTGCAGCTGCTACATACTCAGCCTCAGCTGTGGATGTTGAAACACATTTCTGCTTTTTGGAGGACCAACTCACCGGTCTATCTCCCAAGAACTGTATACCTCCCGACGTGCTTTTTCTGTCAACTCTACAACCTGCAAAATCAGCATCTGAAAAGGCGGTAAGATCGAATCGGTTCCCTTTGGATACCATAGACCAAGATCGGGTGTACCCTTAAGATAACGAAAAATGCGTTTTACCGCAGTTAGGTTTGATTCTTTCGGGTCAGCCTGAAAGCGAGCACAAAGACATGTTGAAAACATTATATCCGGCCTACTAGCAGTCAGATACAGTAAGGATCCTATCATCCCTCTGTAAGTTGTATTATCGACACTTTTCCCAGAAGGATCGGTGTCTAACTTACAGTTGGAGGTCATGGGAGTTGTGATACTCGTGCAAGAGTCTAACTTATACTTCTTAAGAATGTCAAGAGTATATTTTGACTGGTTCACAAAAATCCCTTCCTCAAGTTGTTTGACTTGTAATCCGAGGAAAAAATTCATTTCCCCCATCATACTCATCTCGTACCTGGACTCCATTAGGGCTGAAAAATCCTTACAGAAATTACTGTCAGTAGATCCAAATATAATGTCATCGACATATATCTGTACTAGCCTTATATGTGGGCCTTCCTTTTTCATGAACAGAGTTGTGTCCACCACACCTTTACAAAAACCGACAGAGATAAGAAAATTGGAAAGACTATCGTACCATGCGCGAAGTGCTTGTTTTAAACCATAGAGGGCTTTATCTAGCACATAAACATGGTCAGGTTTATGTCCGTCAACGAAGCCTTGTGGTTGTTCAACGTACACCTCTTCGTTGAGTTCACCGTTAAGAAAGGCAGTCTTGACGTTCATCTGGTACACTTTGAAGTCCTTGTGTGCCGCGAACGCCAAGAAGATTCTGATTGCTTCGATCCGTGCTGGAGCAAAGGTCTCGTCATAATCAATCCCTTCTTGTTGTCGGTAGCCTTTGGCAACAAGTCTTGCTTTATTCCTTATCACAATTTCGTTCTCATCTCGTTTGTTCTTAAAGATCCATTTTGTTCCGATCACTGTACGGTCTTTTGGTTAGGGAACTAACCGCCATACTCTGAGCTGTTCAAACTGGTTGAGTTCTTCTTGCATTGCAACTATCCAATCTGGGTCTTTTAGGGCTTCATCAACACGAGCGGGCTCTATCATACTAAGGAATGATGCGAAGAGGCATTCATTAGCAGACGCCCTACGAGTTTGGACTCCAATTGAAACATCACCAATGATCTGATCTGTTGGGTGACTTCGGGTCCATTTAGTCTCGTGTGGAAAGGGTGCTCGGGTTGGAATCTCAGTGGTTAAAGTGGGGATGGATGAAGATTCATGGTTAATGGTTTCAAGTGATGGTACCACTGGTTCCGGTTCGATTTCCGAGTGTTCAGGTGAGGGAAGGATATTTGGCATTATGTGTGAGGGTATTACAGGAGTAGATTCAACTGCGGATGTATCGATGGATGATGTTGATGGATGAGGGTATGATGTGGATGAAGATGGAGCAGATAAACTTAGTGGTGCAGTTGAATTGGAAGGATTACCTACATTATTGACAACATTAGACACATTAGCATTAGGACCGAAAAATTCTACATAAAAAGGATCAAACAAATTAACTAAATTAGAAGAAGCAAAAGAAATAGGGTTAGTAGAAGTGTCTCCAGGCATTTGTGTAATGCAAGGTCCTGTATGATCAACTTCGGGTGCTAGTTCAGCCAACTCATCAAATGTGACATGCACACTTTCATTGACTGTCATTGTTCGGGTATTGAATGCGCGATAGGCCTTCGAGTTGGATGAGTATCCAATGAAGATCGCTTCATTCGCTTTTTCGTTAAACTTCCCGAGGTTGTCTTTATCGTTCAGCACATAGTGCCTGCAACCAAATACACGTAAGTACTTGATAAAAGGCACTTTATTAAAAAAGAGTTGGTAAGGAGTTTTATTAAAGCGCTTATGGATAATGGAGCGATTTTGTGTATAGCAGGCTGTTGATACGGCTTCGGCCCACAAGAATGGAGGTAGCTTTGAGTATGTTAGCATTGTACGAGCGGCTTCCACAAGCGTACGGTTACGCCTTTCCACGACTCCATTTTGTTTTGGCGTTCTAGCAGCAGAGTATTGATGCTGAATACCTTTATATCGAAAGAAGCCCTCAACTACCGAGTTCTTGAACTCCGTGTCATTATCGGATCTGATTGATTGAACTGACAGCTGCTGTTGGGTCTCGACACTCTTTATAAAATCTATGATTTCTTGAGCTGTCTCATCCTTGGATCACAAGAACCTGACCCAGGTATATCGTGAATAGTCATCAACGATAACCAACACATATCGCTTCCCGTTTATGCTTTGGGTCCGCATCGGTAAGCATAAATCCATGTGAAGTAACTCCAATACTCTTTTCGTTGATGGTTCGGGCTTTGGTTTGTGAGATGATCGTTTCATCTTTCCTTTCTCACAAGCTCCACAAAGATGGTCCTTTTCATAACGCAATTCAGGGAGTCCTTTGACCAGTTGTTTCGCAGCCAGCTTATTGATATCGTCAAAATTCAAGTGGGATAACCTTCGATGCCACAACCAAGAGTCTTTTGAAGAGGCTTTTGATAAGAGGCAAATGTTATCCTTTACTATGAGCTTGGCTACGTCAATGGTGTAAAGGTTAGAGTTACGGGAACTAGATAAGATTTCTTTTCCATCCATACTCCTTACACTGCAGTTCTTAGCCCTAAACGTTACCTCTAGTCCTTTGTCACAGAGCTGTCCTATGCTAAATAGATTATGCGATAATCCCTCAACATAGTCAACGTCCTTGATGACTAGATTATTTAGAACTAAGTCCCCGTATCCTTTAATATGAGCCTAATGGTTGTTCCTGAATTTTACCGTCCCGCAATATTGTTCAACTACGTTGGACAGCAATTCTCTTCTTCCCGTCATATGTTTGGAGCAACCCGAATCCATATACCAAATGGATTTAGCCTGAATAGCAAATAAATTCATATAATGAAAAACTATATGCATTCAAACACATCCATCGTTTATTTACAATCAAACCGTGTTCTGAACCGAGATGTTCAGAAAACATGATGAGTTAAGACCGGGTCCTGAGCTATGTGCACAGAAGCCAAACGTGTCGGTTTAAGCACAACCGACAAGCAAAAGAACGGGTCCTAGTCTATGGTAACTAGAAGCCATTTCATTGAAGAACGGGTCATGATCAGAAGTAACCAAGAACCATCTGCATAAAGATCACACAACTTTGGGTACCCATCTCAATATGGGTCCCTTTTTGTTAGGAGTTCCAGATGTATATTGCACATGTGCAGTATTAGGAACCCATCTAGCATTTATGTGTGGTCCGGATGCATAACCCTTTGGAATCCATTGAAGATTGGATTTAGTGGGCTTTGGAACCTTAGGCGATGAAATTGCCTTAGGTTTTTGATTTTTTGAGACCTTTTTGACCTTTGCTTTGGTTTTGGGCCTCGGCAACGGACAAGTCTCAATTTTATTTGTGGCTGATGATGAACATTTTTTATTTTCTTTTTCCGAATTCTTTTAACAGGATATGGCACGAAAGCATTCATTCAGGAACCTATCGTCTATAACGAGTTGGACATAGATTAAATAATTCACTGAAAGAGTACTTTAAACAAGCAATAGAATTCGATACATTGTTACACACATTGTTTTTAGAGATTACAGACATCCTATCTCTAGTAACAAATTCACTTGGCATTATAGCCTTCTTCACAAAAAACTTAAAAAATCCAGCATGACAGTTTTAGGAACTCTTCTTACATAATCTGTAGGAACAAAACAATTAGAGTCAGTATGCATGGAAGATTTAGACTTGACAGAATTTTCTTTTTGTTGGTGAGTGGGTTTCTTAAAAGACTTGGATTGGATCTGAGTCTTTTTAGAAACCTCATTTTTAAACGGTTTTGAGCACTCACCTTTATAAATGAAAGAAGAAGTTTCAGCTTTAGCCTTACCTTTGTTTGATGACACATATGGGATTTTTGTAGAATGAGAAATTGTTTGTTCTTTTGAAAGATCCTTCAACTTTTGAGAAACCATGTCAAAATTTTCTCTGTAGACAGTTAATTCCATAGACTGTTGAAAAGTTTAATTTACCAATTTACCAAAATTTTCTCTGAAGATCAAGTGCTTTCTTTTGAGACGACTTCAATTCCTTTTCTAAAACATTAATTTGATGTTGAAGAACTTTTGTAGGAATATAAAGTTGAGGAATTGGTTTTACAGTTTTTGTTTTCAATTCAACTTCTGAATAAGTTGACAAGTAGTCTTCCTCTAAAGTGGGTACTCTAGATGGATAACTCTCTTTAAGTTCTTCATATTGAAAAGAAATTTCTTTTTCTTTATGTTCAACACGTTTCTCATTCTCTTGGTTTAAAACTTCTTTTGATGACTCAAAAAAGAAAGATTTAAGTCCAGCTCCCATATAGTTCATGTCATAAAATAAAGGTAAAACTTTTTGGGCCTTTTCCAAATATTTAGGATTTTTAAAACCTATTCCTTGTTCAGAATGGTAAAATCTAGTTTCTTTGGGCTGATTTAAGTGAATAGTTTGTTCTGTTTGACCTCTTTCAATCATTTTATATTTTTCTAAACTGTCTATATTTTCCATATTTACTGTCTCTAATTGTTTTGAAAGTACAGATATTTCTTCTTTTAATGAGAGTTTTTCATTTGATAACCTATCCATACAAGATTCAAGATATATATTCCTTTCCTGAACATCTACTTTTTCGATTAACATCTGTTTTATAACATTGTGATTAGTTAACCACATTGATTGATATAATTCAGACGACTCTTTTAAAGTTTGAGCTAGATGTTCAGCCTGTACAAACTTTGCAGTTTCAGCATTTAACCTAGCTTGTAGATCAAGTATATGTGTGTGCAATGTACATTCATTATTGACAGATAAATTATTTACATGCTCTTGAATGTAACAGGAATATACCTCATGTGTCTCTGAACCGGATGATGAGCATTCGGGATCGTCGGTTGTGGCCATCAGACATGCTAGTGGATTTTTCATTGTCTCCCCCTCAGCAGCATGGTCTGAACAAGAAGCAGTGGAAATGGCACAGTGATCCAACCCCAGACGATCAACCATATAACAATTTTTGCCCTTATCATCTTCCTCGTTGGTATCTTCAGCATCCCAGTAATCTTCCTGGGCGACGAGGGCCATTGCATCGGTCCTTTTCTTCGCGGCCTCCAACTTTCTCTCGTAGTAGTCGACGTCTCTGTCAAACTTATTATTGCACTCCCGAGCAAAGTGGCCCGTTTTTTCACAGTTGTAACAGAGACGCTCCTCGGTGCCTTTCGGTTCTTCGGCCCTCGGCCTCTCATCCCTTCTTTCAACCGGCCACTTGTCGGCGCGGCGAGGTTCTCGGCTTCCATCCCTCCTTCCGTCCCTACGCTCATTCTCTCTTCTTTCATCTCTGCGGTCGTCCCGACGATCATCCCGACAATCGTCCTTTCGATCATATTCTCTCCTGTCATCCCGGCGACCATCACGCCTATCGTCTCGCCTTTCATAACGGCGATCATCTCGATAGTCGCGTCTATCGTCATACCTTCTGTCATCCCTGTCATCTCTGCGATAATCATCCCGGCGATAATCATCACGTCGTTCATCTCTTCTTTCATCTGAGTACCTCCGCGGTCTGGTGTCAGAGCGGAGCTGATTGTTAGTCTTGTTGGAGAAACATCGTTGTTGGAGACGATTTGTCCACAAGGCTATTTGTTCCAGCATCGCAGCTTCTTCCTCATCTATTACCTCATGTGGAGGAGAATCATACTGTACTGTGATGAAGATGACCCTTGTGCAAAGGATGGAGTGGGAATATTCGTGTTAGTGATCAAGGCTAGGGAATCATTGGGCTTGATGCCAGTGTTAGCAGATAGCAGCAAAGATGCGAGCTGATTGGCCATCTGTTTCTGATGATCCACATCCCCTTGATACTTTTTGAGCTCTTTGAAGACGACATTGATCGATACCTAAGGAATATTCAGAACCCGTCCTGTGGCCCGACAAGCAATCTGCCACTTGGGGGCTAAGGCTGAAAAGAACTGGATGTTTATGTCATCCTTGTCCTTTCTGATGTGCAGTTTGTTTAGCTCACTTAGTACTGCACAGAACCTTGTAAATGTAGCTTGTAACGACTCCCCGTCTTTCGCACGGAATTCTGTAAACTTAGCCTTTGCTTCCTATATTTTAGCACGATCATCGAGATCTGCCCCCAGCATTTGGACTTCTAATTCATCCCACATTTCTTTAGCAGACATTTTGTTGTATACTCCAACCAAGATATCAGTAGGGAGGGCCTGATAGATCAAATACTCCGCCCTCTTATCGGCATGCTGCCTGTCTCTCTCGGCGTCATTAGCGGGTTCTCTTTCAACCTTAGATGCTAGGACAAGGGGGTCAGCCTCGGGTCTGGCTGCGATTTCTCGATAGTAGATCACGGGGCCCTCAGAGATGGACTGAAGCATTAGGTTTCCAAGGGGTTGCATTCCGACAAATTTGAGGAACCGGGATTTCCATTGTTCATACTCGTCAGGATAGAGAACAGGTGGTCTGTTCTCGGATCTGAGTACGAGAGCTTCACGAGACATGATTAGGGTGCTGATTGAAGAAATAAGATCTTGAAGGTGGAAACTTGAAACGGATGGGCTGGACTGCGGAAGAATAGTACACTGGATGGTACTAATTCGGATGGCTGTATTGAATTCGAATAGAGCCGAATTCGGATGGACACCAGTTGGGACAGGGGCCGAATTCGGATGGGTAGCAGTTCGGACAAGGGCCGAATTCGGATGGACACTAGGATTGGACAGGGCAGAAACCTAGTTCGGATGAGGTACCACTTTGGATGAGGTGAGCTGGATGAACCGAATTCGGATGAACCGGATTCGGATGAACAGATGGACTTCGGATGAACAGTGTGTAGTTCGGATGGGTGTAGGGACCGAATTCGGGTGAACAGTGACTAATTCGGACAGGCACTTAGGGAATTGTCCAGGAAGGGGACCGAATTCGGATGGTCCGGATTCGGTTGGTCCGAAATGGATAAGGTCCTAAGTGAGAGTTTAAATTAAAGCACAAGTCAAATGATGAAACGAAAAATGCCTGATCTGAACTTCGGATGGTCCGAAGTTCGGATGGGACCGAATTAGGGTCCGAAATAGGCACAAGGATGGTCCGAAATACACCTAAGTTTGGTCCGAAGTGGACCGAAATGTGGTCCGAACTAGGGTCAAATATGGTCCGAGATTGGTCCGAAGTTGGGTCCTAGATGGTCCGAAATGCTACAGTGATGGGTCCGAATTACAGCAGGTTTAAGCAGATATTCAAAGGCATAACAGTTCAGATGTCAATTTTAGCAGATTTAAGGCCTAAAAATGTTTCTAAATGATTAGGAAACTATTTTAAACACTTATGATGTTTTAAAATATATCAAAACACTTAAAAATCAGTAAAAAAACAAGCAAAAACCCACTAAAACCCATATTTTTTAAACTTTTCAAAACAACCGATTATGGATGATTTTAATGAAAAGATTGAACCTAAGAGGCTCTAAATCAGTAGAGGATGATATTATGGTGATTATATGACAAGAATAACACAAAAAACGCAGGAAAATGGGTAAATAGAAGATCTAACCGATGGAAAAGTGAAGAACTCGATGAAGAACATGAAAACCCAGCAGAATCCGGTTTGATGCAATTTGAAATCCACCTTTTTAGCTATGATACCAATTGTTATAATGTCTTCCCTTATAAATCAGCATTTTAATGTTTCTTTATCAAAACCCAAGAAGAATCAAGCTCAATAATCATGTAATGATGAAGAAGACAATAAGAATATTGGGAGAACAATGAAAATGGCGGCTGCATTAAAGTGTAATATTCTCAACCGTGTAACCCTTTTACAAACCCTAGGAGCCTATACATAGGCTCCTTTAATTAACTATGAGACATTGACACCTTTGGCCCCTTGACTTTTACATAAAAATAAATTACAAGGAAATAAATACAAGATTAAATACTAAGTAAATAATTATTACAAAATAAGTCCACATGATCGAAATTAAATGCCTAACATATATATATATATATATATATATATATATATATATATATATATATATATATATATATATATATATATATCTGTGTGTGTGTGTGTGTGTGTATGTATATAATTTATGTGTATATAATTTTACACACATAAATTTATGTGTATATATTAATACACATAATACTTATGTGTATATTATATAATTTATGTCTTGGATATATATATATATATATATATATATATATATATATATATATATATATATATATATATATATATATATATAAAGGTTCAAGTGAGTACCACCTACTACACAGCGCACCCGAAGGTATCACTCGTAAAATTATTTTTTTTGAAATTTTTTTTCACAAACATGTTTTAATTAACATTACACAGATAATATGTGAATTTCACGCAAATTCGAACACTCTAAGTGCGTGAAATCATGCACCACATATATACAAAATTATGTAAGTGTGCGTTCACATCATTTGTTAGGAGCTGGAAGATGTGAATGTATGTGAAATTTACATATAATATTCATAATGTTAATTAAAAAATGTTTATGAAATAAAAAATTAAAAAAAAAAGTTTTTTAAAGGTGGTAGCTTCTGGTGCGCTGTATAAGTAGTGGTACTCTCTCGAACCATATTATATATATATATATATATACGTGTATATATATATATATATATATATGTATATATATGTATATATATATATATGTATATATATATATATGTATGTGTGTGTGTGTATAAAATATTTTCAAGTATCTTACAATGTCATTATTTCTTCAAGTATATTCACATATGTATATAATTTGTGTGTCAATAATTGATTAGGTTGGAAGATATTTGAAGAAATAGTGACTTTGAAGAGGAAAAATAGCGACGATATTGTTGGTACACCCTGTGTGACGATAGCAGTCTAAGTCGTATTAGCATTTTGTCTAAGTGATGTCACAAGGTATCGAATATTAACTAGTATTTGATATATGTGATTTTATGTGTTTGACATTTATTGTTTGTATGTTTGAACTTGGTGTAACGTATTACAAGAAGTTCAAACATAAAGTTCAAAGATTAATTCAAACATAAGTTAAAACATATACTCAAATAGAAGTTTGACATGTGAAATTCGAATTTAGGATATATTCGAATTTAACATAGAAGGTAAATTCGAAGTTGTCATGTGGACAAATTCGAATGGGCCTTGGGCCTGGTTCGAGTTTGTCCCATGACAAACTCGAATGGCTCTCTATAATTAGGGATTAATTCGAATGATTAGCAGACTTTTGCAGAATTTCGTGTGTGATTAGCAGAAGGCGATCTCGAGTTTATCAGCAATCTGTGTGTTTGTTCGGAGAGAATCATCGTGTAGGATCGTTCGTAGTCGTTCGTACAACGCCGTGGTAGTCTCCGTGTTCCGTGAGTGTGATATATCCGTCAAGCCGCTAACGAGGATTCCGCACTCGTTGGTGTGTGTCGCGTCTAGATAGATCTGTAGTTTCTTGACGTTTTAGACGGTGAATATCACGTATTTTTGAGATTTTCAAGCTTATCAAATTGGATTACGGGAAATACTTTGTTGTAGTTCACGTTTTTTATCAAAATCAATATTTTTACTTGTAAAAATATTGATTTGATCTGAAAAACTTGAAAAACTCGAAATATTAGCCGTTTTTCGAATTTGTGGCGCTCGAATTTGTTAAGGAGAAATTAGGGTTTGATCATTTTCGAGTTTAACCAAAATTCGCTCCTTTCGAGTTTCCTTAAAAGTTTGCTTCGAATTTGGCCAGTTCGAATTTGCTTGGGGATCTCGACTTTACTCTAAAGTCGAATAAGGGGAGTTCGAGTTTAGTTGGGGTTTCGAATTTATTTGGAATCTCGAATTTAGTGACCTTCGATTTTGTCATCAATTTCGAACTTAGTTAGATTTAAGAACTTAATTCGAATTGAATCCCAAACAGGTTTAAATTTAATTAGATTCGAATTTATCTAAATTCGAAAGAATTAATTTAAATTAATTTCGAATTAAATTAAAGTTTAAATTCAATTATATTTGAAATAATGACAAGTCTACAGAGATTTATGGAGATGGATCACGAGGTTGGAAAGGCAAATACTCCGCCAAAGTTGATGAAACTTGAAGATTATTATTGGTGGAAGGATCGGTTTGCCGACTTCGCGCGATTTAATGATATGCGCATGTGGATTTGTATCGACGAGGGATACATTCCACCTACAGCTGAGGTCGAAGGACGACAAAAGGTTGTTCCTTATTCTAAGATGAAGGATGACGACAAAAAGTTGTATGAAGCAGAGAACCGGGCATACGCTATCATTCGGATGGCATTACCTCAGGACATACTGCACACCTTCCGTAATCAGAAGACAGCAAAAGAGCTGTGGGATGCGTTGGAGAAACGGTGTGAGGGTAATCCGAGGGTTAGAAGGAAATGAATGGAAATGCTCAAGCAGCAGTTTGCTATCTTCAAAGCATTGAAGAATGAAAAGCTGGATGAGACTATCACACGTTTCTATCATCTGCTAACTGAGTTAGACAGTCATGACATTGAGTATAGTGAAACTGAGAAGAATAATAAGCTTCTGGATGCTTTACCGGCCAAATGGGAGATGTATGTGGCCTTAATTAAGCATGATGAAGACAAATACTATACTCTGACTCTAGAGAATGTAGTGGGAACGCTGAGAGCATATCATTTCGAGTTGCTGAAGAAGGAAATGGATTTTGATCAAGTTCAAGATCCAGCAATGTACTTTGGGAAATCAAAACCTTCAGTGGCAGCTGAATTGAAGACAGCTACCGCATTTTTCTCGGGAGAGACGTCGTCACCGGCTGAGACAGAAGACTCACAGAGTAGGGCTTTCTTAGGGTTTGCTAGACCAGAAGAAACGCAGCATCAGGCTACTCCGGCATCTACATCTCAAGGATATTCAAAGATTCCTATGAGCGCAAAGTCGGCTGAAGACCATCTGAATCTGTTGGCTTCATTCGTCGCCGCTTATGGCAATTGCGTTCAGGGCAAAATTAACGATCCTGCGCTTTGGGATAAGGATTACGATCAGGTAGACCCTGATGATCTTGAAGAGATGGATCTGCAATGACAACTGGTCATGGTAACTCAGAGAGTTAAGAGGTTCATCAAGAGGACGGGTAGAAATCTTAATGTGAGTAACAATAAGATTGGGTTCGATAAGTCCAATGTAAATGTTACAACTGTCAGGGGTTAGGACACTTCGCTAGAGAGTGTCAGAGACCAAAAGTAGAAAACCACCAGGGACAGTATCAGAATCAACAGGGACAGTATCAGAATCAATCGCAAGGGCGATATCTACCAAGTACTTCAACCAGTCAAGCAAATATAGCTGGTCTGTTATCTAATGTCACATCAGACAGACAGCTGGACGACACTTATGACTGGAGTACACATCCAGAATCGAACGCTAGGGCCTTTATGGCTGAAGTGACTGAAACTGGAAGTGAAGGGGCAGAGGAAATCACAGGGGACAGCAGTCAGAATGAAAGCAGTCCGATGTGGGTAGAGAAGTCAGATGATCAGACAATTCTGGAGTTTGCCGCTCAGATGGCCAACGTGGAATCAGATCATACCAAGGTAAGTCTGAACTTTTCTCTTTTCCATGAGTTGTGTGTTTTATATGCTACATCTAACGATAGGTTAAATTTCGTACTAGAATCACATCAAAACATAACTGCTCAAAATGAAGTGCTAAAAACAGATAGTGCTAGCCTAATAGATATAAAGCAAGATCTTAGGAATAAGCTTAAGGCTGATGCACAGGATGTTATAGTTCTAAAAGACAAACTGAGCGAACAGTGTGTTAGGTTAGAACTCAAGTATGAACATGTTGAGGCATTAACCAAGGAGCTTAAATCCAAAGACATAGAGCTAGCTGAATCTAAGGTAAAGGTAGCTGAGGTAAATAGTAAACTTGAAAAGTTTAGGAACTCATCTCTTAACCTAGGGAAAATCTTAGATGCACAGCGTCAGTCTAAGAAGCCTCTAGGTCTAGGATATCATGAGAGTCCTCCACCTTTCAATGACAATTATGTACCTCAACCTCAGGAGAAAACTGAGAAATTAGTTGACTCAGAGGAATTACCTGAACCAGTGTCTGAAACTGATACTAATAGCAAGATCAAGAAAGTTAAATTTGTGCCATCCTCTAGTGATAAACCTGTAGGACAACACAAAATTGACTTTAATGATCAGGATGATGAACCAGTCGCTACAGTTGAACCAAAAGAGCCAGACACTAGTGAGACACCTAAATCAAAGGGCGCACACAAAAAGTCAATTGATAAAATGTCTTGCTTTAGATGTCACGAAAGGGGGCATGTTGCTTCTAGCTGTCCGCATAGGAAAGTATATAATACACCTAAGACAGGAAAGCCAGAACAACTTAAGCCTTCTCCAAGTGTTGCAAGCACTAGTAGTTCTCAGAATACCGAGAAAACTGTGCAAGCTACACCAAAATCTGCTGTGAAACAAATACCGGTGTCAGGTCGACCAAAAGAAGTGATTAGGACTAATTCACCAAATCGAGTCAGTAATCAATCTAGGTCTGGACCGCAACAACAATATAGGAGTACTACACCTAGCAGAGCTTACACTCCGGTTAGGTCACACACTCCTGTTAGACATCAAACACCAGGTAGAGCTCATGGATATCAGTCTGAAATGAATTATAATCGTAATTATTCAAGAGCTCCACAGCAAATGCCTACACAAAGGCAAAGAGTGAACTTAAATCACTCGGCAGTACAACAGACTCCAGTTCAAAGACCCAAGTCACCTGAAAGGAGAGATGGGTATTTGAAAGAGTTTAAGTATGTGGACGAGAATGGTATTACCAAGTCAGTTATGGCTTGGGTTTCCCGTGATAACTAACCAATTTTCTTTCATGTGCAGGAGATAACTACAGGTCCAAACAACAAATGGTTCGTCGACAGTGGTTGCTCCAGGCACATGACAGGGGAAAGAAGTCTCCTTGCAGACTTCAAGGGAGGGAATTGGGGCTTTGTATCATTCGCTGGAAATAAAAGAGGAAATATCACTGGTACTGGAGTGGTTACTAATGGGACGATCAAGTTGGATCAAGTTTATCATGTTGATAAACTGGTTCAAAATCTCATTAGTGTATCTCAAATCTGTGATAAAAAGAATTCAGTCCTGTTCACTGATACTGAGGCATTAGTGCTAAAACCGGGGTTTAAAATACCTGAAGAGTGGATTCTGATGAGGGCTCCAAGGAAGAATGACTTGTACATGCTCGACATGAACAAGCCGGAATCTTCGATGGGACCAATTTGTCTGCTATCTAAAGCTTCAGAGACTGAATCGGTTTTATGGCACAGACGCATGGCACACTTGCACCTGAGAAAGATGAACTATATTACGAAAAATGGATTGGTGCAAGGTGTTCCTATGAAGAGTTTTTAGTTTGAGGATAAGTGTCTACCATGCAAGAAAGGAAAACAACACAAGAAGGCACACAAGTCAAAGACTCAGAACTCCATCGCTGCCACATTCGATTTGTTGTATATGGACCTCTTCGGACCAATCAACAAAAGGAGTATAGGTGGTAGTTGGTACTGTTTAGTTATTACTAACGATTACTCACGTTTTTCTTGGGTTTTCTTTCTAGGTACAAAGGACGAGACGACTACCAAGCTCATTGGGTTCTTAGACCAAGTGGAGAATTCTTATGGAACGAGGGTTAAACGCATTCGTAGTGATAACGGAACAGAGTTTAAAAACACAGTAATTGGTGTATATTGCCTATCAAAGGGCATAGTGCATCAATTTAGTGCACCTTATGAGCCACAGCAAAATGGGATGGCCGAACGGAAAAACAGGACATTGATTAAGGCAGCAAGGACCATGCTATCAGATTCAAAGCTTCCTACCATGTTTTGGGGGGAGCCAGTGAATATCGCATGCCATGTTTTAAACAGGGTCCTTACTGTCAAATCTTTGAACAAAACCTGTTATGAAATTTTGAATAAAAGGCCACCTAATTTAACTGGCTTCAAACCTTTTGGGGTACTATGTACTTTAATGAGAACAAAACATCAACCAAAGTATGGGGAAAAGGCTGACGAAGGATGCTTCCTAGGTTATGTGCCGAATTCACCAAATAAAAGGGTTTTTAATAAATCAAATGGTACAGTAGAGATTGTGTATAACATTGAAGTCACAAGTTATACACATGAACCCAAAACTGGTCCGGAATGGATATTTGATTATGACAAATTGTTTGAGTCATTTAACATTCCTTTGGATGAAAATGCAGGTACTATCGAAAAGGACATGTCGTCATTGAATCTGAATGACGAGGGTCATAGCTTTCTGAGGACCACTTTTCAATCATCATCTGAGCCTACATCAACTGAAGATAGATCTCCAGAAGTTACTGATTCTGAAGTACCTACAAACGAAAATCAGGCAACGAATTCTAACTCTGAGGAAAATGTCCATGAGGAAGAAAATTTGGAATCTGAAGTCGTTCCCCCGTTAGGAGAGATAGGATCAAATTTAGGAGATAATCTGAGAGTTGACGAGATAGAGACATCTAGGATCAACAAGAACCATCCTATAGAAAGCATCATAGGATATCCTAATGCGGGTGTGAGGACTAGGAGTAGTTTAAATAACAACACAGTGTTGTTGTCGATGATAAATGACTACGATGCCTTTCATACCTGCCTCTATTCATGTTTCATCTCGCAAGTAGAGCCGAAAAATGTGCAGATGGCACTAAAAGACAACTCTTGGGTTGAAGCGATGCAGGAAGAACTGTCACAATTAGTTGTAAAGAGACGATCAAATGGCACCAAATGGGTTTTTAAGTGCAAAAGAGACGATCGGGGTATAGTCACTCGCAACAAAGCAAGGTTAGTTGTAAAGGGTTTCAACCAAGAGGAGGGAATCAATTACAATGAGGTGTTCGCGCCAGTAGCAAGGTTGGAAGCAATTCGTTTGTTTCAGGCTTTTGCTTCCTTCAAGGGTTTTAAGGTTTATCAGCTAGACGTTAAGAGTGCTTTCCTTTATGGGAAAGTGAAGGAACTGGTGTATGTGGAACAGCCGCCCGGGTTTACAGATCCGAAATATCCAGACAGAGTATATCGATTAGATAAGGCTCTATATGGATTGCATCAAGCACCAAGGGCGTGGTACGAGACTCTGTCCAACCATCTTTTAGAAAATGGGTTTGAAAGAGGAAGGATAGACAGTATGCTGTTCGTGAAGCGAAAAGGAGAACATTTCATCTTGGTACAAGTGTACGTCGATGATATCATCTTTGGGTCATCAGACGAGCAAATGTGCAAGGATTTTGAAAAGGTGATGAAGTCAAAATTCGAGATGAGTGCAATGGATGAGTTGAACTTCTTTCTGGGTTTGCAAGTTGACCAAAAGAAGGAGGGCATGTTTATCCATCAGACGAAGTATGTCTATGACATCTTAGAGCGCTTCGGGATAGAAGGAACCAAGCTGACAGCTCACTTCAGCACGCCGATTCAAGTGAATCACAATCTCGGACCGGGTACTGAAAGTGATACCGATGTGGATCCGACGTTATATCGGGCCATGATTTGGTCACTTATGTATTTAACTGCTTCTAGACCTGAGATTATGTTTGCTGTTTGTATTTGTGCCAAGTTTCAAGCTAATCCGAAAGAAATGCACATGAAAGCTGTGAAGCGGATTTCTACGATACCTCAAGTCGAAACCGAAGCTGGAACTTTGGTATCACGCGGAGGGCGATCTGGAATTGGAGGCGTTCACTGATTCAGACTACGGAGGATGCAGCTTGACGCGCAAGTCAACAACTGGAGGTTGTCAGTTCCTAGGAGGGAGACTCGTTTCCTGGCAATGCAAGAAACAGACTTCGGTAGCCGTGTCAACGTGCGAGGCCGAATATGTTGCTGCTGGTAGTTGTTGTTCACAGGTTCTGTGGATACAACAACAATTGCGGGATTACGATTTGACTTACACTCATACTCCTATTAGGATAGATAACCAGTCAACAATTGCTATAACTAATAATCCAGTTAAACATAATAAAACCAAGCACATAGACATAAGACATCATTTTATACGTGATTGTGCTGAAAAGAACTTAATCAAGCTGGTAAAAGTGGCAACGGATGATAATAATGCTGATTTATTTACCAAAGCTTTTGATAAGTCACGTTTTGAGTATTTGATTCAACTAAATGGAATGCGTAATCCAGAGTGAGTTGACCTTAGTAGAGTTTTATTTCTTTTTATAGCAGTAGTCTTTCTTTCTTTTTATAGTAAGTTTAGTATCTTAGGATAGTTTCCTTTTTAGTAAGTTAGTAGGTTATTTTATTTTCTTACTTTTATTTATGAAAAACAAAAGAACAAAGAGAGAAAACCATAAAAAATTCAAAAAAAAAAAAGAGAATATCAGAAAAAGAGTTAAGTCTTAGATGCATAGGTTCAAAGTGACGAAAATTAGCACAGTCTTTACAAGCTCTAAGTGTTTAGCTTTCACACATAATGCACCTAAAATTCTAAGTGTTATACATTATCCAGTTTGATGTGTTGGTAGGCATAATACATATAGGGAGTCTCAAGGCTAATAAAATATTCTAGAAAAAGTCAAACGTGTCACTGACTTAGATGTATGACCAATTGGTCTTAATTTTTATGTTAGAGACATACAGACTTTGATTCTAAATGAGGTATGCAAACTTTCTAGGGATGTATAGCAACATCAGATACATCTTAAAGAAATGGAAAGAATTGAAAAAGCATGATACTGAATTGAGAGTCAAAACAAGTAACTCTGTTGTACGTAAGTACAGACCTGTTGCCTCTGTTTTGATTCGAGTTAGCAAGATAAGTCGCTTTGTTGTACGTCGGTACAGACCTGTCACCGCTGTCTTGCTAGCTTTAAAAATAAACCTTAAGACAAACTAAGACACTTTGTTGTATGTAAATACAGACCTGTGTCCGATGTTTGCCTTTTAAAGAAAGTTTGCAAATACCAAAAGGTTAAAATCATTGTGTGTATGCCTTGATCATAAAAGTATGTCTAAGTATGAGTCACGTAAGACAATTTCTTGATAAATAAAAAGGCCAAGGGATATTCCAAAGTGTAACATGTTTAAAGGGAAAATAATACCAACAATCGGCTAGAAATGTATGTCACGACAAACAATCAAAGGAATCAAAAATTCCTAAGTGTGAAAGTTTGAATACTGAAAGTGCGTATTTGACACCGCTATCTGATTGAACCTTTCTTTGACTACACTCGTCAAAAATATTTTGTTAAGTGTTTAGTATAGGTTGTAAATTTTAAATAATGTAGATTAGTCTAAGTTTAATTTTTGTTCACAATTTTAATTTTAATTTTAATTTATTTTAATTTATGTTATTTTATTTTATTTTACTTCATTTTTAATTTTATTTTTACTTAGGAAAAAGGTCAAAATTACTGAGGGTGCATTCCTAGTTGAATAAAATAAACATTGCGTGAAAATCTTGTGCTTAGGGTAAAAGATTTGGCATAGTTTATTCCGTTACACGAAAAAGTTGTAAAAGTTGAAAAAGTTGAATTTATTTCAAAGATTTTCAATATTTTCAAAATTTTCAAGTTCAACTTCGACTTTCAGGTAAAATCGAAATGCATGTTCGAATTTGGCAGGACCTTCGAGTTTGACATTAAATTCGAAAGATGTCACAAACTCGAAGGTGGTTGGTATAAATAGGTCAACAGTGACAAGTCATTATCACCTACCTTCGATTTTGAGCCCTTCGAGTTTATTGTGAGCGATTTCGAGTTTGACCTTCGAGTTTGCCGTATTCGACTTTTCTACTATTTGTCTAGTTTTTGTCCATTTGTGTTCGAGACTACTAACAACTCTAGGTATAATCAACAGTATTGTACAATATTTAGGTGGTTTTAGACTCCATTTGAGCCAAAATTAACGGATTTTGAGGTTTTAATGGTGGAAAGTTTGTATTTCAAAATAACAAACTTTGAACCGGTGAAACGTCAAATTGATTACAAATAGCTTTGATTAGAACCTATTAGGACTAATGGATGTCATTTTCTAAGTCTATTGGTTAAAATCTTGGATTTTTGTTGTCATTCAAACCAACATGTTCGAATTTGATCATGGTATTGAATTTGATCATGGCTTCGAGTTTGTCATTAAACTCGAAGCAGCTAATAAATTCGAAACTATGGTTGTTTCGAACTTGTCATTCGAGTTTACCATTATATTCGAATTATTTGCTTTAAATTAATATCAAACTTGTAGAAATTCATATGTGTTGGATTTTGTACTTACACAAGTTCAAAATAAAACAAATTTGAATTTAAACAAGCATATGTTTATATGGATAATTCTAATATTTTATATACTTTATTGTGCAGATATGGCAGATAGAGTTTTTGTTCCAAAGCATAATATGGTCATTTCTCCGGACCATGAGATACCTGAGGCTCAAGCATACCGCCAAATGGTGGATTTTCTGGTCGATTCAAGGATTTCGTATGCTCTGTCGCATAACATTCAGATCGTAATCCCATATGTTAGAGAATTTTGGGATCATTTACAAGTTGATTGTACTGTTATTCCAACAGTATCAAGGACGAGGATTGCTGGACACCCTCTAGTGTTTTCAGCTGACGTATTGCGCAAAGTGTTGCAGCTAGGCTCTCCAGAGCAAGAAAATGGGTCGATTGACTTTTTGTTAGCAATCAGGCAAGCGGCATTTATCAGAATGGGATATAGTTTGGATGTGACTAAGTCCTCATACATGAAGAGTGGGCTGATAGGGCAATGACGATATCTAGCACACGTCTTTATGGTGTGTTTTGCTGCCAAGAAAGCAGGATTCGATTATATCATTTCGAAGATTCAGTCAGGGATGATAGCGCTGGTGTACAATCAACAAATTCAGCTTCTCAGAAATGTTCTTTGTAGAGTTTGTCCAGCAGATAACAGCTCCGACACGAGAAAGATTTCTGTTATATCCAAGATTTGTGATGATGCTGATAAGACATTTCCTGCCGAACCTGCCACAGCTGAACGAAATTCAAAGTGTTGCTGTGATTGACAAACGAATCTTTGCAGATTGTCAAGCTCATAGAGGAAGACTAGCTAGGCCAGTGGAGGCACCACTTTTTGGTGCAGTGGTTAATCCTGATTTTGTAGCCCCTGAAGGTGCCAATTGGGCCGGGGAAGTTCAAATTCCACCGCAGCCACAACCGCAGCAGCAACAGCCCAGGCCTCAGCAACAAAGGAGGAGGCAGAGACCGTCAGCAAGGCAGACTCACGCTGCTAGGCCTTCTACGAGTAGAGTACAAGAGCCAGTAGAAGTTGATCCTTCAGGTGTTGAAGCTGGTACTTCAGGTGTAGCCCGCGTAACTGATCAACGGGTAGAAACATTATAAGAGATTTGGGCATCTGGGCCGCATGCAAATGAGGCAATTACTGCTGAGCTAGTTGGAGACATTTTGGAACCTCCGGCAGGGGAAGAAGATATAGACAGATTGATGAGTATGTGCATGTTGAACAAGAGAGTGAGTCTGACTCTGAATCAGAAGAGGTAGAAGAGATTGAGGTTGAGAAGGAGTCAGAAGATCCTTCTATCCTAATACGCACATATGGATCCCGAGTAATGGTGATAAATCAAGAGGCAGAGAATAAAAGAGCTTCGCGGGAGTCAGAAAACTCAGATTTTGAGGATGAGGAAATTACTCCTTTGGTGCCTAGGCATAAGGCCAAAAGGCACCGTTTTATGCAGGGAGCTTCATCAGCCTCTGCTTCTGAGCCAGAAATGCCTACCACTCAACCATCAGAACCCACATCCATTCCGCAACCACCACCACCTGTTCAAGCATCCATTCCCTCACCAATCATCCCAACTCCCATTCAATCAATTCCATCCACCTCATCAACCTTCACAGATAATCAAAGGTTTTCTGAGCTTAGGAGCAAGGTTGACTTCCAACAAGTCCAAATCTTTCAATTAACGAAAGCAATCGGTGAAATACAGGCACATAATGCAACTGTTGACAAGGAGAATGCTGAGTTAAAGAAATCTGTTGGAAAGATGGAAGAAGAAAATCTTGAGCTTAAAACTTTTGTTGCAGATCAAGCTGCAGAAATCAGAACAATGAGGTCCCTTATTGAGCAGCTAATGAAAAATCTAAAAGCTCAGGGGGAGACAAGCTGTAGAGATGCTGAGGAGCAGCGAAGGGAAGGTGATGACGATGGCAATGATCCCAATGCACCTGAACAGAATGAGCCAATAGATTTTCCTGCTGCTCTATATGCTGAAACTCAGGGGGAGCCTAGTCAAAGTGGAGCTGAAGGAGGTCAGGCTGGTTCCTCAAAGACTTTTGAAAGCGAAATGATAGACGCCTTGAGAGAAATTGAGCAAGAAGTTATGGATTTTGATTTTGAAGAAGAGATAGAAGAGTTGGAAGAAGGAGAATTCGTACCAGAGGATGTAGTTGATTTGATATCTGACGATGAAGTGATAGAAGACGAGGACGATAATGTCAACGAAGTGATTATCAATTCACAGCCTATCACAGAGTTATATGTGCGAGATAATCACAATGTGATTGATATAGATGAGATCAAGATAGCCTCGGTCGAAGACTCTGAACTTGAAGAAGCAGAAAAGGAGCCTTCCAGGGCTGATTTAATGAATTTGTGGTTCAAGAAGAAAAGAAAGAAAAGCGGAAGATGAAGAAGAAGATGAGAATTCCAGGGGCAGAAAGTCTCTCAGGAGGTATTATCAGCTGGTTCTTTGACAGAGAACTGCAGCTTTTCATTCTGAAGAGGAGAGATGGACTCCAGTACCTGAGGCGTACGCTTAAAGTATTTAATACATTGCCGAAGGTAGAAGTAAAGGAGTTAGCATTAAAATAATTGATCAATATCGGTGAGGACCCGTATGCTGAGGTTATAGCCAAGATAATAAGAAAAGAGGGCCGTTCTGGAAAGTTCGAAAGACTTAAGCCGAGATCAGGAAAAAGAATAGAGGATGAATCAAGGATAGATCCTCATACGGGAAGGCCTTGGGCCAGAATGGTTTATAAACCCGTCAAGTGTTTGAAAAGAGTGCCTATGAAATCGATGCCATTTTATGTTTTGAGTAACATGAAATGGTGGTATGTCGATAATGATACAGCCGCAGCAGTCATCGAGGATACACAGGACAAAGTTATTTTGAAAGTGTATGATCCACTGCGTTTAATAAACCTATCGAAGGACGATCTGAAGAAGCTACATGATCAGCATATCTTCTTTCATGAAGGATAGAGATCTGAAGCCAGAAAGTTCCAGAAGATAGTTAGAGTATGTATAGATGCAACTATATATGCAGGAAGTAGTATATATGGTCTAGGTACTTAATCAAAATGTAAATAGTTAGAAGCTATCGTCAAGGGGGAGTCTATTGGTACACCCTGTGTGACGATAGCAGTCTAAGTCGTATTAGCATTATGTCTAAGTGATGTTACAAGTTATCGAATATTAACTAGTATTTGATATATGTGATTTTATGTGTTTGACATTTATTGTTTGTATGTTTGAACTTGGTGTAACGTATTACAAGAAGTTCAAACATAAAGTTCAAAGATTAACTCAAACATAAGTTAAAACATATACTCAAATAGAAGTTTGACATGTGAAATTCGAATTTAGGATATATTCAAATTTAACATAGAAGGTAAATTCGAATTTGTCATGTGGACAAATTCGAATGCGCCTTGGGCCTGGTTCGAGTTTGTCCCATGACAAACTCGAATGGCTCTCTATAATTAGGGATTAACTCGAATGATTAGCAGACTTTTGCAGAATTTCGTGTGTGATTAGCAGAAGGCGGTCTCGAGTTTATCAGCAATCTGTGTGTTTGTTCGGAGAGAATCATCGCGTAGGTTCGTTCGTAGTCGTTCGTACAACGCCGTGGTAGTCTCCGTGTTCCGTGAGTGTGATATATCCGTCAAGCCGCTAACGAGGATTCCGCACTCGTTGGTTTGTGTCGCGTCTAGATAGATCTGTAGTTTCAAGACCTTACAGATATAATATCTACTTAAACACAACTAACAAAATTACATATATAAATGTCAACAATAATATTATAAAAATTAAAATTAATAAAGAAGATGAACTTTAAATAAATTAGTAAAGAAAATATATAATTTTAATTAAAATAAAATTTAAATTTTAAATAAAATACGAAAAATAGTAAATGTAAATAAAATAATAAAATATATATTTATAAATAAAATAAGTGTGTTTATAATAAATTAAGTATATCTATAAATAATATAATTATAAAGATAAGATAAAATAAAATAAATGTTGGAGTATAAATGGGTAAATAATAAAACCATAGGGACTAAAAGCGTCTCAATGAAAAGTGTAAAAATGTCATTCTTACAAATTTAACGGTTGTGTCGTTAAGTTTAACGGACGAGGGACTAAAAAGGGCACAAAATTAGCAAAATAGAGATGAAATTTGACCTTATTAAGGTTAAGGGACTGAATCCGGGTAAACCATCAAACCACAAGGACCAAAAATGTCCTTTACTCAAAAAGTTAACACTAATGATAACAATAAAAACATATAATAATTAATAATTAAAACAAAAAAATGAAAAATAAAATTATAGATTTGAATAAATAAATGATAAAACATACAAAAAATTATATATAATAAATTATAATATAAAAAAAAGCGAAAAGAAAAAGAAAAAAACAATAAGAAACTATGAAAAATTACACTAATGGTCCTGAAAGATAGAAGGACAAAAATGCCCCTGAAATTGACTGCTCAAAGGACTAAAAACATAACAAATATCCAACCATATCTACTGAAATTGTAATTTCGACGTGAAAAGTATCGTAACCATAAGATATATATAACCATAGGGACGAAAATTGTAATGTACCCTATTTTTATTAAGGGAGAATTTCATATATACCCCTCCAAAACTTTATAATATCATATATACCCAACCTAAAAATTTAATATCATATATATCCCTCCTAAACATCATAATATCATATATACCCAATTTTAATTATTAATATCACATATATCCCTCTTAAACATCATTAATATCATATATACCCAAATTCATTAATTTAATTAATTTAAAAACATTTAAAACTCATAATTAATATTGCTTATTAATTAATGACCATTATACCCTTACTCGTTTCTTCTTTCAACTAAACTTCAAAATATCATATTTATCCAACTTAAATTAAAATATCATATCCCTTTTAATAATTCTATATAAATTATTTTTGTACACTTTACTAAATAAATTTTTCAAACTAAAACAAATTAACATTAAAAATAAAAATAAAAAGTTGTATTATGTTTTGTTTGTAATCAAATCGTATGGTCTTATTATATTTTCTTATTTGTTTTTTTTTCTACAGTAATTATATATTAAAATATTTTCTAGTTACTAATTATTAAACAAATTATTATAAAACTGGACTTTAAATATATAGGATTATATATATAATCTTGTAGTTAACACAAAATATACACAACTAATTACATCGGATAACAAGTTATAACTCAGATTCTAGATTAAATATAAAAATTAAAAAAAGTTAACTAAATAAACAATAGTTATAAAACGAATACAAACTTGAAAAAAATTAGAAACTAATGTAGTAGAAAACAAAAAATATATATACTGAATTAAAAGAATAAATAAAATGCAATGCAACTATAAAGTTCAAAAAGAAAAGAAAAAAAGAACATGATATATAATTAATTAATTGTATATAAATTACTGTAGAAAAAAAATAAATAACAAAATATAATAAGACCATACGAAACAAGCAAAAACATAATACAACTTTTTATTTTTAATGTTAATTTGTTTTAGTTTGAAGAATTTATTTAGTAAAGTTTACAAAAATAATTTATATAGAATTATTAAAAGGGATATGATATTTTAATTTAAGTTGGATAAATATGATATTTTGAAGTTTAGTTGAAAGAAGAAATGAGTAAGGATATAATGGTCATTAATTAATAAACAATATTAATTATGAGTTTTAAATGTTTTAAAATTAATTAAATTAATGAATTTGGGTATATATGATATTAATGATGTTTAAGAGGGATATATGTGATATTAATAATTAAAATTGGGTATATATGATATTATGATGTTTAGGAGGGATATATATGATATTAAAATTTTAGGTTGGGTATATATGATATTATGAAGTTTTGGAAGGGTATATATGAAATTCTCCCTTTTATTAATAATTCCTGTGCATTTGAGTGTTTGAATCCAACCATTCTTAAAAGACTTAATCACGAGAATAACGAAGGTTTATGGAGTTTTTTTTAATATTAACAGTTTAATTTATATAGTTTCATTAATATATTTGATTTGTAAGAATCCTTTCTTGTAATTTGTTCATTGAAAGCTGAAGTTTTTCATTTGGCCACGCCTGCTCTGTGTTTCTGTTCTTCATCCTCTAAAACTCTGTTCAGAATCATGACAGTTTTGAGTTTTTAACTGATTTCTGCATCCAATCTTAAGAGGGTTTTGTTCAAGATCCTGTCGATGGCTTCCATAATAGAAAACGGTGCGTTTTCGAGATTGCTTTCGTGCCTATTTGCTGTCACAATGTTGTTCTTGATCCTTTCTTCATCACTCCTATTCCAATATGGTGAAAATTCTTTAGTGGCAAGATCAGTTTACAAGCTAATTCCTGTTAATTATTCGAAATCGTATGAGACTAGTGTTCCGGTCGAACCACGATCTAGTAACGAATCGTGTTTTAGATCGAAGAGAACCAACCCAGCCGACACCACTTGTGATCAAGAAAAAGCTTTACTTAAAGTTTATATGTATGACTTACCTCCTGAATTTCACTTTGGATTAATAGGTTGGAAAGGAGATCGAAACCGAATATGGCCGAATGTGAGTTACTCAATACGAATTCCGGAATACCCAAATGGCATAGGTGGACAACACGGTATGGCGTATTGGCTCACTCTTGATCTTCTATCTTCGGTTTCCCCGAATGTGTCTAGACCTTGTACAGCAATTCGCGTACAAAACTCGACTCAAGCGGATGTTATTTTCGTGCCATTTTTCTCGTCGTGGAGCTACAATCTAAATTGCAAAATTCGTCTCACGAATACGAAAAATACAGATAGAGTTTTGCAAGAGAGATTGGTGAAATATTTGGTGGGTACGAACGAATGGAGAAGATCGGGAGGGAAAGATCATTTGATTGTCGCTCACCATCCGAACAGTTTGCTCTTAGCAAGAAGACATTTGCGTTCCACTATGTTGGTCCTTGCCGATTTCGGAAGGTACCCATCGTGGATCGCAAATATCGAAAAAGATATTATCGCGCCTTACAAACACGTTGTTAGACGGCTTAATGCAAGCAATTCGCCTTCTTTTGAAGAGCGACCGGTTTTGGTTTACTTCCGAGGAGGAGTTTACCGGAAAGATGTGAGCTTTTTCGCGTTCTCTTCTTACTCTTTGTGCTTTTAGACTTGAAATATCATATATTCATATTTACCTAAAAGATACTTTAAATAGATCGTATATTATTATACATTGTTTAATTGTATTTTGCATATATATATATATTGGTGATTATACGAGAACCATAATGTATCAGGAAACTAAGTGAGAATCTCAAATGCATCACAATTTCGTGTGATGCATCTAGATTCCTGCGTGATGAATCACTTGATCCAATGACTATAAAATGGTTCTATATATATATATAAAGGGGGGTTTAATGGAAAACCAACTTGCATCGGAAAACCTTCGAAAACCTCCATGGACCACCACATATGCATCACAATTCCCGCTTGATGCATCAAATTCACCGCATGATGCATCAAATTCACCGCATGATGCATTAAATTCTCGCGTGGTGCATCGATTTTCTGCGTGATGTATCACCTGATCCAATGCCTATAAAGTGGTTCACGGGTTTTTCGATGTTTTTCCATTGAACCCACCCATATATATATATATATATATATATATATATATATATATATATATATATATATATATATATATATATATATATATATATATATATACATATATACATACATACATACATACATACATACATGCATACATACATGCATACATACATACATAGGGGGTTTAATGGAAAACCAACATGCATCGGAAAATCTTGAAAAACCTCAATGCACCACCACAAATGCATCACAATTCCCGCGTGATGCATCAAATTCCCCGCGTGATGCATCGACTTTCTGCATGATACATCACCTGATCCAATGACTATAAAGTGATTCCCGGGTTTTCCGATACATTTTTTTACGTGTTGATTCATAATTTTTTGAGTATATGAATAATGAATCATAAATTTCGAATTAAGTAAATCAACGAATTATTACTTTTTTATATTGATTCATTAGTTTTTGAATTTATAAAAAATAAATCACAAATTTAAAAAAAAAAAACTGAATCGATGTACAAAATAGTGAATCAATATACAAAATTAGTAAATCATAGTGTTTTTCACACTTCTGAAAATAAATTTAGTTTCTCACGATAACCTAAACATATATATATATATATATATATATATATATATATATATATATATATATATATATATATATATATATATATATATATATATAGAGAGAGAGAGAGAGAGAGAGACATTTAGGATCAAATGAAAAGTTAAATATATCTTGAGAAGTGTGAGAAACACTCATTTTTTTACGTGTTGATTCACTAGTTTTTTATGATAAAAATAATGAATCATAAATTTCAGATTAAATAAATCAACAAATTATTATTTTTTTTATATTTATTTATTCGTTCTTCAATTTATATTTTAAATTTTAAGTGGTTTGTATATGAATTTTTTTTTATCATTATATTTTTTTCATTGTTTTTTAATCGAAATGTTCATGTATTTTTCCGAACAGGGTGGGAAGATTCGTCAAATACTATACCACATCATGAAAGACGAAAATGACGTTCACTTTACGTTCGGAAAGCCATCGCCGGACGGGATTCGCGAGGCATCCGAAGGGATGGCTTCATCCAAATTCTGCCTCAGCATTGCTGGTGACACACCATCGTCTAATATCGACTGTTCGATGCCATTGTTAGTCATTGTATCCCTGTCATAATCAGCGACGACATCAAGCTACCATTCGAAGACATTCTAGATTACTCGAAATTCGCTGTATTTGTTCGTGAATCGGATGCTGCTAAAAAGGGATACCTTATGAAACTTCTTAGAGGTGTTAAAAGAGAAAAATGGACCGAAATGTGGGTAAATTTGAAGCAAATCGCACCACATTTCGAGTATCAGTATCCGTCGCGTCCTGGTGACGCCATCGACATGATTTGGCAGGCGGTTCATCGGAAAGTATCGTCTTCTATACATAATAATGTTCGTAAAAGAAACAGATACAATATGTCTCATAAGTACTTGAATGCTTATAACACGACACAAAATTTTCCTTTCTCAAAATTGGGTGATTATTTTTAATCTAAATATAGCAATGTAACTTTTTGAGTTTGATACTTTGATTGTTGTATTAGAGCAAAAATGAAATTTATCAACAAAAAAAAAAAAAGGCATGCCTGGGATTATTGTGTTGAAAAGTCAAAACTTAAATTTAGTAAAACTAGTTCATGACTATAGTTATTACGGTGTAAAATTCAGAAAAATATGCGTTTAGTTACCCAAAATCAAAAATTTTCATCTCAATTTTCAAAAAAAATGAGATATGGTCTCTGGTCTTTGAAAATTATATAAACGGTCACTCAAAACACTATTTACTTGCAGAATTGGTCTCTCATTCTCTTAACTGTTTTTTAATGATGATTTTACTCTCTTTCTCAATAACAGTTTTGATCCCTCAACTATATAATTTATTTTCGGTTTTAGTCTTTTTTATGAACTTTTAGTTTTGTTTAAATTTTAAATGGCAAATGATCAAAAATAGTAACAAGTTTTGACATTTATTGTTTATCATTTATAGTAACAACTTTTTATTATTCTATCAATAATAGTAATGGGTGACCTGCAAACTTGTTTAGCAGGTCACCAACAACTTTTCAGTTATCAAAAACAGTAACAATTTTTCATATTTTTATCAATAACAGTAACATATCAAATTAAACCAAATTTTTTTTATTTTTTAAGTTTTCTAAAGATTTCATAAACACCAAAATAAACTCAATTTACGTTTCAATTTATTTTATTACATTACTACTATCTTTAGTGACTATTTTTTTAATTTCATTAAATTTATTTATTTACAATTATTAATTTTTCATAACCTTATAAATATTTAATATAATTTTGAAAATTTGTTTACGATTAGATGATAATTGATTATTTATTCACAATTATATATAATATGAACAAAAAAAAATTCTACGAATCGTTTCAATTTCACTTTTTCCAAAAGAAAAAACTATGATACATTCTATTTTTAGTTTTTCCCAACAAAATAATATGAACTATTTTGGTTTTTTAGTTTTCGATCTAAATGGGTTGTAGTTTTTTTATATAAAAAAACTAAAAATAAAAATCGGTTGCAATATTTTTCAAGCAGAAAAACTTCAAACCACAATTATTCATAATTTTTTGTGTTGTTAGAAATTGTAACACCCGTCTTTGAGAAATATTACGTGGATTTAATTTATTGGTTGATTAAATTATTAATATTACGTTGGGGTAATGGTATGGCAATTAGTGGTATGAACACGTGTCGGGGTCGAGTATACATGTCATCGGGTTATAATTCTAGCGGATTATTAATAATTATGAGACCACATATATAAATTGGAATATTGATATTAATTATGAAACATTGATAACGGGGCCGGGTATCCGTGTCGAACCTGCGTTATCAGAGCAAACAGAAGGAAAAAAAAGTCGTAGCGGATCGAATTGAGCTGTGGAATTCATCTTCATCTTGGCTTGTGGTGTTCCTTAACTTGGGAAGGTAAGAAACCTATAATTTAAATGAGTTGATTGTGTATAAGCTGCTAAATTATGGAAATTGGTTTAGCCAGTGTTTGCAAGTGGTTATGTATCGTTTTTATGGGTTGCAATATTTTTCATTCGGCAAAACTATAAACTGGAATAATTTATATTTTTTTTCGTTGTTAAAAACACAAAAAATAAATGAGTTGCACTTATTTTGTACGAAAAATCAAAATGATTTATAGTTTTTTTAAAAAAAATCTAAAACATGATTGGGTCGTAGTTTTTCATTCAGGAAAACTAAAAGTTGAATGGTTTGTAATCAATTTCGTTTGGAATTTACTAAAAAACCGATCAATTTGTAAGTTTTTTATTCCAAATGAAAAGTACTACGAATGAAAAAGTATTGTGACCCATACAATCTTTAGTTTTACTATGAAAGGAAAAACAATGACTAATTGTGATTTATAGTTTTACGAATGAAAAATATTGAGACTCATTTTGATTTTTTGTTTTCTAAATAAAAAAACTATGACCCATTTAAATTGAAAAAAACTAAAGAATGGAACGATTTGTACTATTTTATTCGGAAAAAACTAAGAAATGGATGGTTAGTAGTTTTTAAGTTGGAAAAAATAAAAATGGAAATGATTCATAGTATTTTTTTCATTCATATTATATATAATTATGAATAAATAATCGAATATTATTATCTGTAAATATTCGGAGTATAAATTTGGTTTATTTTGGTGTTTATGAAATATTAGAAAACTTAATAAAATAAAAAATATGTTTAATTTGATATGTTACTATTATTGATAAAAATCTGAAAAGATGTTACTATTTTTTATAACTGAAAAGTTGGTGACCTGCTAAACAGGTTTGCAGGTCACCCATTACTATTATCTATAAAAAAATTAAAAGTTGTTACTATAAACGACAAAAAATAAATAATGATACTATTAATGATAAAAATGTCAAAACTTGTTACTATTTTTTATCATTTGCCCAATTTTAAATGTTAATTTTATAAATTAATTATTATTTTTATTAGTTATACATTTTTATTTTTTAAAATATATTTAATTTATAAAATATATCTATTTTTATTTATTAAGAATTATCCCATTAGAATATGTAATTCATTTATTTTATATTTCTTTATATATATATATATATATATATATATATATATATATATATATATATATATATATATATATATATATATATATATATATATATATGTATATAGGGTCAGGTTCTATGGGGCACCTGTATGCATTGTGCACTTTGGGAACCTGTATGCACCGTTAGATCTTGAATTTTAATGGTTCAGATTGTCGTGGCAAAAGAGTAATTAAATTGAAAATGGGTGCACGGGTGCATAACTTCTCGCGCGCGGAAGGGCAAAATCGGAAGATGCTTGAATTCAGAAAATATTCTATCCGAATCTAAACAAACATGATGCATCTTCATCCAATTTAATGGATTCGTCTTCAAACACGATGCATCTTCATCCAATTCAATTTCAAACATGATGCATTTCGACCATATTAATCATCGTCTTTGTTCCGTCGTTATGCATCACCAAAATCGTGATGAATTTCGGCCATATTCATCCTCGTCTTTGTTCCATCATTATGCATCACCAAAATCGTGATGTGTTTCGACATTTAAACGTGTTAATTTCGTGATGCATCTCTGAAATTTAAACGTGTTCATCAACGTTTGAGAGAAAGAGAAAGGGAAAGAGAGAGAAAAGGGGATGGATTTATGGAAAGGTGGTTGATCATTTTATTTAGTTTCCTAAATAAATGATAAATATTAAATTAAATCTTATAATTTAACAATATATTATTAAGCATTTCCAAAATCTCCTTAATGCACCCTTTGTAACACAAGCAATGCATTTTTGGTTCCCATTTGGTTCCCGATGCATATGGTGCCCCATAGAACCTCAATCTATATATATATATATATATATATATATATATATATATATATATATATATATATATATATATATATATATATATATATATATATATATATATATATATATATATATATATATATATATATATATATATAGGGTTGGGTTCCGGTAAGAACCCTTGTTACCGTGAGAACGTGAGAACCACTCCAAAATGCACAAATTTGTACATCCAATGCACAAATTTTAAAATTAAAAGTTTTTCTTAAAATCATTATTAGTCTTAAATATTAATAAATATCATAATTTAACACTAAAATTACATTAAAAAATTACATTCATTAAATTATAAACTAAATGCACAAATTTGAACATCAAATGCACAAATTTTCTTAAATGCACAATTCGTACATAAAATGGATAAATTATAGCATGAGATGCGTAAATTTTTACATGAAATGCATAAATATATAGAAAACATTTAATTTTAGTATCAAATGCACAATTTATACAGTGGATGCACAATTTTTAGAGTGGTTCTCACGTTCTCGCGGTAATGAGGGGTTCTCATGTGAACCCAATCCTATATATATATATATATATATATATATATATATATATATATATATATATATATATATATATATATATATATATATTGTAGCATCCGTCTTTTGGACCTGGTACGTGGAATTATTTTAGTGGATGATTATTTAATTAATATTGAGCTGGTCCAATTATATCCTGTTTCGTGGATTGATACGTGTCGGGATCGGGCTTGCGTGTCATCGGGTTATAATTTTAGCGGATGGATTATATTTTTGGGATCACGGGATTAAATGGGTTAAATGGGTACAAATATTGAAAATGTGATATCGGGTTCGGGTTAATGGGTTCGGGACCGGCTAAAATAGAAGCGTATATATGTTTGTGCCCTCTTTTCACCCTTATCCATTTTGAGAAACCCCTAAGTGTGTAGTGTGTGTTTGTGTGAAAAGCTCCAGCAAGAAATCCTCTTTAATTAATTGTGTTGCTGAAAGTGGATTAAGCACCTTCATCTCCTTTCTTTTGTGTTCTTGAGGCTTCAAGGAGGTAAGCAACTTCAATTGGGGGTTCTAAATTGAGTTGTGTGTTGTGAGGGTTGTATAATTAGTTTCTGAATTGCAAGGGGTTGTTATATACTGCTTATATGTGTTTGATTGTGCTGGAATTCGAGTTATGGGAGTTTTGATAATCCTGGGCAGAGCTGAAATCGCAGGTCAAGGGTTCAAGTTTCGCGGTGTCGCGGCGCGACCACCAGGGGGTCCGCGGCGCGACCAAGGGCCTACAGTGAAAATTCGAATTGAGTCTCATTTAAGGGTTGTGAGTCGAATTCGTGTCGGACTCCTTCGGGATTGCTCGGGTTGGGTTTGTTTGGGTTTGGGTCTCGTTGGGATTGCTTTGAGTCGGGTTTTGGGTCGGGTCCGGGTATTGGTTGAGTTTTGGTTCCGTAGGGTCGGTCGGGTCCGAGTCGGTTTCGTGTTAACATGAGATTGTTGTGTGTGTATCGATTGGATTGTGATTGACCGGTTATGATTCCGTGGTTACAGGGACTAGCGGACAGCGGGCCGGATTCGATCAGGGTGTTCAGACTTCGGGAAATCAGTCAGGTGAGTACTCGAGATTTTTCTAAACGCGCGCCGTCTTTTATGTTTAGACGTGTAGCTATACTTGTGCGTGTTATATATATGAGACAAGGACGTGAACCTCAGGTATATGATATTCTTATACGTGTTTATGTATGAGTTTTGAGATCTCTCAGTGGTCCGTGATGTGTTCCATACGGACGGTGAGTCGCGAAGGGGATCACGCGGGTTGACTGTCCCTAACAGTCCTTGGGGCGTATATATACGGCAGGGCCTGTAGCCGGGTCGCTCCTGTGCTACAGGGTATTGCTGCTCACTGCTGTGTGCGGTGTGTCGGCCGGGGAGGGGTCCCCGTAGGGCTTGTGTTCCACTCAGATCTCATACTTGTGTTTACATACCTGAGATGCGTGTTGGGCAATAGGGACAGGGACAGGGACTGTGTGCTATGTGCTATGTGTTATGTGCAGCGTCAACCCTCGTGTGCTCACGGGCTTTATAGCTCATGTCTTCGAGTCTAACATATTCAGGGTATCAAAAGGGATCTCAGCAATCGCCGAGGTAGAGCTGGGGATTGACCGGAAGACTTGATATCAGTTTTGTGAATACTAGAACTGCATGTAATAGTTATTTTGGGAATGATGTATCTGATAGTCAGGGTTAATATGTTTAGTTTAATCGGGGATTGAGAATGTATTGTATTGCGTTTAACTTTGTGTATAAAGTTTAAAGTTTTAAATTAGCCATAATCTGCATTATCCTATGACATGCGTGTTATAGATCTGTTGCGTTATTGCCACTTATGATATTGGGTTGACGTGGCATTTTCGGGATCGGGAGGGGTGTTACAGCATGGTATCAGAGCTTGTGGTTTGAAGCTTGAGTATCATTAGTGGATGCTTAACTTAAACCTTGTTCCGGTCCACGGGGGATCGTTTTGCGATTATATTAGTGGATTACCGACCTGGCTTAGTGTATAACGCTGGATGATTTATCCCTTGTGTTTAATCGTTTTGTTTTGTGCAGACCAGTATGGCAGATCAGGATGAAGGTTCGGGCGCGGGTAAGCCGCCCAGTGACGAGTACATTCGGAAATCCGAGCTGTTAGATGTTTTAACAGAGTTTTACAGGCAGCAGAAAGAGCAAGAAAGGGAACAGGGTCAGAATATGGGGCCAGTGGTTCGGTCTACTAAGACTGAGTCAGGGGGTGGAGCTTCTTCGTCTTCTCAGAGGGGCGGGTCCTTTAAGGATTTTATGTCGGGTGCCCCACCGCAGTTTCGGGGTGACGGTGAGCCGGGGGCGGCCATCGCGTGGGAGCGAGAGATTGAGGCTGCGTTTCGAGTGGCCCATTTGGATCCCAGAGATATGGTTGGATATGCAGCTTATCAGCTACGAGGCGGGGCTTCACAGTGGTGGAAATCGATAGAGTCTTCGATGACCCAGTCCGCCGCGTATGCCTTGACTTGGGAGCAGTTTCGGGCAGTGTTTGAGCTCCAGTACATTGCTCGGGATGAGAGGCGAGAGATGGAGCGCCGATTCCTCCATTTGCAGAAGGGCAGTATGACCGTCCAGCAGTATGTTGATCGGTTCAATGAATATTCTCAGTTCGCGCCTCAGCATGTCGACACCGAGAGTCGTAAGGCAGATGCTTTTATTGATGGGCTTCGATCGGACATCAGTGAGTTCGTGGGGCTGCATGATACCCCTACGTTTGCTAGAGCTTTAGAGATGGCCCGCATGAGGGAGCGGGAGATTCTTAAGCAAAGGGAGCAACCTGCTTCTCAAAGACAGCGCATCGGGACTTCTGAGCAGCCGTCCAGTGTGTGGAGGTCCTCCGGGGATGCTCCTAGTGATTAGCGCCCCAATTAGTGGTAGTTTTCACGCCAGGGTCAGGGCAAGGGTCGGGACAGAGGCGTGACAGGGACCGAGTCCGAGACCGCCGGTCGAGACGACAGGGCCAGAGTCAGGGGTCTGGGGCTCAGAGCCAGAGCAGTGTGAGACAGGGGTCCCAAGCATCCGGCAGCCGTGTTGAGAGTTCGTATGGGGATCGGGAGTGCCCGAAGTGTCACCGACGTCATTCGGGGCAATGTTCGTCGGATCTACCGTGATGCTATAGATGCGGTCAGCGGGGCCACGCCACGTCAGTGTGTACGGTTCCCGAGCCGTTGTGTTTTCGCTGTGGGAGGCCGGGACATCGTGTTAGGGACTGTCCGGAGCCGGGGCCGGCAGTACAAGGAGCCAGTTCGATTGGGGCTAGGGCTAAGCCGTCGTCATCTAGCCGCCGTGATCTGTTCCGAGGGGCCGAGGGCGAGTGTTTCAGGCGACAGCAGAGGAGGCACGGGATGCCACAGATGTTGTTTCGGGTACGTACATTCTTAACGGACTTCAAGCTCGTGTATTGTTTGATTCCGGGGCCGATCGCTCCTATGTGTCTGTTATCTTTTTTGCGTATTTTAGTGTGTCTCCTTCTCCTTTGTCTGTTCCTTTGGTTGTTGAGAGGGTCGGTGGGAGTTCGATGTTAGTGAGTCGGGTGTATCGGGATTGCGTTTTAGAGATAGGTTTCCAGCGGTTTACGATCGATTTGCTGCCGATTGAGATTAGTAGCTTCGATGTGATTGTGGGTATGGACTGGTTGACTGTCAAACGGGCTGATATTCTGTGTGCTAAGAAGATCATCCATATACCCATTTCTGACAGTGTTATCGTGTATGGGGAGCGTCGCAAGGGAGATATCAGATTGTGTCTAGGGGCAGGGCTCATCGGTATTTGTCTAAGGGATGCGAGACCTTCCTAGCTTATGTAGTTGACGCGAGGAAAGAAAAGAAGACCTTAGAGGATATTCCGACGATTCGTGAGTTCCCGGAGGTATTCCCAGAGGAGTTGCCTGGGTTACCGCCAGATCGTCAAGTGGAGTGTCGTATAGATCTTGTTCCTGGGGCGGTGCCAATTGCGAAGACACTTTATAGGCTGGCACCGACAGAGATGCGGGAGTTGATGTCTCAGTTGCAGGAGCTTCTAGATCGTGGATTTATCCATCCGAGTTCGTCGCCGTAGGGTGCGCCAGTGTTATTCGTGAAGAAGAAGGACGGCAGCATGCGGATGTGTATCGACTACAGGGAGTTGAATAAAGTGACCGTGAAGAACCGCTATCCGCTTCCACGTATCAATGACCTGTTTGATCAGCTCCAGGGATCGAGCTTCTTCTCCAAGATCGACTTGCGGTCTGGGTATCATCAGTTGAGGGTCAGGGATGAAGATGTGCCAAAGACAGCGTTCCAGACTCGTTATGGGCACTACGAGTTCCTCGTCATGCCTTTCGGATTGACCAACGCACCCGCCGCTTTCATGGATTTGATGAACAAGGTGTATAGAGCTATGTTGGATAGATTCGTGATCGTGTTCATCGATGACATCCTAATTTACTCGAGGAGCGCTAGGGACCACGAGCAGCACCTTCGAGAGGTTTTGACCGTGCTGCGCAGAGAGAAGCTATACGCGAAGCTGTCCAAATGAGGGTTTTGGCTGCGAGAGGTACAGTTTTTGGGTCATGTGGTCAGTGCCGAGGGTATAAAAGTGGATCCAGCCAAGATTGAGGCCGTAATGAGTTGGGAGCCTCCGAGATCAGTGCCAGAGATTCGTAGTTTTCTGGGTCTCGCCGGGTATTATCGACGCTTTATCCAGGACTTTTCGAGGATTGCCTTGCCGTTGACGAGAATGACACGACAGTCCGAGTGGTCCGAGGAGCAGGAGCGTGCGTTCAGGGAGATGAAGACCCGGTTATGTCAGACTCCAGTGTTGGCCTTGCCGGAGGGTACCGATGATTTCGTGGTTTATTGTGATGTTTCCAGGTCAGGGTTGGGTTGTGTTCTGATGCAGCGGGGGAAGGTGATTGCATATGCTTCGCATCAGCTGAAGACTGATGAGGAGAACCATACCGTGCATGACCTAGAGTTGGACGCCATTGTGTTCGCATTGAAGATTTGGCGCCATTATCTGTATGGGTCTCGGTTCATTGTGTATACCGACCATAAGAGTCTTCAATACCTGTTCAGACAGAAGGATCTTAATGTGAGGCTGCGTCGTAGTCTTGAGTTGCTCAAGGACTACGATTGTGAGATTCAGTACCACCCGGGCCGGGCTAATGTGGTAGCTGATGCGCTGAGCCGGAGGGCATACGGCCAGACTGTGATATCCAGGGCCTCGAGGCTTGAGATTACCTCGACATTGACGGACAGTCTGAGATTAGCGCAGCAGGAGGGCCTGCGGGGTGACAATGTGAAACGGGAGCGTCTGACTGGGCAGCTTGATTCGTTGATCAGGGATGATCGCGGGCTGTATGTGTTCCATGATAGGGTCTGGGTTCCGAGGGTTGGGAATCTGCAGTAGTTGATTCTTGATGAATCACACCGGTCGAGGCTATCTGTTCATCCGGAGAGTACTAAGATGTACCGTGATCTCCGTGACTTCTATTGGTGGTCGGGAATGAAAAGGGATGTGGGCTGGTATGTTGAGCAGTGTATGACGTGTCTGAGGGTTAAAGCTGAGCATCAGAAGCCGCGTGGGCATCTACAGCCGTTAGAGATCCCCGAGTGGAAGTGGTATCACATCACGATGGATTTCATTGTGAGACTTCCACGCACGGTCCGTGGGAACGATATGATCTGGGTCATAGTGGATCGACTAACGAGGAGTGCGCACTTTTTAGCCGTTCGGGGTACTATCACCATGGATTAGTTAGCGAGACTGTATATCAACGAGGTGGTATCGCGGCATGGGATTCCGATGTCGATTACTTCGGACAGGGATACGCGGTTTACATCTCGATTCTGGCAGAGTTTCCAGCGGGAATTGGGCACCAGGGTTCAGCTGAGCACATCGTATAGACCGCAGACTAACGGGCAGACCGAGCGCACCAATCAGACCCTCGAGGATATGTTGCGGGCGTGTGCTATCGACTTCAGTGGTAACTGGGACGTGCATTTGCCATTGGTCGAGTTCGCCTACAATAATAGCTACCACGCCACGATTAAGATGGCTCCGTTTGAGGCTCTATATGGGCGCAAGTGTCTGACCCCAGTATGTTGGGGCGAGGTCGGTGAGCGACCTATTAGCGGGCCGGAGCTGTTACAGGAGACTAGTGACAAGGTGGCTGTGATTTGGGAGCTTATGAGGGTCGCCCAGAGCCGTTAGAAGAGCTATGTCGATCGCCGTCTAAAAGAGTTGGAATTCAGTAGTGGGGATCGAGTCTTGCTAAAGGTGTCGCCGTGGAAAGGGGTCATCCGGTTCAGACATCGTGGGAAGCTGAGTCCGCGGTATATCGGGCCGTTCCTGATCGTTGATAGACTCCGGGATCAGGCCTATCGACTGCGATTGCCTTCAGAGTTGGCCGGTGTGCATGATATTTTTCACGTGAGTCATCTCCGGAAGTGTCTGGCTACAGATGACCAGTATGTGCCTCTATCTGTGATTACAGTCGACGATCAGTTGCGATTTGTGCAGCAGCCCGAGGCCGTTACCGATAGAAAGATCAAAAAGCTGAGAAATAAAGAGATTGCCTTGGTACTCATTCAATGGAGACACCATAAGGGTACCAACGCCACCTGGAAGTGCGAGTCAGAGATGCGATCGAGATATCCTCATCTTTTCAAGAACTCGAGTTAGATTCCGGGACGGAATCTCTTTAAGAGGGGAGGATTTGTAACATTCGTCTTTTGGACCTGGTACGTGGAATTATTTTAGTGGATGATTATTTAATTAATATTGAGTTGGTCCAATTATATCACGTTTCGTGGATTGATACGTGTCGGGATTGAGCTTGCGTGTCATCGGGTTATAATTTTAGCGGATGGATTATATATTTGGGATCACGGGATTAAATGGGTTAAATGGGTATAAATATTGAAAATGTGATATCGGGTTCGGGTTAATGGGTTCGGGACCGGCTAAAATAGAAGCGTATATATGTTTGTGCCCTCTTTTCACCCTTATCCATTTTTAGAAACCCCTAAGTGTGTAGTGTGTGTTTGTGTGAAAAGCTCCAGCAAGAAATCCTCTTTAATCCAACTGAAATTGGATTAAGCACCTTCATCTCCTCTCTTTTGTGTTCTTGAGGCTTCAAAGAGGTAAGCAACTTCAATTGGGGGTTCTAAATTGAGTTGTGTGTTGTGAGGGTTGTATAATTAGTTTCTGAATTGCAAGGGGTTGTTATATACTGCTTATATGTGTTTGATTGTGCTGGAATTCGAGTTATGGGAGTTTTGATACTCCTGGGCAGAGCTGAAATCACAGGTCAAGGGCTGTAGTGAAAATCCGAATTGAGTCTCATTTAAGGGTTGTGAGTCGAATTCGTGTCGGACTCCTTCGGGATTGCTCGGGTTGGGTTTGTTTGGGTTTGGGGTCTCGTTGGGATTGCTTTGAGTCGGGTTTTGGGTTGGGTCCGGGTATCGGTTGAGTTTCGGTTCCGTAGGGTCGGTCGGGTCCGAGTCGGTTTCGTGTTAACATGGGATTGTTGTGTGTGTATCGATTGGATTGTGATTAAACGGTTATGATTCCGTGGTTACAGGGACTAGCGGACAGCGGGTCGGATTCGATCAGGGTGTTCAGACTTCGGGAAATCAGTCAGGTGAGTACTCAAGATTTTTCTAAACGCGCGTCGTCTTTTATGTTTAGCCGTGTAGCTATACTTGTGCGTGTTATATATATGAGACAGGGACGTGAACCTCAGGTATATTCTATTCTTATACGTGTTTATGTATGAGTTTTGAGATCTCTCAAGGGTCCGTGATGTGTTCCATACGGATGGTGAGTCGCGAAGGGGATCGCGCGGGTTGACTGTCCCTAACAGTCCTTGGGGCGTATTTATACGGCAGGGCCTGTAGCCGGGTCGCTCCTGTGCTACAGGGTATTGCTGCTCACTGCTGTGTGTCGGCCGGGGAGGGGTCCCCGTAGGGCTTGTGTTCCACTCAGATCTCATACTTGTGTTTACATACCTGAGATGCGTGTTGGGCAATAGGGACAGGGTCAGGGACTGTGTGCTATGTGCTATGTGTTATGTGCAGTGTCAACCCTCGTGTGCTCACGGGCTTTATAGCTCATGTCTTCGAGTCTAACATGTTCAGGGAATCAGAAGGGATCTCAGCAACCGCCGAGGTAGAGCTGGGGATTGACCGGAAGACTTGATATCCGTTTTGTGAATATTAGAACTGCATGTAATAGTTATTTTGGGAATGATGTATCTGATAGTCAGGGTTAATATGTTTAGTTTAATCGGGGATTGCGAATGTATTGTATTGCGTTTAACTTTGTGTATAAAGTTTAAAGTTTTAAATTAGCTTTAATCTGCATTATCCTATGACATGTGTGTTATAGATCCGTTGCGTTATTGCCACTTATGATATTGGGTTGACATGACATTTTCGGGATCGGGAGGGGTGTTACATATATATATATATATATATATATATATATATATATATATATATATATATATATATATATATATATATATATATATATATATATATATTCAATTTCATCATCAAAAAATTATTCATCTTATGTTTTATTAGATAAAAATTTTATACGTTTTTATCTTTTATATGTTTTCATCTAACTATTTCACTACGTTAATATACTTTGAATTACTTATATTTTTAAATTATAATATATATATATATATATATATATATATATATATATATATATATATATATATATATATATATATATATATATATATATATATATATATATATATATATATATATATATATATATATATGGTTCAATTGAGTACTTTTATGCATCGAGAACCTCGAGGAACTTTTGTGCATCAGATAATCTACCAAGGGTGCACAAATGTCATTTAGGGAAAACTAAAGATATGGTAATTAATTTATTTCTAAAACTCATTAAAAGATAATTAGGAGTTACATTTTGAATTAAAATCTCAAATTAACTACATTCCTCATCTCTCTCTCTCTCTCTCTCTCTCTCTCTCTCTCTCTCTCTCTCTCTCTCTCTCTTCCCTCCCTTTCTCTCTAATTGTGTTCTTTATGATCCTCATAGTGATGATTATTTGAAGACGAAAATTAACGATGAACAACGATGATGATGAACATGAACAAGAGATGCAACCGATGATGATTATGAAGAACACAATGCATAGATGGATGATGAACGATGAATAATGATGATGCATAGATGGATTATGAACAATGACGATGCATAGATGGATGATGAACGATGAACAACGAAAAATGATGATTCATAAATGGATGATGAACAATGACGATGCATAGATGAATGATAAACAAGTTGAACATGGTAAATAGATGAATGAAGAATATGAACGACGAACAAGATGCATAGATGAATGAAGAATATGAACGACGAACAAGATGCATAAATGAATGATGAACAAGTTGAACGCGGTGCACATATGAATTTGTGTAATTTTTTTTGTTAAATGCGTTTTTTTAACACGATGCATAGATGAACACGATTAACGATGAAATGCATCGATCTCCATCATCTTTTTTGAATTTATGTAATTTTATTAAATTTGGAAATGTATCAATTGAATTTATTTAGCATTTATTATTTGATTATTTTTTGAAATATTAAATTTAATGAGGTATGCACATTCCCAAAATGCCCTTCCTTGTTTGTTTTTATAATGCACAAGATGCATAAAATTGTCTAACTATTTACCCTTTAGCCATTAATCTAACCCGTACAATTTTTTGATCTAATGGATGATATAGGTTCTTTTGTACATCGATGCATAAAAGTTCTCAATTGAAATATATATATATATATATATATATATATATATATATATATATATATATATATATATATATGAATCAGGTTCATCAGCGTACCCAGCGTACCCTAATGTGAATGATCATTCACATATTTTTTTTTGAATAGACATGTATAAGACAACATTATAAAACTTTTTTTTTCAAAAGGAGCAACATAATAAATCTTGTGAATGGTAAAAAAAGATCATGTGAATGGTCATTCACACCATTCACATAGATGACCATTCACATAAATATGCATTGAGCATTCACATAATTTTTAAGGACACAGAAAGTGTTAATGTATATGAAATTCATATATCATGTGTATAACATTAATTTAAACCCGGTTATGAGAAAAAAATTTAAAAAAAGTTTTTTAAGGTTGGTACCTTCGGGTGCACTTGATTTAGAGAGGTACCTTTTTGAACCTGACTCTATATATATATATATATATATATATATATATATATATATATATATATATATATATATATATATATATATATATATATATATATATATATATATATATATATATTCAGTTTAGTTTTATTCATTTTGTTTTAACTATTTCGTTACTTACTACATTTCAATTTAATTATAAATTCTAATAAACATATATAAACTTAACATTTATTCTTTTGTATTTAAATATTTTTTTACGTTAATACATTTCGACGTAATTATATTTTCAATAAAAAATAAATAAACTTAAAATTTTATTCGTTTTTATCTTAAATATTTTTTAACATTAATACATTTCGAATTAATTGTAATTTTTAAGTAAAATATATAAACTATGTAAACTTAACATAAACATTTATATGTTTTGATTTAACGAGATGTACTGGATTGTATACATCGTTTAGTTAGATACATTTTATAACAGCCTAGACCACCCCGAGACAAGATATTGTCCGCTTTGGCAAATGCCGCAAGGTTTTGTTTCTGGAAGCCAAGCCATAGACCCATCCCAAAACGCGTCTTGGTGGATAGATACAACCTCACTTTTATATGGGCATATTGGTTTCTCCTCTCCACCGATGTGGGATGTTACAATCCCTCCCCCATGGGAAAACAGCGTCCCCGCTGTGCACATCGACCCGGTGCCTGGCTCTGATACCAGTTATAACAGCCCAGACCACCCCGAGACAAGATATTGTCCGCTTCGGCAAAGGCCCCACAGTTTTGTTTCTAGAAGCCAAGCGATAGGCCCGCCCCAAAATGCGTCTTGGTGGATAGAGACTACCTCACTTTTATATGGGCATATTGGTTTGACCTCTCCACGGATGTGGGATGTTACAATTCTTCCCCCATGGGAACACAGCGTCCCCGCTGTGCACATCGACCCGGTGCCTGGCTTTGGTACCATTTATAACAGCCCAGACCACCCTGAGACAAGATATTGTCCGCTTTGGCAAAGGCCGCACGGTTTTGTTTCTGGAAGACAAGCCATAGGCTCGCCCCAAAACGCGTCTTGGTGGATAGAGACAACCTCACCCTTATATGGGCATATTGATTTTCCTCTATGCCGATGTGGGATGTTAAAATCCCTCCCCCATGGGAACACAACGTCCCCGCTGTGCACATCGACCCAGCGTCTGGCTCTGATACCATTTATAACAACCCAGACCACCCCTAGACAAGATATTGTCCGCTTTGGCAAAGGTCGCACGGTTTTGTTTCTGGAAGCCAAGTCATAGTCCCGCCCCAAAACGCGTTTTGGTGGATAGAGACATCCTCACCCTTACATGGGCATATTGGTTTCTCGTCTCCACCGATGTGCACAGCGGGGACGCTGTGTTCCCATGGGGGAGGGATTGTAACATCCCGCATCGGTAGAGAGGAGAAACCAATATGCCCATATAAGGGTGAGGTTGTCTCTATCCACCAAACATGCTATAAAGAATTATTACCAATGTATTGATACTATTACATTCTTGATCGAATCTTCTTCACATATTTTGCATCTCTAATCACCAGTTAAATATTATCAAGGGAAGGTCAACTACCTGAACCAATTTATCTTCGCGATTTCCGAATAAGGTCCAAATCTCCATATTATTATCCCTGTATCTTTTAACATAATTAAAATGATCTCGAACACATAATTCATCTGCAACTGAAATATGGGGAAAAAAAGGGTAAGCAATTAAATTGCCTAGTGAGTGACTAGGTCAACACGATACCACAAACAAGTAACAGATCATGCATTAATAACTTGGAGTATGAATAAACATTTAATAATCATAGAATGATAAGATTCATATAAAAGGCTCCACAATATGATAACATTATGCATATGAGATCAAAGAAGATGAGGCATATCAAGAGGGAGACTCTTGATTATGTCACGACAACATCATCACATTATGAGTACTTCCAGGGAATGTGATGACACCAAAAATCATCGGGGCCCGCAGTACCCGGAATCATACTCCCGCCAACAATGAAGTACAACATCATACTCCGAGATTATCGACAAGTATGGCTACATCATCATACGCCAAGATTATCGGTAAGTATGTCTACATTGTACATCACACACAGTAATGTACCATATATAACCACATCAATAAGATTACTTACTTGCCATGAATATGAATCGAATTTCAATGAGGTAAGAGTATAAGATCTAACAAGCATGGATGAATGATGCAAGTACAAATGTTGAGTATAAACAATTAAAAATCAAGATGAGCAATCAATCTTGTTAACCTGTATGAAGACACGTATTGACTCTAGTACTCACTGATTATAATGTGTATATAGATCATAAAGCTTGCAGATAATTAAGTTATCCTCAAGGTGATAGATGCAAGTAGCCAAATCTTCCTCCTCCAAGATCTGATTGTCGCAATAGACATTTACAAATTACCTATTTATAACACAAAATCGTTTACAGGCATGTTAACATAAGCATCAATACTCATTTACTGATGCTTAGTTACATTTATCTATGTTTCTAAGTGAGGCTTAAAGTCTCTTAATATGACTTAGGTTCCCTTAACTATTGTTTAAAGTCTAAAGTGATCAATTACCATATTTTAGTATGTGATTGGTGATTCTAAGGCCTAAGCAACACATGTTAACTCTTAAGGTGCATATATACACCTTTTCGGTTCCTTCATGGAAGTTCACACATCATTTGAAAGCCTTACAAGATCCCTAATCCTAATTGGACTTTACAATACTCCAAACCCTTAATTTAGAAGTACAAAACATGTATAAGATCCAAGCCAAGCCAACTGGAACTCAAAACGAAAATCCCATTTCAGGCCATTGGTCACGCCATGACTAAGGGGATGGTCACGGCGTGACCTCTGCTCCTCAGCTCTGACCAGGACGATTTCCATGGCTGCATAACCCAAATCTTGCCCAAAAACTCAATTATGTCGAATGTTCAACTCAAAAGCTTTTTGCATAAGCTTCAAATACACATTCAAAACACTTTTACAACTATTTTAACATCATTATATCCATCATTTGATTTCCACAAAAATCTAGGTTTTATCATCAATAACTCATTTGAGTTCTTTGATTAACATCTCAATAGAATACACCAATAATCATGCTAGGTTGTTTAATATACTTGTAAACTTGATTGATTCTTAGTAAATCTTCAGATTTCATACTTTCTTTGTTTACCACAAACCCAAGATCTTCCATTGATGAGCTAAGCTTGTGATGGAGAAGATGATACATAGAAATAAAAAAATAAAAAGAAGTTGAAGTTACTTACCAAACAACTGCTTTCCTTCTTAAAACTCAGAGTATTGTTGAAGTTTGTCTTGGTTTCAAGACGAGGTCTCCCAAAACGTGGAAGAGAAAAAAAATGAAAGGAGGAAGAGCATATAAAGGTATTTGGAAATTTCTAGACCCATCAAGGGTCTTCTTTCAAAAAAAATCTAATTTTTTTTATTTGCAAAATTTGCAATTTAGTCCCTCAAATCTTTTACTTCTATTTATTTGACTACAAATGTTTTGTCACTTATAATTTAACAACCAAAACATAAAATACTTACCTTCACCTACTTATTTGCTAACAATTTCTCCTATCTTAATTGCTTACTTGCTACAACATTATGTACAACTTGCTATTCACAAGGTATCACCTCCAATGCACATTTTGTTTAACTATTATTTAGTTTAGTTTTAGTCAACTAAATATTTTAATAACCCATGTAAATTATTTTTAATTAGCACAATATCTAGGATAATGTAAGGTCTACCACTACGAGATCTATCTAGACGCGGAACCGTCAACGAGTGCGGAATCCTCGTTAACGGGTAGACGGAAACAACTCTCACCAAGAAACACGGAGACTATCAGAAGCTGAACGAACGACACACGAACGCTCCTACGAACTGATTCTCTCTGAAACGGCACTAACACTGATGATAAACTCGAAATCGCTTAATGCTTAATCACTCTCGAATTCTGCAAAAAGTCTAATAATATTTCGAGTCTATCCCTAATTATAGAGGCTAATTCGAGTCTGTCATGGGCTAAACTCGAATCCGGCCCAAGGCCCATTCGAGTTTGTCCTCACTGACACTCTCGAATCTGCCCACATTTGAATCTAGGATCACATTCGAATCTGTCACAGATTCGAATGTCAGACCTTATAGAATTCGAATCTAAATAACATGTATATGAAACTTATGTTATTAACTTATGCTTGAATTAATCTTTGATCTTTATGTTTGAACTTCTTGTAATATGTTACACCAAGTTCAAACACACAATCAATAATTGTCAAACATATATAAACATATATATCAAATACTTGCTAAACCACAATGTTGGATCACTTAGACTGCTATCGTCACACAGGGTGTACCAACAGACTCCCCCTTGACGATAGCTTCTAATAATTCACACATTTGATCCAGAACTTTGTTAATTATTTATTCAAACTACTTCCAGCATACAATCCCTTTTCAACACATACTTTAACTACATTCTCATATTTCCTAGCCTCACCATCCATATGAGTGTCACTCGAAATCTTATGAGCATGCAAAATTTGAAGATCATCTCGAGAAAGGTTTACCAGATGAAGAGGATCTTAGATTCTAAGAATCACCTTTTCTTCAAAATCTTCCATCACCGCTTCTCCAGTCTCACTCTCAACATACCACCAGTTCAGATTCTTCATGACATTCTGTGGCATAGGCTTGAGCGGCACCTTTCTTAGACACCTTACTTGTTTGTATTGAATCTTCATCCAAGGACGCCCAGTTAGAGGATCAATACGAGAAGGATCCTCTACTCTTTTTCCAACCGTTGGATTTAGGCGTTCAAACTTTCTTGATCTTCCCTCTTTCCTTATGATTCTGGCAATTATATCTGCGTATGGATCATTGCCAATATTGATCAGGTCTTTCCATGCTAACGTCTTGATCTCAATATTTGGCAGCGAATTGAATACTTTCAGAGTTCGCCTCAGGTACTGCAGCCCATCTTTTCTCTTGATTGTGAATAGCTGCAGTTCTCGATCAAAGAACCAGCTTAATATGCTTCCTGATAGTTTTCCAGTCCCCGGCACACTCATCTTCTCTTTCAGCTCTAATTCTTTATGCTCAGCCCTGAACCACAACCTTCTTTTCTCTTCATTCGTTAACTCTCTGGCAGGTTCCTCTACTGATGACTCAACATTTAAAGCAGCATTCACCACTTCTACGTTAACAACATCATTGCCTTCTATTATATATGTATCAGTGATAGGATTTTGCTGAACGATGATTTCATCAGCTTCATCGTCTTCGTCTGCACATATCTCATCATCTGATTTCCAGTCAACAATGTCTTCAGGGACAAATTCTCCCTCTTCTAGTTCATCTATGTCCTCTTCAAAGTCAAATCCCAAGTCCATTGGGTCGTCATCTAGATCCATGAGAACATCAATCATCTCACTTATCTCAAAATCCGTAGGTTTAGACGAGCTGGCCTCTCCTACTTCACTTCCCAACTGACTTGGCTCCCCCTGAGATTGAGCAGCCTGAGCAACAGAAAAATCTACTGGCTCATTCTGTCTTTGAGAGCTGGGATCATTGCCTTGGTTATCTTCATCATCATCATCCTTCCTGCCCACTTCTTGATCTCGGCACGATGTCTCCCCCTGAGCCTGTAAATTTTTCATTAATTGCTCAACTAGGGAGCGCATCGTCCTTAGCTCGGCTGCCTGATCAGCGACAAACGTCTTTAACTCTACATTCTCTTCCTGAACTTGTTCCACAATCTTCTTCAAATCAGCATTCTCTTTATCAAGATTTGCATTATGATTCTGAATTTCACCGATTGCCTTTGTTAGGCCTAAGATTTGGACATTTTGGAAGTCAACGCGAGCTTTAAGCTGCAGAAACCTTTGGTTGTCGGCGTATGTGGTCGAGGTTGATGGGATGGATTGAAGTGGAGTTGGAATGATCGGCGATGGGATGTATGGTTCATCATGAGGTGGTGATGGTGGAATGGTGGTCTGAGGTTCCTGAGGTTGAGGAGTTTGAGTTTGAGGATTTTGTGGTTGTTCTGATGAAGCTGAAGACGATCCTTGCATAAATCTGTGACGCTTGGCCCGTTGCCTTGTCACTAACGGTGCAACTTCTTCTTCTTCAAAATCGGATTCATCAGACTCTCTTGTTACTCTCCTCCTTGAAGCTTCTTCATTGACTACCAACCTTGATCCATAAGTTCCAATTTGAACATGAGGTTCTGTAGACACTGACTGTGGAGCTTCAACTTCTATCTCTTCCATCTCTTCTGATTCAGTGGCAGATGATGACTCATCACTACCAGTCTGCTCAGGTACATATTCTTCAACATCTCTCAGCACATATTCTTCTCCCTCTGGAGGCTCAAGCAATTCTCCCACCAACGCTGCAGATATATCTTCATTGGCATGAGGACCTGCTTCCCAAATTTCATGTAGTGTCTGGCACAACTGATCAGATTCACTTGGGACATTCGAAGGTCCGGCCTCTTGTACTTCTGGCTGTTGACTTGTAGAAGGCCTGGTTGCCTGTGTTTGACTGGCAGTAGATCTTTGTCTTCTCCTTTGAGGCTGTGCTCGCGGTTGTTGTCTTTGTTGTTGCGGTGGCTGTCTGGCTTGAACTTCCACTTCTCCTGCCCAGTTGGCAGTATCTGGTGATTCAAAATTCCTATCCAAAACAGCTCCAAACAATGGTCGCTCGACCGGAACCGCCAACTTTCCTCTATGCGAGGAGCAATCCGCAAAAATCCTTTTATCCATCACTGCGACGCTTTGGATCTCATTCAGCTGAGGCAGATTCGCCAAGAAATGCCTGATGAGCATCATTATAAATCGAGGATACAACAGAAATTGTTGCTGCTCTGGAGCCGAGATTTGATGGACGAATTCTGAGAAAAACATCTGAGAAAAGCTGAATGGCCGATTATATAGTAAAGCGATCATCCCAGATTGGATCTTCGAGACGATGTAATCAAAACCAGCTTTCTTTGCCGCGAAACAAACCATGAAAACATGAGTCAAAAATCTCCATTAGCCAATAAGCCCGCTCTTCATGTAAGAAGTCTTTGTAACATCTAAACTGTAACCCATTCGCTGAAGGGCCGCTTGCCTAATACTCAGGGGAAAGTCAATAGGCCCAGACTCCTCTTCCTCAGATCCTAGCTGCAAAACTTGACGCAACATATCGGCAGAAAACACCAACGGTTGCCCTGCGATCCTTGTTCTCAGCACTGTCGGGGTGACAGAGCAGTCCACCTGAAGATGATCATAAAATTGGCGAACATAGGGAATAACAATCTGAATATTGTGAGATAAGGCAAAAGCTATCCTAGATTCTACAAAGAAATCCATCATTTGACGAAAACCCTGCGCCTCAGGGATATGATGGTCGGGGGGAATGACCATATTGTGCTTCGGCACAAATACTCGAACAACCATATCTGCACAATAGATAAACTATTAGAATTATTAAAAATCAATAAACTTGTCTAAATTCAAATTTGTTTAATTTTGAACTTGATTAAGTACAAAATCAAACACAAAAGAATTTCTACAAGTTTAATAAAATTTAAATTAAATAATTCAAATAAAATAACAGATTCGAATAAACCCTATTTCGAGTTTGATGATAGATTCGAATGACATGGTCTTCTCGAGTTTACTGACAAACTCGAGAACATTCATGAACAGATTCGAAATGTCGTCGGCCAAGTCTTCAACAAAACCCAAGATTTTAACCATTTTGAACTTAGAAAATCACATACATTAGTCCAACTAGGTTCTAATCACTGACTTATGCATTTAATTTGACTATTTACTGGTCCAAACTTTGTAATTTTGGAAAACACGATTTAGACCCATAAATCGATGATTTTGCTTAAAATGGTGTATAAATCTACATGAATCTTGTACAACCCAGTTGTTTGTACCTAGAAGTATGAGTAGAATCGAAACACCAAGCAAGAAACTCGACAAATTGTCGTTTATGTGGAAAACGATAGACTCGAGCAGGTAGATTCGAAATCGCCAATAGATTCGAGAAAGTAGATTCGAAAACAGTAAGGAGTTAATGACATTACTGTTAACCTATTTATACCACCTACCTTCGAGTCTATGGCCACATTCGAATCTACTGACAGATTCGATACTACCCAGTTTCGAGTTTAAACTAAACTCGAAATTCCCAAAACACTTAGAAAATTTCGAAAATTTTGAAATAAATTCAACTTTTTCAACTTTATTGTGTAACAAGATAAACTATGCCAAATCTTTTACCCTAAGCACAAGATTTTTTTTTTTCACGCAGTGTTTATTTTATCCAACTATGAATGCACCCTCAGTAATTTTTGACCTTTTACCTAAGTAAAAAATAAAATAAAATAAAATAAAATAAAGTAAAATAAAATAAAATAAAATAAAAACTAAGTAAAAATAAAATTTTAAAATTTTGACCAAAAAATTTAACTTAGACTTAAGCTATACTTATTAAAATTCACAACATAAGCTAAACGCTAAACAAAATATTTTTGATGAGTATAGCCAAAGAAAGGTTCAATCAGATAGCGATGTCAGAGACTCACTTTCAGTACTTAAACTTTCACACTTAGGAATTTTTGATTCCTTTAATTGTTTGTCGTGAAATACCCATTTAGCCGATTGTTGGTATTTACCCCTTTAAAGATTCTACATTTCGGAATATCCATTGGCATTTTTATTTATCATGAAATTATCTTACGTGACCCAGACATAGACATACTTTTATGATCAAGGCATACAGACAAAGATTCTAACTTGTTGGTATTTGCAAATTTTCTTTAAAAGACAAACATCGGACACAGGTCTGTATTTTCATACAACAAAGTGTCTTAGTTTGACTTAAAGTTTATTCTTAAAGCTAGCAAGACAGCGGTGACAGGTCTGTACCGACGTACAACAAAGCAACGTATCTTGCTAACCCGAATCTAAATAGAGGCAACAGGTCTGTACTTACGTATAACAGAGTCACATGTTTTCGACTCTCAATTTTGTATGATTTTTCTATTCTTTCCATTTTAAGATGTATTTGATGTTGCCATACCAACACATCAAACTAAACTAAAGTATAACACTTAGAATTTAGTTTCATTATGTGTGAAAGCCTAAACACTTAGAGTTTGTAACGACTGTGCTAATTTTCGTCACTTTGAACCTATGCTTCTAAGACTTAACTCCTTTTTCTGATATTCTCTTTTTTTTTATTTTTATGATTTTCTCTCTCTTTTTTTTTGTTTTTCATAAGAAATAGAAATAAAATAAGATAACCTACTAACTTACTAAAAATAGAAACTATCCTAAATTAGCAGACCTACTATAAAAAGAAAGAAATACTACTTCTATAAAAGAAAATAAATTACTACTAAGGTCAAATTACTCTAGGTTGCGCATTCCATTTAGTTGAATTAAATATTCAAATCGTGACTTATCAAATGCTTTGGTAAATAAATCTGCATTATTATCTTCCGTTGCCACTTTTACCAACTTGATTAAGTTCTTTTCAGTACAATCACGAATAAAATGATGCCTAATGTCTATGTGCTTTTCAGTACAATCACTTTCAGTACCCGGTCCGAGATTGTGATTCACTTGAATCGGGGTGCTGAAATGGGCAGTCAATTTTGTTCCTTCCATCCCGAAGCGTTCCAATATGTCATAGACATACTTCGTCTGATGGATAAACATCCCTTCCTTCTTCTGGTCAACTTGTAACCCCAAAAAGAAATTTAACTCTCCCATAGCACTCATCTCGAATTTCGACTTCATCACCTTCTCGAAATCTTTGCACATCTGTTCGTCTGATGATCCAAAAATGATATCATCGATGTACACTTGTACCAAGATAAAATGTTCTCCCTTCCTCTTAACAAACAGAGTACTATCTATCCTACCCCTTTCAAACCCGTTCTCTAATAAATGGTTGGATAGAGTCTCGTACCACGCCCTTGGTGCTTGATGCAATTCATATAGAGCCTTATCTAAGCGATATACTCTATCAGGATATTTTGGATCTGTGAATCCGGGCGGCTATTCTACATACACCAACTCCTTCACTTTCCCATATAGGAAAGCACTCTTAACATCTAATTGATATACCTTAAAGCCCTTGAAGGAGGCAAAAGCTAGAAACAACCTAATGGCTTCCAGCCTTGCTACTGGTGCAAACACCTCATTGTAATCGATTCCCTCCTCTTGGTTGAAACCCTTTACAACTAGCCTAGCCTTGTTGCGAGTGACTATACCCCGATCGTCTCTCTTGCACTTAAAAACCCATTTGGTTCCTCTAGCAACTTCCCCTCGAGGTAATGGAACTAACTCCCACACTTCTAGTTTCCTAAACTGCGAGAGTTCTTCCTGCATCGCTTCAACCCAGGAGTTATCCTTAAGTGCCATTTGCACATTCTTAGGCTCTACTTGCGATATGAAACACGAATAGAGACAGGTATGATATGCCTCGGAGTCGTTTATCATCGACAACAACACAGTGTTGTTATTTACACTACTCCTAGTCTTCACACCCTTGTTAGGATTTCCTATGATGCTTTCTATAGGATGGTTCTTGTTAATCCTAGAGGTCTCTATCTCGTCAACTCTCAGATTATCTCCTAAGTTAGATCCTATTTCACCTAATGGGGGAACAGCCTCAGTTTCTACATTTTCCTCCTCATGGACATTTTCCTCAGAGTTGGAACTTGATGCTTGAGTCTGATTCTCAGTGGTAGGTGCTTCTGGATCAGCAACTTCTGGAGATCCATCTACAGTCGCAGTAGGCTCGGATGTGGATTCAAACGTAGTCCTCGGAAAGGTATGACCATCATCATTTAGATGCAACGTCGCCATGTCCTTTTCGATTGTACCTGCATTATCATCCAAAGGAATGTTAAATGACTCAAATAATTTATCATAGTCAAATATCCATTCCGGACCAGTTTGGGGTTCATGTGTATAACTTGTGACTTCAATGTTATACACAATTTCCACTGTACCATTTGTTTTGTTAAAAACTCGTTTGTTTGGTGAGTTCGGCACAAACCTAGGAAGTATCCTTCGTCAGCCTTTTCACCAAACTTAGGTTGATGTTTTGTTCGCAAAAGAGTGCATGGTACCCCAAACGGTTCGAAGACAGTTAAATTAGGTGGCCGTTTATTCAAAATTTCATAACAGGTTTTGTTCAAAGATTTGACAGTTAGGATTCGGTTTAAAATATGACATGCGGTATTCACTGCCTCCCCCCAAAACATGGTAGGAAGCTTTGAATCCGACAACATAGTCCTAGCTGCCTCAATCAGTATCCTGTTTTTACGTTCGGCCACCCCATTTTGTTGAGGCTCATATGGTGCACTGAATTGATGCACTATACCCTTAGATAGGCAATATACACCAATTACAGTGTTTTTGAATTCAGTTCCATTATCACTACATATCCTTTTAACCCTTGTTCCGTAGGAATTCTCCACTTGGTCTAAGAACCCGATGAGCTTGGAAGCCGTCTCGTCCTTTGTACCTAAAAAAAAAACCCAAGAAAATCATGAGTAATCGTCAGTGATAACCAAACAGTACCAACTACCTCCTGTACTCCTTTTGTTGATTGGACAGAAAAGATCCATGTGCAACAAATCGAATGTTGAGGTTATGGAGTTCTGCGTCTTGGACTTGTGTGTCTTCTTATGTTGTTTGCCCTTCTTGCACGGTAGACAATTGTCCTCGAACTGAAAGCTCTTTATAGGCACACCTTGCACCAACCCATTTTTCGTTATGTAGTTCATCTTTCTTAAGTGCAGGTGAGCCATGCGTCTGTGCCATAATACCGATTCCGTCTCCGAAGCTTTGGATAACAGACAGATTGGCCCCATCGAAGTCTCCGGCTTGTTCATATCAAGCATGTACAAGTCATTCTTCCTTGGTGCCCGCATCAATACCCATTCTTCTGGAATCTTGAATCCCGGTTTTAGCACTAACGCTTCAGTGTCAGTGAACAACACTGAATTCTTCTTGTCACAGATTTGAGATACACTAATGAGATTGTGAACCAGTTTATCAACGTGATAAACTTGGTCCAACTTGATCGTCCCATTAGTGACCACTCCGGTACCCGTGATGTTTCCTCCTTTGTTACCCGCGAATGATACAAATCCCCGATTCCCACCCTTGAAGTCTGTAAGTAGACTTCTTTCCCCTGTCATGTGCCTGGAGCATCCACTGTTGACGAACCACTTGTTGTTTGGACCTGTGGTAATCTCCTGCACATGAAAGAAAATAGGTTAGTTATCACGGGGAACCCAAGCCATAACTGACTTGGTTATACCATTCTCGTCCACATACTTAAACTCTTTCAAATACCCATCTCGCCTTTCAGGTGACTTGGGTCGTTGAACAGGAGTTTGTTGTGGTGCCGAGTGATGTAAATTCACTCTTTGCCTTTGAGTAGGCATTTGTTGTGGAGCTCTTGAATAATTACGATTATATTGCATTTCAGATTGTGATCCCTGAGCTCTAACCGGTGCATAATGTCTAACTGGAGTATGAGACCTAACTGGAGTGTGTGCCCTGCTAGGTGTTGTGCTCCTATAGACTTGTTGAGGTGCTGACCTAGATTGATTAACGACATGATTCGGTGAATTTGTCCTAACCACTTCCTTTGGTCCAACCTTTACCGGTGTTTGTTTCACAACTTGTTTTGGTGTGGCCTGCACAGTCTTCTCGGTACTCTGAGAACTACTAGTGCTCGCCACATTTGTTGAGGGCTTAACAGGTGTTGGGTTCACTGTCTTAGGTGTAACTTCGGCTTTCCTAAGCGGACAGTGAGAAGCAACATGTCCCTTTTCGTGACATCTAAAGCAGGACATCTTATCTATGGACTTCTTGTGTGTGCCCTTAGACTTAGGTGTCTCACTAGTGTCTTGGTCCTTTGGTACATCTATTGCGACTGCCTCATCGTCCTGATCATTAAAATCAATTTTATGTTTTCCTGCAGGTGTTTCACTGGAGGAAGACACAAATTTGACTTTCTTAACCTTGACAGTTGTGTCAGCCACCTTTGTTGGTACACCCTGTGTGACGATAGCAGTCTAATCGATCTGCATTATGGTTTAAGTAATATTCTGAGTATTAACAAGTGTTTTGATATATATGTTTATATGTGTTTGTCGGTTCTTGATTATGTGTTTGAACTTGATGTAACATATTACAAGAAGTTCAAACATAAAGGTCAAAGATTAACTCAAGCATAAGTAAAACATAAGTTTCATCACTTAAGTGTTTAAGTGTATTGGCTAGATTCGAATAGGTAAAGGAAGACATTCGAATCTGTGATAGATTCGAATGTATCCTTAGATTCGAATGGGCTAGATTCGAGAGTGTCATTGTGGACAGACTCGAATGGGCCTTGGGCCAGATTCGAGTTTGGCCCACATCAGACTCGAATCAGGGTCTATAATTAGGGATAGACTCGAATCATTAGGTGACTTTTAGCAGAATTCGTGAGGAATTAAGCAAAAGGCGATCTCGAATTTATCAGCTAGGTGAGTGCCGTTTCGGAGAGAATTAGTTCGTAGGATCGTTCGTGTGTCGTTCGTTCAGCGTCTAATAGTCTCCGTGTTCCGTTGGTTGAGAGTTGTCCGTCTAACCGTCAACGAGGATTCCGCACTCGTTCACGGATCCGCGTCTAGATAGATCTTGCAGTCGTAGACCTTACAAGTGGTATTAGAGACTACGGAGTGTTCTTGGTGTTCTTCGTGTTCATCAGATACATTCTAGGTTTCTTGACGCTAGTTGGACGGTTTTGCTCTCAAAAACGTGTTTTCAAGCTTAGCAAATTCATATTCGGGAAACACTTTGTGGTCTTTCACGTTTTTGATCGAAATCATTATTTTTCGTTCGAAAAATAGTGATTTAATCTGTAAAACGTCAAAAAATCAAAGTGTTAGCCGTTTTTCGAGTTTGCGGCGCTCGAATCTATAGGGGTAATTAGGGTTTCACTTTAATCTCGAGTCTAACCTAAATACGCTCCTTTCGAGTCTATTTCAGAGATTTTCGAAACTACCTTGTTTCGAATCTGGTGCTTCATTCGAATAGGATCTCGAGTCTACATTAGTTTCGAGTTTATTTCGAGTCTAGTATTGTTTCGAATCTGTGTTTCGAATCTGCTGAAATTCGAGTTTGTTCCCCTTCGAATCTAAGGACCATCGACTCTAAGGATATCTCGAATCTGACATATTTCGAGTTTAATTGAATTAAAACACTTAATCGAATTTAATCCCAAATAAATTGGAATCTAATTACATTCGAATCTATCTAGATTCGAAAGAGTTAATCCACATTGGTTTCGAATTAAATTAATTAAGGGTTAATTCAATTTCTTTCGAAAAGATGTCTAATCTTCAGAAATTCTTAGAAATGGACCACGAGGTCGGGAAGGCGAACGCACCGCCTAAGCTGATGAAAGTTGAGGACTATTACTGGTGGAAGGACCGATTTACAGATTTTGTACGATTCAATGATATGCGCATGTGGGTGTGCATAGATGAAGGGTACATCCCGCCAGTATCTGAAGTTGAAGGCCGTCAAAAGGTCTTGTCATATCAGATGATGAAAGAAGATGACAAGAAATTATTTGAAGCCGAAAACAAAGCTTTCTCCATAATCCGTATGGGTTTACCTCAAGATATTTTGCACACATTTCGGACTCAAAGGACGTCGAAGGAACTTTGGGAGTCTCTCGAGAAAAGGTGTGAGGGTAATCCTTGGGTGCGTAGAAAGCGTACAGAGCTGTTGAAACAACAGTTTGCGATTTTCAAGGCAATTAAGGATGAACAGTTGGATGATATTATCACGAGGTTCTATCATCTGATAACGGAACTTGAAAGTCATGGAATTGAGTACTCGGACACTGACAAGAACAACAAGCTTCTTGATGCCCTACCAGCCAAATGGGCTATGTACGTGGCAATGATTAAGCTGAATGAGGACAAATACTATACTCAATCACTTGAAGACATTGTGGGAACGTTGAGGGCATATCACTTCGAGTTGATTAAGGCTGAGACTGATTACGAGCAAGTCCAGAATCCGGCAATGTATTTTGGAAAGACATCTAAATCATCAGTGACAGCTGAACCGAAGAGTGCTACAGCGTTTTTCACCGGAGAGACGTCATCGCCAGCAGAGTCTGAAGACTCATTGAATCGCGCGTTCTTAGGATTAGGAAGATCGGAAGAACCGCAACCTCAAGTCCAACAGGCATCGAACAGTCAGAGTTATTCGAAGATGCCCATGAGCGCAAAGTCAGCGTAAGAGCATCTGAATCTACTTGCTTCTTTTGTGACCGCATACGGAAATTGTGTTCAAGGGAAAATCAATGACCCAGCTCTATGGGATGAAGATTACGATCAGGTCGACCCTGATGACTTAGAGGAAATGGATCTTAAGTGGCAACTGGCCATGGTGACCCAGAGGGTAAAAAGATTCATCAAAAGAACTGGGAGGAATCTGCAGATGAATAACAAGGGGATCGGGTTTGATAAGTCCAAGGTGAAATGCTACAACTGTAAGGGATTGGGACACTTCGCCAGGGAGTGTCAGAGAACGAAGGTAGAGACATACCAAGGACAGAGTCAGCATCAGGGACAGTACCAAAATCAGTCCCAACAACGATACCTTCCGAGTTCCTCATCTGGACAGGCCAATCTAGCGGGTCTTCTATCCAATGTCACTTCAAATAGACAGCTAGATGGCACGTATGATTGGAGTTCACATCCTGAGTCGAATGCTAGAGCCTTCATGGCTGAAGTCACAGAAACGGGGTGTGATGGGAACGAGCAGACTACACGGGACAACAGTCCAATGTGGGTAGAGAAGGCGAATGATCAGACAGTGCTGGAGTTTGCTGCTCAGATGGCCAACGTGGAATCTGATAACTCTAAGGTTAGTCTATCTTACTCTCTATTTCAAGAATTATGTGCTTTGTGTGCTACTTCTAATGATAGGTTAAATCTAGTCTTAGAATCACACAAAACCATATCTGCTCAAAATGAGAATTTAAAAATTGAAAACGCTAGCCTAAATGATATAAAGCAAGATTTAAAAGAAAAGCTTAAGGCTGATGCTCAGGACGTAGTAGTTCTAAAAGACAAACTCAGTGAGCAGTGTGTTAGGATAGAACTTATGTATGAGCACGTAGAGGCCTTAACAAAAAGTCTTAAGGACAAGGATATAGAGCTAGCTGAGACCAAGGTTAAGGTAGCAGAGGCAAACAGCAAGTTAGAGAAGTTTAGGAATTCAAGCTTAAATCTAGGGAAAGTCTTAGATGCCCAACGACAGTCTAAGAAGCCCGTAGGTCTAGGTTTTCACGAAATTCCTCCACCATTCAATGCGAACTATGTGCCTCAGCCTCAGGAGAAAACTGACAAGTCAGTAGACTTAGAGGACCTACCTGAACCGACACCAGAGCCTATAGTAGAAAATGCACCTAAGGTGGCTGACTCAACCGTCAAGGTCAAGAAAGTGAAATTTGTGTCTTCCTCCAGTGAAACATCTGCAGGAAAACAGAAAATTTCATGGGCTGACGAGGTCGACGAGTCAGACATCATAGCTGTACCAAAGGAAGTAGACACTAGTGAGACACCTAGATCTAAGGGAACAAACAAAAAGTCCATGGATAAGATGTCTTGCTTCAGATGTCACGAGAAAGGACATGTTGCTTCTCACTGTCCACTTAGGAAAGCCGATGTTACCCCTAAGACAGTGAATCCAACACCTGTTAAGCCCTCACCCAGTGTGGCAAGCAGCAGTAGTTCTCAACCTACCGAGAAAACTGTGCAGACCGCACCCAAACAAGTTGTGAAAAACACACCGGTTAAGGTTGGACCAAAGGAAGTGATTAGGACAAATTCACCGAATCATGTCAATAATCAATCTAGGTCAGCACCTCAGCAAGTCTATAGGAGCACAACACCTAGCAGGTCACATACTCCAGTTAGGTCACATACTCCAGTTCGACAATATGCACCGGTAAGAGCTCAAGGATCACAGTCAGAAATGGCATATAATAGAAATTATTCTAGAGCTCCACAACAAATGCCTACACCAAGGCAAAGAGTGAACTTAAATCACTCGGAACCACAACAGAATTCAGTTCAAAGGCCCAAGTCACCTGAAAGGCGAGATGGGTACTTGAAAGAGTTCACGTATGTGGACGAGAATGGTATTACCAAGTCAGTCATGGCTTGGGTTCCCCGTGATAACTAACCTCTTTTCTTTCATGTGCAGGAGATAACTACAGGTCCAAACAACAAGTGGTTCGTCGACAGTGGTTGCTCCAGGCACATGACGGGGGAAAGAAATCTTCTCACAGACTTCAAGGGGGTAATAGGGGATTCGTATCATTCGCTGGTAACAAGGGTGGAAACATCACGGGTACCGGAGTGGTCACTAATGGGACAATAAAATTGGACCAAGTTTATCACGTTGATAAACTGGTTCATAATTTCATTAGTGTATCTCAAATCTGCGATAAGAAGAACTCGGTGTTATTTACTGACACTGAGGCGTTAGTGCTAAAACCTGGATTCAAAATTCCTGAAGAATGGGTGTTGATGCGGGCGCCAAGGAAGAACGACTTGTACATGCTGGATATGAACAAGGCAGAGACTTCGATGGGGCCAATTTGTCTACCATCCAAAGCTTCGGAGACGGAATCCGTACTGTGGCACAGACGCATGGCTCACCTGCACCTGAGAAAGATGAATTACATAGCGAAGCATGGACTGGTGCAGGGTGTGCCCATGAAAAGTTTTCAGTTCGAGGATAAGTGTCTACCTTGCATGAAGGGCAAACAGCACAAGAAGACACACAAGTCCAAGAAGCAGAATTCCATCGCCTCAACATTCGATCTGTTGTACATGGACCTTTTCGGCCCAATCAACAAAAGGAGTATTGGAGGTAGTTGGTACTGCTTAGTTATCACTGACGATTACTCACGTTTTTCTTGGGTTTTCTTTTTAGGTACGAAGGACGAGACGGCTGCAAGGCTCATCGGGTTCTTGGACCAAGTGGAGAACTCATACGGAACTAGGGTTAAACATATTCGTAGTGATAATGGAACTGAATTCAAAAACACTGTAATTGGTGTATATTGCCTATCAAAGGGCATAGTGCATCAATTCAGTGCACCATATGAACCTCAACAGAATGGGGTGGCCGAACGTAAAAATAGAACTTTGATTGAGGCTGCAAGGACTATGCTTTCGGATTCAAAGCTTCCTACCATGTTTTGGGGGGAGGCAGTGAATACCGCGTGCCACATTTTAAACCGAGTCCTTACAGTCAAATCATTGAACAAAACATGCTATGAAATTTTGAATAAACGGCCACCTAACTTAACTGGATTCGAACCGTTTGGAGTACCATGCACACTTTTAAGAACAAAACATCAACCGAAGTTTGGTGAAAAGGCTGACGAAGGATACTTCCTAGGTTATGTGCCAAACTCACCAAACAAACGGGTGTTTAACAAAACAACTGGTACTATGGAGATTGTATATAACATTGAAGTCACAAGTTATACACATGAACCCCAAACTGGTCCGGAATGGATATTTGATTATGATAAGTTATTTGAGTCATTTAACATTCCTCTGGATGATAATGCAGGTACAATCGAGAAGGACATGGCGACGTTGAATTTGAACGACGATGGCCAAATCTTTCCAAGGACCACGTTCGAATCTACATCCGAGCCTACTGCGACTGTAGATGGATCTCCAGAAGTTGCTGATCAAGAAGCACCTACCACTGAGAATCAGACTCAAGCATCGAGTTCCAACTCTGAGGAAAACGTCCGTGAGGAGGAAAATGTAGAAGCTGAGCCTGTTCCCCTATTAGGTGAAATAGGATCCAACTTAGGAGATAATCTAAGGGTTGATGAAATAGAGACCTCTAGGATTAACAAGAACCATCCAATCGAAAGCATCATAGGAAATCCTAACAAGGGTGTGAAGACTCGGAGTAGTGTAAATAACAACACCGTGTTGTTGTCTATGATAAACGACTCCGAGGCATATCACACATGTCTTTATTCATGTTTCATATCGCAAGTAGAGCCTAAGAATGTGCAAATGGCACTTAAGGATAACTCCTGGGTTGAAGCGATGCAGGAAGAACTTTCACAGTTTAGGAAACTAGAAGTGTGGGAGTTAGTTCCGTTACCTCGAGGGGAGATTGCAATAGGAACCAAATGGGTTTTTAAGTTCAAAAGAGACGATCGGGCTATAGTCACGCGCAACAAGGCGAGATTAGTTGTAAAGGGTTTCAACCAAGAGGAGGGAATCGATTACAACGAAGTTTTTGCACCAGTAGCAAGGCTAGAAGCCATTAGGTTGTTTCTAGCGTTTGCCTCCTTCAAAGGCTTTAAGGTATATCAACTAGACGTTAAGAGTGCTTTCCTGTATGGGAAAGTGAAGGAGTTGGTATATGTAGAACACGCCCGGATTTACAGATCCTAAATATCCTGATAGAGTATATCGCTTAGATAAGGCTCTTTACGGATTACATCAGGCACCTAGGGCGTGGTATGAGACTTTATCCAACCATCTTTTAGAAAACGGTTTTGAAAGGGGTAGGATAGATAGTACTCTATTTGTGAAGAGGAAGGGAGAACACTTTATCTTGGTACAAGTGTACGTCGATGATATCATTTTTGGATCATCAGACGAACAGATGTGCAAAGATTTCGAAAAGGTGATGAAGTCTAAGTTCGAGATGAGTGCTATGGGGGAGTTGAATTTCTTTTTAGGGTTACAAGTTGACCAAAAGAAGGAAGGGATGTTTATCCATCAAACTAAGTATGTCTATGACATATTAGAACGGTTTGGGATGGAGGGAACTAAGTTGACTGCCCACTTCAGCACGCCGATTCAAGTGAATCACAATCTCGGGCCGGGTACTGAAAGTGATACCGATGTGGATCCGACTTTATATCGGGCCATGATTGGGTCACTTATGTATTTAACTGCTTCAAGACCTGACATAATGTTTGCTGTGTGTATTTGTGCTAGGTTTCAAGCGAATCCGAAGGAGATGCATATGAAAGCTGTGAAGCGGATTCTACGATACCTCAAGTCGAAACCGAAGCTGGGACTTTGGTATCACGCGGAGGGAGATCTAGAGTTGGAGGCATTCACGGATTCTGACTACGGAGGATGCAGCTTGACGCGCAAATCTACAACTGGAGGTTGTCAGTTCCTAGGAGGGAGATTGGTATCCTGGCAATGCAAGAAACAAACATCGGTAGCCATTTCAACGTGCGAGGCCGAGTATGTTGCTGCTGGTAGTTGCTGCTCACAGGTTCTGTGGATACAACAACAATTGCGGGATTACGGTTTGGCTTACACTCAAACTCCTATTAGGATAGACAATCAATCTACAATTGCTATAACTAATAATCCAGTTAAACACAGTAAAACAAAGCACATAGACATAAGGCATCATTTTATTCGTGATTGTGCTGAAAAGAACTTAATCAAACTGGTAAAGGTGGCAACAGAAGATAATAATGCAGATTTATTTACCAAATCGTTTGATAAGTCACGGTTTGAGTATTTAATTCAACTGAATGGAATGCGCAACCCAGAGTAATTTGACCTTAGTAGTAGTAAGTTTATTTTATTTTATTGTAGAGTAGTAGTTTTTCTTTCTTTTCAGTAATCTGCTAATTTAGTAAAGTTTCTATTTTTAGTAAGTTTCTATCTTTAGTAAGTTAGTAGGTTAGCTTATTTTACTGCTTTTCTTATGAAAAAATAAAAGAAAAAAAGAGAGAAAATTACAAAAATACAAAAAAAGAGAATATCAGAAAAAAGAGTTAGGTCTTAGATACATAGGTTCAAAGTGACGAAAATTAGCACCGTCGTTACAGACTCTAAGTATTTAGGCTTTCACACATAATGCAACTAAATCCTAAGTGTTATACTTTACTTAGTTTGATGTGTTGGTAGGCATAATACATATAGGGAATCTCAAGGCTAATAAAATATTCTAGAAATAGTCAAGCGTGTCACTAACTTAGATATATGACCAATCGGTCTTAATTTTTATGTACAAGACATACAAACATTGAGTCTAAATGAGGTATGCAAACTTTCTGGGGATGTATGGCAACATCAAATACATCTGAAAATGGAAAGAATAGAAATATCATGTAAAACTGAGAGTCGAAAACATGCAACTCTGTTGTACGTAAGTACAGACCCGTTGTCTCTGTTTAGATTCGGGTTAGCAGACATGTCGCTTTGTTGTACGTCAGTACAGACCTGTCACTGCTATCTGCTAACTTTAAAAGAAAACCTTAAGGCGAACTAAGACACTTTGTTGTATGAAAATACAGACCTGTGTCCGATGTTTGTCTTTTAAAGAAAGTTTGCAAATACCAACAAGTTAGAATCTTTATCTGTGTGCCTTGATCATAAAAGTATGTCTATGTCTGAATCACGTAAGATAATTTCCTGATAAATAAAAAGGCCAAGGGATATTCCGAAATGTAGAATGTTTAACGGGGTAAAATACCAACAATCGGCTAAATAGGTATGTCACAACAAACAATCAAAGGAATCAAAAATTCCTAAGTGTGAAAGTTTAAGTACTGAAAGTTAGTATCAGACATCGCTATCTGATTGAACCTTTCTTAGACTATACTCATCAAAAATATGTTGTTAAGTATTTAGCTTAGATTGTAAATTTTCTTAAGTCTAGATTAAATTTTTGGTCAAAATTTTATTTTACTTTATTTTATTCTATTTTTTCCTTAGTTTATTTTATTTCATTTTAGTTTAGTTTAATTTTTTACTTAGGGAAAAGGTCAAAAGTTACTGAGGGTGCATTCAAAGTTGGATAAAATAAACAATGCGTGAACTATCTTGAGCTTAGGGTAAAAGAATTGGCATAATTTATCTGGTTACACAATACCGTAGAAAAAAGTTGGAAAAGTTGAAACTATTTCAAAATTTTCGAAATTTTTCTAAGTGTTGGTGGTTTCGAATCTAAGACAGACTCGAATAAGGAGTAATTCGAATCTGTCAGTAGATTCGAATCTATGCTTAGACTCGAGGGTTGGTGGTATAAATAGGTTAACAGTAGGTCATTAATTCCATCTGTTTTCGAATCTATACTATCGAATCTATCAAGACGATTTCGAATCTGTTCTTTCGAGTCTATCATAATCCTTCTAAACGACATTTTGTCGAGTTTGAAGACTGTGTGTTCGATTCTACTCTTGCATCTAGGTATAATCAACTTGATTGTACAAGATTTATGTAGTTTTATACACAATTTTAGGCTAAAACATCGAATTTTGAAGTTTTGTGGGTCGAAATAGAGTTTTTGCTAAATTACCAAGTTTGGACCTATAAAAGATCAAATTAAAAGCATAAATCAATGATTAGAACCTAGTTGAACTAATGTATGTGAATTACTAAGTTCAAAACGGTTAAAATCTTGGATTTTTGGTGAAAGAAAGACCGACGGGGTTTCGAGTCTGTTCATGATCCTCGAATCTGTCCATTAGACTCGAATAGGGACACTTCGAATCTGTCCATTACACTCGAATATGGACACTTCGAATCTGTTATTTTCGAATCTATCATTTATTTGCACTGTTTAATTTAAATTTTATTAAACTTGTAGAAATTTAATTGTGTTAGATTTTGTACTTAAACAAGTACAAATTAAAACAAATTTGAATTTAAACAGGTTTATTGATTTTTAATGAGTCTAACAGTTTTGTTTATTGTGCAGAAATGGCTATTCGAGCGTTTGTTCCCAAGCATAATATGGTCCTTAATCCAGACATGAATCTCCCTGAGGCGCAGGGATTCCGTGAAGTACTGGATTTTCTAGCTGAATCAAGGATCAGACATGCACTATGGCATAATGGGCAGCTAGTGTTACCCTTTATCCGTCAATTTTATGACCATTTGCAAGTAGACTGCTCGGTCACTCCGACAGTTCTACGTACTCGCATTGAAGGACAGCCATTAGTATTTTCGGCTGATATGATTCGTCAAGTGCTGCAGTTGGGCACTCAGGAACAAGAAGCTGGTCCTATAGAATTTCCGTTGAATATAAGGCAAGCGGCCTTTCAAAGAATGGGGTACAGCCTCGATGTGACAAAAGTGTCATACATGAAAAGTGGATTGATAGGACAATGGAGGTTTTTGGCGCATGTATTTATGGTGTGCTTTGCTGCGAAAAAGGCAGGGTTTGACTATATTGTCGCGAAGATTCAATCGGGGATTGTCGCAATGGTGTATAATCGCCCATATAGTTTTTCAGAGATGATCTTTTCGGAGTTTGCTCATCAGATATCTGCTCCCGAAAATCAGCAGTTTTTGCTCTATCCGAGATTCATTATGATGTTGATCAGACACTTTTTGCCGAACTTGCCAATGACAAATGACTTTCAGAGTGTTGCCATCCTGGACAAAAGGATTTTCGCTGATTGTTCCTCACACCGAGGAAGATTGGCTGTTCCTGTTGCTCGTCCATTGTTCGGAGCTATTGTGGATAGGGATTTTCAAGCCCCGGAAGATGCCAACTGGGCAGGGGTCGTTGAGTTTCCACAACAACAACAACAACAACAACAACGTCAACAACAACAACAACCAAGAGTTCAAAGACGCCGTCAGAGACCAGCAGTGAGTCCAATCCAGGCATCAAGGCCTTCTACAAGCGAGCAGCCCCAAGCACAGGAAGCAGGGCCTTCAAGTGCAGTTCCTGATTCTGAACAAATTGCGCAAACACTAGAAGAGATATGGGCATCAGGACCCCATGCGAACGAGGACGTGGCCGCAGCATTAGTGGGGGAGCTGCTCAGTCCACCAGAAGGAGTAGAAGATGTTCTTAGAGATGTGGATGAGTATGAGCCAGAAAGGGTTGATGAAGGCTTGACATCATCAACATCAGAATCAGATGATATGGATGGGCAGGAGGCTGAAGCTCCTGAATCAGTGGCTGCAGATCCCAATATTCACATCGAAACCTATGGCGCTAGGTTAGTAGTGAATGAAGCAGCAGGATTGAGGAGGAGAGAAGAAAGGGAATCTGAAGATTCGGATTTTGAAGAAGAGGAGGTTGCTCCACTAGTGACGAGGCAACGGGCCAAACGTCATCGGTTCATGCAAGGGTCTTTTTCGGAATCCACAAGTCAGCCAGAAGTTCCCCAATCCCAACCTCAAGCCACCGCTCCACCATCACCGCCACCTCAGCATCATGAACCATACATTCCACCACCATTCATCCCATCTCCCATTCAGTCCATTCCATCTACCTCAGCCGCTTATACTGAAAATCAAAGGTTCATGCAACTCAAGGGACGTGTTGACTTTCAGCATGTCCAAATCCTAACCCTCACAAAGGCTGTAGGCGAGCTCCAGGAGCATAATGCAAATCTTGATAGAGATAATGCCGAGCTGAAGAAAATTGTGGAAGATGTAAGGGACGAAAACACAAAGTTAAAATCTTTTATTGCTGATCAGTCTTCAGAGATCCAATCAGTGAGGTCCCTCCTTGAGAAACTCATGAAGAATCTACAAACTCAGGGGGAGACAAGTTGTAAGGATCAGGAGGTGCAGCGAAGAGATAATGATGATGAAGGCAATGATCCCGGTGCAAATAAAGAAAATGAGTCTGTAGATTTTCCTGCAGCTCAAGCTACACAAATTCAGGGGGAGCCAAGTACAGAAGGAGAAGTAGGAGGATCTGGAAAAGAAGCAGGTTCCTCGAGGGTTCTGGACAGTGACATGATTGATGCACTGAAGGACATAGAGGAAGAGCTTATGGATTTTGACGATGAAGAAGAAGAGTTAGAAGAAGGAGAATTTATTCCAGAGGAGGTTGTGGACTGGAAATCAGACGATGAAGTGTTGGATGATGAAGACGATCATGTCAATGAGGTTATTATCAATTCACAACCTGTCACGGAGCTATATGAAGGACAAAATCATAATGTGATTGACGTTGACTATATCAAGGTAGCCTCAGTCGAGGACAAAGAACTTGAAGAGGCCTAGAAGGAGCCATCTAGAGCTGACTTGATAAATCTTTGGTTCAAGAAAGAGGAAAAGAAAGATTAGTTGAAGATGAAGAAGAAAATGAGAGTTCCAGGTGCTGGAAGCTTCTCAGGAGGCATTATAAGCTGGTTCTTTGACAAAGAACTGCAGCTATTTATCTTGAAAAGAAGAGATGGACTACAATACTTGAGGCGAACACTAAAAGCATTTAACTCATTGCCCAAGATTGAAGTATAGGAGCTTGCATGGAAAGAGTTAATTAATATAGGTGAAGACCAGTACGCTGAAGTCGTGGCAAGAATTATAAGGAAAGAAGGAAGATCAGGAAAGTTCGAGCGACTCAAGCCAAGGACCGGAAAGAGGGTCGAGGATCAGTCGAGGATAGATCCTCATACAGGTAGGCCATGGGCCAGGATGGTATACAAACCTGTGAGGTGTCTAAAGAAAGTACCAATGAAATCGATGCCACAGAACGTTTTGAGCAACATGAAATGGTGGTACCTCGAGATTGACACTGCTGAAGCCATCATGGAGGATCAAGACGAGCAGGTCATTTTGAAGGTATATGATCCACTGCATTTGATAAACCTATCAAAGGACGACCTGAAGAAGCTTCATGATCAGCCTATCTTCTTTACTGAACCATGGAGATCTGAAGCCAGAAAGTTCCAAAAGGTAGTTAAAGTTTGTATAGATGCTGGATTATATGCAGGTAGTAGTATATATAGCTCTAGTACTTAAATTTGATGTAATGTAAATAATTAGAAGCTATCGTCAAGGGGGAGTCTGTTGGTACACCCTGTGTGACGATAGCAGTCTAATCGATCTGCATTATGGTTTAAGTAATATTCTGAGTATTAACAAGTGTTTTGATATATATGTTTATATGTGTTTGTCTGTTATTGATTGTGTGTTTGAACTTGATGTAACATATTACAAGAAGTTCAAACATAAAGGTCAAAGATTAACTCAAGCATAAGTAAAACATAAGTTTCATCACTTAAGTATTTAAGTGTATTGGCTAGATTCGAATAGGTAAAGGAAGACATTCGAATCTGTGATAGATTCGAATGTATCCTTAGATTCGAATGGGCTAGATTCGAGAGTGTCATTGTGGACAGACTCGAATGGGCCTTGGGCCAGATTCGAGTTTGGCCCACATCAGACTCGAATCAGGGTCTATAATTAGGGATAGACTCGAATCATTAAGGGACTTTTAGCAGAATTCGTGAGGAATTAAGCAAAAGGCGATCTCGAGTTTATCAGCTAGGTGAGTGCCGTTTCGGAGAGAATTAGTTCGTAGGATCGTTCGTGTGTCGTTCGTTCAGCGTCTAATAGTCTCCGTGTTCCGTTGGTTGAGAGTTGTCCGTCTAACCGTCAACGAGGATTCCGCACTCGTTCACGGATCCGCGTCAAGATAGATCTTGCAGTCGTAGACCTTACACTTTAAAAGCTTTCAACTCCCTGCCAAAGATCGAAATCACAGACCTAGCATGGAAAGATCTGATAAACATTGGCAATGATCCCTACGCGGACGTTATCGCAAGAATCATAAGAAAGGAGGGCAGATCAAGGAAATTTGAGCGACTGAGTCCAAGGGTCGGGAGAAGAGTAGAAGATCCGTCACGTATCGATCCTCTAACTGGACGACCTTGGATGAGGATTCACTATAAACCAGCTAGATGTCTTAGGAAGGTGCCTCTCAAGCCGATGCCACAGAATTTTTTGAAGAATCTGCATTGGTGGTACGCTGACACTGAGACTGGGGAAGCGATCATGGAAGATTTTGAAGAAAACGTTATTCTTAGAGTCTACGACCCTCTTCACCTGGTAAACCTCTCTAAAGATGATCTTCATATTTTGCATGCCTGTAAGATCTCTAGTGATACACATATGGATAGTGAAGCTAGTAAATATGAAAATGTAGTCAAGGTTTATGTTGAGAAAGGTTTGTTTGCTGGAAGTAGCTTGAATCAATAAATAAACAAAATTCTTAAGTCAAATGTGTGAATTATTAGAAGTTATCGTCAAGGGGGAGTCTGTTGGTACATCCTGTGTGACGATAGCAGTCTAAGTGATCCAACATTGTGGTTTAGCAAGTGTTTGTTATATATGGTTGATATTTATTAGTGTTTGTATGTTTGAACTTGATGTAACGTATTACAAGAAGTTCAAACATAATGTACAAAGATAAAATCAATTATAAGGTAAAAACATAAGTTTCAACACTTAGTTGTTTATGTGAAATGCTAGATTCGAATCATACAAGGCTTGGCATTCGAATCTGTGATAGATTCGAATGTAGCCATAGATTCGAATATGACCAGATTCGAGAGTGTCTTTGTGGACAGACTCGAATGGGCCTTGGCCCAGATTCGAGTTTGAATCAGGGTCTATAATTAGGGATAGACTCGAGATATTAGGAGACTTTTTGCAGAATTCGTGAGGGATTAAGCAATAAGCGATCTCGAGTTTATCAGCTTGGTGAGTGTTCTTTCGGAGAGAATCAGTTAGTAGGATCGTTCGTGTGTCGTTCGTTCAGCCTCTGATATTCTCCGTGTTTCGTAGTTGAGAGTTGTTTCCGTCTACCCGTTAACGAGGATTCCGCACTCGTTGACGGCTCCGCGTCTAGATAGATCTCGTATAGTGGTAGACCTTACAAGAAAAAAAAATTAAAAAACATCAGCCACTACTTCGTCATCCGACTGCCAGTCTACTATCTCCTCTGGCACAAACTCACCTTCTTCTAGCTCTTCATCATCATAATCAAAACCTACATCCATCGGATCATTATCGAGATCCATGAGAGCGTCGATCATCTCACTGATTTCAAAATCTATAGGCTGCTTCGATGAACTCGCTTCTCCTATTTCTCCTTCAACTTGACTGGGCTCCCCCTGAACTTGTGTAGCCTGAGCAGCAGGAAAATCTACTGACTCATTCTCATTAGGCGCATCGGGATCATTGCCTTCGTCATCTTCATCTCTACGCTGCTCCTCATGATCCCTACAACTTGTCTCCCCCTGAGCTTTTAGATTTTTCATTAGCTGCTCACGCTACACAAGTTCAGGGGGATCATCTCACTTGAAAGGTCTACCACTATACGAGATCTATCTAGACGCGGAGCCGTCAACGAGTGCGGAATCCTCGTTAACGGGTAGACGGAAACAACTCTCAACTACGAAACACAGAGACTATCAGAGGCTGAACGAACGACACACGAACGATCCTACGAACTGATTCTCTCCGAAAAAACACTCACCAAGCTGATAAACTCGAGATCGCTTATTGCTTAATCCCTCACGAATTCTGCAAAAAGTCTCCTAATATCTCGAGTCTATCCCTAATTATAGACCCTGATTCGAGTCTGATGTGGGCCAAACTCGAATCTGGCCCAAGGCCCATTCGAGTCTGTCCACAAAGACACTCTCGAATCTGGTCATATTCGAATCTATGGCTACATTCGAATCTATCACAGATTCGAATGCCAAGCCCTGTATGATTCGAATCTAGCATTTCACATAAACAACTAAGTGTTGAAACTTATGTTTTTACCTTATAATTGATTTTATGAGGTTTACCATGTGAAGAGGGTCGTAGACTCTAAGAATAACGTTTTCTTCAAAATCTTCCATGACTGCTTCCCCAGTCGCAGTGTCAGCGTACCACCAATGCAGATTCTTCAAAACATTCTGTGGCATCGGCTTGAGAGGCACCTTCCTAAGACATCTAGCTGGTTTATAGTGAATCCTCATCCAAGGTCGTCCAGTTAGAGGATCGATACGTGACGGATCTTCTACTCTTCTCCCGACCCTTGGACTCAGTCGCTCAAATTTCCTTGATCTGCCCTCCTTTCTTATGATTCTTGCGATAACGTCCGCGTAGGGATCATTGCCAATGTTTATCAGATCTTTCCATGCTAGGTCTGTGATTTCGATCTTTGGCAGGGAGTTGAAAGCTTTTAAAGTTCGCCTCATGTACTGAAGCCCGTCTTTCCTCTTAATTACAAATAGCTGCAGTTCTCTATCAAAGAACCAGCTTAATATGCGTTCAGACAGCTTCCCAGTACCCGGCACCCTCATTGTCTTTTTAATCTCTAACTCCTTCTTTTCAGCCCTGAACCATAACTTTCGTTTCTCTTCATTTGATAGCTCTCTAGCAGGTTCATCTGTTGATGGCTGAGCATTCAACGCAGCATTCACTACATCTATGTTGACAATATTATTCTCATCTATCATGTAAGTATCCGTGATAGGATTCTGCTGTACGACTATCTCGTCGGCTTCATCATCCTCATCAGCCACTACTTCGTCATCCGACTGCCAGTCTACTATCTCCTCTGGCACAAACTCACCTTCTTCTAGCTCTTCATCATCATAATCAAAACCTACATCCATCGGATCATCATCGAGATCCATGAGAGCGTCGATCATCTCACTGATTTCAAAATCTGTAGGCTGCTTCGATGAACTCGCTTCTCCTATTTCTCCTTCAACTTGACTGGGCTCCCCCTGAACTTGTGTAGCCTGAGCAGCAGGAAAATCTACTGGCTCATTCTCAGTAGGCGCATCGGGATCATTGCCTTCGTCATCTTCATCTCTACGCTGCTCCTCATGATCCCTACAACTTGTCTCCCCCTGAGCTTTTAGATTTTTCATTAGCTGCTCAAGGAGGGACCTCATCGATCGGATCTCTTCTGATTGATCTGCAATAAAGGACTTTAACTTTGTGTTCTCTTCCCTGACGTTCTCCACAATCTTTTTCAACTCGGCATTATCCTTATCGAGAGTTGCATTATGCGCCTGGAGTTCGCCGATCGCCTTTGTTAAGCCCAAGATTTGGACATGCAGGAAGTCAACGCGTCCCTTAAGCTGCACAAACCTTTGGTTGTCAGCGTAGGTGGTCGAAGTAGATGGAATGGATTGTATAGGAATTGGGCGAATTGGGGATGGAATATATGGTTCATGTTGAGGTGGTGGTGGTGGTGGTGGTGTAGCGGTGGCCTGAGGTTCTTGAGTTTGAGTTTGGGGAATTTCTGGTTGTGCATCCGATGCTGAGGATGACCCTTGCATAAACCTGTGACGCTTGGCCCTTTGCCGAGTCACTAAGGGAGCAACTTCCTCCTCTTCAAAATCTGAATCATCAGATTCCCTTGCTACTCTCCTACTCGATCCTTCTTCATTAACGACCAATCTTGATCCATACGTTCCAATTTGAACAGTAGGTTCAGTCGAAACTGACTCAGGAGCCTCAACTTCTAGCTCCTCCATTTCTTCCGACTCAGTTTCCGATGATGACAAAACTTTATCACCTTGCTCTGGCATATATTCATCAACATCTCTTAACACATCTTCCTCTCCTTCTGGTGGACTAAGTAATTCACCTACTAATGTTGCAGCCACATCTTCATTTGCATGAGGCCCTGCCTCCCAAATTTCATTCAGCGTTTGGCATAATTGTTCAGCTTCGGTTGGAACATTTGAAGGCCCAGCTTCCTGTTCTTCCGGCTGCTGACTTGTCGAAGGCCTTGACGCCTGAGTTTGACTCGCAGCTGATCTTTGTCTACGCCTTGGAGCACGCTGTGGCTCTGGCTGTGGTTGTTGTAGTGGTTGTGGTTGTCTCGGTTGAAATTCAACTACCCCTGCCCAGTTGGCAACATCCGGGGCTTGAAACTCCCTATCCAAGATTGCTCCGAATAACGGACGCTCAACAGGAACAGCCAACCTTCCTCTGTGCGAGGAACAGTCAGCGAAAATCCTTTTATCCATAACAGCAACGCTCTGGATGTCATTTGACGGCGGCAGATTTGGCAAGAAATGTCTGATCAACATCATAATGAACCGCGGATATAACAAGAACTGTTGATTTTCTGGTGCGGTTATTTGGTGTACAAATTCAGAGAAAAACATCTCCGAAAAGCTATATGGTCGATTATAAACCATCGCGACTATCCCCGACTGCATCTTCGCAACCATATAATCAAACCCTGCTTTCTTTGGAGCAAAGCATACCATAAACACATGAGCTAAAAACCTCCACTGTCCAATTAACCCGCTTTTCATATATGAAACTTTAGTCACATCGAGACTATATCCCATTCTCTGAAAGGCCGCTTGCCTTATATTCAGAGGAAACTCTATCGGACCAGATTCTTCTTCTTGTGTGCCCAGCTGCAACACTTGACGCAGCATGTCTGCCGAAAAGACCAGCGGTTGTCCAGCAATACGAGTGCGTAGCACTGACGGTGTGACCGAGCAATCTACCTGCAGATGATCGTAAAACTGACGAATGTAAGGTAAAACGAGTTGCACATTATGAGACAGTGCAAAACCGATCCTAGACTCTACTAGGAAATCAAGCACTTGTCTAAATCTCTGCGCCTCAGGGAGATTATGATCCGGATGAAGCACCATATTGTGCTTAGGCACAAATGCTCGTACAGCCATTTCTGCATAATAAACAAAACTATTAGATTCATTAAAAATCAATAAACTTTTTTAAATTCAAATCTGTTTTATTTTGAACTTGTTTAAGTACAAAATCCAACACAATTAAATTTCCACAAGTTTAATAAAATTTAAATTAAATAGTGCAAATAAAATACAGATTCGAAAGTAACAGATTCGAATTGTCTCTTTTCGAGTTTGATGGACAGATTCGAATGTCCTGGTCATCTCGAATCTAATGACAGATTCGAGACACCCCATGAACAGATTCGAACTGCCGATTTTATTCAAAGACCAAATCTCTTGATTTTAACCTTTTTGGACTTAGAAAATTACATTTATTAGTCCTACTAGTTACTAATCACAGATATATGCCTTTAATTTGACTATTTATCGGTCCAAACTTGGTAATTTTGTAAAAACCCTATTTCGACCCTTAAACCTTCAAAACTCGATGATTTTGCCTAAAATTGTGTATAAAACTACATGAAGCTTGTACAATCAAGTTGATTATACCTAGATACAGTAGTAGAATCGAACACACTAGCTTTAAACTCGATGGATTGTCGTATATATGAGAAACGGTAGATTCGAGGATAGATTCGAGATCGCCGATATAGACTCGAGGAAGTAGATTCGAAAACAGTAATAATTAAATGACTTCACTGTTGACCTATATATACTACCAACCTTCGAATCTAAGGCCAGACTCGAATCTACTGACAGATTCGAAGCCTTCCACATTCGAGTCTGTCCTAAACTCGAAAACACCAAACACTTAGAAAAATTTCGAAATTTTTTGAAATAACTTCAACTTTTTCAACCTTTTTCTACGGTATTGTGTAACAAGATAAACTATGCCCAATCTATTACCCTAAGCACACGATATTTCACGCAATGTTTATTTTATCCAACTCTGAATGCACCCTCAGTAATTTTTGACCTTTTACCTAAGTTAAAAATTAAACTAAAATAAAATAAAATAAAATAAGATAGACTAAGGTAAAATAAAATAAAAATAAAAATAAAATTTTGACCAAAAATTTAATCTAGACTTAAGCAATACTTATAAAATTTACAACCTAAGCTAAATATTAAACAAAATCTTTTTGATGAGTATAGCCTAAGAAAGGTTCAATCAGATAGCGATGTCTGATACTTACTTTCAGTACTTAAACTTTCACACTTAGGAATTTTTGATTCCTTTGATTGTTTGTCGTGAAATACCTATTTAGCCGATTGTTGGTATTTTACCTCTCTAAACATTCTACATTTCGGAATATCCCTTAGCATTTTTATTTATCAGGAAATTATCTTACGTGACTCAGACATAGACATACTTTTATGATCAAGGCACACAGACAAAGATTCTAACTTGTTGGTATTTGCAAACTTTCTTTAAAAGACAAACATCGGACACAGGTCTGTATTTTCATACAACAAAGTGTCTTAGTTTGACTTAAGGTTTATTCTTAAAGTTAGCAAGACAGCGGTGACAGGTCTGTACTGACGTACAACAAAGCGACATATCTGCTAACCCGAATCTAAACAGAGACAACAGGTCTGTACTTACGTACAACAGAGTTGCATGTTTTCGACTCTCAGTTTTGTATGATATTTCTATTCTTTCCATTTTAAGATGTATTTGATGTTGCCATACATCCCCAGAAAGTTTGCATACCTCATTTAGACTCAAAATTTGTATGTCTTGTACATAAAAATTAAGACCGATTGGTCGTACATCTAAGTTAGTGACACGCTTGACTTTTTCTTGAATATTTTATTAGCCTTGAGATTCCCTATATGTATTATGCCTACCAACACATCAAACTAAAATAAAGTATAACACTTAGAATTTAGTTGCATTATGTGTGAAAGCTTAAACACTTAGAGTTTGTAACGACTGTGCTAATTTTCGTCACTTTGAACCTATGTATCTAAGACTTAACTCATTTTCTGATATTCTCTTTTTTTGTAATTTTATGATTTTCTCTCTTTTTTCTTTTGTTTTTCATATGAAATAAGATAACCTACTAACTTACTAAAAATAGAAACTTACTAAAATAGAAACTTACTAAAAAATAGAAACTTTCCTAAATTAGCAGACTACTGTAAAGAAAGAAATACTACGACTATAAAAGAAAACAAACTACTACTACTAAGGTCAAATTACTCTGGGTTTCGCATTCCATTCAGTTGAATTAAATACTCAAACCGTGACTTATCAAATGCTTTGGTAAATAAATCTGCATTATTATCTTCTGTTGCCACTTTTACCAATTTGATTAAGTTCTTTTCAGCACAATCACGAATAAAATGATGCCTAATGTCTATGTGCTTTGTTTTACTGTGTTTAACTGGATTATTGTTATAGCAATTGTAGATTGATTGTCTATCCTAATTGGAGTTTGAGTGTAAGCCAAACCGTAATCCCGCAATTGTTGTTGTATCCACAGAACCTGTGAGCAGCAACTACCAGCAGCAACATACTCGGCCTCGCACGTTGACACGGCTACCGATGTTTGTTTCTTGCATTGCCAGGATACTAATCTCCCTCCTAGGAACTGACAGCCTCCAGTTGTTGATTTGCGCGTCAAGCTGCATCCTCCGTAGTCAGAATCCGTGAAGCCTCCAACTCTAGATCTCCTCCGCGTGATACCAAAGTCCCAGCTTCGGTTTCGACTTGAGGTATCGTAGAATCCGCTTCACAGCTTTCATATGCATCTCCTTCGGATTCGCTTGAAACCTAGCACAAATACACACAGCAAACATAATGTCAGGTCTTGAAGCAGTTAAATACATAAGTGATCCAATCATGGCCCGATATAAGGTCGGATCCACATCGGTATCACTTTCAGTACCCGGCCCGAGATTATGATTCACTTGAATCGGCGTGCTGAAATGGGTAGTCAACTTAGTTCCTTCCATCCCGAAACGTTCTAATATGTCATAGACATACTTAGTCTGATGGATAAACATCCCTTCCTTCTTTTGGTCAACTTGTAACCCTAAGAAGAAATTTAACTCTCCCATAGCACTCATCTCGAACTTAGACTTCATCACCTTCTCGAAATCTTTGTACATCTGTTCGTCTGATGATCCAAAGATGATATCATCGACGTACACTTGTACCAAGATAAAGTGATCTCCCTTCCTCTTAACAAAGAGAGTACTATCTATCCTACCCCTTTCAAAACCGTTCTCTAATAGATGGTTGGATAGAGTCTCATACCACGCCCTAGGTGCCTGATGCAATCCATATAGAGCCTTATCTAAACGATATACTCTATCAGGATACTTTGGATCTGTAAATCCGGGCGGTTGTTCTACATACACCAACTCCTTCACTTTCCCATACAGGAAAGCACTCTTAACATCTAACTGATATACCTTAAATCCCTTGAAGGAGGCAAAAGCTAGAAACAACCTAATGGCTTCCAGCCTTGCTACTGGTGCAAAAACCTCGTTGTAATCGATTCCCTCCTCTTGGTTGAAACCCTTTACAACTAATCTAGCATTGTTGCGCGTGACTATACCCCGATCGTCCCTTTTGCACTTAAAAACCCATTTGGTTCCTATGGCAATCTCCCCTCGAGGTAATGGAACTAACTCCCACACTTCTAGTTTCCTAAATTGCGAAAGTTCTTCCTGCATCGCTTCAACCCAGGAGTTATCCTTAAGTGCCATTTACACATTCTTAGGCTCTACTTGCGATATGAAACATGAATATAGACATGTGTGATATGCCTCGGAGTCGTTTATCATTGACAACAACACAGTGTTGTTGTTTACACTACTCCTAGTCCTCACACCCTCGTTAGGATTTCCTATGATGCTTTCTAATGGATGGTTCTTGTTAATCCTAGAGGTCTCTATATCATCAACCCCTAGATTATCTCCTAAGTTAGATCCTATTTCACCTAATGGGGGAACAGGCTCAGCTTCTACATTTTCCTCCTCATGGACGTTTTCCTCAGAGTTGGAACTTGATGCTTGAGACTGATTCTCAGTGGTAGGTGCTTCAGGAACATCGACTTCTGGAGATCTATCTACAGTCGCAGTAGGCTCGGATGTGGATTCAAACGTAGTCCTCGGAAAAATATGGCCATCGTCATTTAGGTGCAACGTCGCCATGTCTTTTTCGATTCTACCTGCAGTATCATCCAAAAGAATGTTAAATGACTCAAATAACTTATCATAGTCAAATATCCATTCCGGACCAGTTTGGGGTTCATGTGTATAACTTGTGACTTCAATATTATACACAATCTCCACAGTACCACTCGTTTTGTTAAAAACCCGTTTGTTTGGTGAGTTCGGCACGTAACCTAGGAAGTATCCTTCGTCAGCCTTTTCACCAAACTTCGGTTGATGTTTTGCACGCAATAAAGTGCATGGTACCCCAAACGGTTCGAATCCAGTTAAATTAGGTGGCCGTTTATTCAAAATTTCATAGCATGTTTTGTTCAAAGATTTGACTGTAAGGACTCGGTTTAAAATATGGCACGCGGTATTCACTGCCTCCCCCCAAAACATGGTAGGAAGCTTTGAATCCGAAAGCATAGTCCTTGCAGCCTCAATCAATGTTCTATTTTTACGTTCGGCCACCACATTTTGTTGAGGTTCATATGGTGCACTGAATATGGTTCATATCGATAAAAGTTGGACAACTATTCAAAACCGTAATTTGCCTGAGTTCCAACAAGGACTCAATCTTTTTGCCGAGATGCAAAGCATTCGTCGATAGTAGAGGTCAAATCAGATGCCCGTGTGAAAAATGTATAAACAATGTCTTCACAAGAATTTCAATGATGAAACTTCATATAAATAGATTTGGTTTTAGTCGACGTTATATTACATGGGTTTATCACGGTGAAAGTAGAACAACAATGGTTGTAGATGACGTAGCTCCAAGTAACAGGATGACCAGTGTTATTGAAGATGTGATGGGGGAGTTCAGGAAAAACGATGCCAATCACGACGAAACAAACTCAGATACAGAGGGTGGGGGGCGTTGATGATGAATTTCTCAAGTAGTTAGAAGAAGTCAATGCAGAATTGTATCCTGAATGTAATTGATTTTCTTCCCTTGACTTTTTAGTAAAGCTAATGCACATCAAGGTGAATAACAAATGAACTAATAATTTGTTTGATAAGCTACTTTTGTTGTTGCAATATGCATTTCCTAAAAAATATAGGATTCCCTCTACATCAATAGAAGCGATATTTTGATCAATAGCGACAACATAATAGCGGCGAACGTATCTGCGGCAACATGTCGCTACTAAAGACAAAAGCGGCGACTTTTCGAGGCTTTTGGAGCGACATATGTTGCCCCTTATACCCTTAATTCTTCTAGTGATTAGTTCTTCTAAAAAGTTGGGTTTATTTTTAAATACTGGAACTATTCATCAAAATTGTAACTGACTTTTTTATTTTAGATATTATTGAGTTAAAAATACTACTCAATATATATGAGAATAAAATAGAACAAATTGATTCTTTTTAAAAAAATTTATACTTTTAATCATAATAGAACATTTATCATAAATAACTTAAGACATTCTGTATATGTAATAAGCGGTGTAACAAGCTAGTTTGTTAATAAAAAGATAAAGTTACATGCTAGAGAAATTGTATATAATTTCTTGTTTTTAGGCTTTTGTATTCTTAGCTGAAAAACATAATCAAATATTGTTACAACTAAAAAAGAATTTATACCGTATATAAAATTGTTAGCATTGTTATCAAATTCTCCCAAGTTCTAGCATCTTATATAATTACTAGGGATTGAAATTAACCTAGCTTCATCTCTACATTTCTCATCTTCTTCACTTGAGAATTATTTTTTGGTTCTTGATAGACCTGGCAAATTTGTGTATACATATAGTTTTCACGTGTCAGACACGAATACACGAAGGACAATAAGTTTTATCTCACTTTTTAAGATGTATTCGTGTCGTGTCTCTCACAAACTCGTGTATTCGTGTCTCCAATTGCTAGGTCTAGTTGTTGATTAATTGCGTAGCCACGAAACTTATTATGTTAATTTACGGTATTTATTGAGCAAAAAATACATAAGGTCCAAACTTTGTAAATCCAATAAACATCACTCCTCGCAATACAGGTAAGTTCAACAGGATAGTGTCGTCCCAAACAAAATCAACATGCTATTAAAAGCTATATTAACAACTAGATTAGCTGCTAAATTACATTCATGCCTAACCTATGAAAAGAAAAAATGTAGTTGGGAAGACAAGGTTTTAATACGGTCCACAATAGCTGATACCCTCAAAGGAGAAACAGATCCATCTGAAGTAAACAAAATTGAGAATTTAGAATCTGACTCTATCGATGCATTTGCCAACCGTATGAAACCGCTAGAAAACAAGCAATCCGAATGGCTAAAAACTCAGCTGTGACTGGATCAGGAGCAAACGAAGTTTCGTCCGAACATAAAATAGTGGATCCAGAAGAGTCTCGAATGAAAACCTCAAAGGCAACTCTATCAGATTTAAATGATTTGTCTTAATTCAGCTTCATATAGTTCTTGATGGAGGTTGGGGGTAGGGGGTAGGGGGATGGGGAGGGGGAGGGGATCCACCTAAGTAAACTCTCTTAAGAATTATCATAATCGAAGTACAAAGCAAAAAAAATTTTGAATAATAAATAAAAGGAAGTTACAATTATTACATAGATTTATTCTACCGATCAAAAATGAGTTTTATTTTGAAAATTCTAATTCTCAATCAAAAATAGAATGAACGTATAAAAGGAACGAGATATTTCACTTGTATTTTTCCATTTTTAAAATCTTAAAAATGGCACCATCAAGTACTCCACATAATATAGCTGCAAAAAAAAAAAACAATGTTCAAGTCACAAAGTATATATTATAAATGTTAATTATTTCGAGTTACATGAAATGATATATTGTTTTGCTGAAGTTATGAAAATCGTCCCAAGGTTACTACAATAGGGGGGCAATTTTGATCCAGTGGGTCACATAGGCAGGGTGATTAAAATGACTCGTACTAAAAAATTAAGTTAGAACATAATTTTTATTTAAAAGTGAAATATTCTATACAATGATATATTAAGCAAATTGTTTTTTGAAAAAAATTTCAAGATTATGTTAAATTTTTGTTTTTTAGTCATTGACCCGTTTGATTTCTTTGTTTAAATGTGACGAAATTGTCATCCCATTTATTTATATTAACTCTGGTCCAGACTTTTATTATTTCAATTCTATTTTCGTTCATCGTCCATTAAAAATAACATTTATCACACACTATACATATAATTTCACCTAATGACTGTTTTACCCTTTTAAGTTTTTATATTACAATTTTTATTCTCATAAAATTACAATTTCATATTTTAACGTATAATGTATTAAAAATTAGGGATCTCGTCATTTTAGGCAATTGATTACAAATTTTGTCACTATGATCGACTCTTTGTCATATATTTAATTAGTTCTTTGATTGAAATCATCATTTTATCCTTTATAAAATAATAAAATAAGTAATAAGTTTTTTAGTAAATTATCAAAATGATATCTGCTGTTTATCTAAAGTTATGAAAATGATATCTCAATTTCTAAAGTTACATTAATAATAAATCGAAACTAAGGTCTAAGATGAAAGTATAATAGGTTTCCATGAATAGTTTCTATAGTATTAGGGCTTTGAATGTTTTTTGGTGCCAACTGATTAAATTGATGAATAATTTTTGGGTTTCAATGAATAACTTTGCTAGTTTATTGTGTGTTCTGATTGCAACGGATCAAATTACAATTTAGGGGTTTCAATGAATAATTTTTGGGTGGTTGTTAGTAGCCAAAGAACTAGAAGATAATCTATTTAAAGGACTAAAATTGTAATTCTAATAAGGATAATTTAATTCAGCGGATGATGAGTTAAGTTTAACGAACAAGTGATAAACTAGAAACATCAAAAAATAAAACCAAACTTGAAAAAAATGAACTGTTTTGTATCTTTTAAGAAGATACAAATTAAATTTAAGATGACAGATATAAAATTATACTAGAAATTACCTTCCAAATAAACAAGTAGAATGATTCCAAAGACTCGTTGCTTTTGAGATCAATCAAGTTTGCCTTTCTCCAAAGTATAAATCCAAGAATGCTATGACTGATAACCTTTCACAACAATCAGATGTAAGTATTTTCTTGTAAACACAAGAGAGGTGACATTTCAATCCAATGGGTCAGTTAAACGTTGTAGTTACTTCCGAGAGCTGGTTTGTAATTATCCTTACGACTTAACAATAATCCAAAATAAAAACCTCTTTCAACTATGTTTCATAAGTGAGTCCGAACAAGACATGCAGGTCAAATGACCCATGGTAAAAAAAAAAAAAAAAACTAAGTTGGAATGTATTTTAAAAAGAATTAAAATAAAATCTTTGAAAAAATTAAAATAAAATCTTGGACTATCGCAAATTATTTTTTGAAAAATTTTCACTTATGTAAGAGTTTGGTCTTTTGATCGTTAGCTCGTTTGCTTAGATCGCCACATGTCTAAGGTATAAGCAAATATACGATGATCATGCTTGGTGGCTTTGACCTTTTGCACACATTAGTAGAGATACTTTATTTTGAGGGGAATTTCATATATGCCGTTCTAAACTTTTCTTATTACGTATATGTCCTTATAAACTTCCTTATTAAATATATATTTTTCTAAACTTTTAAAACTCACTAATATATCCAAATATCTAAGTTTTAATTATTAAATCCTTTAGAGAATATCAAATATCATTTTTTTTTAATTTATTTATTTGTAAATACCCAAGTTACCATTTTCCCACAAAACAAGGATTGCATATATATCATTTTAAATCTTTCTTATTATGCATATATCCTTAAACTTCCTCTTTTATGCTAATACACTAAATCTACCAAAAAAAACTGCATTAAATTTGCATAAAAAACTGCTAAATTTAAATAAAAACTGCACTATTTTTGCATAAAAGCTGCACTAAATTTACATAAAAACTACACTAAAATGCATAAAAACTACACTAAAAGTGTATTACAAAACTGCACAAATTTCAATTGAAAAACTGAAAAAAAGATACTGTACAAATTAAACATTCTAATTAAAATACCTATTCAAAAGTAATTATTCAATTAAGAAACTACAAATATATGGTTTTGGTTGATTTCTTCTTCAAACTCAAGTGACCTTCAAACTCAAGTAACCAAGAAACATTTTGTCACAGTTTAATTAGTATAAGCCAACTTTCTTCATTCAATAGACGAAGTTTCAATTTTTTGTTCAACGGTCGATACGGTCAGAATAAATACCGGTATTATTAAGTTCGGTGAAACCGCATCTCGCATAGAACGACCTAGTAAAAAAATTCCCAAGATTTTTCTAAATCGATGTGTGAATCCATTTAACAAACATAAAAGATCTTACTTTCAAAGGAACCGAAGAAGAATAGTAACAGAGAAGAAGAGATGACAACATCTTGCCGGTAGGTGGTTGAAGTCTGTAAAACCGAGTGTGGAGCCACAATCGACAATGACGATGACAATGAATTAACGAAAATCATAATCTACAAAAACCGAGCGTGGACTCGTTGATTTTGTGCTTCATGGGAGAGTCATCGATGAGGATGTAGAAAAACCACGCGTGTCAAGCACCGAGTGACGAGTGTTAAGGGACGAAGGAGTTCATGTGAATGTAAGGAATATGACTTTTCAATTAATATTAAGGGTAGTTTAGGAATCTTTATTAAATAAATTAAAAAATAGTTTTTATATATTTTTTAAATACTAAATATAAATTAGATATTTGGATATATTAGTGAGTTTTAAAGGTTTAGAAGGATATATATGTAATAGGGAAGTTTATAAGGATATATACGTAATTAGAAAGGTTTACAAGGATATATATGAAATTCTACCTAAAGCTTACTTTGTTATGTAAAACCAAAATGTAACAAAAAGAATAATATGTAACTAAATAACTAATGACTTATCAATCCTATAGAAATTAGTTGACCTAATACTTTAATATTTAACTTTGCTGATAACATGTTCTTCTTTCAAGAATGTTAGTATACATACATTTATGATTCGAATTGCAGGAATCTTGATGTTGCATATTCATGAACTCATATATTACTACATTAACAAAGCTAAAGAATTATAGATCTAGAATCTAAATGGGGGACAAGATCACAAGAATATAATATATATGAGATGTTTGACTTTGAAGCACCTAACAATTTCTTGTGTTGCGAGTATTTTTGCAACTTTGTTTTACATTGTTGTTCTATTTCATGGTATAAGAAATAGGATTGAAGGTGAAAGATGTTAATTGATAGAGAATAAAAAAAGAGTGCTTTACATACAATTAGGTTGGTCCTTCCTCCCAAGATTAAATGTTGTGTTTTGTAGATGATAACAACAAAAGTATTTGCATTATACTGGAGACCATCTAGATCCATACATCCAGATCATCCGCGTGCATCGTTTGATTTTGAATTTGGATTTGTATTCAGGGTCGTTCCTAATATTTTTAGAGCATTGGCCAAGAAATTAAAATGGGTCCTCTAAACATATATATTCAAGAAATTAAATGTGAACAAAAACACGAATCGGGAATAACAACAATTAATCAATAGTATATTTGAAAAACGTAAATTACCTTGTGGTTGCTTAAGGGATAGAGGGATGACCTCTGGTTAGTAAATTGGCAAGAACAAGAAGTCAAGAACAATAGCTTGGTTTTTCCTTGGAGCAGCCGAACATAACACAAAGATGGAATGATGGATGGAATGCTCCTGCGTTTTTTCTTCAATCCTAATTATCAAAACCCTAATCAAAGCCGAATTAGGGAGATGAACAAAAAGATGAGGCCAAGATTTTGCTTGCGAGTTGCGTCGACGTCGATTTCAGATTCTTAATTGGGGAGGTGAACGATCGATGAGTAACAAAAAGACGATACGTTTGATTTTGCGTCAAACGAAGAAAACCCATTGATTTCGTAAACGAAGACACGGTTGTGTCAAATAGGGATGACAACAGGCCGGGGATTGGTCATCCTGTCCCCGCTTAAATAACCGCGGGGCCTTAACGGGGATTCGGGGAACACGTTTGTAACAAATGTTTAATTAAATGGGGAAATATTTTTTTCTAGATTATTGTTAAACCTAAATGAGTAAAATTTATAGTGATTCAAACCATAACGTGTACAAAAATGAATAAAATCATAAACAAAATAATTATAAACTTGACTAACAAGTATACATATGTACGTGTATAAACAAATAAAATACTTATTATTATATGATATAAATATAAGAATAAGATACATATAGAATCAGAATATAAATAAAAGACTTATTATTATGTAAAAAGTAAGCGGCTATTTAATAGGGTGGTTAATTGGGTTATCGGGACGGGTATCATAAATCTCATTCCCGTTTAAAATAATTGGGTTCGGGGAAAACCCACCCCATTTTAATCGGTTTTCATCGGTTTCGGGTTCTTTTTGTCATCCCTAGTGTCAGACGAAGAGACGGTTCTGTAGTGTGATTGCCTCGGAAACAAGAAACCCCATTGATTTCGCATTTTCGTGTGCTGCAGTGTTGTCGTTCTTCTGGAATCTAGAGTTCTGCATTTCCTTCAGCCTTCAACGCTCTCTGGCTTCAACCCTTTCCAAAGTCCAAAAAGCCAGTTTCATCAAAGATGCAATTGGTCTGGCCACTCATGTGTACTTATTAGTATACAAAAAAAAAATTTTGGGCCCCTTATGGTAGATTGGGCAAGGCGCAGGTGTACCAGGCCCAGGGCCGGCCCTGTTTGTATTTGTTAAAATATTAGTTTTTTGAATTGTTGATTTGATTGTTGTGTAATGTGGATGAGATGATAAAATATGAATGGTAATCTTGGTTGACAAGTAGAACTACTTTTACATTTGGTCATTTGAAGGCATGCTTAATTAACATGTTCGGGGAATACTATAAGAAAATTAAGTAAAAGCCACCGGCACTTTTTTGTGGAGACTTAAGTGGTGCAAAAACGGACCCTTTGTCGAAAGAAAAAAATAAGATCGAAAACTTATAGGCTTGTAATACCTCACGTCTAAAGCAATATGCTTTGCCAAGAAATTCATTAACTAAAAAGCATAAGATCAAAAACTTATTAGTAGCCCTTAGTTTGGAAACTTATAGGGTTCCTAATTAAAGATTTCATTCTGATGCGGGATGAATTGTTGCAACATCATTTACAAGAACTCTTTCTTTATCCTCAGTTCATTTGGGTGAATTGTTAGATTTACGGTAGATATGTGAAGAAAGATTTTATCCGTCGGGGCTACCTAGGCTACACTCCACCAAGACATCACAATACATGGGGCATCAAAATTTTAGCCCAATATACATTATACTAGGACAAATTTTTTTTTTCCAAATATACACATCAAGATTGAATCCCAAAATATAATTATATATATACCCGATAGATGAGGCACGGAGCGAAGGTGTAAACAACGATAACACCTCTCTCAAATCTCAATTAGAAGAGACAGAGAGTGAGGAAGGGGGAGAGGGAAAGTCGTATCACAATAAGTTAATAACAAAAATCAATATTCATTTCTTTACGAACGACATGTTGGAAATTGTTGCTGAACTTTTTCTTACATTTCACATATTGAAATGACAAGCAATTATATAGGCAAACAAAACAAATAGAAACTGAAAATAGGAAACCTGAAAGACAGAAAATTAAAGTCTCCTATTGTAACTCAACATACCAAAAAAAAAACCTTTCAGGATCATAGAAACTTCCAGATTACTTTGAAGCATTAATCACTCTCCCCTTGCTTCAAACCTTGTCACACCCATCTGCTTCATGAAAACTTCATGCTTTAAGGTAGATAGTGGCTTGGTTAGAACATCCGAAACTTGTTGATTTGTACCACAATGTTTTAGCTCAACCACTCCTTTCGCAACCAAATCTCGAATGTAATGATAACGTATATCAATATGTTTGGTCCTGCTATGAAAAGCTGGATTTTTTTGACATTGCAAATGTTGCTTTGTTATCACAATATACTTCAGTTGCGCCTTTTTGAGTTTCACCAAAATCAGCTAGCAATCTTCGTAACCAAACTGCTTGACAAGCCGATGAAGTAACAACAACATATTCAGCCTCCGAGGATGATAGAGCAACTATTTCTTGCCTCTTTGAACTCCAAGAAATTGCACCATACCCAAGAGAAAATGTATAGCCAGATGTACTCTTGCGATGATCTAAACATCCTGCCCAATCACTATCAGTGTAGCCATACAACTTCAACGTTGATACCTTTGAGTATCAAATTCCATAATTTGTAGTTCCAGCAATGCAACGAAGAATACTTTTTTCCGCCCCTAGATGATGTGTTGTCGGTTTATGCATAAATCTGGAAATGACACTAACCGGAAATGCTATGTGGTCTGGTATGAGTCAAATAGTTCAGCCCACCAACTATTCTCCTGAAATGTCTTTCGTTTGCCAAAACCTTACCATCATTAGCTCTTAAGGTGTTGAAAAGGTTCAATATGTCGGATTGTAATCCAACACGAACACCCATGAAGATTCCATCAACACCTTGGATTACCTCTAGTCCAAGAAAATAATGCAATACCCCAAATTAGATATCTCAAATATTTCCATCACCGAAGACTTAAAGTCATCAACTATCGACTCATTTGACCCCATGTATATCATATCATCAAAATATAGACATACAAAAAGAAAGTTTGAACCTTGCCTCTTAACACACAACGTTGGTTCAATTTTACTTCGCTCGAACTTGTTCTCCAAGAAATAGGAGTCGATCTTGCTGTACCAAGCTCGTGGAGCTTGCTTGAGGCCATATAAAGCCTTTTTTAGCTTATAAACCTTGTTCTCAGAACCACTAACCTCATAACCCTGAGGTTAAGCAACATGTATTTCTTCTGTAAGTTCCCCATTCAAGAAAGCAGACTTTACATCTAGTTGGTATACAGGCCACTGAAATTGTGCAGCTAAAGCAAGGAAGGTTCTCACTGTTTCAAAGCGTGCTATCGGGGAAAAGGTTTCATCGAAATCAACACCTTCTTCCTGTGCATACCCTTTAGCTACCAGGTGTGCTTTATGCTTCTGAACTGAGCCATCAACATGATACTTAGTGCGATAAACCCACTTTAAACCAATGACATTCTTCTCATTTGTTAGATCAACTAACTCCCAAGTTTTGTTTTTACATATGGCTATCATTTCTTCATTCATAGCTTCTTCTCACACTTCACCTTCAACAGTTCATCAAAATACATAGGATCTGAAGCATATAAAGCAAAGTTACTTGAGGCATAAATTTCATCTAACGATCTGAACGTTTTTGGGGTGTGATCATATGCTGATTTAGACGCATCATAGGAACTTCCAGTGTTGCTTGGTGAAAATCAAAGTGGGTGTAATATTAAAACCCTTCGGACAGATAGATGCGGTGAATTTACTTCTAACGAGTTTTCTTATTTTTTGTGAGAAACATGGCATTCACAGGGAACTATCATCACCAAACACGTTGCAGCAAAATGGAGTGGTGGAAATAAAGAATCGGACAGTTGTCTAGCATACGCTGTGTTTCTTTCTCTATACGCAGGGGGAAGATAACAAAAAAAATAAATCCATGGCAGGAAACAACAACTCTTCCTTAACGTCTCAGTCTCTTATTCCCATTTTCAAATGAGATAAATATCATCTATGGAGTCTTAAAATGAAGACGATGTTCAAATCACAAGAGATTTGGGATATGGTGGAGATCGGTTATGAAGAACCAAACCCAGCACCTGAGCAACCAAGCCAACAATTGAGGAGAATCGAAAGAAGGATGCCAATTGGCACTATTTCTCATTCAATCAACACTCGACGATGAAATTTTCCCACGTATTTGAGGAGCAGTCACAGCTTATGAGGCATGGGAAGTTCTAAGCATGGAGTATTTGGGCAACAAAAAGGTAATTACAGTGAAACATCAATCACTTTGTCGTAGTTTTGAAACTCATGCTATGAAAGAAAAAGAGTCATGTGCAAGATTTTCTATCCAAAGTATCTGCAGTTGTGAATCAAATGAAGTCGTATGGTGAAATGGTAACAGATGAGACAATTGTAAGGAAAATTTTAAGAAGTCTAACTACAGATTTTAATCATGTTGTTGTTGCGATAGAAGAATCTAAGGACCTCTCAACATTTTCTTTTGATGAATTAATGAGTTCTTTATTAGCGCATGAAGATCGTCTCAACAAGTCTTTTGAAAAAACAGAAGAAAAAGCTTTCCAGGTGAAAGGGGAACCTTCATTTAAGGGAAAAACAGAAAGTTCAAGCGGCCGTGGACACAGTAGAGGAGGCTTTCGAGGCAGATTTCATGGAAGAGGCAGAGGTCGTGGCCAATTTGGTGAACAACGACAATTTAGAAGCAATGTCCAATGTCGTTACTGTAGTAGATTTGGGCACAAAGACACAGATTGTCGGCTGAAACCGAAAGATGAGCAGCAGACACACAGACAAAAAATGACCAGCAGCATAAGCAAGTGAATTTTACGGAGAATTTGCAAAGTGAAAGTAAGTTGTTCATGACCCAATTCACAAAGTCAAGATGCTTTAACTGGTCTTTGGTTCTTAGATAGTGGTTGTTCAAACCATATGTCCGAAACAAAGTCATTGTTCAAAGAGCTTAATGAGTCCATCAAAGGTGAAGTTAGACTTGGAGACAACAAAGAAATGAAAGTTGAAGGCAAAGGTACGGTTGCTATCAAAACGATACAAGGTGATGTCAAACTTCTTTATGATGTGCAGTTTGTTCCTAGTTTAGCCCATAACCTGTTAAATGTTGGACAATTAATGACCGGTGGATATAAAATCATTTCTGATGAAAATGTATGTTTTGTGAGTGATAAAAAAAACTGGTCAAATAATTAGCTGATGTCCATATGACTCATAACAGATTGTTTGCTCTTAATGTTTCAACTGTTGTTGGTCGAGCCTTAATTCTTAGAGAGGATAATGTACGCTATGGCCATCTAAATGTGAAAGGGCTGAATTTGCTAAGCAGAAAAAACATGGTTATTGGTTTGCCTCCTATAAGGGAACTTGATTTTTGTGAAAGATGTGTGTATCGGAAGCAAAACACATCTTCATTTCCAGTAAACAAGTCTTGGAGGGCATCTACTTCCCTTGAATTAGTTCATGCTGATGTTTGTGGTCCAATGAGTGTGGAGTCCTTGGGTGGAAGTAGATATTTTTTGCTATTTATTGATGATTATAGCCGCATGAGTTGGGTTTACTTCTTAAAACACAAATCTGAAACATTTGAGTGCTCTAAGAAATTTAAGGTCATTGTTGAAAATCAAAGTGGGTGTAATATTAAAACCCTTCGGATAGATAGAAGCGGTGAATTTACTTCTAACGAGTTTTCTATTTTTTGTGAGAAACATGACATTCACAGGGAACTATCATCACCAAACACGCGGCAACAAAATGGAGTGGTGGAAAGAAAGAATTGGACATTTGTTGATATGGCTCGTAGCATGATGGCGGAATACGGTCTTCCAAAGAAGTTTTGGGCAGAAGGTGTGGCAACCGCAATCTATCTTCTAAACATCTCGCCAACAAAAAAAATTCAACATAAAAAAAAAACTTTCAGGATCATAGAAACTTACTTTGAAGCATTAATCACTCTCCCCCTTGCTTCAAACCTTGTCACGACACAACTCATGCAAGGTACACCTAGAAATTCCCTCTGTTACGAACGATCTTACAAGTTACGGCGATCTTACAAACATAATTCAAAAGAGGCGGTCTTGGTTACGAACTACATCAGCTTTGGTGAGATTTTAAAATTACTGCGTTAGTGGAATAGTGGTTCACTGGTTCGAGGCTTCGAGCCCCCATTCTTGAATTTTGAGATTTCCTTAGAAATTAGAACTTAGAAGCAATTATAAGTTGAGTTTTTTTAATATGTCAACGGAATTGTAACGTGTTTAATGCTAATTGAATCATTATTCAGGTTCTTAATTAAGGTCCTGCAAGATTGTTTCTCAAGTATGTATGTGTATATATATGTGTGTGTGTGTATAGTTGGGTTCCGGACCCTCAATTCCATGAGAATGTAGGAATCACTCTATAATGCACAAATTTGTACATCAAATATATGCACAAATTTGTTTGTAAGTGAGACAAATAATAAAATTATAAAGAAAAAATAAAAGAAAATAAATTTTGGACTATAAATGGTAAATAATAAAACCGTAGGGACTAAAAACGTTACAGTGAAAAGGGTAAAAATGTCGTTATTACAAATTTAACGGTTGTGTCGTTAAGTTTAACGGACGAGGGACTAAAACCGGACAAAATTAGCAAAATAGGGATGAAATTTGGGATAATTAAGATTGAGGGACTGAATCCGGGTAAACCATCAAACCACATGGACGAAAAATGTCTTTTACTCTTTTTCTTAAATATTAATAGTAAATTTCATAATCTAACACTATAATTACATTTAAAAATTATATTTACTAAATTACAAAGTAGATGCACAAATTTGAACTTCAAATGCACAAACTTTGTCAAATGCACAATTCGTTTTAGCATGAGATGCGTAAATGTTTACATGAAATGTATAAATTTATCAAAAGTATAAATTTTAGCATCAAAAGCATAATTTTATACACCATACACACAAATTTTAGAGTCATTCTCGCATTCTCACGAAATAAAAGAGTTCTTGTATTGTGTTCAAATCAAAGAAACAAACAAAACCCATCAAACAAGAGAATATGCCAACAAGTAAATCAAAATCCATAACTACCGAAGTAATTAAAGAAGTCATATATGATATACGATTTACGGCAAACACACTTCTTGTAACTTCACAACGAACAAAATAAAGAAGGCATTACCATTAACGATCGTATCCAAAAACGTGCCGATGATAGCCCGATTAATATAGCCATACCATATACCATTTCAAGAAGCCATATACAAATCCAAAAAACCTGTAAAAAAAGGGCAACTTTTTATCTATTTCAATAAAATATATAAAAAAGATTACTTCCAAATGGTACCAAATGTAGATAGTTTTCAGCAGACCTGTTTTTGACCGATTTGGGAAGCTAGAGAGTTAATACCATTCATTTTATCTCCCTCGACATCAGGAACATCCTAAGTAAAATTTGCATTTTATTTAGCTTTATAGAAAGTTTAGCAGCTAGATCAAATGTGAAATGTGTACCTTAAATAGTGCAATGACTATTGCATAAATGCTCATGAATCCAAATACAAAAATGGCATGTTTCGAAAGAAAGAGTGAGCTTTCATGTACATATGCCTGCAACATTCAAGTTGGTTATATAGTTATATAGCTTATTCGACGATTATGTGATTGTGACTTTTATGTTTATACCAAATATTTTAGAAATATTTGTGTAACCAATGAACCTGGGCATGGAGGTAGAACAAAATAGGAATGATCGCTCCTTGTACCGACCAAATGCACATTGCTGCAAGCATAGGAATTCTCTTCCATCGTAGTAATGGTATCTGAATATATGCACCACCAAAGTTCAAATAAACTTCTTATCGACTTAGAAAATTAATTTGTGTCATCGGTTAATTATTTCACTCACATGAACTGAATATGCAGTTCCAAATGCATACCATAAAAAGAGACCTAACTTTAATGGCCATGACTTAATAATCCATCCAAGGCAAAAACCCTAATTAATAAGCATCAAAACATTATTGTTAAAGTATATAGTATATATAATAATAATAATAATTTCAATTGTTATTGTTGATTCTAAGTTTTATGAGTGTCAAGTGGCCTCACCGAAATTGCATACAATGAGGTCAAAATAACCCCCGTTTTAACTGAAAGTTCACCGGATGCTAATGGCAAATATGGCTTGTTAACCTTGTCAATGTCGATATCTGAAAGTTGATTAATGCCCACCACGTATAAATTTGCTAAACAACCACCAACGATCGCCTGGCATTGAGTCACTCCGATGTGAATGAGATAAAGTATAATTATTTGCCGTAGAAGGGACTCGATCTAATTGAACTTTTTTTAGAAAACATTATTGAAGTAAAAAGAAGAGCAAACCTGTAAAACTCCAAGTAAAAAAGATGGAGTAACATCTGAGAGACTCTGGACAGCAAGCAAACAAATTGAAATGATTGATAATGCCTGCTCAAAAAAGAAAGTTTGTTTATGGATTGTAAATTCGAACAATATATGGTTTATAATCAAACATCTCAAATGTCATATATTCTCGAATTCAATATAAAGTTAGTTTAGAAAACGTTTACGATCAATCCTGAAAACTCACATTGTCGAATTTAACGTATCTTTTAACAACAATTCTGTGTTACATATCTTATACTAGGCATGCTACACCAATTCGTCCTTTGTAGCACTTAAATTTCAACCATTTTATTGAGTTGCATATATGTCATAGATCGATGCCACTAGATCAAATAACTTGATATATGAACACTTATTATCTAAAATATTTTTATGGTAGATTTATGCAAGACTACTACCCCATTTACTATATTTCTCAATTCTAATCAAACATATTTTTTTAGAAAATTTTAAAATTATATGGATTTCATGTTTTGTAACTACCTCTTTTGAAGCGAATATTGCAACGACGACTTTCTTTGGTAGTAAACTACTAATGACATTATACTGCCGATGATCATTGCTGGAGTATACGTATAAAAATTAAAAACTATACCGTTCCTTTCAATGTGTAAGCTCTTGAATATCTGTATATAGCATCCAATGTAGCTCCAAGTGATTTGCCATTGATTTGGGGACTAATAGCTCTAGAATCATGTGCATCTGAGGCAACATGTGGTAGAAACTTTGTTTTCCTTCTTCGATGCGGAGAAAATTCTGTAACATAGTTTTTGTTGTTTTCATGACAATCAAGTTTATAATCACCTTTATGGTTCAATCTTCCAAATTTAATACTAGCATTCTCCAGCCAACTTGTTTTCTTTGTGTGATTCCTTGAAACTTCTCCATGACCTACAAGAACTCAAAAAATGGAAAGTAACTATTAATGCCTCATTAAAAACTTATCAAAAGTAAGTTTAATAATAATTAGTAGCACTTAATTACCATAAGCAGTGGTAGTTAGAACAAATGGAGGTTTTGGAGAAGATTTTAGTACAGATATTATCTGCATCGATTTCATTCTTTCGCAAGTAAATCCAGATCATAAGAAATGAAAAATCTTCCTCTTATATGTCGTCAAGAGTTGTATTTGTGATATGAAAGAAGAAGTCGATTTCTGAAAGCGATTTCGTTAGACAATACTTTCCTAGAATGAAAACAAACACTAGGTCGTTGTGTCCGGCTTAACCATTTTTCGTTGATTATAATACTTTTTGCAATGGATTTATGCTTTTAACATACATGTACAAGGTTAAATTATATATGTTACTTGTTCCTTCACAAAACATTGGTTTGTTTTAGGAATGAAGACAAAAAAACCTCGTCAAGGTAGTGAGTGAAAGAGCAAGACAATTAATGTGACAACCTAATTAAAGATTATATATACCAAAGGATTCCATAACCAAATCTTCTAAAGAGGAATGACGTATAGTGCCAAATGCAAGCTTTTGAGTGGGCTTAATTAGCTTCATCTATTGGTTCATAGATACTTTGTCTTTTTATTATGGGATTTGAATTTGTCAATTGATGATCTCATAATCACATTTTTAAAATATGTATCTTTATTTGGGAGTGCTGGGAAAATCAAAAAACGAAAGTGATGTTATTTAATTTTATTCGGTGTGTGATTGAAAAGAACCGAATATTTTTAAAAGTAAAAGTTCATAATTCATATGCGATAATACCTTATAAATACTATCTAATTTAGTTTTTTTTAAAGATATCCATCAATATATATAGTCAACCCCACAAATTAATAACGTTTAACCATCGAAAGTACGCTAATTAAGTTTAACTTTACATGTCAACATTGTTTATGATTTTAACCGGACCCGAATAAGCCACAATAAATGATAACGTCTTTGATCGTCACAAGGTCGACAAGCCTCAAAACTATATCCCTCAAATACTAGCAGTTGGAGCATTACCTTTATGTGTTCAACCTGATATATAAATGTCTCCTACAACCGGGATAATCTGTCTTGCAGATAATAACAAGATTTAAAAGAATGACAATACACATATAAGTATGCATGAATAGAAATGAAGCATGGATTTCGATGATTTTCTACGCGCGCTTCATTCGAGCTGGTGCTAATTAAATTGTACACACACCTCATCCGAGCTGACACCTGTTTAACTGAACAACTATGGGGCTAACCAATCCGGGCTACACACATTAGCGTCGGCACCCAATCCACATCACGTAGTACAACTATGCATACATGGAAATTACCGCTAAAGGTATGTTAGATATATTATGTGTGTAAGATAATCATGAAATGATATTAACATGGTGGGATGATACAAATGAATCGAATATAACAAACTACATAAACACATATAATCATTCATGCAGATAAAACTGCAACTCATAATGCTGTCAATATCGACTTTTCAAAGCACCATCGATGGAATCACGATCAACCGAAATATCCGGATCCGCCACACCGAATACTGACCTATTAAAAAAAGCAAGTTACTTAATTGTTACTATTATCATTCATCTAAAACTAGATACCTCAATTGACCGATAATTCCAAAGTTCAGGGCTAAGTCAATAATTGTGTAATTATGTGGTGAAATTACTAAAATTAGTTAAACTTGAAATAACTATAAGTTTCGAACCCATTATGGCTATAGTGATCAAATATAATTTTACTCTATTTTTTATGCAGGGTAACAATATTAATCTTATAATTCCATCTTAAATTCTTAAACCAACAATCTAGTTATTAATTAAATTATTTACTTAAACTTGTAGACTTAATATTTAATTATAATATAATAATCACCTTTTTAGTTTATAAATATAATTAAATTTACGTATCGAGAGAATAAAACATTGATCCAATAAAAGAACTCGAGTCTAACACTAATTAAACCTCATAAGTCATAACTTAATTAGTTTTATTACTAAGATCCATCAACCAACACATAAAAAAGTTAATTAAGTCCAATTATATTAAGGCACAAGGCCCAATACACATTCCAGTTGACAGCCCAAATTAATAAACTTTTCGTAGCCCAATTTATTAAATACATAAACAATGCAAATCAGGTTTACAAGCCCGTATAAAGAAATTGAAACTTTAGATGTGCCGTAGCCCAATCGATTAACAACTTAAAATCCACATCTTATATCAAATTTTCTTATCCATGTTGCTGGCCAGGAGCAAAATCAAACAGATGGACAGAAGGACAGGGCCGGTCCTGAACAATTTAATGTCCTGGGCGACATAAAAAAATAATGTCCTTAAGACGTTAAAATACAACATACAATTTTTACGGGGTTTGGAACCTAGTCAAGCTAGGCGACTCATCCTCACGCCGATTATTATCAAAATACATAAAACTCAAATACAAGTTTAACAAATCACCTAAACCTATATCTTCGTGCATTTTTAGAAGCAAATATGTCAAATTGTTGTAATCAACATTTTCTAAAAATATACTTTCAATGCTTAGTATTGCTAACCCATTTAGCCTATCTTGACTCATTGTACTTCGTAAATAAGATTTTAACAATTTAACTTTGAAAAACTCCTTTCGGCACTCGCTACCATGACTGGTACGGTCAACAAAATCTTGTATGCAATTAACGTGTTTGGAAACATATCCATCTTATTTGTAAACTCCATTATCTGAATCGATGTCCAAGGTTTTTCTCCCTCATATGCTTCATTCGGCAACATTATCTGTAAAATTTGCAACTCCATAAATAAATCTTTCCCATCAATATCAGAATCGTTATCATGCGTCAAAGCAGATTCAAGATTCAAACAACACTCTTTTAAAGTCTCATCATCTAAGTAAGCTAACTTTGGTGCATCAAACATAAAACCAAAAATAGATTCAAAATACTTCATTTGTTCAAATCTACTTTGTAATTGTGAAAGTGTCATATCAACTAAAACAAGAAAGTAGTATGTTCTAAACTTTTCTTTAACAGATAGTTGTTCTATTTCGGTATTTGGAATCTCATCAAATTGTTTTTTTTCTAACACAAGCACGTTTTACAGGAAACTCGGGTTCAACTCCCATTGTTTCTGCAATTTATTTAGCATTAGCATTAGCAGAGTCAAATTCAATTTCCCTATAGTTTTTAAAAAAACTAACAAGTCCTTATAATTTTTTTACCGCAACGTCAAGAATCATATCTTTGCATTGTAACTTCTTACTTACTAGATTAATTTTAAACAAAATCTCATGCCAAATAACTAAACTTAGAATAAACTCAAAATTTGAAAGTTCACCGTTTACTAACGATTGTGCATCTCTACAAACTTTTCCATCATCACTTACTTGAGCCAACTTGACTAATGCTTCTTTTATTTGAGAAATTTGTGTTTTTATGGCTTTGACACTTTCTATGTGACTTTCCCATCGAGTTGTAGACAAAGATTTCAAAGTCAAATCATCATATACTCAAGTAAAACACTCCACCGTTTGGTAGAATTAGCAAAAACATTGTATATAGTTTGACATGTCCCAAAAAAAGTTTTTACTTTGTGACAAGAATTAGCCATATCACACAAAACCAAATTAAGACTATGACAACCACATGGCATGTAAAATGCTCTTGAGTTTATATCAATCAATCTTTTTTGCACACCTTGGTGTTTTCCCTTCATATTAGATCCATTATCATACCCTTGCCCTCTCACATGATTAATATCTAAATCAATAGATTTTAAAACATCTTGTAAAACGTTGAAAAGACCTAAGCCTGATGTATCTTCTACGACCAAAAATTCTAGAAAAAAATCCTCCACTTTTATAGAAGTACTTGACATATCAACATATCTTATAATTAATGTCATTTGTTCTTTGTGACTTGCATCAGGAGTGCAATCAAGAATCACTGAAAAGTATTTTGCCTCTTTGATTGTTTTGATTATAGCATTCTTTACCTCGGATGCTAACATACCAATTAATTCGTTTTGAATTTTATGACTTAGATAATGATAATGAGTTTCTTTGTCTTGTATTCTACGAAAATGTTCTTTCATTATAGGATCAAACTCAGCAATCATTTGAAGTATGCCTAAAAAGTTTCCACTAGAATATTGATAAAGTTTTTCATTCGACCCACGAAATGGCAAATTATATGTTGCTAGACATTTCACAACAACAATTATTCTAATTAAAACATATTTCCAATGTTCAGTATCTTTTTTGATAAGTTCTTGCAAGTCTTTATCAATTGTTTGATTAGTATTTAATCTAAGTCGCAACTCACACCAAGACCTTAAATTAATCATATGATCTTGACTACTTTCATGTGTGCTTAAAGTTTCACCAAGATGTTTCCAATCATTTATTCCATCACTTGCTAAATGACTTCTTGACTGAGCAGTTTTAAATAATTTACAGCAAAAACAAAATACTTTATCAAGCTCTTTTGAGTATACCAGCCACTTTCTATCACAAGAATCACCATTTCGTAACTTACGTACATAATACTCACAAGAAAAGTGTCTACCAAACCGATCTTTAGGATAATTTAAATTCATTTCTCTAACAGGTCCTTTAGTTACAAGTAAGTCTTTCATTTTTAAATCGAAGTCATCCCAAACTCTCGGATAAAAAATATTGCAATTCACTTCAAGATCATCATTTTCAACATTTGTCGGATTTTCATTAGTTTCATTTACTTCATTAGCTTCATGATCTACATTTTCATTATTTAAAATATCTTCATTTACTTCATCAACATTATTTAGATTATCTTCATTTACTTCATCATTAGATTTATAAACAAATTCGTTAGCATTATTAATAGGATCTTCAATATCTATCTCAACATGCTCATCAATATTATTAACATGGTCATTAACGCATTCTGTTTCCTTATCATCTATATGTTCACTATTTTTAGGTTTAACAAGAAATTTCTTTAAAGACCCTTGTAATGAATGATTTATTTGCAAAAACATAGTGGTTTAAAATTTTATTTTCCAAACAATTGTACTTTTAAATTTATTTACCAAATGATGCTACTTTTTTAAATTAGTCATTTATTATTCCTTTTATCTTTCCATGTTTAATTCTTTTTATTTCAACTTCTATACTCTAAAAAGTCTAAATTGCACAATTGATCCCTACAATAATTTAATTTGATGAATGTCAATTTTATTTTTTTAAAATAAAGTTTCACTTTTGATCAAGTTTATAATTTTCACTTTGTTGCACTTTATGTAAATATATAAACAAATGAAGACACACATACATACATGTATATATATGTATATATCACTACTAAAAACTGGAGTATCAGCGACGGATTTTTCCGTCGCAAATCCGTCGCTGATGTGTTTCAGTGACGGATTTGCGACGGATTAATCTGTCGGAAAAAGCCTTGTCGCTAATTTTAATTTAGCGACGGATTAACGACGGAATACAATTAACGACGGATCAGCAACGGAACAATCAACGACGGCTTTGCGACGGACCACTCAGTGACGGATTAGCCACGAATCAATCAGCGACGGATTTGCAACGGATCAGTCAGCGACGGATTTGCAACGGATCAGTCAGCGACGGATTTGCAACGGATCAGTCAGCGACGGATATGCGACGGACCAATCAGTGACGGATTAGCCACGGATCAATCAGCGACGGATTTGCGACGAACCAATCAGTGACGGATTTGCGACGGATCAATCAGCGACGGATTTGCGACGAACCAATCAATGACGGATTTTTTTCGTAGCAAATCTGATTCTAAATTTTCTCTGCAAGATTTGTTTTTGTTGTTTATTTGTTTTTTAATCCGTTGCCTCGGTATCATGCAACTCTTATAATATTATTTTTTATGCTTGCCTTAATATCACGCAACTCTTCACCACAAGTCATTAACTTTTGTTTAAATATCAAATTAATACAATCAATGTTAAAGTCTACAAAATTACATAGAGTAGATTAAATTACATGTGAATACATATTTCTAAACTAACAAGTCGAAATCAATATACAAATCCAAGTATATAAAAGTACACTAAGAAAAGTTTAATCTTCACTCTTCAAAACCAAGAATCTCAACTCAACTTTGCATCTCTGTTATACCCTACATATATGAAAATAAAATTCATGCAATGATAATTTTAAATTCAACTAAATATAAATTGAACATACGTAAATACATTGTAAAAGCTTAACATGCAAAACTAGAGCCATATAACTATACTGGTTATACATGCCTGTCACCCAGACAAATGAGCAGCGGGCCAAGTCACCTGGTGCAAAAAACGACCAGGGTCAGGGCTTAGACACTCAATCTGAACTAGAGAAGCTAGAGTCCAAATTCGGTAAAGTTAATCGTGAGTATACCGAGGAAGAGATAGGTGGCTGGGAATTTGATGAGCTTGAAAAGGAACTAAGCAAGTACATATGATAACATCTACGAATAAAACCATAAAATTAAAGAAGACGTACTGATCATTGTGTACTAGGGGTGTTCAACGAATTAGTTAGTAGTTTCTTTGGTTTCTCCGAATCGCTTTCCTCGAATTTCAAATTTTGAAAACAAATTCAAAACCAAACCGATTCGAATCGGAAAATTTTAAACCGATTCGATTTATAACCCAAACCGAACCCAATTTCAATAAAAAAACATTTCTCCCAGCAGGTTTAGAAAACAACAAAAATTTAACTTCTTTCAACAATTTCAATACACTAACACATGACATTAACATGGAAACAACAAGCATCCATCACCCACAAAAAATGGTTTGTCTGTCAAAGAAGAATAATATTTAAAAAAAAATACATACAGAAAACCAAGAACACGTATGTGCATAACAAAAATATTGCTTGTATGAGGAAGAAAGAGTGAAGATGACTCCAGTTTCAAAAGCCTAAAAGATTCTCAAATTGGCCCCTCAAACTCAAATGGGTGTCTCTGACCCTGATTTAATACAAAACCTTCCATCATAAATATTTTTCACATATACAGGAAAGATAATTAAAATCTTCTACTTTCTTAAACGAAAGTAAAAAAATTATGTAAAGAAATTTCATTAAACATACCATCTTCTATATTGTTAATGGATACACTTCACATTATTAGAACGAAACATTGTTAATGACCATATTCAACATTCCTTAGTAAACAATTCTAAGATACTAAATCAAACATAAAAGTAATAGCACTTACCTTAAATCGAGCCTTGAGAACCCGCCTAAGCTTGAATCGAGAGAGGGAGAGTGAGCAAGACAGATGCGGCGACATTAGGGTTAGGTCGCTGCCGTTGTTGCTTGAGGGAATGAGAGAGGGAGAGTGAGCGAGACAGAGGGGAGTGTGAGTAACTTACGAGGCCGAGCGGTGGCAGTGGTGGTGTTGTGCGGCGGCGGTGCTAGGGTTAGGCCGCTGCCGTTGTTGGTTGCGAGGTCGAGAGAGAGACAGAGTGGTGAGAGTGAGAGGATAAAGGAAATGGTTACCTGAGCGAGTGATCGATAGATGGTGTTCGCCGGTGAGCTATGGCAGCGGTGGGTCGCCGGTTGGACTGATAGAGCAGAGAGAGAGATGAGGAAGTGTGAGTGACTGAGACGTCTGCGTGCGGAGCTGAGGAAGGCAGGAAGCTGCTATAGTAAAAGAAAAAACTCATTTGAATATAATTCATGGTTGAAACTTTGGCGCCTTAAACGAGGTAATCTTAAAGTGAGTTTTGACATAGAAAACAAAAAATATCTACCTTTTTTTAGTAATATAACATCAACATTAAAAGTTAATTAAAATAAATTATTGTTAGAAAATATAAAACTTTTTATATTAATTTTTTAATTTCGTATTAAATTATGATAAAATCAAATTTTATCCTAACAAACTTTTTGATAAATTCGATAAAGCATTGAAAATATGTTGAATAAGATAAATTGAAAAACGGATTCGGATTAAATAATCTATATATATAACACAAACTAGGTTAATACTTAATACCCATTATTACATAGGTTAATTTTAGAAATAGATATATATAAATATGTATAATATAATAATTATATGAATAATAAAGTTTACTTAATTTTAGTTAGTAGTTATTAAATGGAATAATTGCGCAAAAAATCCTCAACTTGTCAGGTTTTTGTGATTAAAACCTCAAACCATTTTTCGTTGTATAGAAAACCCCGAACTAACTAAAAATCAGTAAATTAAGGTTTTATCAATGGTTAACCGGTTGAAACCGGTTATTAATCCTACGTGGACCGATAAATAACCTACGTAGAATAAATTTAATTGTAAAAACCGGTTGCCAAGTATTACACTCCATTTAAACACTTGTTGATGATGTAATCCCGTTTAAAAATTACAATTAAAAATTATCAACGCGGATTTAAATGGTGTGTAATATTTGGCAACCGGTTTCAACAACTAAAACTTATTCTACGTAACTTATTTGCCGGTCCACGTAGGATTAATAACCGGTTTCAACGGATTACTCATTGATAAAACCTTGATTTACTGATTTTTAGTTAGTTTCGGGTTTTCTATGCAATGAAAAATGATTTGGGGTTTTAATCATAAAAGACTGACAAGTTAATGGTTTTTTGTGCAATTATCCCTTATTAAATTAATCCATATTAGATCTAGATAGATTTGATTTGCTTTAAATTTTAAAAATAAAATCAGTAAATGATATGGTTAAATGAGATAACGACATGTAGCAAATTAAATGAGAGCATGCCATGTGGCATGTTAGTTACTCTTTTAATAGTCTAAAAACTTTGTATCGAAATGATTATTAACTTTTAGCGGGGGAATCGTCTATAAAGTTCTCCACCGCCCCACCTCCCGCCTATTTGCCCTTAAAGTCATTTACGGCAACCACGAGGCGACGTGCGCCGCCAGATCTGTCATGATTGGGATTATGTTAGCTCGGGAAGTGTAGTGTAATGTCATACACTCCTTCCGAACCAGATGCACAAAGGTGGTGCACTAAGTGTAGTCTTTCGTAATTGATTATTACACATTTTGTTAAGATGCTCGGTAAACAAAATAAGTCATCGTTCATTATATTTTTGAATATGTAATAATGAAATTTGTTGAGCCTTAGCAGGACTTGTTTTAACGTGCCAATAGACTCTCATGCTTAAATTAATGATTAGTCTATATGTTATAATGGTTCATATTGGACTTTGACAACACTTATTACTCATCTAAGTCATAACAAATTATAAGTCATGTTGGACTTTAAAAAACTATTGATTATTCATTTAATATTAAAACAAGTTATATTAGGCATTGTTCGGCCCTATACTAGTAATTCTTATAATGTTATAATAGTTTATAGCTGATTTTATATATATATATATATATATATATATATATATATATATATATATATATAGAGAGAGAGAGAGAGAGAGAGAGAGAGAGAGAGAGAGAGAGAGATGGGTTCAATGGAAAATCAACATGCATCGGAAAACCTTGGATAACCTCCATGCACCACCACAAATGTATCACCATTCCCGCGTGATGCATCGAATTTCTGCGTGATGTATCACCTAATCCAATGGCTATAAAGTGGTTCCCAGGTTTTCCGGTGCATATAGGTTTTCCATTGAACCCATCCCTATATATAGGTTTTGACTGAGGTTTTCCATTGAGGTGATGAAGGGGATGATGCCATTTATTTTTTTCAAAATTTTTAATTATGACTGAGATTTTTTAAATTAATTAATTAGATACTTATTAAATGGAAATGGTTATACTATTTATTTATTGTATTACATACTTTATATATAATAATAATAATAATAATAATAATAATAATAATAATCTTATAATTTTTATCGATTTAATTTGATGAATAAAATGACATTAAGAAATGATACAAAGTTAATATAATATATATACATCACGAATTTAGAATTTAAATGAAATGTTGCCTAATTAGTAACAAATATCAATAAGGTTGCATAAATAGATAACAAATTCAAATGTGGTTGCATAGATTGATGAAAATTTTCATACTTGGTTGCATAAATGTTGTCAAAATTTCGTTGCATCAATTGATAAAAAGAAAAAACTTAGTTGCATAAAATATGCATGTGTGTGTGTGTGGATTATGTACATATATATTATTTGTTTAAAAAGTAACACATTACCTATTAATATCAACCGAATACAACTAATTTATATGTTCGGTTCTAACATGTATACAGACGTGTGTATTTGAATTGTATTCATATTTAATGATCTACTTTTTTTGGAAAATGGAAAATGGGAGTGTAGTGAAATGTCATACACTCCTTCCAAACCAGATGCATTAAGGTGGCGCACTCAGCGAAGTCTTTCGTATTGATTATTACACATTTCGTTAGGACGCTCGGTAAACATAACCCAACCATTTGTTGATTCAGCCTTTGTTTTATTGACGATCTGGTGTGGAGGTGGATATTATTTTTTAAAGAAATCTATTTTTAAAACATTCATTTTCAAGATCCGTCGCTGATCCGTCACTAATCTGTCGCTAATTGTCTGTCATAAATCCGTCACTAATTTATTCCGCAAATCTGTCACTGATCTGTCACAATAAAGTTGTCGCAAATCCGTTCCGTCACTAATCTGTCGCTAATTGTCTGTCATAAATCCGTCACTAAATTTATGTCGCAAATCTGTCACTGATCTGTCACAATAAAGTTGTCGCAAATCCGTTGTAAAAGTCCGTCGATAATATGTCGTTGTTCCGTCGCTAAAATGTTGTCGCAAATCCGTTGCTGAAATCCGTTGATAATCTGTCGCTGATATGTCGCTAAGTTGCTGTCACAAATCTGTCGCTGAAATCTGTCGGTAATCTGTCGCTGATATGTCGCTAAGTTGCTGTCACAAATCTGTCGCTGAAATCTGTCGGTAATCTGTCGCTGATATGTCACAATAAAGTTGTCGCAAATCCGTTGTAAAAGTCCGTCGATAATATGTCGTTGTTCCGTCGCTAAAATGTTGTCGCAAATCCGTTGATAATCTGTCGCTGATTTGTCGCTAAGTTGCTGTCACAAATCTGTCGCTGAAATCTGTCGTTAATTTGTCGCTGATTTGTTGCTAAGTTGCTGTCACAAATCTGTCGCTGAAATCTGTCGGTAATCTGTCGCTGATATGTCGCTAAGTTGTTGTCACAAATCTGTCGCTGAAATCTGTCGGTAATCTGTCGCTGATATGTCGCTAAGTTGTTGTCACAAATCTGTCGCTGAAATCTGTCGGTAATCTGCAGGGGTGGCTTTTAAGGTGTGCGAAAGGCTCGACCGCACAGGGCCCCCAATTTCGTAGGGCCTCACAGTTATGATAAAAATCTAAATTTAGACCAACAAAAATTTTCTGTATTTGATATGTATACGTTGTGAATCGGCGTGTTAAAATGGAATTCATGTCAAATTCATTTTGATTCGTATTATTTATTTTTATTTCTCACCAATCAGCTTTTTTGTTATTCACGAACTCGACTTTACCAATTAAAATTGAGTCTCAAAATGACCAATTTACTATTTAAAATACTTAAAGCGCTATGTTGTAACCACAAACACAGGACCTCTAAAATCCATGAGACGGCCCTAGTAATCTGTCACTGATATGTCATTTATTATCCGTCACTAATCTGTTGCAGATCCATCACTAATCCGTCGTTAATCCGTCGCTAAAGTTTCGTCGCAAATTCCGTCACAAGATCCGTCGCTGATACTCATTTTTCTAGTAGTGTATAATTACTCCATAAAATGATTCAAGTATTTTAATAATAATAATAATAATAATAATAATAATAATATTAATTTGTTGTTATTATTATATTTATCGATATTTTGTTTAACTATAAATTATATTTTTTGTGGGTTTAAGTATTTCAACTAAAATTAATAATTAAATATAAATGTATCAACTTAACAAAATACTTAAAGCATAACATATATAACGTTATATATTTTGTTAATACACAAGCTTAATATGTTTCGATTTAACTTAATATATGACTTCTAATCACCTCCGATTAGAACCCGAGTCTGAGAGACAAATTTTACTGGAATTCATGCCCTGAATTCAACTCTGAAGCTGCATTGAATTAGAGGGAGTTTTATTTTAATAATTTTTTGCTCCTAATTTAATTTCTATGAGTTGACTAACTTTGTGTGCTTATTTCCAGGGGGAGTTTCAGACGAACTTTGATGAAGACATTTTTTTTTTCAAAAACTGTGTGAAATTTTCACGAACAAATCTTATGCACTTAACCCCTAGGCGACTTGATATTGAAAAAGACGTCATGGACCCTGTGACGCATGCACTTAACCCCTCCAACTACTCAGTTATCTCTCAAATGATTTTAGTTTCAATAATCACGGAGATTTAGCACATTTCTATTGATATATCATTTGGATATTATTGATATTTAAACAAGGAAGACAGGTGCTCCGGTCTCCAATTTCATTTGATGCACATTGTGTCTAGAGCTGATTATATACACTTTTAGGACACATCGAGTCTGACAGTCTGCGTGACTATAAACTGCTAGTACAAAGTGACTAAGCCGGAACAAATAAGAGTGATTCTTTCAAGATAAAGGATTTCACGATGACTATTTGGTAACATCACGCCATCGCTGAACGTAGGTCACATAGATGTTGTCTATTGTGCAAACAGGAATCCTATGTGGACCTGGACTCGTTATCTCACAAAATGAATGTGTTTCATTTTCCCCAAAGTTGAACAGCTTTGTTTTTGTTCTGAAAAGATGTAGTTTCAATTCGAGGGGGAGTGAAATCTTTGAGGGGGAGTGAGATAGATTTGTTTAGTATAGGGGAGTATATATCAGTTTGAGGGGGAGAAAATCAATTTGTAATAATTTCTGAGAATTGCTGTTGTATTTCTTCTACTATATATTCAATGCTTTAATGTCTCTGAAGACTTTTGCATGATGTTCATAATTCTTATGATCATCATGAGGGGGAGAAAGCTAGAGTTCAGAGATAACGGTTGAGTAGATTGAAGTCAATTGAAGACAATTACAACAACTTATCAAGACAATTGATAAAGGGAGAGAATCGAAAGCTATTCTCGATCTAAGGGGGAGTGTACTTACAAGAAAAGAGAAGATCATAAAGAAAAGATGTGAAGATCAGAGAGAGACAATAAAGAAGAAGATTTTATCAGAAGATTCAGAGTTCAAAGAAAAGAAGAAGATTCAAGAAAAAAATCAACCTGAACAGAGAACTTTAATTGAAAATTGTTTTCATCTCTAAGGGGGAGATTGTTGGGAACAATTTATAGTAGAGACGAAAACAATCTATATTGTACAAAGTTCAGGGGGTTGTGTTGTAATTACTTAATAGTTATCTTTTGTATAAATACTTGTTAGTTAGTAATCGTAAGAGAGAGTTAACAGAAGGTGAATACAGCAGATTAGAGAGAATAGTTTGTCAAGCAAGAAAGCTCAAGAACTATCATTGTAATATCTCTTATTCTCTCTATAATCATACGGTATTCTGTGATTTGTGATAATTGTTCATATGTTTATTGTTAATGTTGATATGAATTGCATGAAATTGTGAATTTACAATTTCATTTGTGGTTAAATCAAAATACGTTAAGTTTATGTATTTTGATACGTTTCGATATATTTCTACATAAACAAAATATGTGTTGGTACATCCTGTGTGACGATAGCAGTCTAAGTGATACTGCATTGTGATTTTAGCAAGTGTGTGTTAGATATGTTTATACATATGATTGATATTTATTAGTGTTTGTATGTTTGAACTTGATGTAACGCATTACAAGAAGTTCAAACATAAAGTACAAAGATAAAATCATTCATAAGGTAAAAACATAAGTTTCAACACTTAGTTGTTTAAGGGTTTTGGCTAGATTCGAATCAAATAAGGGTAGACATTCGAATCTGTGATAGATTCGAATGTAGCCTTAGATTCGAATGTGCCCAGATTCGAGAGTGTCATTGTGGACAGACTCGAATGGGCCTTGGGCCAGATTCGAGTTTGGCCCACATCAGACTCGAATCAGGGTCTATAATTAGGGATAGACTCGAGTCATTAGTAGACTTTTAGCAGAATTCGTGAGGAATTAAGCTTAAGGCGATCTCAAGTTTATCATCAGCTTTAGGTCCGTTTCGGAGAGAATCAGTTCGTAGGATCGTTCGTCAGTCGTTCGTTCAGCCTCTGATAGTCTCCGTGTTTCGTAGTTGAGAGTTGTCCGTCTAACCGTTAACGAGGATTCCGCACTCGTTGACGGGTCCGCGTCTAGATAGATCTAGTAGTGGTAGACCTTACAAGTGGTATCAGAGCCTACGGAGTGTTCTTGGTGTTCTTCGTGTTCATCAAATACATTCTAGGTTTCTTGACGCTAGTTGGACGGTTTTTTCTCTCAAAATCGAGTTTTTGAGCTTAGCAAATTAATATTCAGCAAATACTTTGTGGTTTTTCTCGTTTTTGATCGAAACCATTATTTTTCGTTAGAAAAATACTGGTTTAATCTGAAAATCGTTAAAAAATCAAAGTATTCACTGTTTTTCGAGTTTGCGGCGCTCGAATCTAATAGGGGTAGTTAGGGTTTCACTTTAGTCTCGAGTCTAACCTAAATCTGCTCCTTTCGAGTCTGTTTCAGTAGGTTTCGAATCTGTGTCGAGTTTGTGCTTCATTCGAACAGAGTCTCGAGTCTATCTAGTTTCGAGTCTAGTTCGAGTCTAGTCTAGTTTCGATAAGTGCTTCGAATCTGCTGTTACTTCGAGTTTGGTAAACCTTCGAATCTAAGGTCCTACGAATCTAAGGACATTTCGAATCTGACATATTTCGAGTTTAATTGAATTAAAACACTTAATAGAATTTAATCCCAAAAAGACTTAACTTTAATTAGTTTCGAATCTACCTAGATTCGAAAGAATTAGTCTAAATCAGTTTCGAATTAAATTAATTAAGTTTAAATTCAATTACTTTCGAAAAGATGTCAAATCTTCAGAAATTCCTAGAAATGGACCACGAGGTCGGGAAGGCAAACGCACCGCCTAAGCTGATGAAGGTCGAGGATTATTACTGGTGGAAAGACCGATTTACTGATTTCGTACGTTTCAACGACATGCGCATGTGGGTGTGCATCGACGAAGGGTATATTCCACCGGTGTCAGAAGTTGAAGGCCGTCAAAAGGTCTTGTCATACCAAATGATGAAGGAGGATGACAAGAAACTATTTGAAGCCGAAAACAAAGCTTTCTCTCTAATCCGAATGGCGCTGCCGCAGGATATTCTACACACATTTAGGACTCAGAGGACATCAAAAGAACTTTGGGAGTCGCTAGAGAAGAGGTGTGAGGGAAATCCTAGGGTTCGGAGAAAGCGTACAGAGCTGTTAAAACAACAGTTCGCAATATTCAAGGCATTAAAGGATGAACAACTGGATGACATCATCACCCGTTTCTATCATCTATTGACGGAACTTGAGAGCCACGGGATTGAGTTTACCGATACTGACAAGAACAACAAGCTTCTTGATGCCCTACCAGCCAAATGGGCTATGTACGTGGCAATGATCAAGCTGAATGAGGACAAATACTACACTCAATCTCTGGATGTTATAGTGGGAACGTTGAGGGCATATCACTTCGAGCTACTGAAGACCAAGACTGATTACGAACAAGTCCAGAATCCAGCAATGTATTTTGGAAAGACGTCAAAATCTTCAGCGGCAGCCGAACCGAAGACTGCTACAGCGTTTTTCACTGGAGAGACATCGTCACCAGCAGAGTCTGATGACACACTGAATCGCGCGTTCTTAGGGTTAGGAAGATCGGAAGAACCGCAACCTCAAGTACAACAGGCATCCACACCTCAGAGCTATTCAAAGATGCCCATGAGCGCAAAATCGGCGGAAGAACATCTGAATCTTCTTGCTTCTTTTGTGGCCGCATACGGAAATTGTATTCAAGGGAAGATTAATGATCCGGCTCTTTGGGACGAAGACTACGATCAGGTCGATCCTGATATGATCTTGAGGAAATGGATCTTAAGTGGCAACTGGCCATGGTAACCCAGAGGGTTAAGAGATTCATAAAAAGAACTGGAAGGAATCTGCAGATGAATAACAAGGGGATAGGTTTTGATAAGTCCAAGGTGAAATGCTACAACTGTTAAGGACTAGGACACTTCGCCAGGGAGTGCCAGAGACCAAAGGTAGAGACATACCAGGGGCAGAGCCAACATCAGGGACAATTCCAGAATCAGTCCCAACAACGATACCTTCCGAGTTCCTCATCTGGACAAGCCAATCTAGCTGGTTTACTATCCAACGTCACTTCAGACCGACAGCTAGATGGTACATATGATTGGAGTTCACATCCTGAGTCGAATGCTAGAGCCTTCATGGCTGAAGTCACAGAAACTGGATGTGATGGGGACGAGCAGACCACACGGGACAGCAATCCGATGTGGGTAGAAAAGGTGAATGATCAGACAGTGCTGGAGTTTGCTGCTCAGATGGCCAACGTGGAATCTGATAACTCAAAGGTTAGTCTGTCTTATTCTCTATTTCGTGAATTATGTGCTTTATGTGTTAGTTCTAACGATAGGTTAAATCTAGTCTTAGACTCACATAAAACCATAACTGCTCAAAATGAAAACTTAAAAATTGAAAATGCTAGCCTAAATGATATCAAGCAAGATCTAAAAGAAAAGCTTAAGGCTGATGCTCAAGACGTAGTAGTTCTAAAAGACAAACTCAGTGAACAGTGTGTTAGGATAGAGCTAATGTATGAGCACGTAGAGGCCTTGACAAAAAGTCTTAAAGACAAGGATATAGAGCTAGCAGAGACAAAGGTTAAGGTAGCAGAGGCAAATAGCAAGCTGGAGAAGTTTAGGAATTCGAGCCTAAATCTAGGGAAAGTCTTAGATGCCCAAAGACAGTCTAAGAAGCCCGTAGGTCTAGGTTTTCACGAAATACCTCCACCTTTCAATGCTAACTATGTGCCTCAGCCTCAGGAGAACACTGATAAATCAGTAGACTTAGAGGACCTACCTACACCAACACCAGAGCCTATAGTGGAAAATACACCTAAGGTGGCTGACTCAACCGTCAAGGTCAAGAAAGTGAAATTTGTGTCTTCCTCCAGTGAAACACCTGCAGGAAAACAGAAAATTTCTTGGGCTGACCAGGTCGACGAGCCAGACACCGTAGATGTTCCAAAGGAAATAGACACTAGTGAGACACCTAGATCTAAGGGAACACACAAAAAGTCCATAGATAAGATGTCTTGCTTCAGATGTCACGAGAAGGGGCATGTTGCTTCTCACTGTCCACTTAGGAAAGCCGATGTTACCCCTAAGACAGTGAACCCAACACCTGTTAAGCCCTCAACCAGTGTGGCAAGCAGCAGTAGTTCTCAACCTACCGAGAAAACTGCACAGGCCGCACCCAAACAAGTTGTGAAAAACACACCGGTTAAGGTTGGACCAAAGGAAGTGATTAGGACAATTTCACCGAATCGTGTCAATAATCAATCTAGGTCAGCACCTCAACAAGTCTATAGGAGCACAACACCTAGCAGGTCACATACTCCAGTTAGGTCTCATACTCCAGTTAGACAGTATGCACCGGTAAGAGCTCAGGGATCACAGTCAGAAATGGCATATAATAGGAATTATTCTAGAGCTCCACAACAAATGCCTACACCAAGGCAAAGAGTGAACTTAAATCACTCGGCACCACAACAGAATTCAGTTCAAAGGCCCAAGTCACCTGAAAGGCGAGATGGGTACTTGAAAGAGTTCACGTATGTGGACGAGAATGGTATTACCAAGTCAGTCATGGCTTGGGTTCCCCGTGATAACTAACCTCTTTTCTTTCATGTGCAGGAGATAACTACAGGTCCAAACAACAAGTGGTTCGTCGACAGTGGTTGCTCCAGGCACATGACGGGGGAAAGAAGTCTTCTCACAGACTTCAAGGGAGGTAATAGGGGATTCGTATCATTCGCTGGTAACAAAGGTGGAAATATCACAGGTACCGGAGTGGTCACTAATGGGACAATAAAGTTGGAGCAAGTTTATCATGTTGATAAACTGGTTCACAATCTCATTAGTGTATCTCAAATCTGTGATGAGAAGAACTCGGTGTTATTTACTGACACTGGGGCGTTAGTGCTAAAGCCTGGATTCAAAATTCCTGAAGAATGGGTATTGATGAGGGCGCCAAGGAAGAACGACTTGTACATGCTGGATATGAACAAGCCAGAGACATCGTAGGGCCAATCTGTCTACTATCCAAAGCTTCAGAGACGGAATCAGTACTGTGGCACAGACGCATGGCTCACCTGCACCTAAGAATAATGAATTACATAACAAAGAATGGACTGGTGCAGGGTGTGCCCATGAAAAGTTTTCAGTTCGAGGACAAGTGTCTACCTTGCATGAAGGGCAAACAGCATAAGCAGACACACAAGTCCAAGAAGCAGAATTCCATAGCCTCAACATTCGATTTGTTGCAGATGGACCTTTTCGGCCCAATCAACAAAAGGAGTATCGGAGGTAGTTGGTATTGCTTAGTTATCACTGACGATTACTCACGTTTTTCTTGGGTTTTCTTTTTAGGTACGAAGGACGAGACGGCTACAAAGCTCATCGGGTTCTTAGACCAAGTGGAGAACTCCTACGGAACAAGGGTTAAAATAATTCGTAGTGATAATGGGACTGAATTCAAAAACACTGTAATTGGTGTATATTGCCTATCAAAGGGCATAGTGCATCAATTCAGTGCACCATATGAACCTCAACAGAATGGGGTGGCCGAACGTAAAAATAGAACATTGATTGAAGCTGCAAGGACTATGCTTTCGGATTCAAAGCTTCCTACCATGTTTTGGGGGGAGGCAGTGAATACCGCGTGCCATATTTTAAACCGAGTCCTTACAGTCAAATCTTTGAACAAAACATGCTATGAAATTTTGAATAAACGGCCACCTAACTTAACTGGATTCGAACCGTTTGGAGTACCATGCACTCTTTTAAGAACAAAACATCAACCGAAGTTTGGTGAAAAGGCTGACGAAGGATACTTCCTAGGTTATGTGCCAAACTCACCAAACAAACGGGTGTTTAACAAAACAACTGGTACTGTGGAGATTGTGTATAATATTGAAGTCACAAGTTATACACATGAACCCCAAACTGGTCCGGAATGGATATTTGACTATGATAAATTATTTGAGTCATTTAACATTCCTTTGGATGATAATGCAGGTACAATCGAAAAGGACATGGCGACGTTGCATCTGAACGACGATGGCCATATCTTTCCGAGGACCACGTTTCAATCTACATCCGAGCCTACTGCGACTGTAGATAGATCTCCAGAAGTTGTTGATCAAGAAGCACCTACCACTGAGAATCAGACTCAACCATCAAGTTCCAACTCTGAGGAAAACGTCCATGAGGAGGAAAATGTAGAAGCTGAGCCTGTTCCCCCATTAGGTGAAATAGGGTCTAACTTAGGAGATAATCTAAGGGTTGATGAGATAGAGACCTCTAGGATTAACAAGAACCATCCATTAGAAAGCATCATAGGAAATCCTAACGAGGGTGTGAGGACTAGGAGTAGTGTAAATAACAACACAGTGTTGTTGTCGATGATAAACGACTCCGAGGCATATCACACATGTCTCTATTCTTGTTTCATATCGCAAGTAGAGCCTAAAAATGTGCAAATGGAACTTAAGGATAACTCCTGGGTTGAAGCGATGCAGGAAGAACTTTCGCAATTTAGGAAACTAGAAGTGTGGGAGTTAGTTCCGTTACCTCGAGGGGAGATTGCCATAGGAACCAAATGGGTTTTTAAGTGCAAAAGAGACGATCGGGGTATAGTCACGCGCAACATGGCGAGGTTAGTTGTAAAGGGTTTCAACCAAGAGGAGGGAATCGATTACAACGAGGTTTTTGCACCAGTAGCAAGGCTGGAAGCCATTAGGTTGTTTCTAGCGTTTGCCTCCTTCAAGGGTTTTAAAGTATATCAGTTAGATGTTAAGAGTGCTTTCCTGTATGGGAAAGTGAAGGAGTTGGTATATGTAGAACAACCGCCCGGATTTACAGATCCAAAATATCCTGATAGAGTATATCGCTTAGATAAGGCTCTCTATGGATTACATCAGGCACCTAGGGCGTGGTATGAGACTCTATCCAACCATCTTTAAGAAAACGGTTTTGAAAGGGGTAGGATAGATAGTACTCTGTTTGTTAAGAGAAAGGGTGAAGACTTTATCTTGGTACAAGTGTACGTCGATGATATCATCTTTGGATCATCAGACGAACAGATGTGCAAAGATTTCGAGAAGGTGATGAAGTCTAAGTTCGAGATGAGTGCTATGGGGGAGTTTGATTCTTTTTTGGGTTACAGTTGACCAGAAAAGGAAGGATGTTTATCCATCAGCTAAGTATGTCTATGACAATTAGAGCGTTTCGGATGGAAGGAAACAAGTTGACTGGCCCCACTCAGCACGCCGATTCTGAATCACAATCCTCGGGCCGGGTACTGAAAGTGATACGATGTGGTCCGACTCTATTATCGGGCATGATTGGGTCACTTATGTATTTAACTGCTTCAAGACATGACATTATGTTTGCTGTGTGTATTTGTGCTAGGTTTCAAGCGAATCCGAAGGAGATGCATATGAAAGCTGTGAAGCGGATTCTACGATACCTCAAGTCGAAACCGAAGCTGGGACTTTGGTATCACGCGGAGGGAGATCTAGAGTTGGAGGCGTTCACAGATTCTGACTACGGAGGATGCAGCTTGATGCGCAAATCAACGAGTGGAGGTTGTCAGTTCCTAGGAGGGAGGTTGGTATCCTGGCAATGCAAGAAACAGACGTCGGTAGCCGTGTCAACGTGCGAGGCCGAGTATGTTGCTGCTGGTAGTTGCTGCTCACAGTTTCTGTGGATACAACAACAATTGCGGGATTACGGTTTGGCTTACACTCAAACTCCAATTAGGATAGACAATCAATCTACAATTGCTATAACTAATAATCCAGTTAAACACAACAAAACAAAGCACATAGACATAAGGCATAATTTTATTCGTGATTGTGCTGAAAAGAACTAAATCAAACTGGTAAAAGTGGCAACAGAAGATAATAATGCAGATTTATTTACCAAAGCGTTTGATAAGTCACGGTTTGAGTATTTAATTCAACTGAATGGAATGCGCAACCCAGAGTAATTTGGCCTTAGTAGTAGTAGTTTATTTTCTTTTAGAGTCATAGTATTTCTTTCTTTACAGTAGTCTGCTAATTTAGGAAAGTTTCTATTTTTAGTAAGTTTCTATTTTTAGCAAGTTAGTAGGTTAGCTTAATTTACTGCTTTGTCTTATGAAAAACAAAAGAAAAAAGAGAGAAAATTACAAAAATACAAAAAAAAGAGAATATCAGAAAAGGAGTTAAGTCTTAGATACATAGGTTCAAAGTGACGAAAATTAGCACAGTCGTTACATACTCTAAGTGTTTAGGCTTTCACACATAATTCAACTAAATTCTAACTGTTATACTTTATTTAGTTTGATGTGTTGGTAGACATAATACATATAGGGAATCTCAAGGCTAATAAAATAATCTAGAAAAAGTCATGCGTGTCATTAACTTAGATGTACGACCAATCGGTCTTAATTTTTATGTACAAGACATACAAACTTTGAGTCTAAATGAGGTATGCAAACTTTCTGGGGATGTATGGCAACATCAAATACATCTTAAAATGGAAAGAATAGAAATATCATACAAAACTGAGAGTCGAAAACGTGCAACTCTGTTGTACGTAAGTACAGACCTGTTGTCTCTGTTTAGATTCGGGTTAGCAGATATGTCGCTTTGTTGTACGTCAGTACAGACCTGTGCTGTCTTGCTAACTTTATAAATAAACCTTAAGTCAAACTAAGACACTTTGTTGTATGAAAATACAGACCTGTGTCCGATGTTTGTCTTTTAAAGAAAGTTTGCAAATACCAACAAGTTAGAATCTTTGTCTGTGTGCCTTGATCATAAAAGTATGACTATGTCTGAGTCACGTAAGATAATTTCCTGATAAATAAAAATTCCAAGGGATATTCCGAAATGTAGAATGTTTAACGGGGTATAATACCAACAATCGGATAAATAAGTATGTCACGACAAATAATCAAAGGAATCAAAAATTCCTAAGTGTGAAAGTTTAAGTACTGAAAGTAAGTATCAGACATCGCTATCTGATTGAACCTTTCTTAGACTATACTCATCAAAAAGATTTTGTTTAGTTTTTAGCTTTGCTTATAAATTTTATAAGTATAGCATAAGTCTAGATTAAATTTTTTGGTCAAAACTTTATTTTATTTTATATTTACCTTAGTTTATTTTATTTTATTTTATTTTATTTTATTTTAGTTTAATTTTTACTTAGGTAAAAGGTCAAAAAATTCTGAGGGTGCATTCAAAGTTGGATAAAATAAACATTGCGTGAAATATCTTATGCTTAGGGTAAAGGAGTTGGCATAGTTTATCTGGTTACACGATACCGTAGAAAAGGGTTGGAAAAGTTGAAGTTATTTCAAAATTTTTGAAATTTTTCTAAGTGTTTGGTGGTTTCGAATCTAGGACAGACTCGAAGTGGTAAGACTTCGAATATGTCAGTAGATTCGACTAGGGTCTTTAGACTCGAAGGTTGGTCGTATAAATAAGTCAACAGTGAAGACATTTAATTCTTACTGTTTTCGAATCTACTTCCTCGAGTCTATTGTGGCGATTTCGAATCTATTCTCGAATCTACCGTTTCTCACCTAAACGACATTTTGTCGAGTTTTGAAGCTAGTGTGTTCGATTCTACTCTTGCATCTAGGTATAATCAACGTGATTGAACAAGATTCATGTGGTTTTATACACAATTTTAGGCAAAATCATCGAATTTTGAAGGTTTAAGGGTCAAAATAGGGTTTTTACAAAATTACCAAGTTTGGGCCGATAAACAATCAAATTAAAGGCATATATCTGTGATTAGTAACTAGTAAGACTAATGAATGTAATTTTCTAAGTCCATAAAGGTTAAAATCAAGAGATTTGGTCCTTGAATGAATACGGCCGTTCGAATCTGTTCATGGGTTTCTCGAATCTGTCATTAGATTCGAGATGACCATGACCTTCGAATCTGTCCATTACACTCGAATAGGGACACTTCGAATCTGTTACTTTCGAATCTATTGTTTATTTGCACTATTTAATTTAAATGTTATTAAACTTGTAGAAATTTAATTGTGTTGGATTTTGTACTTAAACAAGTTCAAAATAAAACAGATTTAAATTTAAACAAGTTTATTGATTTTTAATGAATCTAATGGTTTTGTTTACTGTGCAGAAATGGCTATTCGAGCGTTCGTTCCTAAGCACAATATGGTGCTTCATCCAGATCTGAATCTCCCTGAGGCGCAGGGATTCCGTCAAGTGCTTGATTTTCTCGTTGAATCAAGGATTGGATTTGCACTATCGCATAATGTGCAGCTTGTGTTACCATACATTCGTCAGTTTTACGATCATTTGCAGGTAGACTGCTCGGTCACTCCGACAGTTCTACGTACTCGTATCGCAGGACAGCCGTTGGTATTCTCGGCTGATATGCTTCGTCAAGTGCTGCAGCTCGGCACTCAGGAAGAAGAAGCTGGTCCAATAGAATTTCCTTTGAGTATAAGGCAAGCGGCCTTTCAAAGAATGGGGTACAGCCTCGATGTGACGAAAGTGTCATATATGAAGAGTGGGTTGATCGGGCAGTGGAGGTTTTTAGCGCATGTGTTTATGGTGTGCTTTGCTCCGAAGAAAGCAGGGTTCGACTATATTGTGGCGAAATTCAGTCAGGGATCGTCGCTATGGTGTATAATCGCCCTTATAGTTTTTCGGAGATGTTCTTTTCGGAATTTGTTCATCAGATATCCGCTCCCGAGAATCAACAGTTTTTGCTTTATCCAAGGTTCATTATGATGTTGATAAGGCATTTCTTGCCAAATCTGCCGCCGTCAAATGACTTTCAGAGCGTTGCTATTATGGACAAGAGGATTTTCGCTGACTGTTCCTCACATAGAGGAAGGTTAGCTGTTCCTGTTGAGCGTCCATTGTTTGGAGCAATTTTGGATAGGGAGTTTCAAGCCCCGGATGATGCCAACTGGGCAGGGGTCGTTGAATTTCAACCGCAACAACAACCACAACAACGTCAACAACAACAGCAACCGCGTGCTCAGAGACGTCGACAAAGACCGTCAGCGAGTCAAATTCAGGCAACCAGGCCTTCCACAAGTCAGCAGCCTCAAGCACAGGAAGCAGGGCCTTCGAGTGCGGTTCCAGAATCTGAGAAAATCGCACAAACATTAGAAGAAATATGGGCATCAGGACCCCATGCAAACGAAGATGTGGCCGCAGCATTAGTTGGTGAATTGCTCAGTCCACCAGAAGGAGAAGAAGACGTATTTAGAGATGTGGAAGAATATGAGCCAGAGAGGGCTGATAAAGTTTTGACATCGTCCGAAACAGAGTCGGAAGATATGGAGGAGCTAGAGGTTGAAGCTCCTGAATCAGTGGCTGCCGAACCAAATATACAAATCGGAACCTATGGATCTAGGTTGGTAGTAAATGAAGCAGGATCGAGGAGGAGAGACGCAAGGGAATCGGATGATTCAGACTTTGAAGAGGAGGAGGTTGCTCCCTTGGTGACTAGGCAGAGGGCCAAGCGTCACAGGTTTATGCAAGGGACATCCTCAGCGTCCGATGCACAACAACCTCAACCTCAAACTCCAGAACCACAAGCCACCGCTCCACCATCACCACCACCTCAACATGAGCCATATATTCCATCCCCAATTCGCCCAACACCCATACAATCCATTCCATCTACTTCCACCACCTACACTGACAACCAACGCTTTGTACAGCTTAAGGCACGAGTAGACTTCCAGCATATCCAGATCATAGGCCTAACAAAGGCGATCGGCGAGCTCCAGGCGCATAATGCTAATCTTGATAAAGATAATGCCGAGCTGAAGAAGATTGTGGAGAATGTTAGGGAAGAGAACACATAATTAAAGTCGTTTATTGCAGATCAATCATCAGAGATCCGATCAATGCGGTCCCTCCTTGAGCAACTCATGAAAAATCTACAAGCTCAGGGGGAGACAAGTTGTAGGGATCAGGAGGTGCAGCGTAGAGATGATGATGACGAAGGCAATGATCCCGGTGCACATAATGAGAATGAGCCTGTAGATTTTACTGCAGCTCAAGCTACACAAGTTCAGGGGGAGCCCAGTCAAGCTGAAGGAGAAATGGGAGAAGCGAGTTCATCAAAACAGCCTACAGAGTTTGAGATCAGTGAAATGATAGACGCTCTTATGGATCTCGATGATGATCCTATGGACGTAGGTTTTGATTGTGATGATGAAGAGCTGGAAGAAGGCGAGTTTGTGCCAGAAGAAATAGTAGACTGGCAGTCGGATGATGAAGTAGTTGCTGATGAGGATGATGAAGCTGACGAGATAGTTGTACAGCAGAATCCTATCACGGATACTTACATGATAGATGGGGATAATATTGTCAACGTAGATATAGTGAATGCGGCGTTGAATGCTCGGCCATCAACAGAAGAACCTGCTAGAGAGCTATCAAATGAACAGAAACGAAAGTTATGGTTCAGGGCTGAACAGAAAGATTTAGAGCTTAAGAAAACAATGAGAGTGCCGGGTACAGGAAAGCTATCTGGAAGCATATTAAGCTGGTTTTTCGATCAAGAACTGCAGCTTTTTATAATCAAGAGAAAAGACGGGCTTCAGTACTTAAGGCGAACTCTAAGAGCTTTCAATACACTACCAAAGGTCGAGATCAAAGCGTTAGCTTGGAAGGATCTGATTAATATTGGGAATGATCCCTATGCAGACTTAATTGAGAAAATCATAAGAAAAGAGGGAAGATCCAGAAAATTCGTACGCCTGAATCCAAGAGTGGGAAAAAGAGTAGAAGATCCTTCAAGGATAGATCCTCTAACCGGCCGACCTTGGATGAGAATTCAGTACAAACCAGTCAGATGTCTGAGGAAGGTGCCTCTCAAGCGGATGCCACAGAATGTTTTGCAGAATCTACATTGGTGGTACGCTGACACTGAGACCGGAGAAGCAGTTATGGAAGATTTTGAAGAAAAAGTCATTCTTAGAGTCTACGACCCGCTTCACCTGGTAAACCTCTCTAAAGAAGATCTTCAGATTTTGTATGCTTCTAAGATTTCCAGTGACGCACATATGGACGGTGAAGCTAGTAAGTATGAAAATGTAGTCAAGGTATGTGTCGAGAAAGGTTTGTATGCTGGTAGTATTTTGAATCAATAAATAAACAAAGTTCTTAAGTCAAATGTGTGAATTATTATAAGCTATCGTCAATGGGAGTCTGTTGGTACATCCTGTGTGACGATAGCAGTCTAAGTGATACTGCATTGTGATTTTAGCAAGTGTGTGTTAGATATGTTTATACATATGATTGATATTTATTAGTGTTTGTATGTTTGAACTTGATGTAACGCATTACAAGAAGTTCAAACATAAAGTACAAAGATAAAATCATTCATAAGGTAAAAACATAAGTTTCAACACCTAGTTGTTTAAGGGTTTTGGCTAGATTCGAATCAAATAAGGGTAGACATTCGAATCTGTGATAGATTCGAATGTAGCCTTAGATTCGAATGTGCCCAGATTCGAGAGTGTCATTGTGGACAGACTCGAATGGGCCTTGGGCCAGATTCGAGTTTGGCCCACATCAGACTCGAATCAGGGTCTATAATTAGGGATAGACTCGAGTCATTAGTAGACTTTTAGCAGAATTCGTGAGGAATTAAGCTTAAGGCGATCTCGAGTTTATCATCAGCTTTAGGTCCGTTTCGGAGAGAATCAGTTCGTAGGATCGTTCGTCAGTCGTTCGTTCAGCCTCTGATAGTCTCCGTGTTTCGTAGTTGAGAGTTGTCCGTCTAACCGTTAACGAGGATTCCGCACTCGTTGACGGGTCCGCGTCTAGATAGATCTAGTAGTGGTAGACCTTACAATATGTAATTTTGATGTTTTCATAAAATATATAATTTTTAGTTTAACAAAATATATAAATATAATAACAATATATTATTATTAAAATACTTTAATAACTTTAGGGACCAATCATATAAGATTAAATATATAAATATTTACATATTATGAAAGAAATTGATCAAAAGTGAAACAATTTATAAATAATGAAATTGATATTTCAAAAAAATGATCAAACTAAATCATTTTAGGGACCATTTGTGTACTTTACAATTTTTAAAATGTAGAAGTTGTAAATAATAAATGAAGATAAAAAATGATAACTAATTGTTTTTAAAAAGTACCATCATTTAGTAAATAAATTTAAAAGTACAACTATTTGGTAAATAAAATTTTAAATTACTATACTTTTGGAAATAACTCTGTAATGAATTAGTTAGTTCTTTTTCTTTCTTCTTACGTTTTCTATTTTGAGCACCTGAGAGTTGTTTTCGAGGAAACATTGTAAATCAAGTTTCAACTTTCAAGTCAAGCAGCAAGTAAAGACTCTTAAATTAAATACTAGTATGTTACTTGAGCATGAAACGATAAAACCTGATCAAAATAGGCAATTTAGTCCTCTGTTGCTTTGAATCAAATTGTAATCCTCTGTTGCTTTGAAATCAGATTGCAATCTCCTGTAATGTTCAGAAAATCAATTAATCAGATGTAATTTAAGATTTAATATACTAAATAAAATTCTCTCAAATTTTAGATTTAATATACAAAATCAGATGTAATTTTAGATTTAGATGTAATATCTTAGTGCTGAAATTGATTAGCAGCCATGAACCGATGATTCGATGAACAGACAACCAAATTGGATAGAACCAACTTGATTAGCAAGATTGCCACGATGATCCAAGAAATTGGACAGAACCAAATTTATTATCAATGCTATTGTCTAATGATTAACAGCAGATGAGCAGATTGATGAGCCGACAATTCCAGCGAAGAATTCCAGCTAAGAAACCAATGGCCGAAAATTCCAGATTATTGTTTAACAGTAGATTGAACACTTGAAACACAAATTCCAACCAAGAAAGCGATGAGCCGATGAACAAATCAGATTGATTGATTGAACACTTGAACAGAGCCGAAGAACACACAACAGATTAAAGACTTGAACAGAGCCAAGGAGTCGTCGCCTGTTCATTTGCCCACCGCCTACTCCTTTAGTCGACCACTCCCAGTCGCAGGACGCTTCGGGTCCTATTCCAACGTCCATCTTCGAGACCTCGACGCTTCGCTTCCAACGCAGAGACGCTTCTATGGTTGGATTAATTGCAGATGCCTGATGCCCTTGAAGCGTGCTGTAGGCGCTGCTCTAGTGCTCTGCTGAAACCTAAGCGGCTAAGCATAAGGGCCTGATTACAAAAATTAAATTGGGCTTATGGGTCAAAAATGAACCTACTCTAATGTAACATGCCTAAAAAAATTATGCCCTAGCCCAAATGCTGCCCTGGGCCGGGCCTGCAGAAGGAAATAGAGCAATGCAGAGAAGAAGAAAAGACAGAGCCTCCATCGCCGGCTACGCTGCAGTTTCGGCCATCACTGGCCGTCGGCCACCACTGGCCGTCGGCCACCAACCGAGACACACACTCACCTGCTCTCAATTTCCTCATTTAAATATTTAATTTCTTAATATTTACAAAATCTAATGAGCCATTTAGTTGACCTGTTTTTTACGAAAATTTTCGTCGAAAACAAGAGTTTCTGAAAAAAAAAAAAAAAACATTCAGATCCATTATCTTTTGATGTTTTCAGTTTTTAATTTTTAGGTTTCAAATTTACAAGGAAACTTGAAAACACATTTTTAAGATTTTCACCTTTTGTTTTCAAAAAAATGAAAAATGCAAAGAAAATATATATAACACATTATCATCTCCAAAAAAGTTTTCTTAAAAACCATCATGTTTTTTTTTATTAAAAGCTCCAAACCGAAAATTGTTGCTTGCTAAATGCACTCTTAAAATTTTCCAAAAACCATGATATAGATCCTTTGATCCCGAAACTCAAGATTAGTCCATAAAATCATTTTACAAATTTGTTTCTAACATCATTTTATAAACACTTAGGGTGTGTTTGTTTGATGAGTTATAACATAAGGAATGAGTTTGTATATCATTGATATTGTTTGTTTAAGAATTGATTACCAAATATTAAGAAATAATTATCAAAAACTCAAACTCATCCTCACTCGTGTGTTTTTATACTTTCCTCTTATTCTTTTATTTCTTTCAAACCCATACCCATATTCATACTCATTTCTAAATCCTTCAACAAACCAAACGCCCTTTAAGGTTATATTTTTAGAATCTATAAACTAGCATAAACTTCATTAATATAGTTTATTGGTTTCTTTGAGGAAAGTGGTGAAGTGGGTGAGCAAATTGATTCATTTCATATTGCTTAACACATATAAAACTTTGTTTAGTGATTTCTAACATTAATAGGTGTTAAATAATGATTTATAATAGTGTAGGGTTCCCTATGTAAATATGTATTCTATTTATTCTGTGAGATCAATGCAATACACCCTTAAGGGGTTTTCCACATATTATCACATGGTATAGAGCCTAAACCCTAACCCTAATTTTTTCCGGCCGCCACCCCTAGCCGGACCTGCTTCCGCCGCCCACGACAGTCGCCGGTACAGCAGTCCGCCCTCTCTGCGGATCTGCGCCTCCCTCCTGCTGCAACCTCCGCCGATCGGACCCCCTCTTCGCACGACTGCCCTCCCTGCGACCGTTCACTCCAGCGCCGCCTTGCTGCTTCCCCTGCGGCTACTGCCTTGCCTGCGCCGCTGTACTGCTCTGCTGTCTGCCGCCCTCTGCTGCCGACATCCGCCGCTAGCCGCTGCTGCCTCATCTCTGCTGCTTTCTGTCCAGCACCCCAGCCGCCCATGAAACCCTAGCAGCCGCCGCCCCTGTCTTCCTACCGCCACCGCTGCTGCTGTCCTTCCCTTGCTGCTGTCGACCACCGGCCACCACCACCTGCTGCCGCCGCCGTCCTTAAATTACTGTCGCCGCTGCTGCCTCTTTCTGTCGTCTCCTTCCTAACCTACTTGGTGAGCACGTTCCTGTTTTTACTTTTCCCATTAATTTTATTTTTCCCAAATATCATTATAATTAGTCATGACAGGAAATTCCTCACAAACACCACCAAATCCCACAGCCTCCCAACTAGTTTTTGCTATTGGTAATGTTTACCCACAGTTCACTTTCAAATTAACCACTGATGGTTCACGCTATAAATTATGGCGTCGAATTTTTACTGATGTGTGTAAAGGTGCAAAAGTCATGGGTCACATTACTGGAAAATCAAAACCTAATAGCCCTGATGACGAGGATTGGGAAGCCATAGATTCTCGTATTAAATCCTGGTTTTATTCCACCTGTGAACCTAACTTACTAAATATTATCACCAAAGATAATTGCACTGCTCATGACCTTTGGGAAGCACTTGATGCCCATTTCTTAAATAATAAATTATCTCGTAGCCTGCTACTCCAAACCCTTTTTCGTAACACAAAAAAAGGTGATCTGTCCATTACTGATTACTGTCATACCTTAAAAGATATTGTTGATTCACTAGCCGATGTTGACACTAAAATCACTGATCAGGATCTTGTCTTGCAAATTTTACAGAACTTACCGTCATCCTATCAAAGCTTAATTGATGTCATCACACATACCAATCCTTTTCCCTCCTTCCTTGAAGCCAAGAACATGTTACTCTTGCATGAATCACGCAAAGACCAACCTGAGCCTACCCTTGAATCCCACCCTCCACCCAGCACTGCCCTCTACTCCTCGTCTGATACTAATCATAATGGGAAAGGGAAAAATAAAAATAATCGGGGAAATAGAAACACGGGTCGGGTTACATCTAAGGGTCATACGGGAGGGGGGTCATTTAATGGCACTGCTTCTTTTACCGGTAATTCTCGTGATGCAGGTCAGTCCAGTGCTCAACCAGCTTTCAACAACCAGCTTCTTCAGTTACTACAGAATGCATTGCATCAGCAATCTCAGGCTTCTCAATATGGCAGTCACTATCGTCCGCAGGTGACTTTCACACCAAATCCGCCTGGGAATCACCCTCCATCTGCACTATATGCTGCACCTCCTCCAGTCTCTCCCGCTACTGCAGCTCCGCCTCAGTTCACGGATTTAGCATCACTCTTCAGTTTGATGTCTATTCAGCAGCCTCCACAGAATCAGGATAACAACAACTACATGGACACTGGTGCAAGCTCCCACATGACATTCAACCAAGGTAATCTACTTTCTCTTAAACCTTGTGGCAAGTCAAAAGTAATCATAGTTGGTAATGGTGCTTTACTTCCGGTATCTTGCACTGGTGATACATTTCTTCCTTTATCACAAAACAACTTGGCACTGAAAAATGTACTAGTTTCCGATCATATGGTTAAGAATCTAAATTCTGTGCGTAAGTTCACTCTTGATAACTGGGTTTCTGTTGAATTTGATCCTTTTGGTTTCTCCATAAAGGATCTTAATACATGACGTCTTCTTCATCGATCTGACAGTGCTGGTGATCTCTACCCTGTCCTCCAGCCCTCTTCACCATCTGTGCCATCTGCCACTGCTATGGTCTCCCTGTCTCCTCATGTCTGGCATCGTCGTCTTGGACATCCTGGCAGTTCTACATTTAATTTTTTACGTTCTCGTAAATTTATTTCCTGTTCCAATGCAAGTTTACCTACGTGTCACGCTTGTCAATTAGAAAAACATTGCCGTTTGTCTTTTTCGAAGTCAAAAACTAAGACTTCGCGGATTTTTGAACTTGTTCATTCAGATTTGTGGACATCTCCTATTTCTAGTTTGAGTGGTTTTAAATATTACATACTTTTTTTGGATGATTATTCTCACTCTTTATGGGTGTTTCCATTGCGTGCAAAATCTGACGTGTTTCAAGTATTCACTACCTTTCGTGCTTATGTGGTAAATCAATTTAAAACGGATATACAATCTTTTCAATGTGATAATGGACGTGAATTCAACAATAATAAATTGCTTGAACTTTTTCAAAAACACGGAATTAAAGTTTGCTTTTCTTGTCCTTACACATCACAACAAAATGGCAAAGCTGAACGAGCCATTCGTGTGAAGACCTCCCCTTCCGGGGCAGTCCTCAGAGTCTAGCTCCCACATCATGCAATAAGATATCAATCATGCTAAGATAGGGTAATTAATTGCGGAATTAAAAATTACATGTACAAGCATATTAGGATTTAAGTTATACTGATTACATATTTCAAAATAAAGTTATAAAAAGGGTAACATCTAATCTAGTCATTACATCATAGAATCATATTAAATCTACCCAAAATCCACAACAATTGCTCTCTTCCAATCAGTACCGAAAGGTTTTGTTGTGTAGTGGTCTATGATACTTCTGTCTTTGATCGTTAATTGACCTAAGAGCTAAGTCCGGCAGGTGACTTTCCTTTGCTTTTACCTGTAAAATTATAATATAGCAACTGTAAGCAATGCTTAGTGAGTTTATAGATTTTCAATATTAACATGCGTGTCAAGCGGATCATCAGTCTTAGCGTGATATGTCTTGGCTGCCGCTACAGCCCTCATGATTGAGATATAAAATCATAGAACTGGATGATGTTCAGGCCACACTCACGCTTAAATCGTGGGGATCAACCACATACTGGGCTAGCTACCAGTAAGTCAATATGGCGGAACATCGGAGGTCATTACCAAGTCCATAAGAACTGGTGAAATAGCCAGGTCTAGAACAATAGACCATCAAGGCTAATCAAGCTGAATAAATCTATCAAGTGTCTGATCAATAGTGAAAGCTTAAGTCATAGAATTCATGATAGCAATGAATCATAAAGCAATGTCTGAAGAAATCTTAAATGCAATATGAAATGATAATCAAATAGCTATCATGATTCACTGGGCAACACCCAACCATGGTGTGCACAGGTCTCAATCCAGCTGATAAAATGAATGTCAATAAATCTAACATCAACAATATATCTCAACCGGAATTTAAACATGTTCAATCTGAATATCTATAACTCACAGGTCTGGGTCTTTGTCAAACAGATATAAAAATCTGCCACCTGAGTTATCTCAGGATTTTATCTTTGTCAATTCTGTTCTCTGTCAAATCAAGTCTTTGACCCGCTTTTAAGTCTTTAAATCTCTATGTTCAGAATTTCACTGAACCTGTCCAGAATTTTCATGATAATATCATATCAATTTCATCATCTTTATCATCATCATTTAGTCTTTAAATTCTTTGATTTTATTTGATTCTGATAACCTACAAATCATTCTTTATCTCACTAAATTCTCAAAAGTCAATATATATATTTATATTATATATATATAATCATGTTGCTTTGTTGATCTTTAATCATTCTAGTTTAAAATATCAAAATGGATAATCTTGTTTCGGATCAACCCGGATTCGGATTCACCCGGATTCGGATCCATCCGGATCCGGACCAAACCATCATTCGGATTTGGACATAGGACCGAAGTATAGGATCCGAATTTTGTACTTATCCGAAATAGATACTGAATTTCGGACCATACTTTTATCCGAATTCGGATATGATACATCCGAAATATGAGAACTGAATTGGGATCAATCGAAAATATGGGATCCGAAAATGGGGCACCATCCGAATTCGGTCCTACCCGAATTCGGATCCCACACTTAGTAATTTCCCAGAAATGTTCATGATGTTCTTCATATTGTTCATACGGATTTTACCATTTTTATTCTAAAAATTCATTTTAGTCACATGCAATGTAATATTTTGGTACATTATCGTATTTGGGTTGTTTTTATGCATTTTTCCCTATCAATAACATTATATTTTAATCAAGATCATCCAAAAATGATTATTTTTGTCAAAAACATCTTTTTCATCAAAATTCCGATTCCATCATATTTTTGGATGATCCAAACTAAAATCTTTGTTTCTTTAGCATCTATTAACTTAAATTCATCATAATCTTCTAAAATCTTAGACATGCAACATCAAAATTTTCATATTATAATCCTTTGGTTTCGGTTTTTCTCAAAACCGAAACATTCTTCAAAAATATCAAAATTACCTCTAAATCTTTGTAGATTGTTGCTATTTGTAACTCCCTTGACTTTAATTTCTCCAATTGATTGCAAATTTGTGGTAATTCTTGATGTTTTGTGGATTTGGCCGAGAGGTTAGAGAGAAGTTAGAGAGAGAGTGTGTCAATTCTCTAAATTGTTAATAATGACCATTAAAATGGTTTATATATGTATTATAGTTATATTTGTAATTTAACCCACTAAACTTTTGTATTTTACATCTCTTTATTATAATCATCTTTTAACAATTAAAAATCATAAATATAGATTACTTAATATTTTCGTATTCAATGAAATTAAACAAAATACTTAATGTAATAAAATTACATTATTTTCTCAAAGTACAAAGATTATAACTGGATCAAAAGCTGGGTTGTTACAGAATGGGCTCCACCACGCACAAACTTCGTCCCCGAAGTTAGCTATGTTCGAACAGACTGGGATATGTTGCGTTCATTACATCTTCTGATTCCCAAGACTGATGCGAACCCTTGTGGTGTTTCCACTGGACGAGCATCATCTGTATATCTTTATTTCTAAGCTTCTTAGTCTTCGAATCCAGAATACACTCCGGCTCTTCAACCACACGAAGCTTCTCATCAATTTGCAGGTTAACATGTGGTATTTGAACCTCTCTTTCGTCTGCTAAGCTCTCTCTCAGATGACTGACATGGAATACAGGATGTATTCCAGCTAAATCAGCTGGCAGTTCAAGTCGATAAGATTGATTTCCAATCTTTTCGACAATCTTGAACGGACCAATGAATCTCGGAGCTAGCTTGTTTCTTTTAATGAATCGAACCACATTCTTCATTGGGGATACTTTCAACATCACCCAATCGTTAACCGCAAAACTTATTGATCTGTGTCGATTATCATAATACGAATTCTGCCTGCTTTGAGCTTCAAGTATGTTTCTTCTAACGAGTTGAATCTTCTCGTGAGTCAACTGTAGAAGGGCAGGACCCGCTATTGGCGATTCGCCTGTTTCGCGCCAACAGGGAGGAGTTCTGCACTTTCTTCCGTACAAAGCTTCAAATGGAGCCATCTTGATCGTTGAATGATAACTGTTGTTATAAGAGAATTCGACCAACGGCAAGTGATCATCCCAATTACCACCCAGATCAAGAACGCAGGCACGAAGCATATCTTCTAGAGTAAGGATAGTACGCTCACTCTGGCCATCTGCGTTAGGATGATAAGCAGTACTCATAGAGATCCGAGTACCCATCCCGTCTTGTAGAGCTTGCCAGAATCTGGATGTGAAACGACTATCACGATCAGATACGATAGACTTTGGCACACCGTGTCGAGAAATGATTTCAGTGATGTACATCTGTGCCAATCTATCGAGGGAATATGTTTCTTTCATCGGTATGAAGTCAGCTGACTTCGTTAATCGGTCCACGACTACCCAGATGGAGTCGTGCTGTCTTTTGGTCTTAGGCAACTTCGTAATGAAGTCCATAGTTATATGCTCCCACTTCCACTCAGGAACTGGCAGTGGTTGCATATTCCCGAAGGGCTTCTGATGTTCTGCCTTTACCATCCGACAGACTCTGCAGCTTTCAATACATTTACCGATGTCTTTCTTCATTCCTGGCCACCAGTAGTCAGCTTTCAGATCGAAGTACATCTTTGAGCTGCCAGGATGAACAGATAATTTGGACTTGTGAGCTTCCGAAAGAAGAGTGCTACGGACTGAACCATACTTAGGGATCCAGATTCGATTTCCCTTGAGACAATGAAGTCCCAAATGATTCAGAGTTAGAAATTGTAATTGCCCTTTAAGATTTTCAGATTCAATATTCTCTTCTTTCAATGCTTCAGCTTGAGCAACTCGGATGTCTTCAATAATACCCGAAGAGAATATTACAGGAGTTAGGGCATAGCAGCACTTTTCCGGATAGACTTTTCTACTCAGAGCATCCGCGACAACATTAGCTTTACCGGGATGATATAGGATCTCGCAATCATAGTCCTTGATAAGTTCCAGGGACCGTCGCTGTTTCATGTTCAGATCCTTTTGAGTAAAAAGATGTTTGAGACTCTTGTGATCGGTGTAAAGCTGACACCGAGTCCCATATAGATAGTGACGCCAGATCTTCAGAGCAAAGGTAACGGCAGCCAACTCAAGATCATGAGTTGGTGCACTTTTCTCGTAATCTTTTAATTGCCTTGAAGCGTAGGCAATTACTTTTCCCCTTTGCATCAGAACACATCCTAAGCCAGTACCAGATGCGTCGCTGTAAACAACGAAATCGTCATTGCCTTCTGGCAAGGCTAGGATCGGCGCTTGAATAAGCTTCTGTTTCAGAATGTCAAATGCCTCTTGTTGTTTATCAGTCCAAACGAAAGGAGTATTCTTTCGTGTTAGCATCGTTAGAGGTACAACAATTTTTGAGAAGTCCTTTATGAATCGCCGATAATAACCGGCCAATCCAAGGAAACTTCTTATTTCGGAGGCATTACGAGGCGTTTGCCATTTTTGAACGGCCTCGACTTTAGAAGGATCAACGGTAATTCCTTCGCCAGAAACAACATGGCCAAGGAACTGAATCTATAAGAATCAAAGTAGAATGTCAAGTTTTGATGTAAATCAAAGAATATTTAGGAAATAGCTCAAGACATATATAATAGAAATTATACCTGTCTGAGCCAAAATTCACACTTAGAGAATTTTGCGTAGAGTCTTTCTTTTCTTAATAACTCTAGCAATTGCCGCAGATGAATAGAATGATCAGCCTCCGTTTTGGAGTAAATCAGAATATCGTCTATGAATACGATAACTGATTTATCCAACATAGGTCTGCACACACGATTCATGAGATCCATAAACGCCGCTGGTGCATTTGTCAAGCCAAACGGCATCACGAGAAATTCGTAATGACCGTATCTTGTACGGAAGGCTGTCTTTGGAACATCCTCATCTCTGACTTTTAATTGATGATACCCAGAACGAAGATCGATTTTCGAGAAATAGCTGGCTCCTTGTAGCTGATCAAACAGATCATCGATTCTGGGCAGAGGATACTTATTCTTTATTGTGACTTTGTTCAACTCCCGATAATCGATGCACATTCGAAAAGTTCCGTCTTTCTTCTTAACGAATAAGACAGGTGCACCCCACGGAGATGAACTCGGTCGGATAAAACCCTTCTCTAACAGCTCTTGCAACTGTTTTGACATTTCCTGCATTTCTGCAGGTGCAAGTCTGTAAGGAGCTTTTGCAATAGGAGCCGCACCAGGAACCAAGTCAATACTGAACTCGACTTGACGTTCCGGTGGCACTCCGGAAATGTCATCAGGAAAGACGTCTGGGAACTCGCAGACAATCGGAATATCAGACAAAGATTTCTTTTCAGAGTTGGATTCAGATAGAGCATAGCACAGATAGGATTCACAACCCTTAGATCCATATTTATGAGCTTTCTCTATAGAAATAAAGCATTGTGCACCTTTACGCTTCTCGCCCTTGATTTCCAATACTCGGCCATCTGAAGACTTGATCTAAATGATCCGACGGTTGCAGATGATTGTAGCCTCGTTGTTCATTAACCAGTCCATGCCGATGATGACATCGAACTCTTTCAACGGAATAGGAATGAGGTCGAGATTGAACACGATATTATCAACAAGTAGAGTGCAGTTTCGATAAACAGAATCAGCCATAACATAATTGTTACTGGCTGTCTCAATGTCAAGTACTACGGGAAGCTTTGATGGGGACTTATATAATCTTTGAGCAAAAGATGTCGATATGAAGGAACGACTAGCGCCAGAATCAAATAGTACGCGAGCAGGTATCGTATTTAACAGAAACGTACCAGTAACTACGTCAGGTGTTTCTCTCGCTTCTTCAGCTGTTATCTGAAACGCACGTGTCCTGGCTGTCGGAGTTGCAGCAGAACTTTTCACTGTAGAACCTCCCGCTGATGATTGTGTCTGATATCGTTGCCCGCTGCGACACTGATACATAAAGTGTCCTCTTTTCCCGCATTTTGCACATCCTCGTCCCTGTTGTGGGCATTCTTCACTGCTGTGACCGATCATGTTACACGCGAAACAAGTAACATCCTCTGGATTGCACAATCCCATGTGTGACTTTCTGCATCTCTTGCAGAATCGTGGCTCGTTCGTTAGTGAATAAACTTGAGCTTTCGGCTGTGAACTTTGCTGATGGAATTGCTGAGATTGTGACTTATTTGGCTTGAAAAATCTACCAAATCTTTGTTTCTTCGGAGGTGATGGATTCGTCGGGTTAGTCGTTGGAGCGTAAAGTTGATCACCATACTCTAAGTAACCTCGCTCGATCTGTCTAGCCGCTTCTACCATTTCCAAGTAAGATTTGTATTTGATCGCGCTCATCGGATGTCGATATCTAGGATTGAGTCCAACACGAAATCTATTCATCTTTCTCTCTTCTGTAGCTACTTGATACAAAGAGTAGCCGCATAATCTCGAGAATTCATGCTCGTATTCATCAACTGTCTTTGTTCCTTGAGTCAGCTACATCAGTTGTACTACCATCTTGTCTCGCTGGTCTACTGGACAGTACTTTGCGTTAAACATAGGGGTAAAGCCATACAATAGTAACCTACTTTTAAAAATTTATCAATATGGTACGTCTACTTTTTTAAATGTCGATATGGTACCTGTACTTCAATTTTTCATACCGATATGACCATATTTGTAATAGACCCCTGTTTTTCATACAATTAGAACCATGTTTCGTATATAAAAACCGGGCTCTATTATGTAGAATGATCATATCGATACAGAAAACTGAAGTACACGTACCATATAGACAATTAAAAAAGTAGACGTACCATATCGATACATTTTCAAAAGTAAGTTGCTATTGTAAGACCTTAACCCTTAAACATATCGAGAAACTGCTCCCATTCCAAAGTCTGAATCACCTCCTCTCCATAGATACTCCTCTGAGTCTTCCACCAAGCTCGGGCAGCACCGACAAATAACGCAGACGCATAACTTACTTTCTTAGAGTCTAAGCAATCAGAGATCCGAAAGATTTCTTCAGTGTGACTAATCCAATCCATCGGCTGAATCGGATTAACTGTTCCCTCAAAATTCAAATCACCGCTAGCTTTGAAATCTTTAAACTTGCAGCCTTTTGGCTGAGCAATTTGGGTTTCAGGATTTGTGTTATCAGAATCAGATTCGTCATTCTGGACTTGCTTATCTTTTCTCTTATTTCTTTTATCTTTACGTCTATTAGCTTCGGCCTCATCTCTGGCCTGAAACTGTTCTTGCATTGTCTTATTTTGTTGTTCTGAGTGTTGGGCTAAAAGTTGTTGCATCATTTCAAACATTTGTTGTGGGGTCATGTTTGGTATGTCACCTGATCCTGATCCTGACCTCTTTCACTGAAAATTAAAATCAATTAACTATCAGTTTATAGACTTAGATCTATGTACCCTTTTTTCCCATCCTAACAGTCTGTACATCCTATCTCAGTTCAATCCACCTAAATGATTGATACATATGTATTGCTTCAGTTTGAGACCAAGTATACTCACGTAATACTTGATTCACTCAAACTATTGGCTCTGATACCATCCTGTGAAGACCTCCCCTTCCGGGGCAGTCCTCAGAGTCTAGGTCCCACATCATGCAATAAGATATCAATCATGCTAAGATAGGGTAATTAATTGCGGAATTAAAAATTACATGTACAAGCATATTAGGATTTAAGTTATACTGATTACATATTTCAAAATAAAGTTATAAAAAGGGTAACATCTAATCTAGTCATTACATCATAGAATCATATTAAATCTACCCAAAATCCACAACAATTGCTGTCTTCCAATCAGTACCGAAAGGTTTTGTTGTGTAGTGGTCTATGATACTTCTGTCTTGATCGTTAATTGACCTAAGAGCTAGGTCCGGCAGGTGACTTTCCTTTGCTTTTACCTGTAAAATTATAATATAGCAACTGTAAGCAATGCTTAGTGAGTTTATAGATTTTCAATATTAACATGCGTGTCAAGCGGATCATCAGTCTTAGCGTGATATGTCTTGGCTGCCGCTACAGCCCTCATGATTGAGATATAAAATCATAGAACTGGATGATGTTCAGGCCACACTCACGCTTAAATCGTGGGGATCAACCACATACTGGGCTAGCTACCAGTAAGTCAATATGGCGGAACATCGGAGGTCATTACCAAGTCCATAAGAACTGGTGAAATAGCCAGGTCTAGAACAATAGACCATCAAGGCTAATCAAGCTGAATAAATCTATCAAGTGTCTGATCAATAATGAAAGCTTAAGTCATAGAGGTCATGATAGCAATGAATCATAAAGCAATGTCTGAAGAAGTCTTAAATGCAATATGAAATGATAATCAAATAGCTATCATGATTCTCTGGGCAACACCCAACCATGGCGTGCACAGGTCTCAATCCAGCTGATAAATGAATGTCAATAAATCTAACATCAACAATATATCTCAATCGAAATTTAAACATGTTCAATCTGAATATCTATAACTCACTGGTCTGGGTCTTTATCAAACAGATATAAAAATCTGCCACCTGAGTTATCTCAGGATTTTATCTTTAATCCTTTATCTTTCAGATCTCTGGCAATTTCTTTTCAAATCAATGACCCGCTTTTGATCACTTTATTCTTTAAATCTTTATTCAGAGAACCTGTTCAAATCATTCATATCATGTCATTATCATGGAATTTCATCATCTTTTGGTCATTATATCTTTAATTCTATCTGATTCTGATAACTTTCAGTTCATCATCTTTTGTTTGTTCATATTCTTTGTTTCATTAAATTCACATAGGCTTTCTATATATATATATATATATATATATATATATATATATATATATATATATATATATATATATATATATATATATATAATCATTTACTTAATTAAAATATCAAAATATATAGGGAAAATGACATCTAATAGCTGTGAACTTTCGACTTTGTACCGATTTATGTAGTGAACTTTTTTTTGTGCACATTTGGTAGTCAAAGTTTCAATTTTGTTCCAATTTGGTAGTTGGTCGACCTGGTAACCGGTTTCATCCGGTTGCAACGCCTACGTGGACCATTTTTAAATGACGTGGCAACCCGTTTTGATATTTCACCCGGTTTTACCTACGTGGCGGATCCGTTTTATAATATTACCCGGTTATAAACCCAACCCGGTTCCTTTCTTAAAATCTCAAATGATATTAAATAAAGGAACCGGGTTGGGTTTATAACCGAGTATAAACCGGGTAATATTATAAAACGGATCCGCCACGTAGGTAAAACCGGGTAAAATATCAAAACGGGTTGCCACGTCATTTAAAAATGGTCCACGTAGGCATTGCAACCGGATGAAACCGGTTATCAGGTCGACCAACTACCAAATTGGAACAAAATTGAAACTTTGACTACCAAATGTGCACAAAAAAAAGTTCACTACATAAATCGGTACAAAGTCGAAAGTTCACAGCTATTAGATGCCATTTTCCCAAATATATATATAGAATTCGGATTCGGATCCGAATCCGGACCAAACCATCATTCGGATTTGGACATAGGACCGAAGTATAGGATCCGAATTTTGTACTTATCCGAAATAGATACTGAATTTCGGACCATACTTTTATCCGAATTCGGATATGATACATCCGAAATATGAGAACCGAATTGGGATCAATCGAAAATATGGGATCCGAAAATGGGGCACCATCCGAATTCGGTCCTACCCGAATTCGGATCCCACACTTAGTAATTTCCCAGAAATGTTCATGATGTTCTTCATATTGTTCATACGGATTTTACCATTTTTATTCTAAAAATTCATTTTAGTCACATGCAATGTAATATTTTGGTACATTATCGTATTTGGGTTGTTTTTATGCATTTTTCCCTATCAATAACATTATATTTTAATCAAGATCATCCAAAAATGATTATTTTTGTCAAAAACATCTTTTTCATCAAAATTCCGATTCCATCATATTTTTGGATGATCCAAACTAAAATCTTTGTTTCTTTAGCATCTATTAACTTAAATTCATCATAATCTTCTAAAATCTTAGACATGCAACATCAAAATTTTCATATTATAATCCTTTGGTTTCAGTTTTTATCAAAACCGAAACATTCTTCAAAAATATCAAAATTACCTCTAAATCTTTGTAGATTGTTGTTGATTGTTGCTATTTGTAACTCCCTTGACTTTAATTTCTCCAATTGATTGCAAATTTGTGGTAATTCTTGATGTTTTGTGTATTTGGCCGAGAGGTTAGAGAGAAGTTAGAGAGAGAGTGTGTCAATTCTCTTAATTGTTAATAATGACCATTAAAATGGTTTATATATGTATTATAGTTATATTTGTAATTTAACCCACTAAACTTTTGTATTTTACATCTCTTTATTATAATCATCTTTTAACAATTAAAAATCATAAATATAATTTACTTAATATTTTCATATTCAATGAAATTAAACAAAATACTTAATGTAATAAAATTACATTATTTTCTCAAAGTACAAAGATTATAACTGGATCAAAAGTTGGGTTGTTACAATTCGCACAATCAACAATGTTGTCCGAACTCTTCTGTTTCAAGCATCTCTTCCACCTAAATTCTGGGTCGAAGCTCTCAACATGTCTGTTCATCTACTGAACATTCTTCCCACTACCACTCTGGACTCCAAAACTCCCTGTGAGCTCTTATATGGCACTTTCCTGGTTTTCACACACTTGCGTGTTTTTGGTTGCCTCTGCTATCCAAATCTCTCCTCTACAGCTCCAAACAAGCTTTCCCCTCGCTCCACTGCGTGTGTATACCTCGGTCCTTCCACTTGTCATCGGGGTCATCGATGCTATGATCTAGTCACTCACCATATCCTTATCTCACGACATGTGGTTTTTGATGAAGATCACTGTTCGTATGCATCATTTAATGTCCCGCCGTCTCCTTCTGAGTATGATGCATTCATTGACGATGTCACCACATCCACTGTGATGACCAATAAACCTATTGCATCTTCATCCACCACTCACTCTGACAATCCTACTGCTTCGCCTACCTCTAGTACTACCCTCATTCCCACTACCGATGCCACTACCGACAATGACTACCCTCAATCGTTTGTTGCACCTCCATCTCCGCACAGTTCCTTTGAGCAAATTGACCCTGTAGCTACCACTTCTTCACCACCTCCGGCATCGACTTCTACACATCCCATGACGACTCGATCGCATACTGGCAGTCTCAAACCTCGCCACATTCTAAACCTTTCCGCGGTTGATTCCCTTTCTCCAATTCCCAAATCGCCTGCGCAGGCGATTCGTGATCCAAATTGGAAGGAAGTCATGGACGACGAAATGTCTGCCCTTCTTTCAAATCACACATGGGATCTGGTTCCTCCTCCAAAACAAGTCGACATTGTTGGCTGTCGATGGTTGTACCGTCACAAGTTCGACAGTCAAGGTCGCCTTGACCGCTACAAAGGTCGTCTCGTTGCTCAAGGTTTCTCTCAAATGCCTGGTTTCGACTACGACGAAACTTTTAGTCCAGTTGTCAAACCAGTCACTGTCAGGATGGTCGTTAGCATTGCCATATCCCTGAACTGGCCCATTCATCAGCTTGATGTTAAAAATGCCTTTCTCAATGGCGAGTTATCGGAAGAAGTCTATATGAAACAACCACCTGGCTATGTTCATCCTTCCTTTCCGCAGCATGTCTGTCGCCTACGAAAATCACTCTACGGTCTCAAACAAGCTCCCCGTGCTTGGTTTCATCGCTTTACTGTCTTCATTACCTCTCTTGGTTTTCATTCAAGCAAATCTGACAGTTCTCTCTTCGTTTATCATCACGGCCGTGATATCATCTACCTCTTATTATATGTTGATGACATCATTCTGACGGCATCCTCTCAATCTCTGGTCAACCATGTCATCTCTCGTCTCTCATCTGAGTTCAAAATGCTGACCTTGGCGCTCTCTCCTTTTTTCTAGGGGTCTCCGCCAAACGCTCCTCTTCGGGCCTTTTCCTGTCTCAATCAGTTTTTGCCCAAGAAATCATCTCTCGTGCTGGCATGGATACTTGTCATCCTTGCTCTTCACCGGCTGAGACAAAGTCCAAACTTCCCTCCTCTGGCAAACCGGTCGATGATCCAACTCTCTATCGGAGTCTTGCGGGTGCGTTGCAGTACCTCATGATCACTCGTCTGGAAATCGCATATGATGTACAGCAAATATGTCTGTATATGCATGATCCTCGCCAAACGCATTCTTCGTTATCTGAAGGGTACTCTTACTCATGGTCTTTTTCTCCGCCCATCTTCTGTTAATCGTTTGGTCTGTTACACTGACGTTGATTGGGCCGGTTGTCCTGAAACACGCCGGTCCACCTCTGGGTTCTGCATCTTCCTGGGTGACAATCTTGTGTCTTGGTCCTCTAAACGCCAACATGTTGTGTCCCGTTCTAGTGCGGAAGCTGAATATCGTGGTATTGCTAATGTTGTTGCCGAATCTGCCTGGCTTCGGAATCTTTTGATTGAGTTACATCTACCTCTTTCACGTGCCACAGTCGTTTTTTGTGATAATGTAAGTGCCATGTATTTAGCTAATAACCCAGTACAGCATCAACGAACCAAACATGTGGAAATTGACTTACGCTTTGTAAGAGAACGTGTTGCTTTGGGGCAAGTGCGTGTGTCGCATGTGCCCTCGTCTCATCAGTTAGCAGATATATTTACTAAAGGTCTTCCTACACAGTTGTTTTTAAATTTTAAGTCCAGTCTTAGCATTAGTCCTCCTCCAGCTGCGACTGAGGGGGGTGTGTTAAATAATGATTTATAATAGTGTAGGGTTCCCTATGTAAATATGTATTCTATTTATTCTGTGAGATCAATGCAATACACCCTTAAGGGGTTTTCCACATATTATCACAAAAGGAACCAATAATGTGAATGAAATTTATGGAAAGTTGATTGAGGAATATTCTAATGTTATTTTATTATTTCAAATTATCATATTTATAAAAATACAATTTATGATCCCGCTGCAACGCACGGGTTAAGCAAACCTAGTTTCTAATTAATAATGAAACAATATTTATAATGAGTTTTACTAACATTTACAAGAGAGATTATAACAAATATTATTCATGACTTGACTTTAATATATACTTTTGAAATACATTTTCTTGATATAAGAAGATGGATGACCCTCGTAACGCTTCAGAAATTTTTTTTTTCTCTTATTGATTGTGTATAGCACTTGTGTAAATTTTTGAATATAAAGAAGAATTGGAAGGATTGAATAAAATGGAATGCATGGGAGAATAGAAACAACCCAAGATGGTAATTCCTTTTCTTGAAAGTCAACTAAGTGACATACTATTTTACCATCTAACATGTAGATTTTGGCAACATACTTTGAAAATTCAGTTTTCAACGAAATATTTATATTTAGCTTGGTTTACTATGAACTTATTCTTTCATCATTGTTATAGTTGTTTCCATCATTTTTCGTCTAGAATTCATTTTGAGGTAATAAATATTACTAATTTTATAAAAATCTTATGTTTAAACGCTTATTTTCTCAATTTTGGCATTAATCTTATATTTTTCTCATTTCAAATACTTTAAAACAACTTATCTTAAATAAATATTAGAAATTTTCAAATGTTACAGAGATAACAAACATACAATTTTTTTTAAAAGAAATATAAAAGATATGTTAATTAATTGAATAGTCTAAACGATAATAAATATCCATTTATCTCTTGTAAAGATGTAAAGTGCAAATCATTATCTCCCTTATTATGCAACATAATTATTTTTTTATACTATACTAGTCAAATGAGCTTATGTGATGCATTGGTCTATGATTTTACTTTATTTTGTCATATTTGAAATTACTATTATATATGTTCGAAATGTGACACCCATTAGTTTTAAATCGGAAAAATTACCAAGAAATTTAATATAAAATACGAAATTTGATAAAGGTATTGTAAAATTTTTTAGGTCAAGAAAAAGAACTTAAAATTCTAGATTAACCGATAAAGGACATGAAATTCAAATTTTAGGTCAATAATGATAATCAAAATTTTATTCTTTTACCAAAAAAGGATCATAAAATTAAATTTTATCTTTTTAATTGGTAATCAATACACTTTTTTTGACAAAATTAAATTTGATGTTACGTTTCTTGGTCTAAAAAATTTCACGTTACGTTTATTGTCAGTTTTTGTATGTTATGATACCTTTCTTGGTAATTTTACATGTGGTATTATTTCACCAAAGTTTCTCCACTTGTTTGGGGCTATTTTTCCTTTGCTATCCTCAATATAATGGATTTGAGCCGAATGTCTATGTACCCCGCTGGTTCATTGGGTTGTTACATATGCTCACCCTGATGGAAACACCACCCGCCACCCAGTGGCCCCACCAAATCGCCTCCGAGCAGCCCTTCTCCCCTCAACGACTTCCTCTCTCTTCATTTTCTCTCTTTCTCTTTCTAAAATTAATTGTGTTAATGAGTACTGTGATAAAAGTTGAGAATTGTGAGTATTCCAATGTTTTAGAATGGAAAAGGTAGAAAGTATAAAGCTGATGTGACGCTGAGATGTCTAAAATGATGATTTTGAGAGGAGTTTCGCTAAGTATGTCTTTGTTTCCCTTTTTTATTTCTGTTTCTTATTTTATTAAAAAAGAAATTAAATAGTTATACAAATTTATGAATATATTTTGCTTATTTTGTATTAACCCAATTAATTTTGACATAACTAATTTGTATCATGCTTATTTTCTATTAGTCGGATTTACACATCCCTGCAACACGATGTTCACTCACTAGTTAATTAAATAAAAAAAAACCAACGTGCTAATTAAATAAAGTTTTGAATACAATTTATTTTTATAATCAAATACGTTTGAATGTTTAAAAATTATTTGAACAAATCATTTTGGTAATTAACAATTAAATAATCTGTCTTATTTAATGTTTAGAATTATCATTTTTATGTATTTGAAAGGATGTATATATACAAATTGAAATAAATATGATTATAGAAATACTATAGGATATATATGTATAAAACGTATTAATTACTAAAAGTATATATATATTTTTTGGACCAATTTCATATTTTCAATTTAATAATAATATATTAAAATATATATATAACGAGTTATTGAACACTCGCGCGTTGCTACATGGCTAAAATATTAATTACAAAAATAAAAAAAAACAAATAAATAAATATTTTTCAAACAATTTAAATAACGAAACTCAACTGAACCAAAATTGAAGCATAAGTGAAAATGGAACGATGATATATATCCAAGAAACAAGTCAAATGATACTGTTAGTTGGTTCTCATCATTGGTTTCTTGATTTTGCAATGCTAAAATTAAAAACCAAGTCTTATTAAATCGGATCGGAACTAGAATTAAATAATTAAATAATCGTAACCATGATTTGAAAACCTGACATTGATTAGGTTTAATCGCCAATTTAATTCTTTTGTTTTATGATCAAATCAAGTAAAGTTATAATGGTAATGTCTCCAATACATCGATTAGGGTTTGGTAACGTTATAATAGTAATGTTCAATGTTAACCATAATCATGCAAATAAAAAAATCTAAATACTTATTAGTTACATTTTATTACAAAACAATTTCATTGAAATCTCGTATTGTGCATTAGAATAATAAACTTATTTTTAATACAACTAAACATAACCTAATTCTTTCAAAATACAACTCCACACATATGTATAATTGAAATCATAATTTTAAATTGTAAGAAAATATTGTAATAATAAATGTAAAAAGAAGACTAAACACAAATTTATTAAATTAAAGATGTTAAATAAAATATAACATTGAGATAATGGTATCTTATGAAAAAAATTGATCAATTAAAAAAAATTAACCCAATCATGGTTTGCCATGTTATAAATTCTCTTTGGCAAAAACCATTTGGAAATTGTATGTATATATAATGACTTCAATGTTTGATGCAAATTTTTAATCAATAGGAAGGTTATATTAAAAATCTCTTAGTTAGCTAACCATTTTTAATTCTAAAGTTTTTAATTAACTAAATAAAGTTTCAACTAAAAGGAGATTTATTTTTAAAATGTCATATGATCAAAGAGTTGAAAATTTTAAAACTGGTACATTAACTGGACTGTTTACCAGAATAGATGGTGTCTAGGATAGTCATGCTCGGACTATGGTCGTTGGAATTTCTGAGAGGTTTATAACTGAAAGGTCCCTACCCGCTGACCGACCTGACTTGCCACTAGTTCTTGGTAAGAGACTGGTTATAAACCCAAATTAAGAATCTGACACAACACGTCGTCCATATATTGGCACTCATAGTGACCAGTCGTCGTAGTTTCAGCCTTCGTTGGGTGCTTATGCCGCAAACTCGGGAAGTTGTGAGGTGAGCATTGCGAATACTAAATGAGACTTCGGCCAATGACTTGCAGTTGTCATATGGTATGTGTCGGTGGTGATTTCAGGAGAGACTGTGGCCCAAGATGTGGGTGGATGAGATTAAACATGATCAATTTAAGAAATTCAAAATCTCATAAGATCTAAGAGTTGCAAGGGAGTTGTAATTGGTAATAAGTTGTCTGCCTAAGTAGCTTATTCATGTAGGTTCAGCCTCCGTTAGCTGCATGGATAAATAAAAAGGTCCTTAGGATTAATAAACATGTTCTAAATTTTGGGTTACTGATTTATCAATGGTTAATCAAACACTAATTTTTGAAAAACATTTTAGATGGTTGGAATACGCAGAGGTAGAAACAGTTTAAACAACAACAACAACAACAATGATTACGTCAATCTCCTTCTTCCACCTCCTCTTATTGCTAATCCCTTTCAAGTTCACAACACTGCTACTCTGAGGTCATTCTGGACAAAGAAAAACTCAGAGGAAATAATTTCCTGGATTGGGAACAAAATCTGACGATTGTTCTGAGAATGGAGCGAAAGTCGTGTGTTCTGGAAAGAGCACTAGGACCTGCTCCTGCAGAGACTGCTACAGTTGAGGAGAAAAATCTCCACAAGAAGCACTTTGAGGACTCGGTCGATGTTGCAAGTCTAATGCTAGCGACCAAGACATCTGAGCTACAGACTAACCTTATGGATGTCCCAGCTTACCAGATATATCGCTAGCTAAATGATATGTTCCAGACTCAGGATCGGACTATGAGATATAATATGACTAGGGCTCTGAACTCCTGCAGAATGGCAGAAGGAACAGCTGTCGGACCCCATGTGCTGAAGATGAAGGGTCTGGATCATCTTAGCAGGCTTGAGTATCCCGTGACACAGGAGATGGCCACGGATCTAATTCTCAATTCCTTATCAAAGGACTTTAAGCAATTTGTAATTAATTATAATATGCATAATATTGAGAAGACGATCAGTGAGCTACATCAAATGCTCCAGACAGCTGAAAGAGCATGGGTCTGAAGTCTTCCGAAAAGCCTAAGGATATGCTGATTGTCAAAGAGGGAAGGATTAAAAAGAGAGGAAAAGGAAGGGGACGGAAGGGAAATCAAGTTCCTAAGCCGGACGCCAAAGCTAAAGAGCAGCCGAAGCCTAAGACCAAAGAAGTCAAAGTCAAGAATGACAAATGCTTTGAGTGCCAGGAAACTAGGCACTGGAAAAGGAATTGTCCCAAATACTTGGAAAGGACTAAGGTCGAACGTGTCGGGACTTCATGTATCTGAATTGTTTTCAAATCTTATAATTGTTCTTGGTTATGTGATTTCCAATGAACTAACGTTTTTTGCAAAATGTTTGCAGGGACTAAAGAGAAGTGAAGAAGGATGACGAAAGCAGTGGAAGCGTGAAGATCTTTTTCAGGATTACTCTTCTTATTTCTTATGTTATCATATCATGGTGCTTAGACAATTTATTTACAAGCATTTGAACATTTTTTTTTGAGATACATATGATATGACATCTTTTGTATATATTTTTCGTATCATTTTGCCTTACATTCTGGCAGTTTTTGCTTCGATATATGTAGAAATGGTACTGATTTGCTTCATATTTTATATTTCGTAGGTTTGAAGCCGCCATGTTGCCAAAAGGATGAAAAATGAAGTGAAAGCGACGATCTATGGGCTTAGTTGATCTTCTCTGAAGCCACATTGCATTTTGCTAAAATCAGGCTCGTCGTGACCACAACCTGGGATCATGACCACGACCCAGGTATCGTGATCACGACATCTCGTCGTGACCACGACACGTCAGACATATAAAAAGATTTCAGCGACCAAATTAGGGTTATCTTCGTATTTATCTTAATATAGCCGCATTTTTCACACACTTTAGGGTGCGATTAGTAGGTGTAAGTAGGGTTTTTGTTTTTCTAGCATAGTCAGGGTTAGATTAGCTAAAGCATTCGGTTTTCATTGGTGATTTCAAGCATTCAGTTACGATTTCTTCTTCAAATTCGTCATTTTAGCTACGGTTTTGGTACAATTTCTCCTTAAACGTTCTGATTTGGTTTAGATTTTGTTTTTTTATTGTTCTTAGCATGATTAGTGAGTAGTTTCATTAGCACTCACTCGGTTTTTGTTTATTGATAGATATATGAAAGAGATTTGGATGTTTTAGATGAAAAATTGTATGTCTTAATTGTGTATAATTTAATTGATGCGTTGGAATTAACAAAATCGGTGTTAAGTTTGATTTTCTAGCATTATTGTGATCATGAGAATTGAATTTAAATGCTGATTTTTACAAGCTTTATCATATTTGTGTGATTTGTTAGTTTGTTGCTATTTCTAGCATCATTGTGATTATGAAATGGTAACTAGTTAATAAATTGTGAAGTTATAGCATGAAATTGATTCTTATCATTATTGTGATCGTAGGGTTAATTTGATCTTTACTTTCCATGAATATGATATGTGTTTGTTCGATTAAAATGAATGTTTGAAACCGATTCCGAGCGTTTGACGTGTCAAATGTTTTGGTTTTAAAAGCTACTTTTAGTTGATTGACTCTTTCGTAAAAATGCATGTTTTCGCTAGTTTTATGGGGCTGGGGGATACTGGAGAACTCCATACTTGATTCCTAAACTTAGTGGGGTGTGTTCATTAATTGTCTTGTGCGCACTTGATTGACATACATTTGTGCTTTAAATATTAAAACGATTGGATTTAGTTCTAACTTGTTTTCTGATATCAACTAAAACATCCTAAGTGTTTATTTACTTAGTTCCTTTTCATAAATCCTAAAGAACAATTCTTAGTGGGTGTTGCCTTTATTATCTGATCTTTATCTTGCTTATTTGCTTTTGATAGTTTAGATCATCATAGTATTTGTTTGACTCTCTTTTTAGTGTAAGCGTTTTAGTTTAATTTCTCTCTTAGGTGCATTCATGCATTTCGTAGTTTAGTTTAGTTTAGTTTGTAGGTAATCCATCATTTTACCTTCTAAGTGGCTAGATATTAGCAAACGTCTTAGCATCGGTATCTCGTTTCCATTTGTCGTTCCCTGTTGGTACACCCAGTGTGACAACATCAGTCTAGTTTTGTAATTGATAGTCATTTGTATTAGATAAGGGTTTATTAATACAAGTCATGATTATATGTTCATGTTTATGTCTTAAGTTCATGATTGTGTATTGTGTTCATGATTGCTAGATAAGTTCATGATGTATGAACTTAAGGATGATAAGTTTATGAGGTATGAATATGAACTTATGGTTGATAAGTTCGTGAGACATGAACTTCATTATGGCTGATAAGTTCATACGAACTTATGGCTGATAAGTTCATACGAACTTAGTTGCATGGGCTTGAACTTATAAGTTCGTGGGCTTGGGCCATGCACGAACTTAAAGTGTATATCATGAACTTATGTTCTATAATTCATTACAACTTTGAGAATTCGTATTTCAGATGATTTTGTGAGACATAGAGAGATTAGAGGAGCGATACATCTTGTGGGGTTGATATTCTATCGGTTAGCATCGTGTTTGGATCCGTGTTCCCGCATGTGATTGTACATGATTGATCCGTTATTGTTAAATGAGGATTCCGCACTAGTGTGTCGACGTTACACTTCGATAGATCCGAGAGGCACAGACCTTACATTCTCTGTGATAGATAATTCCCGAGGTCAGCTTCAAGCTGTACTATACGACTGGTACACTGCCAGTGGTATTTGGTATAACTTAGGCTTTCTTCATTCTTTTGATTCTTATAGCCAAATCCGCGTAAGATCAACATATTTGAAAGTTTTTGAATAAAAGTGTTTCTTAAATATTTAACTGTTCAAATTGTTGTGCCATGATAGACTATTGATCCAAGTTAAGTTTGGATGGTAATTAATCAATAGAGACTGATCAGTTAGTAGTCAAATTCAGATAACGTATATTCGTGTTGTTATGGAATATTTAAATATATTGCTGTGTAATACTATTGAAATTGTGCAAGTGTTCCAAATAAAGTTTCATTAAAATTCTTGAAAGTTAGTTCAAGAGATTATATAAGGTGGATATTCATCCGTGAATATATAAATGAAACTAATAAAATGCAAAATTAAATGTAAAAGAGTTACATGGAGCTTAATTCACTTCATTTGTCAGAAACAATTAAAGACTTGATAAGTCAATATTGTTTAGACAAGAAGTAATCGCATTTCATGAAATTATATGTGTAATATATACAACTTGTGTGATGGTTAGTCAAGTAATAGTCTTTGACTTGTTTAAACACTCGTCAGCAAACTTGATGGAACACCACAACGAATGTTGTAGATAACCAGGTTCTGGTGGTTATGGATACATATCACAAATGTTGAACAAAATGTTATTAAATTAAGATATCTTGTTAAGATATAGATAAACCGCATACTATCAGATTCAAGACTAAACATCTAAACGTATCACTAGTAGCAATTAATCTGAATTGCTAGAGCTCTTAAATTTTAATCTTGGTGTCTTTATGAGTGATTTATCAGTTCCTCTAAAGACAATGGATATAAATTTGTAAGGAGCTTCAAAATGGATCTGAACAATATTACAAGAATTTGTAATAAAGAACTAGTGAATTTTTTTCAAAGATAAACAATAATGAACTAAGTCCATTAACTAGAGAACACTTCCACTAAGATCATGTTAGAAATTAATTTTTCGATATATCATATTACATGTTACATTTGATAAAGGAACAGTAGCATTAAATTGATAGAAGTCATGTTGTGTTTATTGAGATAACTGATATCAACATGATATATTTACTGTCGTTCTATTTTGCATGTTTTAGAAATCCGAGAATAAATTTGAAGTTTTTCTAAAAATATTCCATGGCTGCTTGTTGTCGTGGGAACCACAACGATAATAAAAGGCTACTGTGGTTTTTGGTTGATATTCATGGGTGATGAATATGGCAAAGGTTGAACTAAATTCACAGGTATTTGTTGCGAATAAATATTGGATTGACCCACCGATTGAGACCACTTTGTGGATCATAGTCATAAGTCGCCTCAAAAAGGTATCCTTAGTACCTGAGATTTCTACGTATTCCAGTGTGGGTGCCGCTGTACGCTTGGCTAACCTAACGTCATCCCTAACTGGGTGATCATAACGGTTCCCGACTGGATGCAGTGGGAGTCGTGCTGGAGGCCTAGATAGTCAAGATGAGATTTGCAGCTTCTTTTAACTAAGAAGATATATTTCTAGGCCCCTCGACGATCGATACTGGCCGTGCTCGGACAGAACTGATGTGTTTAACTCTGTCTGTTACATTTTAGTATGAGATCAGGGAGTCGAGAAACATAATCATGTTCGCTACAGTTGATCTAATCCATGCCTAGCTCTCACATTGAAATATCGCGATGCATGGGATATAACCTAAGTTTCTTTTTGGAATGTTGTTTCAACAAGAATGCCCGAATGGGAGTGAGAGTTTTTATGACCATGGTTGCCTAAAGTGTCTAGCCATAACCTCCTTTAGGCGCATGTTGCAAGACAGTATGGTGTGTAAAGATGACATCACTACTACATCATGGCTGATTTCATAAAACACTTGAGGGTCACACCGATGAGCACAACTGAGCAGTTGCAATCGATCGATTGAATAAATAATAGTGGATATTGTTTAATTATGACACAGTATGATTATTGAGCTTAAATTAATATGTGATTAATTATATCTCAAAGTACGGGAACTAAAAGTGCAATATTAGATATTCTAGTGATTTAGTTTTCATTAGATGATAATTAAATAATTATTTAGTTTTTTATTTATTATTGGATATTAAATAAAAGATTGATTTATTTGAATTTGTATTATCATCTATTATTAGATAATTTGGATGGATAAATATAAACAAATAAATAAGAGATAATTATAAATAATTATCTACTCATTTATATATTATTAGATAATATATAGAAGATAAATATTATTTGATAGATATATAATTATAGAGATAATTATATAATGTTTAAATAATAAATATAATTATTAAGATATATATATTATATTATTATATTAGAGTTTGATTAAAACTAAAACTCTTAATTAATAATATATATATATATATATATATATATATATATATATATATATATATATATATATATATATATATATATATATATATATATATATATATATATATATATATATAGAGACACACGACCACCATATACATATATATAGACATACAATCACACACAAATTGAGGTATTGGTTTTTATGTGGTGTAGCCGTACCAAACACACACACATATTAGTGTGTGGTTTTTCCCCGTTCTTTGTGTGCTTGGTTGTGTACTTGGCGCCGCTCAATCGTGTCATCACCAGTGGATACCGAAAGCATCTCATTAGAGTATTTTTGTCATCAAATACAAATGTACGAATTTTTAATGCTTTCACGTTACTTATCTTATGTTTTACTTGATGGTCCGTGTACAAAATTCGTAAATTTTAAACAACTTTCGTTATGCGCTTAATACGATTAAAAGTTTATGTTTTTATGAAAAACCTACACGAATTCCCAACAGAAAGGATCCAAACGCACAGTTCAAGTTCAAGATTCCACTAGTGATACTGAAATCCCTCAAACCACTAGCTCTGATACCACGTTGTAGAACCTTCAAAAGACAAAAAGTCACGTCATATATATATATATATATATATATATATATATATATATATATATATATATATATATATATATATATATATATATATATATATATATATATATATATATATATATATATATATGTGTGTGTGTTCTAGATCTATGGACAAGGGCAAATTCATTATATGTGGGTAGGGGTCAAACGACCCCGATAACTTTTTTATTTTACGTGTTATGTTGAAAATTTTTTGACCCCTATGATTTTTGAAGTTCGACCCCAATATCCTAGTTAGTTTTTATAAATTTTACACATAAAAAAATTTGTCACAAAATCTACAAAAATATGCCACAACCTATGTTATCCATTTAACAAAATATGTATTGAACCTTTATTTATTGAGTTAATTCATTATTGAACTCTTTACATTTGGTAGGGGTAGGAAGTTTTTGGTCCGTGACCGAGGAAACCAAAAACCAAACCATATCGAATCCGTTCCTTGAACTTTCTGACCCTATTATGCTTTGTGAAACAACATGTTGCGGTTGTGTATGTGTGCGATATAGGTGTATGTGTGTGATATATGTGTGTGAAATGAGTAACCCTCATGTCGACCACCCAGCTGCAATTCCCCCTTCTCCTAGTGTATTTGATATGTGTATGTTTGTGAAATCGCAGCCCTCATTAGACACACACACACACACACACACACTTAGTATTCTGCTGCTGTTGTATTTCATAATACATACACTTAGTATTCTGCTGCTGTGAAATCGTAGCCCTGATGCTGCTGGTTTAAGACATAGAAATGTTTGATCTGCTTCTGGTTTATTTCAAAATGTACCCTTCTATAAGACATAAATATTCAGATATTTCAAAATGTACCATTCTATAAGACATAAAAATTCTGCTGCTATTAATTTTCAAACTGTTCGATCTCGATCTGCTTCTGGTTGTTGAATTTCAAAATTCTGCTACTTCTATAAGACATAAAAATGTTTGTGATACAAGTTGTTGATTTGAAGCATCTATAGTACTTTGTTATTTTTCTTTAAATGCTTTTGATATGCTCTTCATCATATTCAATTCTTTTTTGGTTTTGTTTGTTGATGATTCCAAGTTTCTTGTTTTGCGTGTTTGACAATTAAACATAAGCGACTTTCCCGTGTGTTTTATAAATCATAGAATATTTATTCATTTACAATCTTGCTACAATAATAGGTACTTTATTATACACATTTGATAATGTTAGATTCTTTATATATGCATAGTAGGTACTTTATTATGACTCGCATAAATAGAGCATGGATGTATAGAAGGCTCGATAATGAAGGATATCTTGACAAGGATTATTGCATCGCAGTTGATGGTTTATTAAATTATGCATATTCTAATCAAACATATGTCGAAAAGAGATCCATAGGTCATGATGTAGTATTTCGTATCAAATGTCCTTGTTGTCGTAAAATTGCACAATATAGAGAAAGAAATGATGTTAAGCTACACTTGTTGAAATATGGATTTATTGCTGATTATACTACTAGGTGGGCACATGGTGAAAGCCTTAGTAGTATGCAATACGAGGGGCAATGTTCTAATCCACTAGAAGACGAAGAGGTTGATGATTGCATACGCATGGTGTTGGATGTAATGGAACCCACTATATTTAATAATACCTCATTTCATTTAAATACTTGGACAGAACAAGTCGCAAATCCATCTGCTAAGGGATTCTACGACATGTTAGAAGCTGCTGATGAGCCTTTATGGGAGGGGTGCCAAAACTATTCGAAGTTACAAGCTTCAACAAGGTTGTTGAATTGGAAGGCAGAATGTAATGTGCCCGATGTGACATATAACCGAATACTTCCCATTATTAAGGAGATGTTTCCCGACAATGACAAACTGGTTGAGAACTTCTATGAGACAAAGAAGACTTTGAACAAGATTAGTCTCCCAAAAGAAAGGATACATGCTTGTAAAAACAATTGCATGCTATTTTATAAAGAAGATTCTTCATTGACTAGTTGTCGGGTGTGTGGGGAAGATCGCTACAAGTTACGACGGCGAAGTAAGATTCCTAATTTGGTGTTAACATACATGCCGATAGCTCCTAGATTGCAAAGGCTATATATGTCTAAAAAAACAGAAAAAGATGACTTGGTACCATGATCATTATGATGGTACATCCAAGCATCCAAGTGATGGCGTGGCATGTCAAACAGAAGCAAAATCAGTTTTATATATATATATGTATATATATATATATATGTATATATATATATATATGTATGTATATATATATATATATATATATATATATATATATATATATATATATATATATATATATATATATATATATATATATATATATATATATATATATATATATATATATATATTTATATATATATATATATATATGCGATGTTCAGAAACAGTCCAAGAAAGCTTGGTCTTTGGCCAGATCTTTATATGTTTGTATGATGTTTATGCGATCATTTACAAGCCAAAGTCGCACTTAATCTTTCACTGTTGTTGCTGGAAAATAAACTAAAAACAAGAAAATAAGTGTAGTATTATGTTCGATTAGTAAGTTTGTAACTGTTTCTCGTTCGTGAAATGCAAGGCCAAGAAGGTCAATTGGCCTTCGACCTTGATTACATAATTGTCATTGATGTCTTGTTGATCACGTAGAGCATTAAATCGCCATTAATCCCAGTGTGGAGTGTATGTTTATATGATGAGTATCACAACAGCAGCACCTTCAACTGAATTAATAAAAGAATGCTCAGCAGCCCTTTTCATTGATATATAGACTAATGTATTACATGTGTGTGCATGCATAGAGGCTCCGAGACATGAGAGTCTCAGTAAAACAAGTACATATATACCTGCATAAATTTATTATGTGTGTATGACTGAAACAGAGAAACGTCACACCAACACCTTAACATTTTAAGTAAGTCAAAACAAATCAAGTGTTTTTGTATGTGTGTGTGTGTGTCTATATATATATATATATATATATATATATATATATATATATATATATATATATATATATATATATATATATATATATATATATATATATATATATATATATATATATGCATGCTGTCCAGAAACAGGCCAAGAAAGGCCCTTGGTTTTCGGCCAGATCTTTATATGTTTATATGATGTTTATGCGACCATTTACAAGCCAAAGTCGCCCTTATTCCTTCACTGTTGTTGCTGGAAAATAAACTAAAAACAGGAAAATAAGTGTGGTATTATGTTCGATTAGTAAGTTTGTTTCTCTTTCTGGTTCGTGAAATGCAAGGCCAAGAAGGTCAATTGGCCTTCGACCCTGATTACATAATTGTCCTTAATGTTTTGTTGATCATGTAGAGCATTAAATCACCATTAATCCTTGTCTTTTGCTGCTCAAAAAGATTAAAAACAGAATGAAACAAAGCTGGTCGTGTGTTTATATGCAGTGTATTTGCATGTATATGTAGACTCCGAGACTTATAATGTCTCGGAGTAGTGGGACTTCCATGTAGCAGCATCCTTTATCAATTATGAATAAGTATATGTTTGTAGATGCCTACCTAAGACTCCGAGACTTAGTTAGCTTAATATTAAGTCTCGGGCTACCTAAAATTATCACAACATCAGCACCTTCAATTTAGAAGTATGTTAGTTGTATAGATAAAACTGTTGGAAAAAGTGAAACTACATATAATGCATAATAGGTTGTAATGGAATACAATTGATTGATATATGTTTATTGTTTATAGGTAGAAAAGTTGTTGGCGGATTGTGAGAAAGAAATTCAAGAACGTATGAATGAGGAAATGGCAATTAGGTAGAAGGAGAAGGAAATTGAGTTCGAGCAACGTTTGAAAGAGAGGAAAATTGAAAATGATCAACGCTTGAAAGAAAAGGAAGTTGAGCGTGATCAACGGATATAACAACGCTTCAAAGAACTAAATGATATTATGATGGCGAAGCTTAATGCATCCTCACCCCACCCCTCATTAGATTTTGTTTAATGCACCCCCACCCCTCGTTAGGAATTTGAGCGTGATCAACACATTGAATAACGCTTTTAATGATTTTTGTTGTAAAAAATGTTAGCGCATTTAATGTTTAATTTCGTTTTTATACATATTTTCAAATTGCATTGTATCTTTAAATGCAGACATTAATTACAGGATATACAACAGATACAATATGATATTGTGGTGTGTATGTGGATTACTGAGGGATTTATGAGGGAAAAATAAAATATATCCGTCAATATTTCCTTGGTAATCCCTCCATAAATATCTTTCGATAATCCCTCATAAAATATACCTTACTATTCCCTCAGTGAATATCACTCGTTAATCTCTCGGTAATAGTTCCCTCGGTAATCCCTCAGTATTAAATCTCTCGGTAATCTCTCAGTAGTTTATCCCTCGCCCAGCCCTCAGTAATAAGGCCGTTGGTAAATCCCTCGGTAATTTCTGTCGTCGGTAATTCCCTCGGAAAAGACAATTAGCGACCATATTATTTCTACAAACCAAATCTCTCGAAAATCCATCGGAAAATAGCTTTTCTGAGGGATCACCGAGGGATATTTCCCTCGATAAATGTCGATTTTGTTGTAGTGAAACTAAAGTTCTTAATAATAATACATATATATACGGCCGATATATATATATATATATTATATATATATATATTAATATATATATATATATATATATATATACAAAATATATAAATAAGAGGTGCATGAGAGTGTGTGTGTGGGGAGGGGGAGGGGGAGGGGGAGGGGAGGGGGGGGGGGTTACACATTAAACATTCGTTTTTGTTTTCCTGATTTTCGTGTGTTTGCTTGCGTACTTGGCGTCGCTTGACCGTGTCATCACTGATGATTACCGAAAACATCTCATTTGAGTATTTTTGTCATCAAATACAAAGGTACGATTTTTAAAGCTTTCATGTTACTTATCTTATGTTACTTGATGATTCGTGTACGGAATTCGTAAATTATAAAAAACTTCCGTTGCGCTTTTTAATATGACTAAAGTTAATATTTTTATGAAAAACGATACGAATTTCCAACACTATGTTTTCTGCTGCCCAAGGAATTTTAATCCCAAACTCGATTCGAACATGTATCATCATCAAAACAAGATGTAAAAACAGTACCAAACCCACATAAACCAACTCCCTCTATTCCTAACACAATAAAATCCAAGGATAAAAACTTTTTTACTTATTTAAAAGGACAAATGACCAAAAATATTAACAAGTTTTAACATTTTTATCATTAATAGTAAAATTATTTATTTTTTTTATCATTAAAAACATTGACTTTTTATATTTTTTATCGTTTATAGTAACAACTTTTTATTTTTTTTATCAATAATAGCATTTGGTGTTTAGCAGGTCACCAAAAAGTTTTTCATTTATCAAAATAGTAACAACTTTTCATATTTTTATCAATAACAGTAACATATCAAATTAAACCTAACCTTTTTCATTTTTTAAGTTTTTCAAAGATTTCATAAACACCAAAATAAACCCAGTTTATGGTTCATATTTTGTTGTGGAATTTATAATAAAATTTTTGTTTTTAATTTCTATTATAATTTATTTATTTAAAGTTTATTTAATTGACTATTTTTTTTAATTTCACTAAATTTATTTATTTACAATTTTTATTTTCTCATAACCTTATAAATTCTTTAATATATATTCTGAATATATATTTACGGTTAACTAATATTCGATTATTTATTCATGATTATACATAATATGAACGAAAAAAAAATACTAAAAATCATTTCAATTTTCACTCTCTTTTTAGTTTTATCGATCTAAATAGGTTGTAGCTAGTTTTTTTTATTTTTAAAACTAAAAATCAAAATGGGTTGCAATATTTTTTATTCGGAAAAACCATAAACCGCAATTATTCATAGTGTTTTTGTTGTTAAAATCTAAAAAAATGAACGGGTTGCACTTTTTTCGTTAACAAAAATAAAAAAACCAGAGTTGTTCATAAATTTTTTTGTTAAAAAAACTAAAAATGAATGGATCGTAATTTTTGTCATTCAGGAAACTTAAAAACTTGAATGGATCGTACTACTTTTCATTTGTATAGATTAAAAAACTAAATAATTTGTAGATTGTTAATTCCAAAGAAAAAAATACGAACCATGTAAGTTCTTAGCTTTTCCGAACAAACAAATGTGAACCATTCTGGTTTTTTTGGTTTTTTCTATCTAAATGTGTTGTGTTTTTTTATTTGAAAAACTAAAAAGCAAAATGGGTTGCAATATTTTTCATTCGGGAAAACTATAAACCTATTTTAATTCATAGTTTTTTTGTTATTAAAAGCCAAACAATTTATAGTTTTTAAATTCTAATTGAAGAGTACTACGAATGAAAAATTATTGCGACCCATTCATTTTTGTGGTTTTTCTAGGGATGGAAAAACGATGACTAATTGTGGTTTATAATTTTTATGAATGAAAAATACTGAGACTCATTTTGATTTTTGTTTTTTTAAGTATGACCCACTTAGATTGGAAAAAACCAAAAACTGAAACGATTTGTATTATTTTGTTCGGAAAAATTAAAAAATGATGGTTCATAGTTTTTTTGTTTGGAAAAAGTGAAAATTGGAATAATTCGTAGTATTTTTTCGTTCATATTATATATAATTGTGAATAAATAATCGAATATTATATAACCGTAAATATCCAGAATATATATTAAAAATTTTACAAGGTTGCGAATAAATAAAAATTATAACTAAATAAATTTAATGAAATTAAAAAAATAGTTACTAAAGATGGTAATAATATAATTAAGTAAGCTTTAGATTAATATAATGATAGAAAAATAAAACTAAAATTTTATTATAAAATTACACAACAAAATTCGAAACATAAATCGGGTTTATTTTATGTGTTTATGAAATCTTTGAAAACTTTAAAAAATAAAAAAAATTAGTTTTTTAATTTGATATGTTACCATTATTGATTTAAATATGAAAAGATATTACTATTTTTTATAATTGAAAAGTTGGTGACCCGCTAAACAGGTCTGCAGGTCACCAATTACTATTATTGATAGAATAATAAAAAATTGTTACTATAAACGATAAAAACTATAAAAGTCAATGTTATTAATGATAAGAAATATATAATGTTACTATTAATGATATAAACGTTGTTACTATTTTTGGTTATTTGTCTTAATTAAAATGAAGTATATGAAGGGAATAAAGACGATGATCAATTGAATATGATTTACCAACAAAAGCAAGTAAATTTCTTTGTTACTTTTGTGCTCCAGCACCACACACACACACACGTAGAGTCTCTTTATTGTGACTTCAAGTTGAAGGAATGAAAGCAAGAATCAAATGCACGTTTTATATATACATTTTCATCATCTAGCCCATCCGACCAAATTTTCAAGTTTAATCCGATAATACTCAAAATTATCTTATGATTTCATATTAAATAATAATCCACTAAAATCATATCTCGAAGCTACATTTCACTCGGCCTCTCCACGTGTTAATCTACGTATTAACTGTTAATTGAATCAACAAACTAATGATTGTTTAACTAACCAATTAAATAATTTCAGTAGCCAGGATAAAAGTCGGGATATTACTATGTATATATTACAGGACAAAAAAAAAATATCTTTCATTTTCAAGGGTATATATTGTACTTTTAAATAATTTTCTTTCAATTTTTTTATATAGACATATGTGTTAGGCATAAAAAGGTCTAAATCAAACATGTTCTATATCATAGAGTGAGATCTTTGATCAAACATGGTTAATACACTTAGGGGATATTGTTAGGTTGTTTAATACCTCAATCAAACCTGATGATTTGCAATACTAAGTCTAAGTCTGTTATACACTGTTACATTAGTTGTAACTTGACAGTTTGTCAAAACCGTCCTCATCAGATTTACATGTTTGGCAGTTTATGTCTAATCTGTTCATGTTTGTTGGACAAGTTTGACATAATTAAGTATTTTCTTCTTTGTGAACAGAGCATGTTCTTTGTGAACAGGTTATACACCTATTGGATATGTTTCCAAGTCTTCATTTAATATTTTGACCGTTGGGATCAGCCTAAAGAGTTCAAGAAAAAGTGGAAAAGCAAAAATGCTACTATCTGCCAAAGCTATTCTATTACATGAAGACAAAGAATATATTTGAAAAATATAACAAACATTTTCTTATATCAAAATGACTTTATAAGAAGGTAAATGTTAAAAGTTGAATTGTTTTTTTTAGGATAAAGCTGGAACAATAAAAGATAAAAGAACAAGACAATGTATCTATAGTAAGAAGACAAAAGTGACCTTTGTTAGACTTATCATATTGCAGAAAAGTGAGTCTCTTCTCTTATGAAGACATTTCCCGCCTTTCTTCCCATCCAAAGAATCTTCACTAAGATCCACTTGAAGACCTATATAAAGAAGCTTCAAATGAGAGAAAATGTACTGTGTGCATGATCTATGCGGATTTGGCTATGAAAATCAAAAGAGTGAAGAAAACCTAAGTTATACCAAATATCACTGGCAGTGTAGTCGTAGATAGTACAACTTGAAGCTGACCTCGGGATGTATCGATCACAGGGAACGACAATAAGAAACGAGATACCGATACTTGGATGGTCACTAATATCTAGCCATTGAGAAATGATGAGGGTGGATTCTAATCCTAAATATTTCAACTAACTAGCCGAATACTAAGGAAGATAAGCTATAAAACTAAAAACAAGGGAATATCAGATATAAAAGCAACACTCACTTCGATACGTCTTATAGAATTAATGGAGTAAAAAGATGTATAAACACTTACGATGTTTTTGGTCAAAGAAAAGTAAGTTAGAGTTTAATCCAACCGTGTTGATCTGTTAAGTTCAAGAGTTTGAAACTTTGATGTAAAACCGATTCATGGACACGTTTTATTAATTTTAAAAAATCAAGTATGAAGTTCTCCAGTATTCCCCAATTTCTTTAAATCAATAGAAAATGTCTTTTACGATTAATTAAGTCAACTAAATCTAGCATTTAGAGATTAAATCTGTCTACACGTCAAGCGCTCGGAAATACTTTTTAAATATTCAATTTAGCCGCATAAACATAATCAAGTCTAAGGAAATCAAAGATTAAATTAATCATATAATCACAATATTGCTAAGGACTAATTTCCATACAATGATTTCACAATTTATTAACTAGTCACTATCTCATAATCACGATAATGCTAGAAATAACAACCCTTTAATAAATTACATAAATTTGATTAAGTTCATAAAAATCAGATTTTATAATCGATAATCATAATCACAATAATGCTAGAAAATCAACTATAACATTGATTCTACCAATATTAATCGTATGAATCAAAAATTTGAATCAAACAATTTTCAACCAAAACCATCAAAATACTCCACTAATCCATATAAAAACGTAATCCAAGCAATTGTTTAACTAAACTACTCACTAATCATGCTAATAACAATAAAATAAACAAAATCTATACTAAATATTACCATTACAGAAAATTAAATAAGAAAGAGTGTACCAAAATCGGATGAAAAACTCTAGATAACCGCAAGCGAATGCTTTAGTCTACTCCAATACCTGAATGCTTGACTAATCTAACCTTATCTAAGCTAAAACTGAAAGCTATCGCACACCTACTAATCGCATGACTAAGTATGTGTAAAAGTTCGTCTAAAATAAGCTTAAAAAAATGAAACGGCCGCTGAAACATTTTATATTTTACGCGATCGCGGCCGCGCTTGGACCATCGCGGTCGTGATGAGAAGCGTTGGCGCGATCCTGGTAGTGTTGGGAAGCACGACCGAGCTCATGGGGTCGCGATCGCGATCGCGATCCGGGCAGAAGAGTCAAAGTCATCTAAAATCATTTCAGCTCCAGGGAAGTTCGGCTCAGATCGTAGATTTGACGCTTTTGCTCCAATATCCGTTCTTTTGATAATTTGTCAACCTCCGAACTGCAAAATACAAAAGTAATCAAATAAGTGTCATATTTAAACAATTCGAGGCAAAAATTACTCAAATCCGATGCAAAATAAGACAAAAAATATGTACAAAATACGTCATAACAAATAACCCCACACTTGAGCGTTGATTGTCCTCAAGCAAACCTGCCCAAAAATATCCTAAGCTAGGCATCATCCCAAATACCTCTCTCAATCATATCGTGCATATAGACTCTAAAGCAATAAAGATCCGTAAAAGAATGCATTTGAAACTAATACGCGCAAGAAAGAGCTATCTAAACCAAGAGACGTAAAAACTATGAAATAACATGTTAGATACTTTCGAACCTAGTAGCATGAACTAACTAACACCTCACAAGAATTTCACTCAACACTCATACGCGTATAGACTAATGTGTATATATGCACAAAAATCCATTCGGTGCCAAACATGTCAACAATATAAGCATAGCACATAAAGGACTTATGAGATGTAAGATGGCTAGGGCTAAGGGTATTGATAATATGGGGAAAGTGAGATAAAACAAAACAAACAGAACTGATCTGATAAAAGAGATAGCAACTAAGCATACTAGAAATAACAAAAATATGCACAACAAGAACAGCGAAAACAAAAATAAAACTAAATTCTAATTATATACAAAGCCGAAGCATCCCTCAACTATATAAAGAATCAACGTAACGCTAAGGAATTTATTATTTCTTTTTCTTTTCTTTTTCTATTTTCTCTCTTTTTCTATTTCTTTTCTTTCTTTATGCTTTTCTTAGTATAACATCCTTTAATTTTAAAACCATATCAGCTGTCATGACCGACGCTCAAAAACTACTACCTATCATAACTAGAATCGATGCTCAACGATTTAGATAAACAAAGACCGTATGAAAAAGCAACGGGGAGCACCAAAAAGCTAACATACTCTCAAAACTCTCAGATATATGCATAAACGCTTAAATATGAAGCGAATAAACTAAAATAAACAAAAAACAGACAAAACTAACTGCTGCTTCTCAAATAAGATCCCGAATAAAGGTAAAAGAAAGCGTAAAGGCTAAAAATGGCTCATAATGCGGCTGTCACCGAAACGAAAGGTAAATGCTCAAATGGGCTACTAGGGGAGAATAAATGGTGAAAGATGAACAAAATAAAGCTAAAAATGAGATATCCTAAAGTTGCCTCTAAATGTGTGCCAAATTTCCAAAAATTATGATTATGACATGTATTTAAATTCAAGTTCTACTTCTATTTAGGGGTGTTAAAAATATCTGAATCCGAGAATCTGAAAACCCGAAGTGAAATTATCCAAAATTTCTGAAAATCGGATAGTCCGAAATTTCGTATTCCGATTCGGATACGGATTTTGCATAATTTCGGATATTCGGATTATCCAAAAATCCGAAATCCAATTTTTTTTTTTAAAAATTATATTTTTTTAAACTTTTTTTTTCATAAGTTATTTGACTAAGAATAATTATATTCTTTAATTTAAATGTATAATGTCACTCTAACATAATTATAACTCATTTAAATGTATTTTACTATTTTTTGGACATGTTTTTTTGTTGTTTTAAGTTTAAAAAGTATGATATAATTTCGTTTACGACAAAATTACTTTTTTTTATATTAAAAGGCATATATATTTGTATTTTGTATATTTGAATTCATTTTATAATTTTAAGTTTAATTAAAAATTTTAAATTCGGATAATCCGATATCCGATTTTTGGATAATCCGAAATTCGAATTATCCGAAAATCGGATACGGATTCGGATAGTAAAATTGTATCCGATTTTTGGATTATCCGAAAATCAGATAATCCGAAAATAAACATCCCTACTTCTATTAGTCAACACAGACAAAACACACATCAAACAAAAATGAGCATAATAATGATGTTATACGGCTCAAGTTCTCACGCAATGAATGATAAGGGTAATATGTGCTAATGTATTTCGATTCAAAAATTCACAACATGCAATCAAAACGTCTCTCCTTGTTCAAATAGCATCAAACTCAATGTTAGTCTCGCATGCAATCTAAACAGAACAATATTACTAAAGAGTCTAACGCGCATCAAAATGAGAGAAAATTTTGAAAATTTGCTAGATATAGGATACAAATGCATAAAATGCACTAAAGCAGGCTAACTTTGGACAAGGAACTCAAAAATGCCAAATTTTATCACCCCACACCACACTTAAGATAGATAGTGTCCTCAATGTCAAACAATAAGCACAAGTATGGAAATGAGCAATAAATAAGAACAGAATAACTACCCTGGACTGCTGAATGCTGCCAGGCGGATCTAGACTGATGAAGTTGAACTTACTGTCAGCAAACATCGCTGCCATGGTCCAGCCTCGACTGATCACAACCACAACAACCCCAAAATACATTAGCAACCATAACAGAAATACAAAGATAAAATTCAAAATAAATATATACATCCAAAATAAAAAGTGCAATAAAGTAAATAAGTACATCCTAACAATACAAATGTCCATGCTGCTGATGATCACGACTTTGGAGGAGGAGGCTGCCTGGCTGCAGAAGGATCTCGGGAGTGAATGAAGGGCAAACGGCGGACGGGGCGGCGCTCAGGAGACGGCTGAGGCTTAGGAGGACTCCGCGGGCCGGTCTGAGAGCTGGAAGCACCGGGATGGGAGGCAGGAGAATGGATAAACATGTCAGGATGAAAGGGTGCAGACTCAAAAAACTCAGAATGAGTGGGGGATCGGTGAGGCTGGGCTAAAGGTTGGGATGTGGTAGTTGTGGCAGTGGTAGGAAGAACAGGGGTGTCGAAAGGAAGGTGTTAGGCTCAAAAAGGCCTCAGTCAAACCTGTTCTATATCTGAGGGGGAGATTTTATAATCAAACCTGTTGATACATTTGAAGGTTGAATTTAAGGCCTATTATATGCCTTATTGAAACCTGAAAATGATTTGCAATATCAGTCTAAAGCTGTTCTATATGTTGCATGTGTTGCAACCAAGACAGTTTGTCCAAGCTGCTCAGTCTGCTGATCAGGCTGGACAGAAACTGTCTACGCTGCTCAACACTGTTGAGCAGCTTGGGCATTTTTAAAGTGTTCTGTTCTTTGTGAACAGAACCTGTTCTTTGTGAACAGGCTAAACACTTTATGGAATTTGTTTCCAAGTCATCATGTATTGTTTTTGATTACAAGATCAGTTTACAAGTCGAAGACAAAGTGGAAAGCAGAACCGCTCAGCCTGCCCAAGCTGTTCTGTTACATGAAGACAAAAGGATATTTGAAAAAGGGTGACAGACCTTTTTCTTATATCAAAATAGGCCTTTTACAAGGAAGAAAGACGCAAAGTTGACATTCCTAAAATGGTTAAAGGCAATGCAACAGTAGAAAGTAAAAAGACAAAAGTTCTGCACAAGAGAAGGCAAGTCTGCTTTTCAGAAAAAGTGCAGAAAAGTTATATTGTCTTTTCAAACAAGACTTCTCCTTTTTCATTCCGTCCAATGAAGATGTTTCTCTTAGATCCTCTAAGTGAGTATAAAAGGAAGCTTCTAAGGTCAGAAAGAATGTGAAGAAAGCTAAGTGCTCAAACCAAGAGTGAACGTGCAAGTGTGATATTCATGCATGCAAATCTTCTGTAAACCAGCATCTGTGTGTCTAAGCTGATTTACCTAAGCTGTTCCTTAAGTCTTGTAAAACACAGTGAGTGCATCTTAGTGAGTGTGTTCATTGTAATCTAGTTTGAGTGTGTCTTAGACTAGAAACCATACTGTTGTATTCTGTCATCTCAGCTTGAACAATTCCGCAGTCAAGCTTGTTTGTAATTAACATTTGTTGATAATACATACAAACATTGAGAAAAAGAGTGTGTAGTTTTTAAAGTACTGTATTCACCCCCCCTCTACAGTTTATTACTATATACTTTGGGAACCTTTCGGGACCTACAACTGGTATCAGAGCATTTTAGAGTGTGTGTCATTCTAGATCTCTCATAATCCCAAGTTTCCATGGACAACAGTGCTGCAAGCTCTTCTTACTATGACAATGGCTCTATGGGCAAGCCTCCAAAATTTAATCATCAAAACTTCTCTGGTTGGAAGTGCAGAATGATGCTCTATTTAGAGAATCTGGATGTACAACTGCCAGAGATAGTGATGGAGGGTCCCTATGTGCCAACCTCTGTTACTACAATAACTCCAGCGGTTGAAGGAGCTGCTCCTGAAATCAGGACCTTTGAGAAAGCAAAAGCTCAATGGTCTGATGAAGACAAGAGACTGGTAGCTCTGGATGCAAAGGCCAGAAACAACCTGGTCATTTCTCTTCCTGATGATGTGTTCAAGCAGGTTGATAAGATGAAGACTGCAAAGGAGATGTGGGATACTCTGTGTACCGTCTATGATGGACCCACAATCACACTGGACAACAGGATTAAAAATCTTGTTAGACAGTATGAACTCTTCTTTGCCAAACCAAAGGAGTCTCTCACAGAAACCTACACCAGGTTCACTGCTCTGGTGAATGATCTCAAAGCTGTTGGGATCACCAAGGACAGTCTTACTTTGGTAAACAAGTTTCTGGACATTTTACCTGAGGAGTGGAACTATTTCTCAACCATCCTAAGAAACTCAGGTACTATCAGAAGTATGGATCTGGTCAATCTGTATGGATCCTTACTGAATGATGAACAATCAAGGCAGCAAAAGAGGAATGCCTTGGAAATGTCCAGAAGAGGTACAGCCTTTGTGGCTAATGTGAGACAGTCTGTTAATCAGGTGAGTGATGTGTTCACTCAACCTGATCAACAGGATGATGATAAGGAGGAGGTGTCTGAAGAAGAAGAGGCTGCAGATCTTACTGAACAAGATGATGAGCAAATGATAGCTATGCTTGTCAAAAAGTTCAGCAAGAGAAGGTTTGGAAGAAGTATGCTGCAAGGAGGTGCAAGTGCTGGCAAAAAGAAAGCATTTGACAAATCCAAGGCTGAGTGCTTCAAGTGTGGCAAAACTGGCCATATAGCTGCTGACTGTGTGTCAAAAGCTGTTGGTCAGTCATCCAAACCTATCAAGACTAACAGGGATGATGGCTATAGGGTTAAGTACCTTATGGCCATGGCTAAGCTGAGGAAATTGGAAAACTCTGTGTCTTCCAATCGCCAGAAGGGACTCATGGCTGAGACATGTGACTGGGAGGAATCTGATTCATCATCTGATGAAGAAGATAATCAGTGTCTGATGGCCAACTCTGATGTTCCATCAACAAGCAGTTTCAAACAGGACATGGCTGAAGCTGAAGCCTTCAGCAGCCTGGAGAACTGGAACCCTACAATGATGTATAAGGTACAAAATTTTATGGCTTACAGTTCTGAAGAAAAAGTTAAAATGTTTGAATACATGCTTGTTGATCTGAAAGCTGCTGTTGAGAAGCATGATGCTTTATTATCTGAAATCTCTAAGCTTAAAGCTGATCTTAAAACTAAAACCAGTAAACTGGACAGTTTCCATAAGTTGGAAACTGAGCTTGATGAATTGAAACACATCAACTCCATTTTACTGGAAGAAAAGAGAGAAACAGATATAAAGCATGCTAAGCTTCAAAAGATAGTTGACTCTTGGTGCCAATCTGCACAAAAAGTCAGCCATTGTATCAGTCAACAGATTCCTGCTCAAATCCAAGCCTATCTTGGAGGGGATCTTGACACAGCAGCTTCCATTGTTGAAATAAGTAATTTGAAAGAAGACTTGTCCACTCTTGGTGAACTTCCAAATACATTCATCCAAAATGTGACTGGTAAACTTATTTCAACAAACAGGTTTGTCAGGCCTCAAAATACTGACAGCTTGTGTGAACTCAGCTCAAAAGCTGATGTTGGAGTTTGTTCTCCAAAACAGCCTGCTAAGTGCTCTGCTAGCTCACACAAGCAGAAGAAAGGAAAGCATGCTCAAACTGAAGTTGTGGATGCTAAGCCTGTTGACAAAACAGGTTCAGAGTCCAAAGCTGTTGGTAAAAAGCATGTTAATCCTTTTGATGCTAAACATTTTGAGAATAAGTTTTCAAAAAGTAAGCAGCCTTTTTTCAACAAGGGTAAGTCTCAGGTTGAAAACAAAACTGCTGTGATTTCAAATAAGTTTTCAAATCAGAGTGGTAAATTGGTTTTAAATGAAAATAAGTTTTTCAAAACCAAACACAGTGAGTATGCTGATAGGCAGCATAAATCACAACTCAGTAGGGGCAAAGGCAAAGCCATTGCTCAAACTGAGACAACTGGGAATAAGTTTCCCAAACCTGTGGAAGCTCAAAGGCCAATCAAGCTTCCTGTCTTTGACATCTGTCCTCCAAAAAAGAGGAAAGAAGAGATAGTCAAAGCTGTGGCCATTGAACTTACCACACAAGCTGTTGATTCTACAAAGAATGCTAAACCTGCTGAAAGAATCAACAAAAACAGATCAGAATGTGTTTCTGAAGGACCTTCTTCCAAAAATACTAAAAAGAGAAAATGTTACAAGTGTGGGAAGAAGACACATCTGGCCAAGGACTGTCCTGAACCTGAGGACATGAGGCCTGTTGACTCTGCTGTTTCCCTCACAGCTGTTACAAGCAGTGGTGGAAATGTCATAGTCACTGAGGATGGTATTCAAGCTGATACCATTCAAATAGGGAATATTAGTGTGGACATCCCAAATCCATCAACAAATGTTGATGAAGTAGGAGAACTCATCTGTGTGATGAGTTCCCCTAAAAATAACTAATAATTCTCTTTTCACTCTGCAGGAAAAACAACCTTCCCAGGTTTGGTACTTGGACAGTGGCTGCTCAGGGCACATGACAGGTTGTAAGGAATTGCTGAGTGATCTCAGGCCTGAAAAAGGGCCAAAAGTCACCTTTGGTGACAATGTGCAGGGATCCACTGAGGGATATGGAACTCTTAAAGCTGGTGCTGCAGTGTTCAAAAGGGTAGCCTATGTGGTTGGGCTAAAACATAACCTTGTTAGCATAAGCCAACTGTGTGATGCTGGCTACAAGGTTAACTTTGATGAGCACCTGGGTTACATATTGGATTCCCAAGGCAAAGTTGTGCTGTGTGCTCAACGAAAGAAAGGTGTATATGTTGTGGATATGCATTCTGCTGATCCCACAACTGAAACCTGTTTTCTCACAAGAACCAACGCTGATCTAAACTGGTTATGGCATAGAAGACTGTCACATCTGAACTTCAAGAACATCAACAAACTCTGTAAGAAAGAGTTGGTGACAGGTTTGCCTTCTATGACTTTTGCCAAAGATAGATTATGCACAGCTTGTGAGAAAGGCAAGCAGAGAAAAACATCTTTTAAATCCAAACACAATTTCTCTATTGATACTCCACTCTTCTTGATCCATATGGACTTGTTTGGACCTGTTAATGTCCCAAGTCTAGGAGGAAGAAGATACACTCTTGTAATGGTTGATGAGTTCTCCAGGTACACATGGGTGATCTTTCTGAAAAGCAAAGGAGAGGCTGCGAGAGAAATTATTGGATTTGTTAAAAAGATGGAAATGCTGAACTCTGCCCAAGTAAAGCAGCTTAGAAGTGATCATGGTACTGAATTCAGAAACAGTACTCTTGAAGACTTCTGTGAAGAGAAAGGTATCAGTCAAAACTTTTCAGCAGTAAGAACTCCTCAACAAAATGGAGTTGCTGAAAGGAGAAACCGAACTCTCATTGAAGCTGCCAGAACCATGCTGTGTGCATCAGGTTTGCCTTCATCATTTTGGGCTGAAGCTGTTAACACTGCCTGCTTCACTCAAAACAGATCCTTAGTGGTGAAAAGGTTCAACAAAACTTCCTATGAGCTGCTCAAAGGGAGAAAGCCAAATGTCAGTTACTTCCATGTGTTTGGATGTCCCTGTTTCATTCTGAATCAAAGGGACCAGCTGTCGAAATTTGAACCCAAAGCTGATGAAGGTGTGTTTGTTGGCTACTCTTCTATCTCCAAAGCCTACAGAGTATACAACAACAAAAGAAAGGTGATAGATGAATCTATCAATGTCACCTTTGAAGAGTCCAAGAATGCCTCCACCAAAGCTGTTCCTGATTCAGTTTCAGGAGACCTCAACTTTGATGATCTGATGCATTCAATCAATGAAGAGGACTCAAAAGCTTCCATTACACCCAGTGTGGAACCTGCTAATCATGATGGACATGATGATGATTATGTCAATACACCCTGTGTGAATAAATGTACTGACTTAATTACAACTGCATGTCCAGAACCTATCAATGCTGATTTTCCCAGTTCCTCTGCTGATATGTTCAACAGTGGTCAGACATGTTCAACAAGTGAACAGGCTCAAGACAACAGTGTGTCTGAAAATCTTGAGAGCTGTTCAACAGGACCTGCTGAAGATGTTAACAACTCAGGTAAATCATCATTGAAAAATGATCCTAAGTGGATCAGGTGTCACCCCAATGATCAAATAATTGGTGACATCAACAAAGGGATACAAACTCGGTGGGACAGCTTAGGGAACTTTTGTATGTTCTCTAGCTTTGTTTCACTAATGGAGCCAAAGAAGGTGGATGAAGCACTAAAAGATGCCAATTGGATCACTGCCATGCAAGAAGAACTCAATCAGTTTGAGAGAAACAAAGTATGGAAGCTGGTCCCTGCTCCTAAAGGTAAAACTATAATTGGCACAAAATGGGTTTTCAGGAACAAGATGGACGAGCAAGGTCATGTCATTAGAAATAAGGCAAGACTGGTTGCTCAGGGCTACAGACAGGAGGAAGGCATTGACTATGATGAAACATTTGCTCCTGTGGCCAGGCTAGAAGCAATTCGTTTGTATCTAGCCTACGCTGCTCATAAGAGCATAAAGGTATTTCAAATGGATGTGAAGAGTGCATTTTTGAATGGGAAGCTGCAAGAAGAAGTATATGTCAAGCAGCCTCCAGGTTTTGAAAATGAACAACACCCAGGTTTTGTCTATAAGTTGGACAAAGCTCTCTATGGTCTCAAACAAGCCCCTAGAGCCTGGTATGACACTCTTACTGAATTCCTTATGAGCAATGGGTACTCCAGAGGTAAAGTGGATACCACATTGTTCATAAAGAAGGTGAAGTCTGATATTATGCTTGTTCAAATTTATGTGGATGACATAATATTTGGTTCTACTAATGAGCAACTATGCAAGAATTTTTCATTACTCATGAAATCCAAGTATGAAATGAGTATGATGGGAGAACTAACTTTCTTTTTAGGATTACAGGTTAAACAAACCTCAACTGGAATTTTTATAAATCAAAGAAAGTACACTTTAGATCTTTTGAAAAAGTTTAAATTTGATCAAAGTTCTCCTATTAAAACCCCAATGGCAACCAATGTAAAATTGGATGCTGATGCCAGTGGCAAAGCTGTTTCAGTAACAGCTTACAGAGGCATGATTGGGAGCTTGCTATACTTGACTGCTAGTAGACCTGATATTATGTTTGCCACCTGTTTATGTGCTAGGTTCCAAGCTGATCCAAAGGAATCACATCTAGCAGCTGTTAAAAGAATCTTCAGATACCTGAAGGGTACTCCAGGTTTGGGTCTTTGGTATCCCAAAGACTCAAGTCTTGAACTAACAGGCTATTCAGATTCTGATTTTGCAGGCTGCAGGTTAGATAGGAAAAGCACAACAGGTGGATGTCAACTCCTTGGTGGAAAGTTGATCAGTTGGAGTAGCAAGAAGCAGAACTCAGTGTCCACTTCTACTGCTGAAGCTGAATACATTGCTGCTGGAAGCTGCTGTGGGCAGATTCTGTGGATGCAGCATCAGCTTGAAGACTATGGGCTTGTGTATAGGAAAACTCCTATTCTGTGTGATAACACAAGTGCCATAGCCATCTCCAACAATCCAGTATTTCACTCAAGAACAAAGCATATTGAAGTCAGACATCACTTCATCAGGGATCACATTCAAAAAGGTAATGTGGAGGTAAGTTTTATTTCCACAAATGAACAGCTTGCAGACATTTTCACCAAACCTCTGGATGAAACAAGGTTTAATTACCTTGTCAGCAAGCTGGGCATGTTAAACAAGAGTGACTAAGTGTCTCTCAAAGGTCTAATAATTTGTATGTTTCACACTGCTCAGTTTCTCTGAACAGCTTAGACAGAACAGGTTATACATGTTCTGTACTTAGTTATTTGTCTGAAAAACTTGAACAGCTTGAGCATACAACAGGCTGAACAAAAACAGTTTAACCTGTTTATTCGTCCAGCCTGCTCTGATGGTTCAGTCTTCAACCTGTTCACTTCTTCATACTGTAACCTGTTCATCTATTGAACACAACCTGTTCTCACAAAGGAGAGCAGGCTGAAGGAACAGTTTGAAGGACGAACAGCTTGAAGACTGAGAACCTTGTTGACCCTGATCATCACAGGTTTGACCATCAGCGTAGACCAGCAGTTTAATTACCTTTCTTCATAATTAAGTTATTTAATTCATGTTTTATTTAACTTAATTACTGCGGATAATGTGTGTTACGTGTGTTAGTGATCAAAAAGGTCAAGTGGTCTGACAAATGTTTCTGACATGGACAACCGTTCCGTTTTCCGTTAACAAACATTTCAAATCAAACCGCCCAAAATTTTTTTTTTCTCTCTCATACACACGAACATTCAAATCCTATAAATACCAACATACTGTTTCATCTTCGTCTTCCTCATCATTTCCAGAAATCCTCAAGAACCCTAAAATCGACTAAGTGTCTTTTGCTTCCCCAAACCTTCAAAATTCCCAAATGGCTCACAGACCTAACCCCTTTCTACCAGTCTTCGTTGGTGAGGATGTTGTTAAACATCCATCTGTCACCACGATGCTGACCCTCAAGCCCACCAACTACATTGCAAACCTCACTATCCCCAAAAACTATGTGGGGAAGGGTTACGACCGAATGGTGGAATTTCTGCAAGTTCATCCGTTGAACTATGCTCTGACTGCATCTCCTGGTGTCCTGTACCAGGAGATGGTATACGAGTTCTGGTATACCTGCTCCTACAATCCAAACACTCAGGTTATCAAGGGTACTATTCTCAATGGGACTCAAACCATTGAGATTACAGTCGATCTTCTGAGGGAGGTTCTTCATCTTCCAGTTGCTGAGAACTATGATCTCCCTCACCCTGAAAATGAGCAAATGGGCAATCTGCTACGCTTCTGTGGTGTGGCAGAACCCAAGGTTGGAGCTACTCTGTACAGGAAGGAGCTGTCACCCACTTACAGCTTCTTATTTGCCTCTGTGGTAATGTCATTCAGCAGCAAGGTTGGTTCCTTTGACCAACTAAGTAGAGATGAAGTGCCTGTAGTCCTTCAGCTAGTGGATGGGACTACACTTGACATGGCCAAATGGATCTTCTTGAACATGAAAAACCTGGTGCAGCAAGAGCCAAGACCAGCTGCTGTCCGATATCCCAGGTTCCTGAGTCTCATCTTCTGCCATGTCTGTGGTGAGCATCTATATCATACTCAACCTCTACTTAAAACTGCTGCCTTCCCTGTCATAGGGAATAGAGTTTTTCATACTCCTGTACTGGCAAATGAGCCTCCTCTATCAACACCTATGAGGAGGCTGTTGGGTTTAGTGGAAGGACCTTCTGCTGTGAGGGTGGATCCGGTCACTGCTGCTCCTACTGGAAAATCCAAAGCCAGGTCCAAGCTTGTGAAAAGGACCATGGCAGCTGAAGCTGGGCCTGCTAAAAAGAAGGCCAAAACAGCTCAGGCTGAGTCTGCTCCCTTAGCCTCTGTGGCTGAGGAAAAGCAGATTCCTCACCCTGGCTCATCTGTTGAGCCTGAAGCCTTTGTGGCTGGTGCCTCTGTGGCACAAGAGACTATGGAACAGTCCAGCCCCACTGTTCCTGACCCAGTCTCACATCCAGTCCAAACAGATCCTCTCTCCTCTCCACAATCACCCACATCATCCATCCACTATCAAAGAAAATCAATAGCCAAAAAGAAAACAGCCCAGAAAACCACCTCCTCTGTTCCCTCTCAACAGGGTTCAGTTGTAAGAGAAGCAACCCCAGCTGCCTCTCCTATTTTGGGAGAAGGTTCAGCTCATTTGGAGCCTGCTTCACTCCAGCCTGAGTCTCCTTTGAGTCAGCCTAGACCCTCTGGTTCCTCCCAACAGGAACCAGTTGTACAAATGGAGATACCCACATCCACTATCCCAGCCTCCCAACAGGCTGAGGATATTGAAAGACAGGAGCCCTCTCCACTCCACACTGAGTCCAAACTGTCCCCCACTCATGTCTCCTTACACCCTGAGTCTGCACGAGGTGCCAACGCTGCTGATATAGACCAATCAGCAGCTCAGCCTCACACTTCTGTTCCCCATGATTCAGCTGTTCAACACCAAACAGCTGCTGAGGGACCAATATCCCAAGCTGATGAACCTCAGGGATCATACCATCCCTCTGGTGAGGCTGCTCCCTCAATGCAAATTCCATCAGCAGGTTTCACCACTGCTGATGTTGAAATGCATATCCCATCTCCCCATGATGAGGTGCCTTTAGACCAAGGCACTGCAGAGGGAACCACCACTGGTCTTCATGAGGGTGCTGCAACACAGGCAGCATCTGAGAGGCCCCAAACATCATCCCCTTCTCCTAATGATGCAGCTACAGCCGCTGCTGAAGGACCTCTTGATCCCTCTAACCTGGGCCATCTTACTTTTGCCCAGGCCATGGAACTACTGTCCAACGTTTCTCTCCCTTCTCCATCTCATCCTCAAACACCAGCCTCATCATCGTCTTCTCCATCTACTCACTCCAAACAGTCCACCCATACACCACCATCTCCCAAAGACCTGCCTTTGAAGGATCAGCTTTCATTGCTGACCAACAAAGTTGGTTCTTTGGAACATACCATGCACTCCCTACCATCAATAATCTCAGACTCTGTGTCTGAGCAGCTCAAAGGATTCTTTGATACGTTTAAAGAATCCTTCCCAGTCACTTCCCAAACTGACCACTCTCCACAGCTGCTTGCACTCACTGCACAGCTGCAAAATGTATCCAACTCTCTCTCCTCTATCCTCTCCTTACAGCAGGACTCCGTGTCCTCTATGACAGCCATTTCTCAACAGCTGTCCTCTCTTCTCACTTCTTGCAATACTACCCTTCCTTCAACATTGGCCAGCCTGAACACTCTTATGGGTTCTCTATCAAATTCTGTGTCATCAAACCTTGCTGATGTGCAAGATTCTCTTGAACTTCATCTTGCACAGCTCCAAAGTTTGTTGTTCACAGCTTCTGATAGAGACAATATTGTTAAGCTGACCACTTTTGCTGATTCCCAAGCTTCTTCTCTTCAAAACTGTCTTTCCCAACTTGGTGAGGTGAAGGATAACTTGGCTTACTTAGTGAACAGCCTTGTTGGTCCTAAACCTTCCAAACCTGCTGGCAAGCCTGCTGACTTTGTGTCTTCAGGCAGACCAGGGGTTGAAGTCGCTGCCTCATCTCCTTCAAAGGGGGAGAAATCATCTGCCTCGAAGACTAAGTCTAAGGGGGAGAAGATTCCTTCTCCTAAGGAGATACCAGTGTCTGCAACCCAAACTGATCAACCAGCAGAAACAGGTGCAGCTGAAGGTGTCTCTCAAGCTGCTATACCTACTCAGGCTGGCTCTCCAAACCCTGCTCAGTCTAAGGGGGAGGAAGTCATTCCTGAGGACAGGCCTAGCAGCAAAAGGAGGCACCTTATCCTAGAAGAAGAAGAAGAAGAAGAAGAAACTTCTGAAGCTGCTGTCACTAAAGCAGCAGCTAAAGGCAAAGAAAAGGCAGCTGAGGATCCTATTGAGCAGAAACAGGCAGAAACACAGTTTCACAAAGCCAGAGCCAAAGAGATGGGCCTCCCTATGCACAAGTACTTTGAGTTTAGGGAAGAACAGCTTAAGGCTCTGGAAGAGTTAAGAAAAGAAGAGGAATCTGCCAAAGCTGCTAAGTCTCTTGCCCTCCAAGAAGCAAAGAAAATAAAAATGTCTACCTTGGAGGTGCAAAAGAAAATAATGGAAGCTGCCAGGAAATCAGCAGAAGAGAAAGAGAAGGAAGGAGAAAAGGGTACTCAGGTCTCTGTGACCAAATCAACAGTACCTTCTGCCAGAGCCAAATTCCACTTTGACAACTTGGCCAGAAAGAAATTTCATGATGTTGCTACTAGAAGGCTGGCCAAGGAGGCGATTGTCAAAGCTGTTCCCATTTCAAGGAAAGGCACACAGTGGAAACTTCAGATCACCAGGATGGGTGCAACAGGCCCTGAAATGGAATCATATGATCACACTGATGTTGCTCAAATGGGTTACAGGGAATGGGTGGAACTGGCAGTTGCCCTGAGCCAGTCTAAGTCAGAAACGGCTAAGACTATCAGGGCATACATCAAGAAGCTGATGGAAAGAGTAAAGGAGCTGGGCCTGATTCCAAAAGAAATAAGTGAAGGTGTCTCTGTGACACATCCAAAGATAAAGGCCAGGAGAACAAAGAGGGATACAGAGCTGGAAGAACTCCTTATGATGATTGAACAAGGAGATTATGCTGTGGAAATTAAAGGAGTTGACCACAGCCTGCCTGAAGGAGTTGAATTTGAAGATGGCAAAGTGATTGAAGAGCCTGAGTTAGGGGCATTTTTTGTAGATCCCCTATCTCAGAAGAAATGTTTTCAAAGAGCTTCAGACCTACACAAAGTTGGTCTTAAGCAGCTTGCAGCCTTCAGAATTGCCACCTCCTTCAATCAGTCCAGCCTATGGAGAGCAGCTATCTGGGAAGAGCTGAAAGGTTTTTATGACAGAGGTGAACTTCAAAGTTCTAACTTTATGTTTCTTACAGCTGAAATTGAAGAACACGAAGAAACAAGGGAAGAACTTGTAAAAAGATTCAAAGAAGGGATACCACCTCCTGTCGAATGAAGTCCACCTGCCATCTGGGTAGGTGAAGAATGGAAGCTATCCATCAGTTGGACAGGCTTGCCATTATCTGCTCCCATCTCAAACAGTCCAAACATTTTGTACATTAGTTGTACATTCTGTACATTAGTTGTACATTCTGTGCATTAGTTGTACATTATTTGTAATCTCTGCTTTTACATTAGTTGTAAAATACATTAGTACATTAGTTGTATTTTTGTAAGAACATATGTTGTTCTAGGTTAGTCAAAAATCAGTGTATATATAAACTGATCTTTTACTTTACTGTAATGTTGTTATTTTATTTCAGCAAATGTACTGTAAAAATATATAGTGATTTTTGACAGGACCAGCTTGAACTGGTTATTGCAAATAGGGGGAGATTGTTAGGCTCAAAAAGGCCTCAGTCAAACCTGTTCTATATCTGAGGGGGAGATTTTATAATCAAACCTGTTGATACATTTGAAGGTTGAATTTAAGGCCTATTATATGCCTTATTGAAACCTGAAAATGATTTGCAATATCAGTCTAAAGCTGTTCTATATGTTGCATGTGTTGCAACCAAGACAGTTTGTCCAAGCTGCTCAGTCTGCTGATCAGGCTGGACAGAAACTGTCTACGCTGCTCAACACTGTTGAGCAGCTTGGGCATTTTTAAAGTGTTCTGTTCTTTGTGAACAGAACCTGTTCTTTGTGAACAGGCTAAACACTTTATGGAATTTGTTTCCAAGTCATCATGTATTGTTTTTAACTACAAGATCAGTTTACAAGTCGAAGACAAAGTGGAAAGCAGAACCGCTCAGCCTGCCCAAGCTGTTCTGTTACATGAAGACAAAACGGATATTTGAAAAAGGGTGACAGACCTTTTTCTTATATCAAAATAGGCCTTTACAAGGAAGAAAGACGCAAAGTTGACATTCCTAAAATGGTTAAAGGCAATGCAACAGTAGAAAGTAAAAAGACAAAAGTTCTGCACAAGAGAAGGCAAGTCTGCTTTTCAGAAAAGTGCAGAAAAGTTATATTGTCTTTTCAAACAAGACTTCTCCTTTTTCATTCTGCCCAATGAAGATGTTTCTCTTAGATCCTCTAAGTGAGTATAAAAGGAAGCTTCTAAGGTCAGAAAGAATGTGAAGAAAGCTAAGTGCTCAAACCAAGAGTGAACGTGCAAGTGTGATATTCATGCATGCAAATCTTCTGTAAACCAGCATCTGTGTGTCTAAGCTGATTTACCTAAGCTGTTCCTTAAGTCTTGTAAAACACAGTGAGTGCATCTTAGTGAGTGTGTTCATTGTAATCTAGTTTGAGTGTGTCTTAGACTAGAAACCATACTGTTGTATTTAGTCATCTCAGCTTGAACAATTCCGCAGTCAAGCTTGTTTGTAATTAACATTTGTTGATAATACATACAAACATTGAGAAAAAGAGTGTGTAGTTTTTAAAGTACTGTATTCACCCCCCCTCTACAGTTTATTACTATATACTTTGGGAACCTTTCGGGACCTACAGAAGGGTAGGGGAAATGAAGAAAATGGAAAAGAAGACGGGAAAGGAGGAGGTATGGGGTCAGAAGAAGATGGAAATGTGGCGGGGCTGGGAATAATGGTGGTAGAGGAATAGACTAAGGAAGGGGAGGGAATGAGATGGCGACGGGAAAGGAGAGGGAAAGAGATATGAGGGTGAAGGGCCTAAGCGACAGAGCTAATAAAGCGATAGTGGGCATCCAAATCAGCAACGAGTCCCACAAGGACACCCCGCTGAGATAAAGGGGTAGACTCGTCAATGACGATAGGGTAAACGAAGGGGGAAGAAGTGGACGAGGAAGGCTGGGTGGAGGAAGAAGTGGGAGGCTGGGTAGGCAAGGGGAGGAAGTAACGGGAAGGGGAAGGAATGCGTTGAGCTACCGGCCCTGCCTTCTGATCAGGCTCTGCCTCCCCACCACTGGGCTCCATCTCGTGCTCTTCTGCAGCGTCAGGATCAACCAAGCCCCGGAGATGTCATCTATCTCGCATCAGCATGCCCATACCCGCAAGGGTCTCAACCCCGAACATTATCCTCTGTGCGGCTGGGACAATCGTCAACTCCTGCTCTACGGAAGGATCGACAAAAACCCTGATATTACGCGCCAGCCGCGTAATATACATGTCGTCGACCAACGAGCTGGACGCCACTCGCCTGCAAGCACCCACAAAAAACTGCGCAAACCAAAACGCGAACTGAATCGTACAATCCAAATCCAAAAGACGACTCAGCATCATCAGGTCTTGATGGGACACCGTCACAGGCTCCCTAAGGCAGGATATGCTAGTCGCTAATATCCGAAAGATAATACGATGCATCGGATCCCGAAAGGCAATAGCCTTCGAGCTGTGTGAGTCGTAAACGCCCGGCGCAAGCGTAGTCCAAAAAGCCGCCTCTGAAAAACCCTCTGCTGGCCCGCGAACTGCCGTACCGAACGCGACATCGCCTACCTCTGCATCTCTGTACATACCAGAGAGAAGCCCCAACTCTCTGAGGGAGATCCTACGCTCAACACCTCCTAACCGAAAACTCATCGATATAGAAGTCGTATAAGAAATCGTCTCATCGAAGGAGAAGGTAGTCAAAAACTCGAGAGTCAGCTCTCGGTATACTGGCTCGTCAATATCTAACAGTCAGATGAAGGCAGGCGGCCGAGACTCACTAATTGAGGGATGCGCCAAAATACCTCGCACCCTGGCAGCAATACCTAGAGACTCCATCGTCGACCAGCTAACGAACCAGGCCGGACTCATCATCTTCTTCTGAAGAAGAAGAAGCTTCACCCTGTCCTTTGGGTCCTCAAAGATAAGGAATCGATGAGGCCAAGCGGGAGGATGACGACCACCGTCATCACGACCAGGTGGAGGCGGCGGGGGAGGAGCAGCAGCAACAGCCATCAGTATGAATCTGCACGAAAATAAATGAGAATAAAAATAGAAACTACACGCGCCAAAAACAAAAATAAATAAATAAAAACTAAGAAATCCTAGAAAATAAACTAAAATAAAGAAAGAAAATAAAAGAAAATAAACAAAAAAAATGCTAAACTATAACCTAAGAAAACCTAAACAAAAACGAACGAAATAAAAAACTAAATAAGACCTAAGAAAACTAAATAAATAAATGAAAAAGAAAATAAACTAAAACATCAAGCTAAATAAATTAAAAAGAAACTAAACAAATAAATAAGAAAGAAAATGAAACTAAAATAAAAAACTAAATAAGAAGTAAGAAAATTAAACAAATAAAAGAACAAAGAAATTTAAATTAAAAGATAAAACGAAAAGAAACATAAAATAAAAACTTAAGCAATAAAAAGGAAAGAAACTAAAAACTAAAAATAAACTAAAAGACTAAACTAAAAATTAAAAAAAACTAACTAAAATACTAAACTAAAAATACTAAAATAAAACTAAAAACTTAAAAAATAGTAAAATAAAACTAAAATGAAAATGAAATCTAAATAAAGAAACTAATTAAAAAAATAAATTTTTTTTTGAATCGCGGGCAATCGCGACTGCGATGGGACGCGACCAAAATGTCACCGCGATGGCCCAAACCGTGATGAACTCGAGAAAGAACCAGAGACAAAATATCTATTATTCGACTTCTAAATCATGAAAAGCTACTAAATAAACTAAATCTAAGCTAAATCTAACAATATCTAAGTAAGCTAAACTAGATTATAACCCTAAACATGCAATAAAAGTAGTAAAAGACATGTAAATCGCGATAAAAGCTCAAACTCAGCAACAACACCGAACTAAAACACTAGATATTGTTAGAGCTTTTATCGCGTGAAGAAGATAGTAAGTGCGGGGAAAAGAGAAATGAACTGCGATGACCATAAGCACATAGCAGAAAGAACAGTTCAGCTAATAGCAAAACCAGAGAATAAATCTCCAAATTTTAACCTATGTAATTTAAACCAATTCAATTATTACCCCACACTCACTTGAAAATAACCCTCTAAATTGATCATGATATTAACGATTTTATTTCGGCTCAAAATTCAGCTTAAATTTAACGAAAATTAAAATTAAAATTAAAATAAAATGTATGCGACACTTGCTAAACGCAATTATGATAAAAATAAAACTCAAAGCATATCATGAAACTAGAAATAGCTAAATGAATAATGCAAGAGATTATTTATGGCATGCAATTTAACTAAAAAGAAAAACTAGCTCAACGCAAAATACCAAGACTAGATTTGACTTTCTGAAAGTCAAACTGACTTCAAGAAATTATGAGATTCAGCAATTTAAAACCTTAGATACCGAAACAAAAAGTCAAGTGACTTAAAGACGGTATAAATAGGCATTATTTGAGCTAAGCACTAAGAGAAATTAAGCAACGAAACACATGTAATTGAGAAATAAAGTATTCTAACTATGACTTAAAAAGTTAAACAGGAAATGCAAGAAATGAAACCAAGCATAAATGCTTTGATAACACGGCCACTAACACCAATCATGCAATCATAAGATACATATTCAATGCAAGGGCTACTTATTAAACCCAAAAACAAACAAACTCATAAAACAAGAACGCAATCAGATCAGTCATACAAAGACTTCAACTTATGAACATGCAGAGCAAAAGAAACAAACTAACTGAAAACTATATAATAAAGTAATTATTATTGTGGGGTGCCTGCCGCAAGCGCTAGAATGCAAACTCGAGCCTCCAGCTAGACTCGGCCCTAAGATAATCAAACAGAGAAAGGGGCCAGGCTAATAGTAGCCTCACAGATATGCTCGACAGATGCATCAATATAAAGCGTAACTCGGTGTCCATTTACTTTGAAGTTTCTCGATAGATGTTCTAACTCAACCTTCCCATATGGGAATACTTGAATAACAATAAATGGACCCCACCGTCGAGACTTGAGCTTACCAGGAAACAGCTTCAAACGAGAATTATAAAGTAAAACCTTATCGCCCATGCTAAGATCTTTGCACTTGATCCTCTCGTCATGCATTCTTTTCACCCTCGCCTTGTAATTTGACACATTCGTGTATGCTTCCTCTCGTAGCTCATCCAACTCATTCAGCTGTAGTTTCGTTTCATCACCTGCACTCGAAAAATCAAGATTAGACCAATGTAAAGCCCAATATGCTCTATGCTCTAGCTCGACTGGGAGGTGACACGCTTTTCCATAAACTAGCCTATAGGCTGTAAGTCCAGTATGTGTTTTGTGTGCAATCCTAAATGCCCAAAGCGCGTCATCGAGCTGTCGGCCCACCTACTCATATGCTCCCCTACAGTTCTCTCTAAATACGCTTAAGACCACGGTTGGTCACTTCGGCTTGGCCATTTGTTTGCTGATGATATGGAGTTGCCACTCGATAAGTAACTATACATTTTCCAAGGCCTTTGAGAACTGCGAACTGCAAAAATCAGTCTCTCTATCACGAATGATGGTCTTAGGAGCACTGATATCGCCAATTATATGTATATTTTATTAGCGATATCCATAGACTTTTATGTTATAATATCTGGATGGATTTGATGGTTTTTATGATTAAACGTATATTTATTGTCCGTCTCTTGTTTTGACTAGGTTCAGAAAGAAATGAAAGAAATTGACTGTCATGCGTTTGTTTCGTATTTTAGTCATATCTCTCTCTCATACGAACTCGGATTTAGGCGATTCAGAAGCCCAGACGAATAGGAAACATGGGGCTACAACTTTCATGTTTTGAGTTTTGGCCAAAAGTATGATAGGCACGGCGTGCCCTGCCAGGCACACCATACTTCATTTTTCATGACATGTTTTCGAGAGCTCAAACATTAAGGCACGACATGCTCTCCTGAAAACCATCATTTCAGAGATATTTTTGGGCTAATTAGAGGACGACAACACATAGGGACGGCGTGCCCTCCTCTGGCTATAAAAACTCGTGTTTCATTGCATTTACTCGTTCTTGGACGATTTTCACCACTCCACACACGAAAAATACTCTCTTGGGAGAAGAAGGAAGCTTGTTTGGACTATTCTGGGAAGATATCTTGGAGGGGAACACCACCACAACACCAAAAACACCGTTAGTGGAGTTCTAACATCTCTAACTCATTTGGTTATGTTTGTTTTTCCTATTTGCATGATGAACATGTTGTGTTAGTCTATTTCTATGGAGTAATTGTTTTGTAATCATGTGGGTTTGGAAACCCTAAACATTGGATCACTTTTATTTTGTGTTGGATGAAATATCATTGTTGCATTTGCTTGTGTTTACCATAAATACTTATATTTATAGCTTTGGTTATGTATTTGCTTGTGTTTACCATAAATACTTGATTTTCCACAACGTGAGTTGGGTTTAAATAGTATTTGTTCTTAATGAAATAATGTGTTTGTTTCCTTGAGTCTTTTAAGCTTGTGAGAGTAAAAAGGGTAAAACTTGCATGTATTTAATTAAGGTTATAACATCATTTATATTGTTGATGTAGTCTCGATTTAGACAGTGTTTTAATTTGTGAGATGATAAACACCTTTCATAGCAAGAAACTATATGTGAGTATTCAGATTGCTTTTTCAGTAATAAAAATATATTTGAGTGATCTTTGTATTTTTATTGTTGATTGTGTGATGATGAAATTATAGTTTAGTGATGTTTATAATTTTATTGTCATTACTTGCATTGCAATTTGTGATAAGTCGGTAGTTGAGTGATCTTTGCTTGCTTATCATTAATTGTATAATTTAAGGAATGAATTAATATTTGAGTGATCTTTATGGTTTTACTTCTTCAATTCGTATGATAATTAATCTAACCGATTGTATTGTTTAGTCATCTGATGTTTAAGAGGAGCATTCCACGTGATTACCTTTTTCAAGATTGTACTTTCCAAAACTTCTTGTTCTAATAGTATCTTGACTGTTGAACTGTGTTATTTTGTTCTTGAATCTAAGTTTACTTTTCTAAACTATCCACTTATAATTATCACTAACCATTAACTGACGGTTTACAATCATCATCCACCAATTGTCCCTGAGTTCGACAACCCGGACTTACCTAAGCTATGCTAGCAAACGACAAGTAATACTTGCCTATTTGTCCGCTAGTTCCAGTTTAGTTAGTCCAGTTATTTATTTTATATTATTAAAACCAAGGTGTGCTAGCGGCACATCAAGTTTTTGGCGCCGTTGCCGTGGACAAACAGTGTGGTTTTGAGAACAATCTCTAACGTTTCTTGTTAGTTTATTACCGAACCTAGCAAACAGCTTTCGTAAGAAGGAAACAACTACACGTGCGTCATTAGTGGGGAGCGCCTGTGCCTCAACCCACTTCGACACGTAGTCGATAGCTACAAGGATGAACTTACACCCACGAGAGGAAGAGAACGGTCCCATGAAGTCAATACCCCACACTTCGAATATCTACAAATCTGAATGTTAGTGAGGGGCATCTCGTGGAGATTCGATATATTCCCACTTCTCAGACACGCATCACATGCTTTCACATAATCCCTAGCGTCTTGAAAGATCGTAGGCCAGTCAAATCCTGCATCAAATACCTTTCGAGCTGTGGTATTTGCGCCATGTTGTCCTTCGGTGGGACTGATGTGGGATGCGTATAGGATCTGCATCACCTCATCACCATGAACACAACACCAAATAATCTGATCAGCACAAACTCGGAAGAGATAGGGGTCATCCCAAAAATAATTCTTCACATCTCTGAAGAATTTCTTTCGATGGTGATGAGTTAAACCTTTGACAATCACATTACCCACTAGATAGTTTGCATAGTCAGCAAACCATGAGCATTTGAACAAAGGGACTCATCTGTGAAAGACGCCCTAATTGCAGAATCAGCAAGAGGAAGAAGTGCATGATTCTCTAAATGACTCAAGTGATCGGCAGATAAATTCTCGGCCCCACATTTGTCTTTGATCTCGATGTCAGACTCCTGTAAGAGCAGAATCCATCGAATCAAACGGGGATTGGCATCCTACTTCTTGAAAGATATCTCAAAGCGGAGTGCTCTGTGAAAAGCACTGTCTTTGAGGGAATCAAATAAGTTCTAAACTTCTCAAATGCATATACTATAGTTAGCAGCTCTTTCTCAATAGTGGTATAACTGCGTTAAGCATCAGTGAGAGTCATGCTAGCAGAGTATATAGCATGGAAACGGTTTTCCTTTCGTTGTCCCAACACTGCCCTCATAGCAAAATCACTAGCATCACACATCAACTCAAATGGTAACTCCCAGTCGGGAGCCACCATGATGGGGGCAGAGACAAGCTTTTCCTTCAAAGTATTAAAGGCCTGCACACAAGAATCATCAAAATCAAATGTGGCATCCTTTTCCAAAATCCTTGTCATGGGACGGGCAATCGATGAAAAATCTCTTATAAAGTGTCGGTGAAAATCGACATGCCACAGGAAATTTCAAACCGCTCTAACAGAAGTAGGGTGAGGCATCTTAGATATCGTCTCAATCTTAGCTCTATCAACCTCAATGCCCTTAGTAGAGATTTTATTTCCAAGAACAATTCCTTCTCGCACCATAAAGTGACACTTCTCCCAATTGAGGACCAAATTGGCCTCCTCACATCGGGCAAGCATACTATCTAAATTCAATAGGCACGACGAGAAGGAACTACCGAACACAGAAAACTCATCCATAAACACTTCCACACTCTTTTCTAGCATATCATTAAAGATAACTACCATACATCGCTGGAACATCGCTGGAGCAATGCATAAGCCAAAGGGCATACGTCGATATGCGAACGTTTCGTAGGGACATATGAAAGTGGTCTTGTCCTGGTCGGGGCTGATAGGGATCTGAAAGTAACCTGAAAAACCATCTAGGAAACAATAGAACTCATTCCCTGACAGTCTCTAAAGCATTTGATCTATAAAGGGCAATTGAAAATGATCCTTACGGGTGACATCATTGAGTTTGCGGTAGTCGATACAAACTCGCCAACCCGTGACCATCCTAGATGGAATCAATTTATTCTTTTCGTTAAGAATGACGGTCATCCCCCTTTCTTCGGGACCACGTGAATCGGACTAACCCAAGGAGAATCAGAGACAAAATAGATCATCCCAGCATCAAGAAGCTTCAACATTTCTTTCTTGATGACCTCGTGAATTTCCAAATTCACCCTCCTTTTAGGTTGAATAACAGGCTTGAAATCCTCCTCAATAAGTATCTTGTGAGTACAACAAGCAGGACTGATACCCTTGATATCAGAAATTTTCCATGCAATGGCCTACCTATGGGATTTCAAAACCTGAATCAACCTAACTTTCTTTGTGGGCGAGGGGTCGTTGGCTATAATAACCGGAAGCTGAGACGACCCCTCGAGAAAAGCTTACTCTAAATGTGCAGACAACTCTTTAAGCTCTAGAGTAGGAGGTTATTCAATCGAGGATTTTGATTTGATACTTTCCTTTGGATCTAAAGTAATCATCTCCTCATGAGTAGGAGATGACTCAATCGCGCATAAAGGAAATATATCGGGAAGATCAGATAAACAATCTGAGTGATCAAAATCAAGAGACAAATGGAATAAAGAGATATCATCATCAATAGACTCGCCATCATCAAGGGAAGTGAATCTCTCATACCCAACCAACATAGACTTGATGAGTGTCTCATTAATCTCAGAATGCATCTCTCTATCAGATGAACTATAGGACCGAACAAAACAAATCGACTCCACGGTATCATCAGCTCACTGCATAGTCTTGTCAACATCAAAACTGACATGATCATCTCCTACTTCAAGGGTCAACTTCCTATTAAGAACATCGATCATCGTGCGTGATGTCGCTAAAAATGGACGCCCTAGAATGAGAGGAACAGAGATGTCTTCATGCATATCCATGATGACAAAGTCTACAAGATATACAAACTTATCGACCTTCACCAACATGTTTTCAGTGATACCCCTAGGAAACTTCACTGATGTGTTTGCCAGTTGTATACTCACACGAGTAGGCTTTGGCTCTCCGAGACTGAGTCTAACATATAAAGATGTGGGCGTAAGATTGATGCTAGCTCTAAGATCAGCAAGTATGACATGGTATTGTAAAACTGCCAGGATCATCTTGCTTGACCGGAAGCTTGTTTTAGAGCACAGCTGAACATCGGTGTTCATCTCTATTGTGTCCAAATCCGCAAGCTTCTTATGGTTTGATAACTATCACTTAGAAACTTCGCGTAGTTTGGCATCTGAGCAATCGCATCAATGAATGGGATTTTGATGTGCAAATGCTTGAACAATTCAAGGAACTTGTCGTATTGCTGATCCTTGATCTCCTTTTGCAATCTGCTCGGATATGGAATAGGTGGTTTGTAAGGACTAGCTGTAGGCATCGCCGGAGGTGGGACGTGTGTGGTACTTGGTGTACTAGGAATATGCACCTGGTCTGTGATGGTCTCCAGATCATCCTCATGAACAACAGTATAAAGAGGGGGAGAAGCAGAATGGGGAGGAAGTGATGGACCTACAGTTTCTTTACCACTTCGCGTGATTATCATCTTAGCTTCAGCCTTTGGATTAGGCACAGTATCACTTGGAAGACCACCAGGCTGTCGCTCATTTTGCGTTTTAGCTATCTGTCCAATTTGGACTTCTAAATTCTTTATGGCAGCCTATTGGTTCCTCGTGATAGTTTCCTGGTTAGCTATGAACTTTAGCATCATTTCCTCTAAATTCGACCTCTCTTGTGGCTGATGTGTAGCCTGTGGACGTGGAGGATTCTGATAAGGGCTACCAGACTGGCCGTAGAACTATTGTGGACGAGTGTGCTGCTGAAAATGACCATGAGAAGAGGAAGAAGATTGCCCCTAATTATACCCCTGGTGAGAGGCAAACTGGGGTCTCTGCAGCATATGTGGTCTTGGATTCATAAAACCAGGACGTGGTTGATTCTGGGAATAATTTAGATAATTCGGGTTCGGGTGAGCATACTTATACATGCCTCCTCTAGAATCGCCAGATTAATAATAGACCTCCTCCTGATTGTGGTAAGAATAATTTTCCTGGCACTCATAGCTCGAATGTGGGCCCCCATAAGCATCACATGATGGATACACAGCTTGAACATGAGCTGGTATGGCTTGTGGCTGGCTATTCTGCGTGAGATGCTCAATCTACGCTGTGAGTGCGACTATGGCAGCAGCTTGCTTAGAATTAGTAGCTCCCCATCTGAATACTCACTGGGTGTCTGATTTTGGCTCATCCCCAAGTCATCCAAGATCTCAACAGCGTCCTCAGGTGTCTTCTTGTAGACAGATCCACTACAAGTAGAATCGATCAAAGAGTGATATATCGGATGCACACCTTCATAGAAGACTTTGACTTGGTGATTGAGTGAAGATTGTGATTGGGACACTTCATTATAGAATCTTTGTAACGCTCCCACGCATCACGTAAGGACTCTTCAGGCTTCTGCCTGAATCCTAGAATCTCACTCGTAAGCTGAGTGGTGCGTGAGGGCGGACAAAACTTCGATAGGAACTGTGTCTCCATGTCTTCCTAGGTATGAATAGAATTGGATGGAAGAGTGTCATACCATGTAAGAGCACGTCCAGTGAGTGAGTACGAGAATAGCATCAGTCAAATAATCTCTTTAGGAACTTGATTCACCTTATATGAGCCACACGCTTTCCAGAATTTCTTCAAGTGTGCATAAGGATCCTCAGATGCTACAATGTGCATTATTTGAACTAAAGTGATAAGGCTAGACTTTAGTTCAAAATTTACGGCATCAAACCCAGGATTGACAATGGCACCTTCCTAGTCGTCGGTGACCAGTCGGTTCTGCTCAAGCATGGTGCGACGGTCGCCCATGATTGGCTCAGAAGAATTATCAGAAGGGGATAAGGAAGAAGATGAATCAAAAGGCGAAGAAGAAGGTGAGAGTGAAGGTAACTCAACCACTAAATCTATATGACCTCTATCAACCAGTGGAGGGAAAGGATGGTCAGTAGACTCAGATGAGCTAGAAATAATCTCAATGATGATATGAGAAGGATGGCTAAGACGGTTGTGAAAGGTTCTTTCAAGTTCGTGGTATGGACTTACAACATGCGGATTGGAATTCCGAGTCATAAATCATACACAAACACTAAAAGGGTGGATGGAATAAGATAGAGAAAGAAAGATAAGAAAAGAAACTTCCCAGGGATGAAATCCCAAAAGAAGGATCGGCTAATCTACCAGCTAGAATCCTTTCACAAAATCTCTAGCCATTCCCCGGCAACGGCGCCATTTCATTTACGCGGATTTGGCTATGAAAATCAAAAGAGTGAAGAAAGCCTAAGTTATACCAAATACCACTGGCAGTGTACCAATCGTAGATAGTACAGTTTGAAGCTGACCTCGGGATTTATCGATCACAGGGAACGACAATAAGAAACGAGATACCGATACTTGGATGGTCACTAATATCTAGCCATTGAGAAAGGATGAGGGTGATTCTAATCCTAAACATTTCAACTAACTAGCCGATTACTAAAGAAGATAAGCTATCAAACTAAAAACGAGGGAATATCATATATAAAAAAAGCAACACCCACTTGGATACGTATTTTAGGATTAATGGAGTAAAAAGGTGTATAAACACTTAGGATGTTTTTGGTCAAAGAAAAGTAAGTTAGAATTTAATCCAACTGTTTTGATCTTTTAAGTTCAAGAGTTTGAAACTTTGATGTAAAACCGATTCATGGACACATTTTATTAAGTTTAGAAATCAAGTATGGAGTTTTCCAGTATTCCCCAATTTCTTTAAATGAATAGAAAATATCTTTTACGATTAATTAAGTCAACTAAATCTAACTTTTAGTGATTAAATCTGTCTACACGTCAAGCGCTCGGAAATATCTCTAAATATTCAATTTAGTCGCATAAACATAATCAAGTCTAAGGAAATCAAAGATTAAACTAATCATATAATCACAATATTGCTAAGGACTAATTTTCATACAATGATTTCATTATTTATTAGCTAGTCACTATCTCATAATCACAATAATGCTAGAAATAACAACCAATTAATAAATTACATAAATTTGATTAAGTTCATAAAAATCAGAATTTATAATCGATAATTATCATCACAATAATGCTAGAAAATCAAGTATAACATCGATTCTACCAATATTAATCGTATAAATTAAAAATACATCAATGAATCAAACAATTTTCAACCAAAGCCATCAAAATACCCCACTAATCCATATAAAAACGTAATCCAAGCAAGTGTTTAACTAACCTACTCACTAATTATGTTAATAACAATAAAATAAACGAAATCTATACTAAATATTACCATTACAGAAAATTAAATAGGAAAGAGTGTACCAAAATCGGATGAAAAACTCTAGATAATTGCAACTGATTGCTTTAATCTACTCCAATATCCGAGTGCTTGACTAATCTAACCTTATCTAAGCTAAAAACCGAAATCTACTGCACACCTACTAATCGCACCACTAAGTATGTGTAAAACTTCGTCTAAAATAAGCTTAAAAAATGAAACGGCCACTGAAACCTTTTATATTTTTATGCGATCGCGGCATCGCTTGGGCCATCGCGGTTGCGATGAGAAGCGTTGGCACGATCCTGGTAGCGTTGGAAGCGCGGCCGCGCTCCTGTGGTCGCGATCGCGATCCGGACCGAAGAGTCAAAGTCAACTAAAATCATTTCAGCTCCAGGAAGTTCGGCTCAGACCGTTGATTTGACGCTTTTGCTCCAATGTCCGTTCTTTTGATAATTTGGCAACCTCCGAACTGAAAAATACAAAATTAATCAAATAAGTGCCGTATTTAAACAATTTGAGACAAAAATTACTCAAATCCGAGGCAAAATAAGGTCATAACAGTGCACAACTAGAAGACTACGTAAATTCTTACATGCAACGTAAAACTTCAACTTTAAAGACAAAAAACAAAATGTGTCTAAGTTGTTCTTAGTAAACTTGTCCTAAAAGCTATTCAGTGTTCCCAAAGCTGATCAGTTTAGTCTTGTATCTAAACACTAAGTGTCTTAACATGAGTGAGTCTTAGTGAATTATTTCATTGTAACTGTATTCACCCCACCCCCTCTATAGCTACTTTTGAGATACTTGAGATATTCTTTTGGGATCTACAATATGTATATAGATGTTAAAAGTTATATTTACCAGAATACCATACATTTTATATGAAAAAAATAAAAAAAAATAATATGAATATCAGATCATTCACATAATTGTTTATGTGGTTTATCGTGTCACATAATTTATACGTGAATGGTGTGAATGATATGATTATTCACATAATGTTTTCACCATTCATATATTTTGTTTTGATCATTCACATGATTTAATTTTTGAATCTTAATCTATAAAAGTATGGTCTTTTTGAAAAGAGAATTTTATAATATTGGTTTATACATGTCTATATTAAAATGTTTTATATGAATGATTATATGCTAGGTATGTTGGTTATTGATAGGTACGATGCAAACCTTTTATATGTATGTGTGTTTTTATGTAACGTTGCCCTCCATAATTATAAGTTATAACTATCTATTGCTAGCGGTGCTTAAAGCCTCCAGCAATTCTCAACGGTCCGATCTTAATCCATTGATCATGAGTCGTTGATAAGGAGCCATTTAGATAGTTACAAAATTACTCTTGTTTTACACACTATAGCGGTTACAGAATCAAGGGCATAGATGTAAAATTACACATCTCCCTAACTTCCATTATTTTAGTATTAGATTTACGTCATTTGTGAGAGATAGTGGGGAGTTATGCAGTTTTTCAGATAGTGAGAGAGATAGTGAGGAGTTATGCAGTTTTTTAAATAGTGGGGAGGTTACTAGGTTTTTTAGAAAACTAAATGGGTAGATATTACAAGTAGTTTAGATAGTTAAAATGTTATCAGTTATCTACATTATTAACATAATGTAAGAATGACGATGAGGTTGGGTAGTTACCAGAAGTTGCCACACATGACATAGACCTGGCCCATAGAGCTTTGGTTTGGCCATTGTTGTCGTCGGTATTAGCTAGACCTTGCCATAACAATAACAATGGAGATGGGGGAGAAGATCCTTGGCACCTGACCGGTTGGGATGGCTACAGCCCTGCAACGGCAGTTGGGTTAACGGCTCATTCAACCGAGGATGGTCGGGGACGAAATTATCCCCTCCATTTACACTTTCCATGAAATCATGGTAGGTATAGTTTTTCTTTTTTAATGTTTCGGAGTTGGGTGTGTCTGACCCGTTTGGTTTATAAATACCATTATTATGTCATATTTCTTGTATTTTTACACCTTTAATACGAGTTAATTGTAGGTAGGAATTTTTTACACATACAATATCAGTTAATGGTAGATATTTTTGGTTTATAAATAATTAAATATTACTTAGAAAACTTATGTATATTAATGGTATTTATAATCATAACCGGACTCATGTTTATATAATTTTGGTTGTCAATTAGAGTCGTGCATTCTCAAAAAATATAGTTGTGTTATTTTTTTAGGTTTATCATAATATCATTTTAGTTGTATAATTATAAGATTAAATGTCAAAAAATATAACTAAATATATATATTTTTTATGTTTATGGTAACCATGTTTGTTTATAATAGAAAAAAAAAAAAATCAAACTTTTATTTTGTAGGTCCCAAAAGGTTTCCTAAGTGTATAGTTCTAAGTTGTTGAGGGGGGGGGGGGGTGAATACAGCTATTTAAAAACTTAACAATCTTTTTCTCAATGTTTGTGTATATTATTAACAAGTGTTAAGTACAAACAAGCTTGAATGCGGAAAGGTTCAAGCTGAGATGACAGATACAACAGTTGTTCAACTAATCTAAGACACACTCGGACTAGATACAATGACTACACTCACTGTTTTTACAAGACTCAGATGGACAGCTTAAGCAAAAATAGCTTTGACACACTCTACTGTTTTGACTTGCATGCATGGAATAACACACTTCAATGCACGTTCTGATTTCACACTCTTGATATCTCACAATCCTTAGAAGCTTCCTTTTATACTCAAAAGGAGAATCTCAGTGAAGCTTCTTCATTGGACAAATGAGATAGTGGAAAGTCTTTCCAAAAACACAAGACACCTTTCTGCACGTTCTGATAAAGCATATTTGTCTTCATATGGCAGAATCTTTGTCTTTTTCTTTTTGTCACTGTTGCATAAGGCTTTAACCAAAAGAGGAATGTCAACTTTGCATCTTTCTTCTTTTGCTAATGCCATTTTGATATAAGAAAAGGTCTGTTACCCTTTTCAGATATCCGTTTGTCTTCATGTAACAGAACAGCGTGGGTAGGCTGTGCAGTTCTGTTTTCCACTTTGTCTTCGACTTGTAAACTGATCTTGTAGCCAAAAACAATACATGAGGACTTGGAGACATATTCCATAAGGTGTTTAACCTGTTCACAAAGAACAGAACACTTGTAAACTATCCAAGCTGCTCAACAGAATAAAGCAGCATAGACAGTTTATGTCCAGCCTGTTCAGCAGAGTTTGGACAAACTGCCTTTGTTGCAACGAATGCAACATAGTAAACAGCTTTGGGCTGATATTGCAAATCACTTTTCAGGTTTCAAAAAGGCATAAACAGGCCTTAAATTATACCTTCAAGTGCATCAACAGGTTTGATTAAGAAATCTCCCCCTCAGATGTAGAGCAGTTTTGACTGAGGCCTTTTTGTGCCTAACAATCTCCCCCTATTTGCAATAATCAGTCTGAGCTGATTCAATCAATAATCACTATACATTTTACAATACATTTGGATGAAATGAAATTACAACACTTAAGTAAAGTAAAAGATCAGTTTATATATACTGATTTTGATTATATAAACAACACATGTTTTTACAGAAGTACAACTAATGTACTAATGTATATTACAACTAATGTACATAAGAAAAGTTACAACAGATGTAACAAAGTACAACTAATGTACAAAAGAGTTCAACAATTTCGACTGTTGATATTGGGAGCAGATAATGGCAAGCCTGTCCAACAGATGGACAGCTTCCATTCTTCACCTACTCAGATAGTAGGTGGACTTCACTGCAATGGTGGCAGTCCTTCTTCAAACATTTTTTCAAGTTCATCCCTTGTTTCCTCCAAATCTTGAATTTCAACTCTGAGAATCATAAATTTGGGATCTTGAAGTTCACCTCTCTCATAAAAGCCTCTGAGCTGGTCCCAGACGGCTGCTCTCCACTTGCTTGATTGCCTGAAGGAAGTTGCAAGTCTGAAGGCTGCAAGCTGTCTCAGATCCACCTTGTATAGATCTGATGCTCTCTGAAAGCAATTCTTCTGTGTCAGGGGATCTACAAAAATGCCCCCAACTCAGGTTCTTCAATTATTTTGCCTTCTTCAAACTCTACTCCTCTGGGCAGGCTGTAGTCAACTCCTTTGATTTCAACAGCATAATCACCTTGTTCAATCAAGATGAGGAGTTCCTTCAGCTCAGAATCCTTTTTGGTCCTCCTGGCCTTTATCTTGGGGTAAGTCACAGAGACACCCTCACTTAATTCTTTTGAGATCAGGCCAAGATCTTTCACTCTCTCCATCAGCTTCTTAACATATGCCCTGATAGTCTTAGCCGTTTCAGACTTAGACTGGCTCAGGGCAACTGCTAGCTCAACACATTCCCTGTACCCCATCTGTGCAACATCAGTGTAGTCATAAGTTTCCAGTTCTTGGCCTGTTGCACCCATTCTGGTTATTTGCAGTTTCCACTGTTTGCCTTTTCTTGATGTGGGGACAGCTTTGACGATTGCTTCCTTGGCTAGTCTTCTATCAGCAACATCATGAAACTTTTTCCTTGCCAAGTTGTCAAAGTGGAACTGGGCCCTTGCAGAGGATGCTTGCTTTGGTTTGGTCACAGAGACCAGAGCACCCTTTTCCTGTTCACCTTCCTTTCCACCAGCTGATTCTCTAGCAGCTTCAAGCAGTTTTCTCTGCACATCCAAAGAAGGCATTTTGGTTTTTCTTGCCTCTTTGAATGCAAGAGATATGGTAGCTTTGGCAGAGACTTCTTCTTTTCTCAGTATTTCCAGGGCTTTGAGCTGTTCATCTCTGAGCTCATAGTATTTTTCAATTGGAACGCCCATTTCTTTAGCCCTGGCTTTGTCAAATTTTAGCTCTGCTGCTTTCTGGCGGTCAGGATCAACCACTGCTTTTTCTTTTCCTTTAGTTGTTGTAGTGGTAACAGCTTCAGGAATGTCTTCCTCTTCTTCTTCCTCCAGAATGAGATGCCTCCTTCTGCTGCTTGGCCTGTCCTCAGGAATGAATTCCTCCCCCTTAGATTGTGCAGGGTTTGGAGATTCAGCCTGAGTAGGCTGAGAAGCTTCAGGTTGATGAGAGGCACCCTCAGCTGGACCAGTACCTGTTCCAGATGCACCTACTGTTTGACCAGTAGATGCTGATTTCTCCTTAGGAGAAGAAGTTTTCTCCCCTTTAGACTTAGTCTTAGAGGCAGACAACTTCTCCCCCTTTAAAGAAGATGGACCAGCACCTTCAACAACTGGTCTGCCTGAAGAAACAAATTCAGCAGGCTTTGCAGCAGTTTTGGCAGCAGGTTTGGGACCAACCAGGCTATGCACTAAGAAAGCCAGGTTGTCCTTCACCTCTGTAATTTGGGAAAGACAGGTTTGAAGAGAGGAGGAATGGGAATCAGCAATTGAGGTCAGCTTAAGAATATTTTCTCTATCAGAAGCTGTGAATAGCAGACTTTGAAGCTGTGCAAGATGTAACTCAAGAGAGTCCTGCACATCAGCAAGGTTTCCTGACACAGAATTTGATAGAGAGACTATTAGAGTGTTTAGGATGTTCAAGGTGGTAGGAAGTGTAGTATTGCAAGTAGTGAGGAGAGTGGACAGCTGTTGGGGTAGGGCTGTCATAGAGGACACAGAGTCCTGTTGGTGTGAGAAAATGGAGGAGAGGGAAGTGGAGACATTTTGCAGCTGTGCAGTGAGTGCAAGCAGCTGTGAGGAGGTGTCAGTTTGAGGAGTGGATGGAAAGGAGTTCTTGAACACATCAAAGAAACCTTTATGTTGTTCAGACACAGAGTCGGAAATGAGAGAGGGTAGAGAAGACATTGAATTTTCTAAAGAGCCAACTTTGTTGGTCAGTAAGGAAAGTTGATCCTTCAAAGGCAGATCTTTAGGGGATGGAGGTGTATGGGTAGACTATTTGGACTGAGTAGATGGTGATGATGAGGATGAGGCTGGTGTATGGGGATGTGATGGAGAAGGAGAAGGTACTTTTGAGAGAAGCTCCATAGTCTTGGCAAAAGTAATGTGGCCCAGCTTGGAGGGGTCGATAGGTCCTTCAGCAGTGGCTGTAGCTGCATCATCAGCAGAGGGGGTAAATGTTGGTAGCCTTTCAGATGCTGTTTGTGTTGCAGCACCTTTATTAAGGCCAGGGGTGGTTCCCTCTGCAGCAACTTGGTTTAAAGGTACCTCATCATAGGGAGATGAGATGTGCATTTCAACATCAGCAGTGGTGAAACCTGCTGATGGAGTTTGCATATGAGGGGCAGCCTCACCAAAGGGATGTTCTGTTCCCTGTGGTTCATCAGCGTGGGTGGTTGGTCCTTCAACAACTGTTGGGTGTACAACAGATGTATCATGAGGAGCAGAAATTGGAGGCTGAGCTACTGGATGGTCTAATCCAGCAGGGTGGGCACCTCGTGCAGACTCAGGGTGTGAAGAAGTATAAAGTCGGGACAGTGTGGACTCAGTATGGAGTGGAGAGAACTCCTGTCTTTCAATATTCTCAGCTTGTTGGGAGGCTGGAATAGTGGATGTGGCTGTCTCCATATGTACAACTGGTTCCTGTTGGGAGGAACCAGAGGGTCTAGGCTGACTTGGAGTAGACACAGGTTGGAGTGAAGCAGGCTCCAATTGTGCTGAACCTTCTCCCAAAATAGAAGAGGCAGCATGGTGTGCTTCTTTTTCAACTGATCCCTTTTGAGAGGGAACAGAGGGGCTGGTTTGGGCTGTTTTGGCTGTGGGTTTCTTTTTGGCAAAGGATTTTCTTTGGTAGGATCTGAGAGATGAGGTGGGTGATTGTGGAGAGGTGATGAGAGGTTCAGATTGGACTGGTTTGGAGACTGGGTCAGAAACAGGTGGGTTGGCCTGTTCCATAGTCTCAGGTGCCACAGAGGCACCAGCCACAGAGGCTTCAGGTTCAACAAATGAACCAGGGTGAGAAGCCTACTCCCCCTCAGCCACAGAGGCTGAAGGTGCAGACTTAGACTTAGCTGTTTTGGCCTTCTTGTGGATAGGCCCAGCTTCAGTCGTTTCCAGGGTCCTTTTAGCAAACTTGACCCTGGCTTTGGATTTTTCTTTGGGAGCAGCTTCTGGATTCACCCTCACAGCAGAGGGTCCTTCCACCAATCCTAGCAACCTCCTCATTGGAGTGGATAGAGGAGGCTCATTTGGGAGAACCGGAGTGTAGAAAACTCTATTTCCTATAACAGGAAATGCAGCAGTACGAAGTAAAGGCTGAGAGTTATACAAATGCTCACCACAAACGTGCTTGAAGATGAGGCTCAGAAATCTGGGATAACGAACAGCAGCTGGACGTGTCTCCTGCTGCACCAGATTCCTCAAATTCATAAAAATCCATCTGGCCATGTTGATTGTAGTCCCATCCACAAGCTGTAAGACTATAGGAATCTCATCACGGCTTAGTTGGTTAAAGGAACCAACCTTACTGCTGAAGCACATCACCACAGAGGCAAATAGAAAACTGTAGGTTGGAGACAAATCCTTCCTAAACAGCGTAGCTCCAACCTTTGGTTCTGCTACACCACAGAAGTGCAGCTGATTCTCCATCTGTTCATCTTCGGCCTGAGGCTGATCATATGGTTCAGCCATAGGGAGACGAAGAGCTTCTCTGATCAGACGAGTGGTGATCGCAATGGTCTGAGTCCCATTGAGTATGGTGCCCTTGATGACTTTGGTATCTGGGTTGTAGGCACAGGTGTACCAGAACTCATACACCATCTCCTGGTACTAACATCAGGATTAGCAGTCATGGCATAGTTCAAAGGATGAACTTTCAGAAACTCCACCATTTCATCGTAGCCTTTCCCCACATAGTTTTTGGGGATGGTTAGGTTTGCAAGGTAGTTGGTAGGTTTCAGGGTTAGCATTGTGGTGACAGATGGATGTTTTTGAACATCAGCACCAACAAACACTGGCAGAAAGGGGTTGTTACGGTGAGCCATTTGGGAAGTAGTGAGAGTGGTAGAAGCACAGGACACTTAGTCGAAGTTTTAGGGTTCTTAGGAAGTTATGGAAGTAGTGAGGAAGACGAAGATGAAACAGTAGGGGGTATTTATAGGATTTGAATGTGAGTGGGGATGAGAGAGAAACATTTGGGCGGTTGATTTGAAATGGTCGTTAACAGAAAACGGAACGGTTGTCCATGTCAGACCGTTTGTCAGACCACTTGAGCCCTTTTTATTCACTAACACACGTAAACACACATTATCCACAGTAATTAAGTTAAATAAAAACAGAAATTAAGTAACTTAATTGTGAAGAAAGGTAATTAAAACTGATGGTCTAAGCTGATGATCAAACCTGTGATGAGCAGGGTCATCACAAGCTGTTCACTCTTCAGGCTGTTCCTTCAACCTGTTCAGCTATGTAAGAACAGGTTGTGTTCAATAGCTGATCAGGTTACAGGATAATGTCTTGTATGACAGATTGAAAGAGTGAGCAGGGTGGAGGTTTGATCATCAGATCAGGCTTGACATACAAACTGTTATCGTCAAACATGTTATACGCTCAAGCTGTTCAAGTTTTGCAGAAAATGGCTAAGTATAGAACATGCATAGCCTGTTCTGTCTAAGCTGTTCTGCGAAACTTGAGCAGTGTGAGACATATAATGACTTAGAACATTTTGGACACTTAGTCACTTTTGTTTAACATGCCCAGCTTGCTTACCAGATAATTAAATTCGTTTTCATCAAGAGGTTTGGTGAAAATGTCTGCAAGCTGTTCATCTGTGGAAATAAAACTTACCTCCACATTACCTTTCTGAATGTGATCCCTGATGAAGTGATGTCTGACCTCTATATGCTTTGTTCTGGAGTGAAACACTGGATTGTTGGAGATAGCTATGGCACTTGTATTGTCACACAGAATAGGAGTTTTCCTATATACAAGTCCATATTCTTCAAGCTGATGCTGCATCCACAGAATCTGCCCACAGCAGCTTCCAGCAGTAATGTATTCAGCTTCAGCAGTAGAAGGAGAAACTGAGTTCTGCTTCTTGCTACACCAACTTATCAACTTGCCACCAAGGAGTTGACATCCACCTGTTGTGCTTTTCCTGTCTAGCCTGTAGCCTGCAAAATCAGAATCTGAATAACCTGTTAGTTCAAGGCTTGAGTCTTTGGGATACCAAAGACCCAAACCTGGTGTACCCTTAAGGTATCTGAAGATTCTTTTCACAGCAGCTAGATGTGATTCTTTTGGATCAGCTTGGAACCTAGCACACAAACAAGTAGCAAACATAATATCAGGTCTACTAGCAGTTAATACAGCAAGCTCCCAATCATGCCTCTGTAAGCTGTTAATAAAACAGCTTTGCCACTGGCATCTGCATCCAGTTTTACATTGGTTTCCATTGGGGTTTTAATAGGAGAACTTTGATCAAATTTAAACTTTTTCAATAGATCTAATGTATACTTTCTTTGATTTATAAAAATTCCATTTGAGGTTTGTTTAACCTGTAATCCTAAAAAGAAAGTAAGTTCTCCCATCATACTCATTTCATATTTGGATTTCATGAGTAATGAAAAATTCTTGCATAATTGATCATTAGTAGAACCAAATATTATGTCATCCACATAAATTTGAACAAGCATAATATCAGACTTCACTTTCTTTATGAACAGTGTGGTATCCACTTTACCTCTGGAATACCCATTGCTCATAAGGAAATCAGTAAGAGTGTCATACCAGGCTTTAGGGGCTTGTTTTAGACCATAGAAGGCTTTGTCCAACTTATAGACAAAACCTGGATGATGTTCACTTTCAAAACCTGGAGGCTGCTTGACATAAACTTCCTCTTGCAACTTCTCATTCAAAAATGCACTCTTCACATCCATTTGAAATACATTCATGCTCTTATGAGCAGCGTAGGCTAGAAACAAACGAATTGCTTCTAGCCTGGCCACAGGAGCAAATGTTTCATCGTAGTCAATGCCTTCCTCCTGTCTATAGCCCTGAGCAACTAGTCTTGCCTTATTTCTAATGACATGACCTTGCTCATCCATCTTGTTCCTGTAAACCCATTTGGTTCCAATTATAGTTTTACCTTTAGGAGCAGGGACCAGCTTCCATACCTTGTTTCTCTCAAACTGATTGAGTTCCTCTTGCATGGCGGTGATCCAATTGGCATCTTTAAGTGCTTCATCCACTTTCTTTGGCTCCATTAGGGACACAAAGCTAGAGAACATACAAAAGTTCCATAAGTTGTCCCATCTTGTTTGCACCCCTTTGTTGATGTCACCAATTATTTGATCATTAAGGTGACACCTGATCCACTTAGGATCATTTTTCAATGAGGATTCTCCTGAGTTGTTTGCATCTTCAATAGGTCCTGTTGAACAGCTCTCAAGATTTTCAGATACACTGATATCTTGAGCCTATTCACTTGTTGAGCATGACTCTCCATTATTGAACATATCAGCAGAGGATCCAGGAAAATCAGCATTGATTGGTTCAGGACATGAAGTATTAAGTCAGTACACTTATTTACACAGGGTGTATCAACATAATCATCATCATGCCCATCATGGTTAGCAGGTTCCACTCTGGATGTAGTGGAAGCTTTTGAGTCCTTCTCTTCACTGTTAGAATGCATGAGATCATCAAAGCTGAATTCTCCTGAAACTGATTCAGGAACAGCTTTGGTAGAGGCACTCCTGGACTCTTCAAAGGTGACATTGATAGATTCATCTATCACCTTTCTCTTGTTGTTGTATACTCTGTAGGCTTTGGAGATAGCAGAATATCCAACAAACAACCTTCATCAGCTTTAGGTTCAAACTTTGCCAGTTGGTCCCTTTGATTCAGAATGAAGCAGGGACATCCAAACACATGGAAGTAGCTAATGTTTGGCCTCCTCCCTTTGAGCAGCTCATAGGGAGTCTTGTTGAACCTTTTCACCACTAAGGATCTGTTTTGGGTGAAGCACGAAGTGTTGACAGCTTCAGCCCAGAATGATGAAGGTAAACCAGATGCACACACCATGGTTCTAGCAGCTTCAATGAGGGTTCTGTTTCTCCTTTCAGCAACTCCATTTTGTTGTGGAGTTCTTACTGCTGAAAAGTTCTGTGTGATCCCTCTTTCCTCACAGAAGTCCTCAAGAGTACTGTTTCTGAATTCAGTACCATGATCACTTCTAAGCTGCTTCACTCTAGCAGAGTTTAGCATTTCCATCTTCTTGATAAATCCTATAATTTCTCTAGCAGCCTCTCCTTTGCTCTTCAGGAAGATCACCCATGTAAACCTGGAGAACTCATCAACCATTACCAGAGTGTATCTTCTTCCTCCTAGACTTGGGACATTGACTGGTCTAAACAAGTCCATGTGGATTAAGAAGAGAGGAGTATCAATAGAAAAATTATGCTTGGATTTAAAAGATGATTTTCTCTGCTTGCCTTTCTCACAAGCTGTGCAGAGTCTATCCTTAACAATGGTCATAGAAGGCAAACCTGTTACCAACTCTTTCTTATAGAGTTTGTTGATATTCTTGAAGTTCAGATGTGACAGCCTTTTGTGCCATAACCAGTTCAGGTCTGCATTGGTTCTTGTGAGAAAGCAGGTTTCAGTTGTGGGATCAGCAGATTTCATGTCCACAACATATACACCTTTCTTCCGTTGAGCACATAGCACAACTTTGCCTTGGGGATCCAATATGTAACCCAGGTGCTCATCAAAGTTAACCTTATAGCCAGCATCACACAGTTGACTTATGCTAACAAGGTTATGTTTTAGCCCAACCACATAGGCTACCCTTTTGAACACTGCAGCACCAGCTTTAAGGGTTCCATATCCCTCAGTGGATCCCTGTACATTGTCACCAAAGGTGACTTTTGGCCCTTTTTCAGGCCTGAGATCACTCAGCAGGTCCTTGCAACCTATCATGTGTCCTGAGCAGCCACTGTCCAAGTACCAAACCTGGGATGGTTGTTTGTCCTGCAGAGTGTCATAGGAAAACATTAGTTAGTTTTAGGGGAACTCATCATAGTGATGAGTTCTCCTAATTCATCAACATTTGTTGATGGGCTACTGATGTCCACACTAATATTTCCTAATTGAATGGTATCAGTTTGGATACCACCCTCATTGACTAAGTTACTTCCAACATTGGTTGTTTTAGCAATGATGGAACTAGCTGAGTCAACAGGCCTCATGTCCTCAGTTTCAGGACAGTCTTTGGCCATGTGTGTCTTCTTCCCACATTTATAGTATTTTCTCTTTTAGCCTTTTTGGAAGAAGAACTTTCAGAAACACATTCTGAATTATTTCTGTTGATTTTATCAGCAGGTTTAGCAAACTTATTACTATTTTTTGATGAATCAACAGCTTGGGTGGAAGGCACAATAGCAACAGCTTTGCCTGTTTCTTCTTTCCTCTTTTTGGGAGGACAAATGTCAAATACAGAAGCTTGATTGGTTTTTGACCTTCCACAGGTTTGGGAAACTTATTCCCAGATTTCTCAAGTTGAGCAATGGCTTTGCCTTTGCCAATACTGAGATGTGATTGATGCTTCCTATCAACATAATCATTGTTTCTGGTTTTGAAAGACTTATTTTCATTTATAACCAGTTTTCCACTATGATTTGAAAACTTATTTGAAACCACAGTAGATTTGCTTTCAACATGAGACTTACCCTTGTTGAAAGCAGGTTGCTTACCTTTTGAAAACTTATTTTCAAAATGTTTAGCATCAAAAGGATTAACATGTCTCTTACCATCAGCTTTGGACCCAGAGCCTGTTTTGTCAACAGGTTTAGTGTCCACTGCTGCAGTTTGAGCATGTTTTCCTTTCTTTTGCTTGTGTGAATCAGCAGAGCACTTAGCAGGCTGATTAGATGGAGAACACATTCCATCATCAGCTTTTGGGGCTTTTTCACACAAGTTGTCAGTATTTTGAGGCCTGACAAACCTGTTTGTTGAGACTAGCTTTCCATTAACTTTCTGGTTGAAAGTGCTGGGAAGCTCACCAAGAGTGGATAAGTCATCTTTCAGATTATTAATCTCAACAATAGAAGCTGCTTTGTCAAGATCTCCTCCAAGATAGGCTTGGATTTGTGCAGGGATCTGCTGACTGATGCAATGGCTGACTTTTTATGCAGATTGGCACCAAGAGTCACTTATCTTTTGAAGCTTTGCATGTTTTACATCTGTCTCTCTCTTTTCTTCCAGTAAAATTGAGTTGATGTGTTTCAATTCATCAAGCTCGGTTTCCAACTTATGGAAGCTGTCCAGTTTACTGGATTTTGTGTCAAGTTCAGTTTTAAGCTTAGAGATTTCAGATAGTAAAACATTGTGCTTCTCAACAGCAGCTTTTAAATCAACAAGCATATATTCAAACATTTTTACTTTCTCTTCAGAACTGTAAGCCATAAAATTGTGTACTTTGTACATCATTGTGGGGTTCCAGTTCTCTAAGCTGCTGAAGGCTTCAGCTTCAGCCAAGTCCTGTATGAAGTTGCTGGTTGATGGGACATCAGTGTTGGCCATCAGACAATTGTTGTCTTCTTCATCTGAGGATGAATCAGACTCCTCCCAGTCACATGTCTCAGCCATGAGTCCCTTTTGTTTGTTGGAAGCCACTGAGTTTTCTAACTTTTTCAGCTTAGCCATGGCCATAAGGTACTTAACCCTATAGCCATCGTCCCTGTTAGTCTTGTATGGTTTGGAAGACTGTCCAACAGCTTTTTACACACAGTCAGCAGCTATATGGCCAGTTTTGCCACATTTGAAGCACTCAGCCTTAGATTTGTCAAATGCCTTCTTTTTTACAGCATTTGAGTTCCCCTGCAGCATATTTCTTCCAAACCTTTTCTTGTTGAACCTTTTGACAAGCATTGCAATCATTTGCTCATCATCAAGTTCAGCAAGGTCTGTACTGTCTTCCTCATCAGACATTTCCTCTCTTTCATCATCAACCTGTTGATCAGTTTGTGTGAACACATCACATACCTGCCCAACAGGTTGTCTCACGCTGGCCACTAAGGCAGCACCTCTCTTGGACATTTCCAAGGCATTTCTCTTCTGCTGCCTTGACTGTTCATCATTTAGTAAGGTTCCATATAAGTTTACAAGATCCATACCTTTGATGGTACCTGAATTTCTCAAGATGGTAGAAAAGTAGTTCCACTCTTCAGGCAAGATGTCCAAGAATTTATTCACCAGAGTCAGGCTGTCCTTTGTGATCCCAACAGCTTTGAGATCATTAACCAGAGCAGTAAACCTGGTGTAGGTTTCAGTGAGTGTCTTCTTTGGTTTTGCAAAGAAGAGTTCATACTGTCTAACACGATTGTTAATCCTGTTGTCCAGTGTGATTGTGGGTCCATCATAGACGGTACACAAAGTATCACACATCTCCTTTGCAGTCTTCATCTTCTCAACCTGTTTGAACACATCATTAGGCAGAGAGATAACCAGGTTATTCCTGGCTTTTGCATCCAGAGCAACCAGTCTTTTGTCTTCATCAGACCATTGAGCTTTGGCCTTCTCAAAGGTTCTGATTTCAGGGGCAGCTCCTTCAACAGCGGGAGTTATGGTAGTAACAGAGGTTGGCACATAGGGACCTTCCATTACTATCTCTGGTATTTGTACATCTAGATTCTCTAAATAGAGCATCATTCTGCACTTCCAGCCAGAGAATTTCTAATGATTGAACTTTGGGGGTTTGGCCATTGACCCATTGTCATAGTAGGATGAGGAATTTGCAGCACTGTTGTCCATGGGAAAGTAGGGAAAATAAGAGATCAAGAGTTGACACACACTCTATCTGCTCTGATACCAGTTGTAGGTCCCAAAAGGTTTCCCAAGTGTATAGTTCTAAGCTGTAGAGGGGGGGTGAATACAGCTATTTAAAAACTTAACAATCTTTTTCTCAATGTTTGTGTATATTATTAACAAGTGTTAATTACAAACAAGCTTGAATGCGGAAAGGTTCAAGCTGAGATGACAGATACAACAGTTGTTCAACTAATCTAAGACACACTCAGACTAGAAACAATGACTACACTCACTTAGATGCACTCACTGTGTTTACAAGACTCAGATGGACAACTTAAGCAAAAACAGCTTTGACACACTCTACTGTTTTATTTTAGCAGACTTGCATGCATGGAATAACACACTTCAGTGCACGTTCTAATTTCACACTCTTGATATCTCACAATCCTTAGAAGCTTCCTTTTATAAAGGAGAATCTCAGTGAAGCTTCTTCATTGGACAAATGAGATAGTGGGAAGTCTTTCCAAAAAGACAAGACAGCTTTCTGCACGTTCTGATAAAGCATATTTGTCTTCATATGGCAGAATCTTTGTCTTTTTCTTTTTGTCACTGTTGCATAAGACTTTAACCAAAAGAGGAATGTCAACTTTGCATCTTTCTTCTTATGCTAATGCCATTTTGATATAAGAAAATGTCTGTCACCCTTTTCAGATATCCGTTTGTCTTCATGTAACAATACAGCATGGGCAGGCTGTGCAGTTTATGTCCAGCCTGTTCAGCAGACAGAATAGTTTGGACAAAATGTTTTTGTTGCAACGAATGCAACATGGTAAACAGCTTTGGGGTGATATTGCAAATCACTTTTCAGGTTTCAATAAGGCATAAATAGGCCTTAAATTATACCTTCAAGTGCATCAACAGGTTTGATTAAGAAATCTCCCCCTCAAATGTAGAGCAGGTTTGACTGAGGCCTTTTTGTGCCTAACATATTTATTATTATTTATTGTTATAAAAACCAATGTTTGGTTACCTTAAACAATAAAAAAGATATAAACTTGGTTTACCTTAAATGTTTGGTTACCTTAAAGTGTATATATATATATATATATATATATATATATATATATATATTCATAAACTTTGGAATCATATTATTAGATAAATAATATTTTTTGTATTTTATATTTTTTGATTCTTTACTCGTTTAACCAGTGTGTAATTTAATACATTTATATATACAAAACATTAAAAAAATAGTTTCATATATTTTCTTTTCGTTAGTTTTATAACACATATAAGTTAAATTTCATACAGATAACAATTGAGTTTGATGTATATAAAGATACATTGTATTATTAAAAGACTATTTATAAAACTTTTAAACGGTATGCTCGGGCACCGCACGGGAAAAATACTAGTTATAGTTTGTTTTTTAATATACACTACAATGAAATAGTCTAATTATATATATAACAATTACCAAAGAGCGTTACTTTTACGCCATCTGAAGCAGGCTGTCAGACAGCTCAAGCAAACAGCTGCTTTTTATTACTTTATATATATTATATAAGATTTTTGTTTTCCTGTGACAACTTTTGATATATTGTATTTTATTAAAATTTGAATATATTATTACGATCGCATTATTTTTGTGTACATTCTGATATAAAATTTATCGTCGTCGGAACCATTTTCGTTAAGCAGACATGCATGCAGCTGCCTAAATATATGATTGTATCTATAATATATAATTGTTTTGTTGTTCTATTAAAACGTTTAATATACAAATATATTGTTATGATCATTTTCCTTTAAACTACATTTTAACATAAAATTGTATTTCGTCTCAAGCTATTTTAAATGAATTTTTTTTATTATTTAGTAGATTAATCGATCGCACTCTTTCGTTCACCGAATGGTAAAGCTAGTTGACTGACAGGTAAACGACTAATTTTTTATTACTTTATATATGATATATAACATTTTTATTTTCTTGTAATAACCTTTGATATATTATATTTATTAAAATTTGAATATATTATTATGATCGCGTTATTTTAATCTACATTTTGATATAAAATTTGTTATCTGTGTTATAACGTTTGATATATTATATTATACGAAATGATAAATATATCATTATGATCGCCTTTTTCTTTTCTACATTCCAACATAAAATTGTTTTTCGTCTCAACTAATTTTAGAATGACAATTTTTTTTTATTATTTAGTTAGTTGATCAATCATATTCTTTCCGTTTATAAACTTAGATTGAAAACATAAAATGATCCTCAATTGAGATTCACGATCGGTAGCTAATGTTATTTTATTATTTTAAAGTAATATATTTATAAAAATACAAATTATGGTTCCGCTGCAACGCACGGGTTACACATCCCTAGTTTTCAAACATAATTCAACTAATTTACACATTTAAATAATATGGAAGATTGCAATGTTCCTATTTGACAATGAAGTAAAGAAGTAATTTTTATATTATATAAATTTTACTAGTAGTTGGGGTTTTATTGGCTTAACAAAAATTAGCCTAATTTTATTGATATAAAACAAATGTTTATATGTATATATTTACTATAAAAGTATTTTATACATAAAAAACATATGCATATATAAATATGTTTATGAGTTCAGTATTCTTAGTAATATGAAAATATACATATATGAATATTTTTCCATGAATTCATATACAAATATTTTTACTGTATTCATATATGAATATTTTTCTAAAAATATTTTTCTAAAACATTCATATATGAATATTTTTTGGATAATAGATTGTTGACAAAACAGACAAATAGTCATTTGATAATTTTTAATGATAAAAAAAATTATAGTGAACAATTTGAATTAAAATAATGATTATTAGTCTTAGATAAAAAAAAATCTCAATTATATATTCATCAAACAAATAGAACAAATTAAGTATAATTACTAGTAAGTATTCATAGATGAACAAATTACTTCTTTACTTCTCTAGATTTTTTAGGTTGCGTTTAGTTAACGAAAACTAGTCATTTTTCAATTTCAGTTTTCAAGAAAAACGGGGTGTTTAGTTAACGAAAATTTTTAATATGTTTTCAATTTCAGTTTTTATAAAAATGTTTTTACATTTAGTTTTTCAAAAAACAATTGAAAATTCTGAAAATGCGTTCATATGGTAAATTTAGTTTTCAGTTTGAAATTCATGAAACTCAAAAAAATATATTCACTTGTCATTATTTTCTATCCTATTAGTTTTTAAATTTAGGGTGGAATTCCATCAAGTTTGCAAAGAAATGACACGACTATATTTAAATAGTAAATAAACACTCAATCTCAACTTTACAATTTTAGCTATGGAAATAGTAATCACCAATTAAAAGAAGGAATAAATGCATATATATATATACAACGATCTTCACAAGCTTTCCTAATATATACAACCATTTAATTTTTTGTGCAATAAATGCAGTGATATCTACTTTTGAATGATTCATGCAACTTAATTATTACAATGTATGTATATGCAATGGAGTTTACACTTTTTCTTGTACATACAACAATCTAATTATTTTTCATCATCTATACGATAATTTAATATATTTACAAAATAATTAAATTAATATAATAACTAACATATAATAGAAAAAAATATTAATAGATAATTATAAGATCGTCTTGTAGAAATGTGATCGGTGGCATGATAGCTTTATATATATTAAAAGAAATTTAATATGAGTTTATGTATTTAATGAAAAATACTATTTGAGTTTTAAGTTTTTAAAAAAATTCAAAAGTTACGAAATATATAATTTATTTTATGCTGTCAATATGTCATTTTATTCTTTATCATCCTTTTCAATAACAAGGTTACTAAGGGGGTGTTTGGTTCACAGATTTTTTCCTTTGGGATTTGCATTTTGTAAAGGATTTGTAATTTTGTATTATGCAGCATTTGCATTTGTCAGGATTTTGTCTGCACTAAAAAATTTGCTAACCTGAAGAATGCAAGGTACCTGAGATTTTAAAATCCTAGAGAGGAGGCTGAGTTTTTAAATAATAAAGAAGTAAGGAATTTATGAAATCCTGAGATTTTAAATCCTTACTAAAATCCGTAAACCAAACACAAGATTTTAAATACAAATCCCAGTGAATCCTAGAAAATCCGCGAACCAAACGCCTCTAAGATATCTTGGAGTCACTGTTATGTATGTTACAAACAAATGATAGTAAAGATAATGTTTAATTAAATTATATAGGTAATTTTAAAAATTTATTTTAATTAGAACTCAAATAGTATTTTCAATAGGGTACACAAATTATTATGTATTAAATTTTTTTCCAATTGTTATATATTTGTTTTTTATTAAAATTAATTATTTAGTAAATATATTTTTAATTTTCACATTGATTGAAAAATAATAATTAGATTGTTGCATATATATACGGAAAAGTATAAACTTCATTGCATGATGATGCATTATGATAAGTAACTTGCATTAATTGTTCAAAAATAGATGGTTCATTGCACTAATTGCACACAAAATTAAATGGTTGCATATATTAGAAAAGCTTGTAAAGATCATTGGATATATATGCATTCAACCCTTAAAAGAAAAAAGCGGAATAGACAATCCGTACTTAATGCATACGTGTGGGACCCACCTTAATTGGAAATTCTGGAAATGAAAATGAGAAGGGATTGGTGGCGTACACCGTGTTTTCACTTAAATAGTTAAATGAAAACGGTTGAAAATAGGTCATAACTGTTTTCAATAATTAATAATAAATTTTGAAAATGAAAATTTAATGAAAATGAAATTTTATTTATAACATATGTAAATGAACATGTTTTCATAAAACACTTGTTTTCGTAAAAAATAAATCCAAAAACACTTGTTTTTGTAAAAAATAAACCCAAAAACACTCTAGTTTTTGTCAACTAACATTTGACTTTATAGTATATAAAGAATTCCCAAATTACAAAATTCAAGATAATATATAATTTTACCAAAATGTTAAGAATTTAAGTAAAGACTCATACCATGGTTATTATAATGTTGATCTTCATTTTATGATTACACGATAATATAACGATATTGGATCCTTAGTAGGATCTCTCATTGATAGGATCATAATCAGGATCCTAAGATCTATCGTAGGGTCTTAAGATCTCGATCCGATTTTTAATTAAATTTCATATTTAAAAAAAAAATTATAAATGAGTCAACTTTGTCATTAAATTAGTAGTGATGTTATTAAATTATCAAAATTATAAGAGTTGTACCAAAATCGTTGTTATAATGTTTGGATTTAAACATTTTATCAATTTAATGTAAATTTATTTTTTGTGTGAATTATAACACATATAAAAAGACAATTTTATTTTAACAAGATCTTAAGATTTTAATCTTGTGAAGACAAAAACGATTTTAAGAAAGATCTTGATTTTGACAACCTTGACTCATACACATTAAGTTATGATAATTTTGTACTTAACTTATTAGTATTAAATTATAAGAAAATATTATTAATTCGAACATTGTACAATGAATAGTATAAGTATAAAGAGAAAAGATTCACATTAGAGATTTTGTTTAGATGTAAGAGGAAGGAGAGTATGTTGCGAGTTAATAGAATATCAATCGTTGAAGAGTGTACGTATCATCAAATAGTTTGAGCATCTACACCATGAGATATTTTAGAGAATGAAGATGCATAAAAATACACGAATAAAATTGCATGTATACCATGAACATAAAGGTATTGCATGATAAGAACAGAGCTTAACATAGCCAAGTGACGATTGCCGACATTGCTATTCAAGCCAAAATCACTTTTAACTTATTGATGCCGGCAATTCATCCTTGGCTTGGCCCAACTCTCTTCCTTCTCAGGCAATGCCACATGCTATATGTATTCATACATATCTTTATGTGTTAGAGATTTTATTGAGAATGTGATTCAATGAGCAAAGTTTGCCTCAAGTCTTGCAATGCATATATAGTAAATACAAGGGAAGTTGGGATGGAATGTAGAATAAATTCTCAAGAAGTCTTTTTGAGTTTGTATTGAAGTCCACCCCCTGTAATTTGCAAGGGTCAAACAAACCAAATTTCTTACATTTATATTCTATCTTATAAAAAGAAAGATAACTACATTTCACAAATTAAAATAATATGTAGATTTTTACTTTTTAGAGAAAAAAGTTGGATACATCACCCAACAACTGATGAGGCCTTTATCAACGGTCTTTGGAAAACTTTCAGAGGGTTATATATTTTTTGTAGTTTTATTGTTTATACCCACACTATTTATTTTTTTTTATCATTAATAGCAACAACTTTTGTAGTTTTTACCGGTTATACCAACTTTTGATCTGGAAACCTGCTATAGCAAGTTACCATCCATTAATATCTACAACTTTTATCTTTTTACCTATAATAGCAACGACGTTTTATATTTTTACCAATAATAGCAGCGACTTTTAACTTTTTACCAATAATAAAAACATATCAAATTAAATTTTCATTTATCTTTAACTAATCATTATTTTAAAAAAATTAAATTTATGAAAATCGAAACACAATCAAATAAGTTCATAATCCATTTTTTTGTTTAAATTTTGTTAGAGATAAATCAAATGCAATGCATGCCTTTAAAATTATAAAAAATATGTTTTCTATAGACATTAAAAAATGAAAGATTATTTTGATTAGGGTGAGTATGGATCGGTTTTTGGCAAAAACCAAACACCAAACCGAAACTTCGGTTTCTATATTCAAGAAACCGTTCGGTTTGGATTTTAAACGATTTGATTATTTGGTTTTAATGTTTGTTTCAGTTTTTCTTTGTCATGGTTTTCAATTTCAAATCTTTCTTTCTAAAACCAAAAACCACACACACACACAAATATATATATATATATATATATATATATATATATATATATATATATATATATATATATATATATATATATATATATATATATAATCAGGTTCATTAGCGTACCTATGAGATTCCAGCGTATCCTAATGTGAATGATCATTCACATATATTTTTTTTTGAATAGACATGTATATGACAACATTATAAGACTTTTTTTCAAAAGGATCAACATCATAAACCTTGTGAATGGTAAAAAAAGATCATGTGAATGGTCATTCACACCATTCACATGGTGTGAAATGACAATGGTGTGAATGACCATTCACATTGATGACCATTCATGTAACACCCTACTTTTACAACTAATGCCACATAGGACTTACAGTCCACGTCATCAAATCATAGGCAATGTCATCAAGGGTTAAACAGCTAGTTACTACTAAATATCAACATCGGACATAAGTAACGCAGGACGGGAACCAACCCCCGTCAATAAAGTCCGGCAACCACAACATAAGTATAGGTTACAATCATCCATAAGTCACTGGCTAATAAGCCAAACCACAAAACATCAAGACTACTTACGAAAGTAGTCACTAACTACCGTCCACGCGGCGGGTCTCGGCTACTGCCCGCTGTGTCCCTAGCCTCAGTCCTCGTACCTGAGATCCACAGTTAAAACAACAGTCAGCGGAAAGCTGGTGAGTTACTATAAACAACGTTAAAAAACAGTTTATAAAATAGTTAGCACAATATAACGACTAATAATCAACGTGCGGCCGGCCTCAACTGCCTGACGCCTCATCGGGAGCGACCCGGCATAGCCTGCATAGCCCACTCCACAAAGTAGTGGGTTGTCAGGTCCACTGAGTTGGGAATGACCCAACAGGCCTCTCTACTCTGCGTATGGCAACAATACGCGCGATCCACGTGCTCTGCTCTGTGCTAACAAATGTCAACATATAAAAGGATCCACATCGGACCAGGATAATAAACAACAAGTAAGTAACTCACCTGAAGCACGACTACAGTCTCGCTACCAATGGCAGTCTCTACAAGTCCCAGGCTTAGCTACGAAATCCTGGCAACAATAAACACAACTATACTGTAACGACTAACTACTGAACTCATAACGACTATACTACTATACTCACTAACTCAATAAGAATCAACAAGCCAAGTCCCACGAGCGCGGCCAGGAGCGCGGCCGTGATCGTGGTCGCGGGCTACTCGTCGCAGCCGGTCATCGCGGGCGCGATGACCCCGCGCTGCCCCTTTTATCGCGGCCGGGCTCATCCGAGCATGCCCGTGCTCGACCGAGCCGCGATTAACATCTCGGTCGCGTTCCACTACCAGCGACCACCCTTAACCGCCTTACCCTGATCGCGGGCGCGACCAGGGGAGCGCGGCCGCGGTGCGGCGGCGAACAGAGCAGGTTATGCTCTGTTTTCATTCAACTACGACAACTACTTTTAATCCCGTTTTTGCACAACTCAGGGGTTATAATTCAACTCCAACACATGCTAACTACTTAATATAACAATTCAATTCGTTTTATTACCAATTACTAACCTCAATCTCCTTTTCTCTCTCGAATTCAAGCTTTACTTGAGGAAGATGATGAAGGGATAATAACTCTTGGCTGTGATTATCCTTGCTCCTCTTCCTTAATCTTTCTGCCCTCCTTCCTCAGCTTGATACACATACACACATATGCACTTTGAGATTTTTGGTGGAATGGAGAAAGGAAATCACAAACGTGTTATATATACGTTTCCGGTCCCGAACTCAATTAAAACGGGTACGATACTCATTAATCACTAGGTAAATACCCGTTAACCCAATTAATCTCAAATTAATGACTTGGATTTAGAATGCCAATTAACTCATTAAAACAACCCCAAATCCCCAATTACTACTAGACCGGTTATTATCTCAATCGATTAAAATTACTCGTAATAGCAATCTACTTTACCAACTCACGTGCAATTAATCAATTAAAATTCACCAACTCATCGAGGCAACTCTTAAAGCCAATGAATAAATTACACGTACCTGCTGCTAGATTCTGGATGTTACAAATCCTCCCCTCTAGAACTGATCCCGTCCTCGGGATCTCAACTCAGGTGAATAGATGCGGATACCGCTGTCGCATGTCCGCCTCGGGCTCCCAGGTAGCACTGGAACCCTTATGATACCGCCACTGTACTAATACCAGCGGGATTTCCTTCTTCCGCAACTTTTTCACCTTGCGGTCTAGAATCGACTCGGGATGTTCAACGTACCTCAGCTGCTCGTCCACCTCGATCTCAGATATGGGGACTGTTTCCTCATGTGGGGCCAAACACCGCCGCAGGTAGCTAACATGGAAGGTAGAGTGTACCCCACGCAACTCCGGAGGCAACTCTAATCGGTAGGCCTGCGTGCCCACTCGCTCGACTATACAGAACGGCCCAATGAATCTCGGACTGAGCTTACCTCGTTTCCGGAATCGAATCACACCCTTCCACGGGGATACCTTCAATAGTACCCAGTCACCCACATCAAACTCTAACTCTTTGGTCCTCTTATCAGCATAGCACTTCTGTCGACTCTGAGCTATCTGTAATCTCTCTCTGACCACTGCTATCTTCTCACTAGTCTGCTGAATGATCTCAGGACCTGTAATCTCTTTCTCCCCCACCTCGGTCCAACACACAGGGGTACGACACTTACGACCATATAATGCTTCGAATGGAGGCATCTTGATGCTAGAGTGGTAACTGTTGTTATAGGCAAATTCAACTAACGACATGTGAGACCCTCTGATTTCTCTAAGGTCTCAAGTCAAGGCCCAGTAGCAACGCATTATCAATCATGAAACTAAGATAAAATTTACAATTGCGGAAATAAAATTAATTACAAACAGAGACAGAATTTTAAGTAGCAAGGTACAAATATCTAGACTATTACATCAAATCACATAATATAAACTAAACCCGAATCCCAAAGCTCTATTATCATCCAAATACCAAGATGTTGAAACAGGTTCTAATGCACTTCAAGCTCTTTCAAAGTCCTGACCTATGAACTAGGTCCAGCCAATCCTTTGCCTTTACCTGAAAAATAATGCAACAACGAGGTAAGCTTAATTGCTTAGTGAGAATGCAGAATTTCACATTTAACATGCAATTATGAACGCGGAAGCACATGCACTGCACTCGGCTCATGCACGGCTCAGCTCTATATGCACTGCACTAGGCTCATGCACAGCTCAATCTCGAAGGGACATTGGCCAATTAATGCTCTTTTGATGCGCGACTTTGCTCAGCTCCCAGTTATAAAACTGTTGTTGCTCTTGAGACTTTTAGACAAATTCATAAGGAATGCTCGGATGATGATAAATCCATACACACGCATCATTAGTGGGGATCAGCCACGTACTGGGCTAGCTACCAGTAAAAGCTCTATATGGATATCATCGGAATGCTCAGCTCTAGCTACCCTCTGTGCTTTCATCACGTAAATCAGCACATCATAAGCCTAACATTAACCCAACACTGAGCAATAGTGATGGTGTTAAGCTTAACAATCAAGTGACTCGTCAAAGAATCGAATCTAGAAGAAGAAATACTCAGCTCAACAAATCATAGTAAATATACTATGACAATATTTCAAAAAGCTCAAGATCAGAATATCAATAAATCAGAATCATGCAACAAAAGTCTCAATTCACATAATATGCAGTTAAAATGAAATCTACAACTCACTGTTACTGGTTATCTGCACTTTCTGGCTCTGGCTCAGTTGCTCTCAATCTGTTAATCATATCATTATTGATATTTATTAGCCTCAGAATCATTTGAATAATAAATTCAATGTTCATTCGTTGGTCTTTAATCTCAAAGTCTCATAAGATTGCATTTTCAGAAATCTGATCATATGTGATCGTGCATATATATATTCATATGATTTCTATTTGATGGTATTTCTTAATTTTATAGATCTTGATTTCAATATTTGATCATTCATATTTATATAAGGAATCTGTTGTATATATATATTTTGAATTATAAATACTGCATTCAGATTAGGACCATCCGAATTCGGATTATCCAGATTCGGTTCTAAATCATCCGAAATGACACATCCGAAGTTGGTCCGAATTGAGTCATCCGAAATATGAACCGAGATGGGGCACCATCCGAAATTTTGACACTTCATTCGAATTGTACAAGAAGCGCAGAGAACTCGCCGAGTTGGCTTGGTGAACTCGCCGAGTTCACGTCCGAAGTACGGACCCAAAACCGGATTCCGGACACATCCGAGTTCGGTTCTATTTCAGGTCCAAAACTTATTTCGGTTCTCATCCGAATTCGAGTCCCAACCGAATTCGGATCCAATACTTATGAATTTTTGAAGAAATATTCAAGTGTTCTTGGGAACTCGCCGAGTTTCCCTATGAACTCGCCGAGTTCACATGCAGATATGCAGGTCGCAACTTACGGATTTTTATTAAAATTGCCCAAAAACACTTTTTAGTAACATGCAATGAAATATAAAGTGGTGTTATCATTAATTAAGTGTTTTTATACAATTTTCCTTATCCATAACATCATAATTCATTCAAAATCATTCAAAATAGATTATTATTTATTTTTTTTTTGTCAAAACACATTTTTACTTAAAATTTCAGATTTTGAACTTATTTGAATGAATTAATCCGTAGATTTTGTTTCTGATACTTCTGTTAACTTAAATTTACCATAATCTTCAGAAATTTTAAACATGCAACCTAAATTTCTTACTATTTAATCCTAGGTTTCGGTTTCTAATAAAAATGAACCAAACTCTTGAAATTAGGGAGTTTAGTCAATAATTACCTCAAATTCGTGTGTAATCCTACATGCAACCGTATATTCTTGTAGTATTCTTCGAGATCTTCCCGATGACGTATAAATCTTGATGATCCGACGGTCGGTTTAGAAGAAATCTTAGAGAGATGTAGAGAGAGAGTAGAGAGAGAAAATCTTAGAGAGAGAGTCTAGAGAGAGAGAGAAATCTGATTTTCTAAACTTAAATTCCGTTTATATACTCTAACTAGTTATGTTTGCTACTTAACCCACTATTACTTTCGTATCTTATATATCTTTTATTTAATTATCTTAATAATTTATTAAATCATAAATCATAATTTAAATATTTATATAATTTAATTAAAATATTTCAAAGACTTAATTAAATTATAATTCAAAGTAATGTAATAAAATTACATTTTTGGTTCGATAATCAGATATTTATTTGGGCTAAAAGTTGGGTTGTTACAGAATGGGCTCCACCACGCACAAACTTCGTCCCCGAAGTTAGATATGTTCGAACAGACTTGGGCAGATAGCTTTTATGATATCTCTTAATTCCCAAGGCTGATACAAACTTTTGTGGTGTTTCCACTGAACGAGCACCATCTGTATTTCATGGTTTATGTTTCTTTGAAATTTTCAAGCACAAGAAACTCAAGTTTCTCTTCTGAGCTTCATATTTGATTCAATATTTCGCTGTTTGATCATTTTAAGAATTCTGACTTATTATTCATACTCTTAATATATGAGCTTTATGCTTTACGCCATAATCAATCCAGATAACAACTCAATACATGAGTTAGCTCATATATCACTTTCGTTTGATCTTGAGCCAGTTATGGCTTTTTAAATCTCTCATCTGTATTATTGTAAAATTTTCATTTGCTAACTTATGCAATCACATAAGAGATTTGTAGAAATTCTGATTATCAGTGATATAGTCACTTTGTGGGCTTTTGAGATTTAACTTTATATCTCTTTCAATTTAACTATCATCTCTATATTTTAGTTAGTTCATGTCTCTTCTGATTTGCTCTTGAAATAGATACAGAGCTTTTCGGGAGTCTGATATCTGTACTTTTATGTTTCTTTATTGATGATGTTTCAATCATCAATCGCTTAACCAATTTCTGATTTATGTTGTCTTGTTATGAAGATTTATAATTTTTCTTCGCTCTAACAAACCAATGGAATCAATCTTCCGGCACAACAATCGGAGTCAACTCTTCGTGTAACGACTCCATCTTACCTACCTTGGTCTCCAATTATACTGCTATATCTGCCACATCCTTTACATAAGCAGTCTCTCAAGAAGCAAAATCTTCCAAGAAGATCGAGTGTTTAGAAGTTAAGAATGAAAGATTGAGGCAAAATGTTGAAATGCTGCATTTAAAACTCGCCGAACAAAACAGGAGTTCGAACAAAGAATCAAAATTTGGAGTTACAATCGTCCACATCTTCTTCGCAACGGTTCAGCAGTTTATGGATATTAATGACATGAAAATTAATGCTATATAGAATCGAATTCCAGGGAAACAATTTAATAGAAATCGACAATTTGCTTAGGTTTTCTCGGTGTGATTCGTTAGACACGACGACAGATTCTGTTATTGAAGTCAGGTCTCGAGTTACCAAGGTTCCAAAACCGTCTCCACGACCATTTAGATCATCTTCTACTTTATCGTCATCGCCTTCCTCTATTAGTTCATTGTGTAATTCGGTCAAGAGGCTTCGACAAAACAATAATCTTTGATTCTGTTTAATTATATGTATAGACTTAGGCTTGAATCTTCATTGATGAATTTCTGAATTTGAAATTACTTTACTCTTTTGGCGGAAGCTTCTCATTTATATACAAATAGGTGGAATAAGAATTCCATATGGACTATCTCACTAGTCTCGCATCGACATAATGAGAATCCAACACTTACATCTATATTGACATATAACAGACTTTTCATTGGCCATTTATGACCAATTGCTTGACTTTACAAAGATCTCAATCTATTTCTTTATCACTCTCGCTTTGTTCCTCTGACTTCTTTGATTCTCGTTCAAGTTGTCATTAGGTGCTTAATTACTTGATTTAGATACTCTTCTCATTAATATTTATTGGATTAGCAACTTCTACCTCTGTCTCATTATAAGACACGCTGTAATCATTTAGATTACAAGGATTTACGAAGTAGCTGGTGTTTAGGATTATATTTTGATTTCTCTCGGGTTTTGAATCATACATGATTCAGATTACAACACCTATATTGCCTATAGGTATAATTTCTTATTGGACATGTATTTATATCGTAACTTCAACTGATACGACCCATATGTCATCCGCATTATTCACTATCGATGACAGGGTTGTACAGTTAACTCACTACTTATGTTGGAATTGAAATTCATATGGTAACAGAATTAAATCATTTTAGCATATAAGAAACTTAGTATTAGTTACCATTGTGGTCTTTTGGCGTCTCTGGTGTCTCCTCGGCATCCTCAGCAGTAATATGGAAAGCTCGCGCCTTTGCTGTAGGTATCATTGTAGTACTCTGTTGAATTGCTCTGCCAACTGGTTGTTCAGGATTAGTAAGCACGCGTGTATTCGGGCAATGTTTGGCATAATGTCCACGCTCACCACAGTTGTAGCATACGTCGTTTCTTTCTGGGCACTCGTCGCTTCCATGTCCAATCCGGTTACAAGTGTAACAGGTCACATCTATAGGGTTGCAGCGTCCGCTATGAAATTTGTTACAGCGTTTACACGGTCGCGCTCCTGACTGTATGGAATAAACTCTAGTCTTCTGAGGTGTAGAGGACGCTTGTGATTGCTGCTGACTGGACTTTGATGAACCGAAGAATCTACTGGATTTCTGTTTCTTAGGTGGAGATGGACATGTAGGACTTATAGCCATCATAACGGGTTCACAACTCGAATCTGTGAATTCTCGCTCCACCATCCTTGCTGCTTCCACTATGCTGAGATACGTCGTGAACTTGATGCTGCTCATTTGTCTTCTATATGTTGGATTCAGACCCAGTCTGAATCGGTTTATCTTACGCTCTTCTGTTGCTACTTGATATGACGAGTAGCCGCAAAGTCTCGAGAACTCATGCTCGTATTCATCAACGGTCTTAGTTCCTTGTTTCAATTGCATCAACTGCATCTCGAGTTCGTCTTGTTTATCCGTTGGACAGTATTTGGCGTTGAACATCTCTAAGAACTGCTCCCAATCCAATGTCGTAATTGTTTCCTCACCATAGATGCTTCTTTGTGTTTTCCACCAGGCTCTAGCAGCTCCAACGAACAGTGATGTAGTAAACTTAACTCTATTGTTGTCCAGACATTCTGAGATACTGAAGATCTCTTCAGTATGACTTATCCAATCTAACGCTTGTATTGGATCTACTGTGCCTTCAAACGTTAAGGCACCACTCGCTTTGAAGTCTTTGAATCTACAGCCTTTTGGCTGCACAACTCGCTTATTGACGTGCTCATTATCGGATTCCGAATCGCTTGACTGTTCAGTTTGCTTCTTTTTATGTTTATTTCTCTTTTCAGTTTTCTTTATTGATTCAATTTGCTCTAGCATAAACTTGTTTTGTTGCTCATTATTCTGGGTTATTAGTTGTTGCATCATTTCCAGGACTTGCTCTGGGGTCATGCCACCTGATGGTCCACCTTCTCCTGACATAGCTCTGAAATTCAAATCACTAAACATTTAGATCATTAGCCTAGCACATTGTACCCTTTCATGCCCCGTCCTACTAGTCTCTGAAACCTATCTTAGTTCAAGCCATCCTATCATGATTGATATTATAGCATTGCACAAGTTTGAGATCATGTATTACACGTAATACAATGATTCACTCAAACTATTGCTCTGATACCATCCTGTGAGACCCTCTGATTTCTCTAAGGTCTCAAGTCAAGGCCCAGTAGCAACGCATTATCAATCATGAAACTAAGATAAAATTTACAATTGCGGAAATAAAATTAATTACAAATAGAGACAGAATTTTAAGTAGCAAGGTACAAATATCTAGACTATTACATCAAATCACATAATATAAACTAAACCCGAATCCCAAAGCTCTATTATCATCCAAATACCAAGATGTTGAAACAGGTTCTAATGCACTTCAAGCTCTTTCAAAGTCCTGACCTATGAACTAGGTCCAGCCAATCCTTTGCCTTTACCTGAAAAATAATGCAACAACGGGTAAGCTTAATTGCTTAGTGAGAATGTAGAATTTCACATTTAACATGCAATTATGAACGCGGAAGCACATGCACTGCACTCGGCTCATGCACGGCTCAGCTCTCTATGCACAGCTCAATCTCGAAGGGTCATTGGCCAATTAATGCTCTTTTGATGCGCGACTTTTGCTCAGCTCCCAGTTATATAAACTGTTGTTGCTCTTGAGACTTTTAGACAAATTCATAAGGAATGCTCGGATGATGATAAATCCATACACACGCATCATTAGTGGGGATCAGCCACGTACTGGGCTAGCTACCAGTAAAAGCTCTATATGGATATCATCGGAATGCTCAGCTCTAGCTACCCTCTGTGCTTTCATCACGTAAATCAGCACATCATAAGCCTAACATTAACCCAACACTGAGCAATAGTGATGGTGTTAAGCTTAACAATCAAGTGACTCGTCAAAGAATCGAATCTAGAAGAAGAAATACTCAGCTCAACAAATCATAGTAAATATACTATGACAATATTTCAATAAGCTCAAGATCAGAATATCAATAAATCAGAATCATGCAACAAAAGTCTCAATTCACATAATATGCAGTTAAAATGAAATCTACAACTCACTGTTACTGGTTATCTGCACTTTCTGGCTCTGGCTCAGTTGCTCTCAATCTGTTAATCATATCATTATTGATATTTATTAGCCTCAGAATCATTTGAATAATAAATTCAATGTTCATTCGTTGGTCTTTAATCTCAAAGTCTCATAAGATTGCATTTTCGGAAATCTGATCATATGTGATCGTGCATATATATATTCATATGATTTCTATTTGATGGTATTTCTTAATTTTATAGATCTTGATTTCAATATTTGATCATTCATATTTATATAAGGAATCTGTTGTATATATATATTTTGAATTATAAATACTGCATTCAGATTAGGACCATCCGAATTCGGATTATTCAGATTCGGTTCTAAATCATCCGAAATGACACATCCGAAGTTGGTCCGAATTGAGTCATCCGAAATATGAACCGAGATGGGGCACCATCCGAAATTTTGACACTTCATTCGAATTGTACAAGAAGCGCAGAGAACTCGCCGAGTTGGCTTGGTGAACTCGCCGAGTTCACGTCCGAAGTACGGACCCAAAACCGGATTCCGGACACATCCGAGTTCGGTTCTATTTCAGGTCCAAAACTTATTTCGGTTCTCATCCGAATTCGGGTCCCAACCGAATTCGGATCCAATACTTATGAATTTTTGAAGAAATATTCAAGTGTTCTTGGGAACTCGCCGAGTTCCCCTATGAACTCGCCGAGTTCACATGCAGATATGCAGGTCGCAACTTACGGATTTTTATTAAAATTGCCCAAAAACACTTTTTAGTAACATGCAATGAAATATAAAGTGGTGTTATCATTAATTAAGTGTTTTTATACAATTTTCCTTATCCATAACATCATAATTCATTCAAAATCATTCAAAATAGATTATTATTTTTTTTTGTCAAAACACATTTTTACTTAAAATTTCAGATTTTGAACTTATTTGAATGAATTAATCCGTAGATTTTGTTTCTGATACTTCTGTTAACTTAAATTTACCATAATCTTCAGAAATTTTAAACATGCAACCTAAATTTCTTACTATTTAATCCTAGGTTTCGGTTTCTAATAAAAATTGAACCAAACTCTTGAAATTAGGGAGTTTAGTCAATAATTACCTCAAATTCGTGTGTAATCCTACATGCAACCGTATATTCTTGTAGTATTCTTCGAGATCTTCCCGATGACGTATAAATCTTGATGATCCGACGGTCGGTTTAGAAGAAATCTTAGAGAGATGTAGAGAGAGAGTAGAGAGAGAAAATCTTAGAGAGAGAGTCTAGAGAGAGAGAGAAATCTGATTTTCTAAACTTAAATTCCGTTTATATACTCTAACTAGTTATGTTTGCTACTTAACCCACTATTACTTTCGTATCTTATATATCTTTTATTTAATTATCTTAATAATTTATTAAATCATAAATCATAATTTAAATATTTATATAATTTAATTAAAATATTTCAAAGACTTAATTAAATTATAATTCAAAGTAATGTAATAAAATTACATTTTTGGTTCGATAATCAGATATTTATTTGGGCTAAAAGTTGGGTTGTTACACGGCAAATGCGAATCCCAACTACCACTGAAATCCACCACACAGGCTCGTAACATATCCTCCATTGTCTGGATCGTACGCTCAGACTGGCCGTCGGACTGGGGATGATAAGCCGTACTCATCTGTACTCGAGTACCCAACGCTCGCTGTAAGCTTTGCCAGAAGGTGGACGTGAATCGAGCATCTCGATCGGAAACTATCGAGGCTGGAACTCCATGTCGGGAGACAATCTCATACAAATAAACTCGGGCGAGCTGCTCCAACGTATAAGTCTCCCGGATCGGCAGAAAATGCGCTGTCTTCGTAAGCCGGTCTACTATCACCCATATCGCATCATATCCACGTGGAGTCCGCGGTAACTTCGTAACGAAGTCCATCGTGATATGCTCCCAACTCCACTGAGGAATCTCTAACGGCTGTAAACGGCCATGGGGCTTCTGGTGCTCGGCCTTCACCTGCAGGCAAGTCAGACAACGCTCGACAAACTCAGCTATATCCCGTTTCATGCCGGGCCACCAATATAACGCACGGAGATCCTGATACATCTTCGTACTACCAGGATGAATAGCAAGGCGAGACTTATGAGAATCCTCCAAGATCAACTGTCGTGCATCACCGGCCCTAGGAACCCAAACTCGGCCCTGTCTCACATATAATCCTCGAGAGTCAGTCTCAAACTCTTGTAACTGACCCAAAATGTGTTTCCTCCGGTGGTTCTCTGCACGCATCCCGATGGCCTGTGCCTCTCGAAGCCTCTCTATCAGAGTAGACGTCACTTCGACTCTATAATTACGGGCTCGACTCGAAGATCCGCGCTCCTTTCGACTGAGCGCGTCTGCCACCACATTCGCCTTACCCGGGTGGTACTGAATGTCGCAATCATAATCCTTGATCAACTCTAGTCCCCGTCTCTGCCGCATATTCAGATCATGTTGGCTGAATAAATACTGGAGACTCTTATGATCAGTAAACAAGGTAAACAGTACCCCATACAGGTAATGGCGCCAAATCTTCAGCGCAAACACAATGGCTGTCAACTCTAAATCATGGGTCGAATAATTCTTCTCATAATCCTTTAACTGACGAGAAGCATACGCAATCACTCGGCCCCTCTGCATCAATACACATCCTAACCCTGTCCCCGAAGCATTAGTATACACAACAAAATCACTGGTGCCTTCAGGCAGGGCTAACACTGGAGCCTGACATAATCGACGCTTCAGCTCCTCGAACACGAACTCCTGATCTTCAGTCCACTCAAACAGAACTGACTGGCGAGTCAAACGGGTCAGTGGAACGGCAATCAAAGCGAAGTCCTGGATGAACCGGCGATAATACCCGGCTAATCCCAGGAAACTGCAAATTTCTGCTACACTCTGCGGCCTCTCCCAGCTCATAACGGCCTCTATCTTAGCTGGGTCTACAGAAATGCCCTCGCCGCTAACAACATGGCCTAGGAATTGGACTTCTCGAAGCCAGAACTCACACTTCGAGAACTTCGCATACAGCTTCTCTCGCCGCAACACACTCAGAATCTCTCGCAGGTGTGCCGCATGCTCCTCTGCTGATCGGGAATATATCAGGATGTCATCTATAAACACTATGACAAACTGATCAAGATACAGACGGCAGACCCTATTCATCAGGTCCATAAAGGCTGCGGGGGCATTGGTTAGCCCGAACGGCATAACCAGGAACTCATAATGGCCATATCGGGTCCTGAATGCTGTTTTCGCTGTATCCTGCTCATAGACCTTCAGCTGATGATATCCCGAGCGCAAGTCGATCTTCGAAAACACACTAGCCCCCTGCAACTGGTCGAACAAATCATCTATCCGCGGAAGAAGATAACGGTTCTTCACCGTTACCTTATTAAGCTCGCGATAGTCTATACACAGCCTCATCGACCCATCTTTCTTCTTTATAAATAGAACCGGAGCACCCCACGGTGAAGTACTCGGTCGGATGAAACCACGGTCCAACAGCTCCTGTAACTGACTCATCAGCTCCCTCATCTCGGTAGGAGCCAAACGATAAGGTGCACGTGCAATGGGAGTAGCACCTGGCACCAACTCGATACGAAACTCTACCTGTCTGTCCGGCGGCAGACCAGGTAGCTCCTCAGGGAACACATCGGGGAACTCAGAAACGACATCGACGACCTCTATACTCTGCTTCTCCTTCTTCGCATCAACTATATATGCTAGGAATGAGGAACAATCCTTGGCTAAACAACGACTAGCCTGAATCGCAGAAATGAGGCCAACACTGCCCCTACTGCGCTCTCCGTACACCGTGATATCACGATCCTCAGAAACCGGTAGCCGAATGATCTTCTTGGAACAAGCAATGTCTGCACGCTGAGAAGCTAACCAATCCATACCTACTATAGCATCAAAACTACCGATCTCTATAGGCAGCAAATCAATCCTAAATGGATAGCCGTCTATCTCTAATATACACTGGGCATAAACATGCCTAACAATGGAAGCACTGCCATCAGCAAGCTCTATAACTAATGGCTCTGACAACTCAACAGGCAAAACCGTAAAATGTGCAGTAAAGGCAAGCGAAACAAAAGAACAGTTCGCTCCGGAATCGAACAACACTCGGGCACTATGACCATTTAGAATGAACGTACCTAAAACCACGTCGGCTGTATCTCGAGCCTCCTCCGCTGTCAGCTAAAAAACTCGGCCTCTGGCTGGCGGAACAGCATCCCTACGTGCTGAAGAACCAACAGAACTCTGACCCTGTGCCGGGGGTCTCGAATCTCCCTGCCGCGGAGCTGTACAATCTCTAGACTGATGACCAGGCCGCCCGCAATTAAAGCATAGCGGGTCTCTCGAAGTACATCCTGACTGGGTGTGGCCGGGCTGGCCACAACGGAAGCAACACACATGGCGGGGATCACACTCCCCGGTGTGCCTCTGGCGGCATCTCCTGCAAAACCGCCCTCTATTAGCTGACCCCGAACTCGACGCTCCTCCCCTCTGCTCGGACCCTGCAAAATGACTGCCCCTATCATCGGGCCTGCGATCTGACCTCTGTGAAGACCTATCCCTCTGCCTATCGCCTCCCTCTGACTCAGTACGCCGACGGTCGTCACCCCTCGGCTGAAACTGTCCGGAGCGACTGTCTCTATCTCTGTCTCTGCCCCGGTCAGAACCCCCAACATGTCCGGCCGACTGGACCAATGGTGGCTGCTCCACCACTGGATCCCTACGCGATAGCTCACTCTCTCGTCTGCGGGCCAACTCAACTGCCCTGGCATAGGTCGGAATGTAGCCGGTGTCAATAAACTCTCGGATCTCCTTACGTAATCCCATCAGGAACCGATTAATCTTCCGTGACTCTGTACTAATCTGGATAGGCGCAAACAAACTCAAGTCGATGAAAATCTTCTCGTACTCATCAACTGATCGCTGTCCCTGGAATAGAGTCAGAAAATCAATCTCTAGCTGAGCCCTGCGGTCCTCGGGGCAGTACTGCTCCTTGAAACGAGCCCTAAACTGACTCCACGTCATCTCATATGCAGGTCCATCTCCCATCATATCTCTAATAGTCCGCCACCACTGCTGAGCACTAGTCCATAACTGGGCACTAGCGAATGTCGTCTTCTGATCCGGGTGGCATCCTGCGATACGGAAGGCCATCTCCATATCCTGCAACCAGTACATGGCCTTTACGGCCCCGGGCTCGCCGTGATACTCTGGCGGGTGTGCAGCAAGGAACTCCTTATATTTACATCCCTTGCCTGCCCCTCGCGATGAACCAACTCCTGAATCTCTGCCCCCGCCTGTACCCTGGGTCTGGGACTGGATACCCTCAGCACGACCTTTCTCGTAGGCCTCCTGTAATCCCGGGCAAACTCCTCGTCAGACACTCGTCCCCCGGTGGGACCCTCGGGTCTCTGCTCGTCTGCCATAAGGTCTCTGCATAATATAAACAATATTACTATAACCACAATAACATGATTCTACAATTTCTTAGACCTACTCATCAGAGATCAAGCCCAAGGATCTAGACACTGGTTTAAGCCTAAGCATCACTAATGATACTTAAACCTTAAACTAATGCTCTGATACCAAGCTGTAACACCCAACTTTTACAACTAATGCCACATAGGACTTACAGTCCACGTCATCAAATCATAGGCAATGTCATCAAGGGTTAAACAGCTAGTTACTACTAAATATCAACATCGGACATAAGTAACGCAGGACGGGAACCAACCCCCGTCAATAAAGTCCGACAACCACAACATAAGTATAGGTTACAATCATCCATAAGTCACTGGCTAATAAGCCAAACCACATAACATCAAGACTACTTACGAAAGTAGTCACTAACTACCGTCCACGCGGCGGGTCTCGGCTACTGCCCGCTGTGTCCCTAGCCTCAGTCCTCGTACTTGAGATCCACAGTTAAAACAACAGTCAGCGGAAAGCTGGTGAGTTACTATAAACAACGTTAAAACAGTTTATAAAATAGTTAGCACAATATAACGACTAATAATCAACGTGCGGCCGGCCTCAACTGCCTGACGCCTCATCGGGAGCGACCCGGCATAGCCTGCATAGACCACTCCACAAAGTAGTGGGTTGTCAGGTCCACTGTGTTGGGAATGACCCAACAGGCCTCTCTACTTTGCGTATGGCAACAATACGCGCGATCCACGTGCTCTGCTATGTGCTAACAAATGTCAACGTATAAAAGGATCCACATCGGACCCGGATAATAAACAACAAGTAAGTAACTCACCTGAAGCACGACTACAGTCTCGCTACCAATGGCAGTCTCTACAAGTCCCAGGCTTAGCTACGAAATCCTGGCAACAAAAAACACAACTATACTGTAACGACTAACTACTGAACTCATAACGACAATACTACTATACTCACTAACTCAATAAGAATCAACAAGCCAAGTCCCACGAGCGCGGCCAGGAGCGCGGCCGTGATCGTGGTCGCGGGCTACTCGTCGCAGCCGGTCATCGCGGGCGCGATGACCCCTCGCTGCCCCTCCTATCGCGGCCGGGCTCATCTGAGCACGCCCGTGCTCGACCGAGCCGCGATTAACATCTCGGTCGCGTTCCACTACCAGCGACCACCCTTAACCGCCTTACCCTGATCGCGGGCGCGACCAGGAGAGCGCGGCCGCGGTGCGGCGGTGAACAGAGCAGGTTATGCTCTGTTTTCATTCAACTACGGGAACTACTTTTAATCCCGTTTTTGCACAACTTAGGGGTTATAATTCAACTCCAACACATGCTAACTACTTAATATAACAATTCAATTCGTTTAATTACCAATTACTAACCTCAATCTCCTTTTCTCTCTCGAATTCAAGCTTTACTTGAGGAAGATGATGAAGGGATAATAACTCTTGGTTGTGATTATCCTTGCTCCTCTTCCTTAATCTTTCTGCCCTCCTTCCTCAGCTGGATACACATACACACATATGCACTTTGAGATTTTTGGTGGAATGGAGAAAGGAAATCACAAACGTGTTATATATACGTTTCCGGTCCCGAACTCAGTTAAAACGGGTACGATACTCATTAATCACTAGGTAAATACCCGTTAACCCAATTAATCTCAAATTAATGACTTGGATTTAGAATGCCAATTAACTCATTAAAACAACCCCAAATCCCCAATTACTACTAGACCGGTTATTATCTCAATCGATTAAAATTACTCGTAATAGCAATCTACTTTACCAACTCACGTGCAATTAATCAATTAAAATTCACCAACTCATCGAGGCAACTCTTAAAGCCAATGAATAAATTACACGTACCTGCTGCTAGATTCCGGATGTTACAAATCACATAAATATGCATTGAGCATTCACATAATTTTTAAGGACACAGAAAGTGTGAATGTATGTGAAATTCATATATCATGTTTATAATATTAATTTAAACATGGTTATGAGAAAAAAAATTTAAAAAAAGTTTTTTAAGGTTGGTACCTTCGGGTGCACTTATATATATATATATATATATATATATATATATATATATATATATATATATATATATATATATATATATATATATATATATATATATATATATATATATATAGGAATAAACATATATATGGATACATAAAATTGAAATATATAACTGTTAGGCACAAAAAGGCCTCAGTCAAACCTGTTCTACATCTGAGGGGGAGATTTTATAATCAAACCTGTTGATGCATTTGAAGGTTGAATTTAAGGCCTGTTATATGCCTTATTGAAACCTGAAAATGATTTGCAATATCAGTCTAAAGCTGTTCTATATGTTGCATGTGTTGCAACTAAGACAGTTTGTCCAAGCTGCTCTGTCTGCTGAACAGGCTGGACATAAACTGTCTACGCTGCTCTACACTGTTGAGCAGCTTGGGCACTTTTAAAGTGTTCTGTTCTTTGTGAACAGAACCTGTTCTTTGTGAACAGGCTAAACACTTTATGGAATATGTTTCCAAGTCATCATGTATTGTTTTTGACTACAAGATCAGTTTACAAAGTCGAAGACAAAGTGGAAAACAGAACTGCTCAGCCTGCCCACGCTGTTCTGTAACATGAAGACAAAAGGTTATTTGAAAAAGGGTGACAGACCTTTTTCTTATATCAAAATAGGCCTTTACAAGGAAGAAAGACGCAAAGTTGACATTCCTAAATTAGTTAAAGGCAATGCAACAGTAGACAAAGTAAAAAGACAAAAGTTCTGCACATGTGAAGACAAGTCTGCTTTTCAGAAAAGTGCAGAAAAGGTTATGTTGTCTTTTCAACAAGACTTCTCCTTTTTCATTCCGTCCAATGAAGATGTTTCTCTTAGATCCTCTAAGTGAGTATAAAAGGAAGCTTCTAAGGTCAGAAAGAAGTGTGAAGAAAGCTAAGTGCTGAAACCCAAGAGTGAACGTGCAAGTGTGATATTCATGCATGCAAGTCTTCTGTGTAAACCAGCATCTGTGTGTCTAAGCTGTTTTACATAAGCTGTTCCTTAAGTCTTGTAAACACAGTGAGTGCTTCTTAGTGATTGTATTCATTGTATACTAGTTTGAGTTTGTCTTAGACTAGTGAACATACTGTTGTATCTGTCATCTCAGCTTGAACTATTCCGCATTCAAGCTTGTTTGTAATTAATAAATTGTTGATAATACATACAAACATTGAGAAAAGAGTGTGTAGTTTTTAAATTGCTGTATTCACCCCCCCTCTACAGCTTATAACTATATACTTTGGGAACCTCTCGGGACCTACAATAACACTTTGTGCATTCTTTCACAAACAAGATTTAGACATTAAATCATTTTATCATTCAACACCATGACAACATACAAATGCAATAATAATACAACAATAATAATCATCATAATACTCAAAGTGAGTTTTAGTCTCATATGAAATTTAGACATTGAAAAGTTAAAACTTTCAATAAAAAACTAAAATGAAGAAATGTAACGAAGGAAGAGTATTTATAAAATTTAAAATTATAAAACCTCAGTTCGGTTTGGTTTTTTCCGGTTTATTTTGACCTCCAAACTGAAATTTTTGGTTTTTGAAAATTCAAAGTTAAACGGTTTGGTTTTTTGGTTCCGGTTTTTTGGACTTTTCGGTTTCAGATTGGTTTTTGATTTTTTTGCACACCCCTAATTTTGATATATCATATTTTCATGCATAGCCTTATAGAGGTATGATATGGGCGACCATTTAAGTGTAACATGACAATGTGAAACTCAATTCATTTTGTATAAGATGTCACAAAAAATATAATGAACACATTATGTTATATTTGTATTTTTATTTGGATACGTATTACAACAATATTTGCAGAATTCCACTTGACGATAGGGAGCCTTTGCTATTGGAGCAGCTCCGGGAATGAGATCGTTGCAGAATTCCACTTGACGATCAGGTGGCAATCCCGAGATATCTTCTGGAAAGACATCTGGAAATTCAGAAACGACTAGAAGGGTGGAAGGAGATTTAATTTCAGCCTTTGCATCTACAGCGTAGGCTAAATAAGCGGAACCCTTAGCGACGTGTTTTCGGGCTTTAGCGATTGAAATAAGGCATAAGTCGCTTTTTTGTCTATCACCGTAGATGCAGATGTCACGGCCTTCAGGAGTAGTAATTTTGATCATTCTTTTCTTGCAAACAATTTGAGCCTTGTTATGAACCAACCAGTCCATTCACACTATGACATCAAATTCCCCAAACTCCGTAGGAATTAAATCTAAATTGAACACTATGTCCTCTATAAGCAAAGTGCAATTCCTATATACTTTATCAGCTTTGACTAACATATTGCTAGCAGTCTCAATTTCAAGCACAAATTGCAAGTTTGATGTAGACATGTTAAGTTGACGAGCAAATGAAGTGGAGACAAACGAACGATTGGCTCCGGAATCAAACAAAATGTGTGCAGGTATTGAATTAACTAAGAACGTACCAGTGACCACCTTCGGGTCATCTTTTGCTTTCTCAGCTGTGATTAGGAAAGCCCTTGTTGGAGCCCTCTGAGTTTGATCTCTACGAGCCGTGGAAGCTCCAGAAGATCTTGTCGTTGATTACTGAGCACTCAGATCTCTTGAGGGTCTCGGGTAGTCCTTTGCAAAATGGCCAAGTCTATGGCAGTTGTACCACGCATTGCCTTTTCGAGGACAATGCTCCCAGTGATGGCCCTTCTGCCCACAGCAGAAGCAATATATATCTTGAGTTTTGCACTCCCCAGAGTGCGTCTTCCTGCACCTCCTGCAGTCCCTCATTTCAGTATTGGCCGAAAAGGCCTTTCCCTTCTTTGGCGAAAAAGATGGTTTATTGGATTGAGGAGAGGATCGGGATGATCCAGACTCCCGTTTCCTTTTTGGCGGAGATGGTTGAGTCGGTACTGCAGCAGTTAACCCCACAACATACCCAGATAACAACACAATTTGGTCTACATTCCGAGCAGCCTCCAACATACTAGCAAAGGTTGTGTACCGAACGCTGCTCATCGTTTGTCGAATTTCATAATCCAAACCGGCCTCGAATTGGCATATTTTCCTTTCCTTTGTATCAACTTGATGGGGTGCGAACAAACTTAGACGAGTGAACTCGACATCGTAATGTGTAATTGTCTTTGTTCCCTGAGTCAGATATAAAAATTTTGCCTCGAGATGGCGCTTCTCGTCGGCCGGACAGTATTGCTGAGAGAATACTTTCTTGAACTCGCTCCACGTCATGTGTGACACTACCTCCATCGTCAACACATTAATCACAGCCTCCCACCACATGACTGCGTCCCTTGCAAACATTGCGGCTACAAACCGGACCATGTCCTTTTCAGCACACTCACTGATTCTAAAAGTTCTTTCGGTGGTGGTGATCCACTCCAGTGTCGTCACGAAATCTTTAGTCCCATCAAAAGTTACTGCCCCGTTACTTTTAAAGTCCTTAAACCTACACCCCTTTGCCTTGTTAGAAGAACCAGTGTCTTTTTGTCTTTCCTCTTGCTCTCCTTGTTGCTGTTGCTCCTTGTTCTTTCTTTTATCAGCCTTTTTCTTGGCTTCGGCCTTGTCTCTGGCCCTTAATTGATCCAAGAATGACTGAGCCTGCTCAACCATTCTTTTGGCTTGTAATTCGTTATTCTGTTCCATGAGAGTTTGCATCAACTGGAACATTTGCTGAGAAGTCATATCATGTCCTGACATGTTCTGAAATATAACAAATTCTGAGTCCTAGTGTTTATAATTTCCATTTATTTGTCCCCGTGTGCATGTCAATCCTATCTTAGTTCGGATCATTTCCTAGGAGTCCATTCTAATATCATAATCTAAGTTTGAGTAAAAGTCCTCGCGGACACTTGAAACCTCAAACTAATGCTCTGATACCAAACTAAGACATCCTCATGTATTAATGATATAATTGATAACACCAGGATCATTACACAACTCAATGATTAATCATGTAATTTAAAACTGATAACTTAACACAGATTTAAGCAGTTCCACACTAAAGTAAGAAATGTATATGTCTACAGAGAAATAATCTAACTATCACAACATCATAAATTGTTTTGAAAATATAGAATCCCAGCCTCAAAGCTATATCGTCCATGTACCAAATAGCTTCTATGGTCACCAAGTTAAGAAATGATTTGCTTAGGAGGAAGGTCCAGCTACACCTTTGCCTTTGCCTGAAAACATTGAGAGTCAACGGGTAAGCTAAAAATTAGTGAGATAACAGATGATATATTCAATAAAAATTTCTTCACAAACTAATGTGAAAACAGGCAGTGTAAGCCTCATAGTATGTGAAAACCATGCAGTGCAAGCATGGGGTTGGCAATTCAAAATGTTGATCAGGGATGTGCCGAAACCGACCAGGTAATTGAATGGGATGATCAGTCCCCGATAATGGCCTACTGTCAGCCCCAGTCCAGGTCGCGATAGATTATGAAGTAATTATCATGCAGTGCAAGCATGATATATGAGATACACTTTCAATTGAACGCTGGCTACATGTTTGTCACATGACAAGTACGAGTGTGCATCATAACAATGAATCATATATGAGTGCCAATTGATGTATATTGAACAATGTGAACATGCCATTGAAAAGTAAAATGTGAATGCAAAGACAATAAATGTTCGAATAATAATCTATTACTCACAATGGTTTGTACAATGTAAGTTGGCTATGAATCAATGTGTGTTTGACAACACCACAAAGATTCTGTTATGTCAATATAATAGTGTTTCAATGATAGTATTTGCTTAAAACCTGATTCTGAAAAGTTAAGTAAAATTGAACCGAAATTCAGATGTGGTCCGAATTTCAGATAAACCGAAAATCCGGATGGCCTGAGGTCCATCCTTGGCATTTTTCTTTGTACTATTCATCAGAAATTCGGATGGTGCTTGATCCGAAGTTCGGATGAACCGTTGGTCCGAAATTCGTGTCTGTACTTAGTAATTTTGTAAGTTTTTTATCTGAGATAGCATGTGGTCCGGAATTCGTATGTGATCCGAGTTTGGATGGATCCGAGATGTAAGTAGGTCCGAAATTCGGATGACCCGAATTGTGTTCATCATATTCGAATTCCTTACTTGTATTTTTCTAATATTTTCCAAATTTCACTTTTGTCTGTTTTATGCATGTTTTGTGTCTAAAATTGATGAAATGAACTTAAATGTACTCTTTTAACTTAAAACATAACATCCATATATCAAAACAGTCCATTTGTCCAATTTTTCATCACTTGTTGATGAACACCCATAAAAACACTCACTAAATTTCCGAAATCATACTTAGAAATGGAATCTGAAGCTGAAATTTGGTATACAACATCCCTAACACTCGATTTAAACAATTCCATAAAGACATGCGACATGCATTAACATTCACAGACACAATCTGTGATTCGGTTATCATGAAAACCGAACACAAACTTCATAAATTCGTAAATTGGAGCAAACATTACCTCGATTTGTTGCTTGCAGCGTTAATAGGTCCCTATGTGCAACTTGTATCCAGATTTTCAGCACTTAATTCAGTGTTTTTGATGATCTTGATTTGCAACTTGTGAAGAACCATAGGTTCTAGAGATAGAGTGAGATGAGAGAGTTTAGAGAGAGTGTGTGAATTGCTTAAAATAAGGGAATTTCTCCTTTTTATTTGTTATTTTGCATTAATTGCAAATTACACCCCCTCAACTTTGTATTTACTTATCTACACTATTTTAATTATCTAAACCGGTTTCGCATGGTTATGCTTGCTCAAAAGACAACAATGATAATTTCTCATTATCATTGTTATTTTTAAAATACTTCGATCGATGATTGTCATTTATTCAACCGATGTCGGTTCCTTATTGTTTGCTTGCTCGAAAAACTATGATGATGATTTCTCCTCATTGTTTTTCATATTAATATTGTGAACGAAACCAATATAATAATTCCATTAACGCATTAAATTGAGTCTTAAATTGTAAATTACAAGTAATTAAAAAGTAGGGATGTTACAAATTATCCATGATTAGATCATAATAATTTATAAAATTATTCATTTATTTATCAAATAAATAAATAATGCAAATATTGTTAAACTAAGTATCCAAAAAAGAATACAAATGTAGCATAATGTATTCATTATATTTCTATGATATTTTATACAAAATGATTTAAGTTTCACGTTGTCGTGTTACACTTAAATGGTCGCCCCTATCATATCTCTAAGACCCGGCTATGCATGAAAATATGTCACATCAAAATAATATTCATTTTTTAATGTCTATAGAAAACATATTTTTTTATCTCTTTTATAGGCACGCATTGCATTTTATTTATTTCTAACAAAATTTAAAAACAAAAAAAGGGATTATGAACTTATTGGATTGTGTTTCGATTTTCATAAATTTAGTTTCTCTAAAGTATTGATTAGTTAAAGATAAAGGAAAATTTAATTTGATATGTTTTTATTATTGGTTAAAAGTCGTTTCTATTATTGGTAAAAATATAAAACGTTGTTGCTATTATTGGTAAAAGGATAAAAGTTGTTGGTATTAATGGATGGTAACCTGCTATAGCAGGTTTCCAGGTTAAAAGTTGATATAATCGGTAAAAAAATACAAAAGTTGTTGCTATTAATGATAAAAAATAAATAATGTGGGTATAAACGGTAAAACTACAAAAAGTTGTTGCTATTTTTGACATATAACCTTATTTGAAAACTCAGATACCATCTTATTACGTATTAACAATAGAAGTGAAAACAATATTAGGTAAAAGCTCAAAACCTTAACTTGTAAATAGGTGAAATTTAGGAAAGTTGTATATATATTTATCACTTTGAATGGTTTTGAGAACTCTTACTATTTTGTGCATGAAATCGAAAGTGTAAATTGAGAGAATTCATTCAATCAATGCCAGATTTATTCCAAATGTCTTTGATCCACTAGATCTTGGATCATCACATCCATCTTTTAGACTAAAAGTTAACCTTATTAAAAGTAACATACTAGGGGTTTGCAATATTTTAAGTGAAATTACAAGCATTACCAGTATTATAAAATGTGAACATGGGTCCAGACTTTCCTTTAGGGCCAATATATCCAGAAGTACATAGGTTTGATAAAAGTTATTTACATTTCTAACTGGAAGTGTTGCTAGACTTGCATTTGTTAAAATTGATTCTAGCTTGGAAGTTTGCCAACATACTTCTCTGGGTTTATATCAATAAAAATCATCATACTTTCACATATTATTTATTAGATCATTATAGTATACTTTTCCTACTTCAGTCTGTATACATTTTTTTGTCGTATTCAGTTTTAGATTGGTTAACTGAGATTGATTTGCTATAGGGTTAGTTAGATATAGACTCTATTTGCATACTTACTATTTGGTACAGATTGTTAACTCTGTTTCGAACTTAAAGCTGACCCAAACCTAAAAAAATCAAAAACCAATAAACCGTGGGTTCAAACAGAAAGACTAAACTAAAGATGAACCCAAAAAACTAAAAGCCATATGGCTTCTCTTATACAATACGAAAATTTAGGTTGGAGTTCAGTGCGGGGCAAAAACCAATCCAAACCAACTCGTGCTTAACCTTACTCGAGATTTCACATGGAAAAACAAGTTTTATAGAATAATTTAATACACACTATTCATGATTCAAATTGGTTGATTAATGGTAATTTTCACGTCTCGTGAGATTTGAGTTCTTGGATCAGCATTTTTCAAGCATGAAAACAAATTAAAGAAGGTATACCATGATTAATAATCGAGTCGATATTGGCTTATAGAAAATCATGTTGACATTGGCATTAAAAGACAAGTTTCTTAGATTGGCATCAAGGAATCTACCTATAAAGTCAACCAAAGATGGGATGTGTTTTCGAATTATTCAATTTTAAATGGAAATGGAAGAGAGAGTTGAGATTCAACAAGGATGCCGAGATCTAAAGAAACTAGTTGGCGCTATTAATGATACTACCTTGAGTAATGAAATGGATACATGGAAATGGATCCTTGGTTTCCACATCAAAATTCACCGGGTGTGGTAGGTATGGTGGAATCAATAGAATGGAATTGTATGTGATTTACAAGTCTTTTAATCAAGATATATAAATCTAAATCGAAAAAATAGAGAATTAAATTTATTAAAAAAGTCATTTCTCTTATTTCCATGTCAAATTGGAGAGAGTGAAAAGGATGAAAAGAGAATGACAGTGTCCTTTTATTTTATATATCAATCTTCATTATCATTATTAAGTTTATAAACATAAACGATTTCATTCTCTCGATTCCACTATACCAAATACCCCTATAAGAGATAAATCGATCTTGTATCTTTAATTTGAATTGTATAGATTTTCCCACATCGACATGAAGATGGAAAGTCTAAAACCTTTGTCCCACATAGGCTAGCAGATGAATGATCTTGCGCAGATTTGGCTATTAAAATCAAAAGAAAGAAGAAAGCCTAAGTTATATCAACTACCACTGGCAGTGTACCAGTCGTAAATAGTACAGCTTGAAGCTGACCTCGGGATTTATCAATCATAGGGAACGACAACAAGAAACGAGATACCGATACTAGGATGATCACTAATATCTAGCCATTGAGAAATGATGAGAATGATTCTAATCCTAAATATTTAAACTATCGAGCCAATTAATTAAGAAGATAAACTATAAAACTAAAACAGAGAAAATATCAGATATATTGAAAGCAACACTCACTTGGATACGTCTTTTAGGTTTAACGGAGTAAAAAGATGTAAAAACACTTAGGATGTTTTTGGTCAAAGAAAAGTAAGTTGGAATTTAATCCAACTGTTTTAATATTTTAAGTTCCAGAGTTTGAAACTTTGATGTAAAACTGATTCATGAACACGTTTTATTAATTTCAGAAAATCAAGTATGGAGTTCTCCAGTATTCCTCAATTTATTAAAATCAATAGAGTATGTCTTTTACGATTAATTAAGTCAACTAAATCTAGCTTTCAGAGATTAAATCTGTCTACACGTCAAGCGCTCGGAAATATCTCTAATTATTCAATTTAGCCTCATAAACATAATCAAGTCTAAGGAAATCAAAGATTAAACTAATCCTATAATCACAATATTGCTAAGGACTAATTTGCATACAATGATTTCACAATTTATTAACTAGTCACTATTTCATAATCACAATAATGCTAGAAATAACAACCAATTAATAAATCACTTAAATTTGATTAAGTTTATAAAAATCAGAATTTATAATCAATAATCATCATCGCAATAATGCTAGAATATCAACTATAACACTGCTTTTACCAATATTAATCGTATGAGTCAAAAATACATCAATGAAGCAAACAATTTTCAACCAAAACCATCAAATACTCCACTAATCCATATAACAACGTAACCCAAGCAAGTGTTTAACTAAACTACTCACTAATCATGATAATAACAACAAAATAAACGAAATCTATGCTAAACATGACCATTACAGAAAGTTAAATAGGAAAGAGTGTACCAAAAATCGCATGAAAAACGAGATAAACCCGCAACTGAATGCTTTAATCTACTCCAAAAACCGATGGCTTGACTATTCTAAGTAAAACTAAGCTAAAAATCGAAATCTATCGACCACCTACTAATCGCACCACTAACTATGTGTAAAGTTTGTCTAAAATAAGCTTAAAAAAAATGAAACGGCTGTTGGAACCTTTTATATTTTCTCGCGATCGCGGCCGTGCTTGGGCCATCGCGGTCGCGATGAATAACGCTAGCGCGATCCTGGAGTCGCGTGGAAGTGTGATCTCGATCCTGTGGTCACGACTGCGATCCGGGCAGCAAGTCAAAGTCAACACAAATCCAAGGAAGTTCGGCTCAGACCGTAAATTTGACGCTTTTGCTCCAATATCCGTTCTTTTGACAATTTGGCAACCTTCGAACTGCAAAATACAAAAGTAATCAAATAAGTGTCGTATTTAAACAATCTGAGGCAAAAGTAACCCAAACCGAAGCAAAATAAGACGGAAAATATGTACAAATACGTCATAACAGAAAACTAAACTTTGAACTAAGATCTATGAGTAGGGAGCTCTAGTTCTCTAGTATTTTTATACCATCAGTTATCTTCTGTTCTTAGAAAATTCTCATTTAAGTGTAATCCTAATCCAAAATTAATAAGAGAAACTCCCTAGTACATTTATAAAGATAGGTCATTCTTGAGATCAAACCACGTAGCACTTTATGTTCTTATTTTATAGTTTTTGCTTGTTGTTCCTTGTATGTGTATGTGCTAGTGTGTTTGCGTCCTTTCCTTACAACTAGTGTCGGAGCATGGTTCACATTACGGTGCGAGCGTAGGTTCATCGTTACGAATCAGTCGGATGTACGCGTTAACGATTCGTCGTTACAATTCCAGTGCAAGTATTTGTTAACAATTCACAATCTAAACTTGGAAGCAAATACATAAGACAAAAAGATTATGATAGGTAAGTTCAACGACCATGGTTTTTGATTCTAAAAGATGCAGATTGAAGACTACCTGTACTAGAAGAAGCTTCACCACCAAGCGTTAGGTGTAATTAGGTTATTGTTGGAAAAGAATGTTATGTACAATATTGTTAGCAGGAAGACTACTCACATGATATTCACAACACTATCTTACATGCATGAGAAACCTAATGTTTCGAATAAGGGTTTTGCAAATCATGTGAACAAATTCAATTTAGTATAGACAAGGTTGTTCTTTATTGAGTTTGTATCGATGATGAGGTTCAAGTACTACTTTTGTAGTCTTTTTTATGAGATAGTAGGTCTGACATGGTTACGACATTAGACTGTTCAACTAGAAGCTTCGAGGTCATATTCAATGAGATTTGAGACCTAATGCTAGGAGAGGATATCGACATGAGGAACTCTGGAGAATACTCTAGTTCCATGTTGAACACAAAGAGATTGGCAGAAAAGCTGATAGGAACAGAGAAGAAGGGGAAGTAGATTGAAGTACAGATTGATAAAATAATCAACGAGGAGAAAGAAATCATACGTTAAAATTGTAAAAAAGGTAGCCACTTTCAAAATCATTGTGTAGTAAGGGAAACCAAGAAAGGTGGTAGGAGGACGATATAACTCACTAAAAGCTTAAATGATGCACTATCTGTTCCGTCAATGGCCTTAGTGAGTCTAAGGTCTGCTATAGTCCAGCCTACCGCTTCTTTATGTCTCGATAATACTTCTAATAATGCCTTTTCTTATGCAGCAGTAAGGTCAGTTGCAATAATTACAGGCAATGTTCTCTCAAGGTCAAGAAAAGCATATTTGAGATAAGATGGAACTGATTTCAACTCCAATTTAGGTGGTTGCTCTAGAGACGGTTTTTGCTGATCGCGGTAAATCAATACGAAGTTTCTCGATCTTATGTGTTCATGGTGGTTGTGTAGAATCCACTGTCTGAACACATTCAAGTTCGAACTCCCTACATTCGGTCATATTATCTAACTTATGCTCATTATAATACAGAAGCAGTTCCACTGGATCCTTACATGTTATTGTTGATAATTGTTGTTGTATTAAATTATCAACTAAGTCTATCATGTAGCACTCTGAATCCAACGGTGCGTTAGGTACATTGTTAAAGACATTTAGTCGGAGCTTGCGGTTCCAAATGCCATGTCTAAAGCACCTGTTCTGCAACTGATTTAAGCATTTATTGTAGCTAAGAAAGGATGTCCTAAGATGATTGCTGGTTGGATTTCTTTATAAGTACTATCCGAGTCCAACACTAGAAAATCTACTGGATAATAAAAGTCTTCAACGTTAACAATTACATCAGACAACATCCCCCGTGGTACTTTGATGGATCTATCTGCTAATTGCAGGATGACATCTGTTGTCTGTAAGGTGCCTAGATCATGTTGGTCAAATAAATTACCAGGTAGAATATTAACGCTTGCCCCTAAATCTAGAAGTGCCTTCTAAATCTGAACATCGCCAATAGTCACCGGGATCAAAAGTGATCCTGGGTCTTTTAATTTAGGCGGTAGTGAGCTAGTGATAATTGCACTAACTTGTTCAGTGAGGTTGATTTGTTTAGGAAGAGAGATTTTGAATTTACGTTTCTGAGTACAAAACTCTTTTAAGAATTTAGCGTAAGAAGGGACTTGTTGTATAACTTTGATTAAGGGAATATTAATTTTTAACTTGATTAAAGATGTCCCATAACTCTTCATTTTTCGGTCCTCTGTTACCATAAGGAAATGACGCCGGATTTTCTAAGGCCGTTGGGTAAGGAACAGTTTCAGTGGTTGAACCACCTTCCCCAACTTTAATCTCGATTGGTCTCTTGGCTTCTAAATTCTTAAAGGTTACTTTCTTAATTTTAGTTTTCACCTTTGACTCCGATTTAGGTGGTTCCTCTTCATAGACAATTTATACCTCATCGTCTGTCTCACTTTCCATAGGCATTTCTATTTTATTATCTACTTTCTTTCCACTCCTAAGGGTAGTGATTTTGGCTACTTCGTTAACTTCATTAACTTCATACTTTTTCTCCTTACCATGGTGATGCGATGGGTTAACCGTGGTGTTGCTTGGAAGCTTCCCTTCTTCTCGTTTAGTTAGAGATTCTGCAATTTGTCTTCCAAGCATCTCCATAGTTTTTGCTTGTACCATGGTCTGTTGTTTCATGAACTCCATAAATTCGGATTACTCTTTTGAATTCCCAGACATTGGTCGTGCTTCATGTTCTTCTTTGGGTTCTTTCCGTTTGTAATATCGATAATCCTTCGTAGCTAAGGTTGATCCATATTGGAATTCTCGGTTTTGTTGACGAGGTTGCTCATATCTTGGCTTCGTGGGAGCATCGTTGTCTTGATTGTCCCTCCAACTAAAGTTCGGGTGTTTTCTCCATCCCGGATTGTAGGTATCCGAATATGGGTTTTCCCATTCTCTTCGTTGCCGATAGCCAAAAGCCTCATTCACATACTCCTTGTGGGCGAAGGTATTGTTAGCCCTAAAATAATGTACAGTTAAATATAATAAAAGTCTAGGTTCAATTTATAATTAGGAATAGTTTACTTTGGGGGGAATCTTAATTTCCTAGTCTTTGAGGGGAGTGTTTGGACAAACCCTCAAAGTAAGCTTAGGTATATATAGTGTGAAATTCCTAGAGATTGAGAGCACAAATTCTCTCTTGTAATCTTCATATTTCGTAATACAAATCATTTGATTATTGTGTTTGAGTGCAAAATATACTGTGAATCAAAGTTATCAGGTATATGGGCAATTCTCAGATTGATGGGAAGGGTCTCCGCATGTGACACAACAGACCTGTGCTACGGTAGCCTTTCCCATTCCCTTCATCAACATGTCCATCTTTTTGCTCAGTTCGGAGATCGATATCGGATTTAACTTCTTTTTTCCATGCATTGTCTATGCCCATTACTTGGACACAAATACTACTCTCCGAGCCTGCTTGGAATTTTAAACATTTGCTTAATTGGGTTAACAACTCCCAGGCTTCGTCATCCTCTTTGGCTCAAAAGATTCCGCTGAAAGCAGTGGTGACCATATTCCTACTTTCTTGACTAACCCCATCAAAGAAGGTGTTAATTAACATCCATTTAGGAATCTCATGGTGTGGGCATGTTCTTAATAATTCATTTAACCTATTAAATGCTTCGTGAAATTGTTCTCTAGGTCTTTGTTTAAATCCAGTTATTTCTTTACGTTTTTCTGTAGTTTTACTAATTGGGTAATATTCATTTAAAAATTCCTTTTTCATTTCATCCCAACTAGTTATACTATCAGTGGGAAGTGACACAAACCAGTTTTTTATTTTTTCCTTCAAGGAGAAAGGAAAGAGTCTATGTTTAAGTGCATCTACAGTCATTCCCCTAACGTGATTGGCCTTACATATACCAGTGAATTCAGCTAAGTGCTCGTATGGTTCTTCTCTTGGTGCTCCGCGAAAAACCGGTAAGATGCTAAATAGCTGAGGCCTAATTTCAGGCTCATTCTCTGTGATTGGATAGAGATGGGTGATGGATCAGGTATATCGCCTGGCCTATAGTGAGATTTTGCGGTTCTACGATCTCCCATTGGTTTTTGGTTTTGTTGGACTTCAATAAGAATGTTATCGACCTTCTCGTCTTCCGAACTAACTACTTCTTCAGCGTCTACCTCGAAAGCAATGTTCTTTTTTTCGTTTGCTTGATTTGTGGCTCACCTATTAGATCTAGCAGTTTTCTCTATTTTCGGATCAAATTTCAACGGTGAAATTCTACCGGAGTAGCGCGTGTGCATAAACCAATGAGGACTAGATGAAGAACTAGAAGTGTTCTTTTCGGTGAGAATCGATGCTTGCGCCACGATTCCCTTTTCTTAATAATACCAAGGCAATAAATATAGCTTAAAACTAAATACTAGAATAAAAGCAATTAAACAATTAAAAACTTAATAAGCAACTAAAGCGAATAAACAATTAAATTGAAATAAACTAAATTAATCTAGAAAACTAAACTAAACTAAAGCTAATTACCAAAATACGTGACTTTAAGCGCAACTGCTCCCCAGCAACGGCACCAAAATTTGATACGAGTGTCGTTACCTCGCAAAAAATAACCACTAAATACCTTAGAAGCTATGGTAAGTAGGGATCGTATCCACAGAGAGCGAGAGGTTAATTTCACTTATTCGAGTGACTAGCGTTGTAGGTTTAACTACTTAAAGAGAGTCATTGATTTGGAAAAAAGATTATTGTTTGCTTTTATAAAATTAACTACTTGTGCGATTAAAGAAAAGAGACTTAATTAGTTGTTTGATTAAATACTTTAACAAATATAACCATTCCCGGATTTCACATCAAACTTCGTGTTTAATTCATAAACGATACAAGATTACATAGACATAACCTTTTTATAATTGTTACTAAAACCGTTACGTGATCTTGGGCATAGCGCGTGTTACTTTGATTACTCATCTTAATTAAACAAATAACTCGGCACAAATAATAAATTACCAACGAACTATCTTACGAAACGCAACCAAATAAATAACAATTAATTGTTTACAATCAAAACAAAAACAGTAAAACATGCAAACAAAATAAATCGTTCATTAAACTAAAACGCTTAGCGTGATGCTTTCTCGGAGAATGATTATCGCGAGTTTAGCCGGACATGGTTGATGCAAAGCTCCAGAGTTGTGAGTTCATCTTCGTAATGATGACGTATCTTGACTCGTGCGTTCTTCGTACTCGTATTCGCTCAAACGGGACCTTTTCTAAGCTTTTTCTCTCTCAAAACACGACCCCTTTTTCATCCCTCTTGCTTGGTATTTATAGACAACTGCTGAAAACCCTAAAAACGGCTCTGAAATTATTTTAAAGGGTTGGGCGCAGCCGTAGGCGCAGGCCTGCGCCCCCTCTGCGCCTGGGCTAAATTTCGTATTTTGGCAGCATAATTCATTCTGTCGAGCACGTGGTTGGGGAGCAGGGCTGCGCCCCCCTCTGCGCTTGGCTCTTTAAAAAGTTTTCTGATTTTTCTCAATTTTTGCCAAACTTAGACTCAAAATAGTCACCTACACAAGCAATGAATTTTATTAATAGTAGCACATTCTACGGCACATTTCTATTGTAACAAATCTTTTACGATTTATAAACATAGATAAATATAACCCGATCAGGATCCACCAGGAACAATTTCCAGCAACAGTTCAAGAAGGGCTGATCAGTTTCCAATATACTCAATATGTAAAAATAAGCTACAAATAGGCCCCGTGAACTCAATTAAGGATTACACAATTACCTCTACTATGCATCAAACACCTCGCCCCACACTTATATGCTTGAAAACTCTGAAATTATTCAGATGATTAGAACAAGTGAAACAGAACACAAGAACAGAACTAAGAATTGATCAAGCTGAATTTTAGAGTCAACTGATGGAACCATCACCATGCAATTAAAGTGACCAAGGAATCATGAATAGACAACAAATCAGAAAACATTAGGAATCATCACTCACGGATTTAACAATAAAAGACATTGTTCCCATTGGCAAATTAAGGTCTAAAACCAAGTTCATTAAGTAACTATCCCATGGCTATTATAGCACACCCCACCAAACACTTCAAGTGACACAACTCAGGCATGACTCTTAAAACACCAAACATCGCATCTCATGCATTTGAGCTCCCAAATACACCAAAAACTTCTAAAAAGAATTAAGGGATGGATGCGTTGACTTTAAGAGTCAAACCAATGAAACTCTAGATATGCAATTAAAGTGATAATAGAAGCTCAAGTTTCGGCATGGCATGGGATATGAAACTATGGAAAAACATAAATGAGGTGCTCAATACGACACACACAAACCACTAATATAGAAACCACAAAAGAGTAAACAAATTCAAAGCTGTTGACTTATAAAAAGTCAAAACTTATAATAAAAGACAATATCCTATCCCACACTTGATTGAAACCTATGGACTCAATCATGAAATATGAAATGAAAATGAAATCATAACAAGAAACAAACAATAGAAAACATTATGAGAAGCAAACTAGATAAATTAGCAAAATTCACACAACTAAACACACTAAAGATAATGCAAATAATAGCAAAAAGAAATCACACCAACATACAAGAGTGGCTTGAGTTATGAACGAGTCTCAAGCAAGACTCGCCACTAATAATTAAGCTGATAAGTCGGCCAACCGAATATCGGCCTCACAAACATTCAATTCAGCTGGATTATGATATAGCTTCAACCGATGCCCGTTTACCTTAAAGTTGCCATCAACTCCAACTAATTCAACTGTCCCATATGGGAATACCTCGACAACAGTAAACGGGCCGGTACAACGAGAGATAAGCTTACCTAAGAATAGCCTTAGGCGTGAATTATAAAGTAGAACATGATCGCCGACCTTAAAGTCTTTAGGCTGAATCTGTGCATCATGTCTCTTCTTTGTCTTGTCCTTGTAAATTCGGGCGCTCTCATATGCCTGATCTCTCAACTCGACGAGCTCGTTCAACTGAAGTTTCCTGTGATCACCTGCAGACAACAAATCAAACTTAGGCCATTAAAGTGCCCAGTAAGACTTATGTTCTAATTCCAACGGTAGATGACACGCTTTGCCATATACCATCCTATAAGGGGTGCAACCTATAGGATTCTTATAAGCAGTGCGGAATGCCCAAAGCGCATCATCTAACTTATCTGACCATCCCTTCCTATGCTCTCCTACAATCCTCTCAAGAATGATCTTTAAGCCCTGATTTGTAACCTCAGCCTGCCCATTGGTTTGCGGATGGTAGGTTGTAGCTAGCCGGTGAGTGACACCATACCGCTATAGAATCTTATCGAACTGAGCATTACAGAAATGAGTACCTCGATCACTAATGATAGCTCTTGGTGAAACGAATCGAGTGAAAAGCTTCTTAAAAAGGAACATTCAACCCTAGCATCGTTGGTGGGTAAATCCTTGTGCTTCAACCCATTTAGAAACATAGTCGACAGCAACTAGGATGTATTTATGACCACGAGAGGGAGGAAAAGGGCCCATAAAGTCGATGCCCTAAACGTCAAAGATCTCACACACTTGAAAGGTGTGCAAAGGCATCTCATTCCGATTTGAGATGTTTCCTTGACGCTGACATGCATCACAACTCTTAACCAGATCTTGGGCATCTTTGAATATCGTTGGCTAGAAGAAACCAACATCAAACACTTTCTTGGCTGTGGCATTGGCCCCGTGATGACCACCTGTAGGACCTAGGTGGAACTCACATAAGATTTGGAATGCCTCATCGCCAAACACACAACGACGGATGATCTGATCGGCACATACCCAAAATAGATACGGGTCATCCCAGAAGTAGTTCTTAACATCTCGCAAGAACTTCTTCTTTTGTTGATGAGTTAACCCTTTAACCAACACATTACTGGCCACATGGTTTGCATAGTCAGCAAACCATGGGCAGTCATTTGTTGTCTATACTGCACATAAGAACTCATCAGGGAATTTCTCTTTGAATTCAGACTCATTCAAAGGAGGCAAGTCTGAATTTTCTAATCTGCTCAAATGATCTGCCGCCAAATTCTCAACTCTTTTCTTATCTTTGATCTCAATATCAAACTCCTGGAGACGAAGAATTCATCGAATCAAACGTAGTTTTGCGTCCTGCTTCTGAAACAAGTATCTCAGAGTTGCATGATTAGTATAGACCATTGTTTTCGAGAGAACCAGGTAGGATCAGAATTTCTCGAACGCATAAACCACAGCAAGAATCTCTTTCTCTTTCATAGTTTAGTTACGCTGAGGGTCTGTAAGAGTCTTACTCGCAAAGTATATGGCGTGGAATTGTTTATTCCGATGTTGACCTAACACTGCCCCAATAGCAAAGTCACTCGCATCACACATCAACTCAAATGGCGACACCCAGTCGGGTGCCACCATGATAGGGGCAGTGTTTAGCTTCTCTTTCAACGTGTTAAAGGACTGCAAACATTCATCATCGAAGACAAATGTTGCATCCTTCTCAAGGAACTTAGTCATATGGCAAGGAATGAGTGAGAAGTCTTTAATGAATCACCGGTAAAAAATAGTGTGCCCTAGAAAGCTACGAACCGACTTAACAGACGTGGGAGGAGGCAACTTAGAGATATAGTCTCAGTTTTAGCCCTATCTACCTCAATTCCCTTACTCGAGATCTTGTGTCCAAACACTATACCTTCTCGGACCATGAAATGACACTTCTCCTAATTAAGGTTTAGATTGGTCTCCTCACATCGGGTTAGCATCTTCTCCAAGTTAGTCAGGCAGTCCGAGAAAGAGTTACCAAACACAGAGAAATCATCCATGAAGACCTCGACACATTTCTCGATCATATCATGGAATATGGCTACCATACACCGTTTAAATGTCGCAGGAGCATTGCACAAACCAAAAGGCATGCGCCTATATGCGAACCTCCCATAAGGGCATGTGAATGTAGTTTTGTCCTGATCTTGGGGCTGATCGGGATCTGAAAGTATCCTGAGAAACCATCCAGGAAACAATAGAACTCGTTTCTCGATAATCGCTCAAGAATCTGATCGATAAAGGGCAAAGGGAAGTGATCCTTACGAGTTGCATTATTAAGCTTGCGGTAGTCAATGCAAACTCGCCATCCCGTGAATGTCCTTGAAAGAATCAGCTCGTTCTTGTCCTCTGAATGGCTGTCATACCCCCCTTATTAAGGACTACATGCACATGACTCACCCACGGAGAGTCAAAAATAGGATATATCAACCCGGCATCAAGAAGCTTTAGTACTTCTTTCTTAATAACATCGTGAATCTTCGGGTTGACTCTCCTTTGGGGCTGAATGACAGGCTTGATGCCCTCCTCCATCAGAATCTTGTGGGTGATATAAGTAGGGTTGATGCCTCGTATATCGGTAATCTTCCATGCAATAGCCCGCTTATGCTCTTTCAGAACTCTCAAGAGTTGTGCCTTCTCTTCACTAGAAAGATCATTGGCGATAATAACCGGCAACTGAGATTGCCCCTCTAAATAGGCGTACTCAAGATGAGATGGCAACTCCTTAAGTTCGAGAGTCGGAGGATCTTCAATGAACAACTTAGATGTGACTAACTCTTCGCGATCCATAGGTACAACCTCCTCAGTAGGCGAAGATGTATCAACGGCACACAAATCAACGGGATCGTCAGAGTGGACAACGAAATCAAATTCTTAAGAAATCAGATATGAGGATAGATCATCATCGGTAATACAATCGTCTACATCCGGTGATGTAGACGTCTCATGTCCCGACATCAATGACTTCAACAACTTCTCGTCATCTTCTGGATAATGCTATCTATCATAGAAGTGTGAAGACTTAACAAAACAAATGGACTCGGTTGTGTCATTAGGCTTTTGCATCGCCTTATCAACATCAAAACTTACTCGCTCATTCCCAACCCGAAGCGTAAGCTTCTTATCAAATACATCAATGATAGCACGGGATGTAGCTAGGAAAGGTCTTCCCGGAATGAGCGATACAGCGCAGTCTTCGCTCATGTCCATGATTAGAAAGTCGACAGGGAAGACAAATTTATCCACTTTCACCAGCATATTTTCAGCAATACCTTGTGGGACTTAACTGATCTATCGGCTAGCTGAATACTCATTTGTGTAGGTTAGGATCTCCTAACCCTAACCGAGCATATAATGAGGAAGGCATGAGATTAATGCTAGCTCCCAGATCAGCAAGAGCATTAGTAACGTGGAGAGGCCTATATGACAGGGTATCATGAAACTACCCGGATCATCCCGCTTAACTGGAAGCTTGTCTGGAGGATAACTGAACATTTAGCATTCATCTCAACTGTAGCTAGATCCTCAAGCTTCTGACGGTTAGAAAGGAGGTCTTTCAGGAACTTGGCATACTTAGGCATCTGTGTAATTGCATCAACAAATAGAATGTTGATCTGCAAATGTTTAAACAGACCAGAAACTTGTCATACTGCTTATCTTGCACCTCTTTCTTCAACCGATTAGGATATGGGATACGTGGTTGGTAAGGATTTGCTCTAGGGGTTTTCAGAGATGGGACTTGTGAGGGACTCACTGATTCTGGTAGATGCACTTGGTCCGTAGTGGTCTCTGGCCCTTTCTCAGCTAAGGGTGAAGAAGGAGGAGGTGGGGGGTAAGACGGTTTAGGACCTTTGGTTGTCTTTCCACTTCTTGTCATAACCATCTTTGCTTCCCCCTAGGATTCAGAATTGTATTACTAGGAAGCTCTCCTGACTGCCTCTCATTCAAAGTCTTAGCCATCTGACCAAGTTGTTTCTCGAGATTATTCATCGTTGATTGCTGATTATGATTGATCACGGATTGCTCGACCATGTACTTTGCCATCATCTCTTCCAAACTCGGCTTCTCTTGAGAAGAAGTTTTTTGGTTCTACCTCTGATATTGTTGCTGATGGCGAGGATTCTAAAGAATTTGAACATTCTGGTTTGGTGCAAATCCTTGGCCATGAGGTTGGAATCTCTGTCCTTGCCCCTGCTGAAAATCTTGGTTATACCCCTGATTATACCCTCCCGAACTACCTTGATTGTAACATCCTGAATTACCTTGATTATAACCCGCGTAAGGGTTAAACTTTGGGCGAGGGTGGGCGAACCCTGGAGGTCGAGGACGAGGGGGGTTAGAAAACCCCTGAAGTCTAAAGGCATATTGAGAGGAGTACTAATTCAGATTATTGTTGGGTCTTAAAAAACCTTCGGGTGTGTACTCATAATCTTCAAAAGAAAGGTAAACTTTCTCCTGTTGGTACTCAGTAGCATATGTAGCCTGACACTCATAATCAAAATGAGCTCCACTACAATGTTCACACCCTCGCTGTATGGCATGCACAGGGTATGATGATGAAGCTTGTGACTGGCCATTTCATTGCTTAGTTAGAATGGCTATCTGAGCAGTGAGATTAGCAATGGCTTCAGCTTGCTTTGAATCATTCGCTCCCCACCAAAGTATTCACTCAGTGTCTGAGTTTGACTTAAGACCAGATCATTGATTATGTCAAAAGCCTCTTCAGGAGTCCTCTTATACACAGACCCATTACAAGCTGAGTCAATCAATGAGTGATACATAGGGTGAACATTCTCATAGAAAACCTTGACACGGTGATTAAGTGTCATGTTATGATTTGGGCATTTCATGATGGACTCTTTATATCTCTCCCATGCATCATATAGAGACTCGTCAGGTTTCTGCTTAAATGAGAGAATGTCACTCATAAGCTTAGTAGTCCGAGAAGGAGGGCAAAATTTGAGTAGAAATTTGGATTCCATTTCGTCCAAGTACAAATGGAATTCAAGGGAAGGGACTCATACCACATCATGGCACGTCCTGAAAGAGAGTAAGGAAAAAGCATCAGTCGGATTACTTCCCTTGCATGCTTTTCTGAATTTCTTTAGGTGGGAATATGGTTCCTCAGAAGATAGACCGCAGAACTGTGCGTTATTCTGAACTAAAGCGATCAGACTCGACTTTAGCTCAAAATTTACAGCATCGAATCCAGGAACAACTATCGCACCTTCCGAGTCATCGGTGACCGGTTGGTTAAGCTCAACCATTGTCCTCCGGTCTCCCATTGTGAAAGATGAAGAACAAGAAGAATCAGAAGATGAAGACGGTCAAAAAAGTGAAGGACTAGAAATCGGAGGTAACTGAACACAAACGTCTACGTGACCTTCCTCCACCGGATGAGGAATAGTATGGTCAGTAGAAATCAGATAAATTAGAAAGTCCTTCAACCAAAGGGTGCGATTGTTTACGAAGACGGTTACGGAATGCTCGCTTAGGTTCGGAGTATGGGCTGACGATATTTTGATTACGACGACTCATACACCAAATACCCTTTAAAGAAAGACAAAAACAGTTAGAAAAATTAACTTTTCAGGGGGATTGCCCCTAAAAAGGATCAACTAAACTACCTGTGTTGGTTATTTCTTATAGCTCACACCGTTCCCCGGCAACGGCGCAAAAAACTTGACGCATGCAAAACACACCTCATGTTTTAATAACTAAATGAACCCAAAGTATAATATACACAATTGGCAGTGTACCAATCGTGTGCAATATAGCTTTATGAATCACCCTGGATTTATCGAACTCAGGGAACGGAATAAAGAACGGAGACTCCAATACTACAACCTAACCCAGTATTTAGCTATTTCGGACATTTTGAGGAAATTATCAACTAGAGACAATAATTAAAATTAATTATCCGAATAACTAATGCAAACTAAGTAACACAAGAATAAAAAGTTAAACTAATTTTTTTTTGGGTTATTCGAAATAATTAAAAACTAATACCCGCAAACACTAATTAAACTTAACTACGAATGCAATCAGCTAACGACAACTAACTAAAGCGAAACAAACTAACGGGAGCATAATTAAATCAGAATAACTTATGTAAAGAATGTAATAAATTAAACTTCACGAAACTCTTATATTACGAAAGTGTCACCCACTTGGAATTAGAAAACTACGATTAATTGGCGATGTATTGAATTGACTGACTAAAAACAAATTCCGTTGATAACCAATTCTAAATTCAATTAAGCCCGGATTTTGATTTAATTTACCGATTATTTAATTACTTCAAGTTAAAATATTTAATCTTTAAAACCACGTGATGAAAACAACGTAACTCATCAAAACTCCAATATCAACCAAGCAATCTTATAATCGCAACACAATGTCTAAAGATAATCGATCAATACTGAAATCCAACAAATTAACTTCGTTACTTTAAAAATCAAACTTTACGATTTATCAACCCTATTATCGCAACACAATGCATAAGAATTAACAAACACATAAAATTCTAGTTTAACAATCAACTATCAAATCATTATCGCAATACAATGCCTAGAAGAGATAATCAACTATTAAATTTTCATTTAAAGCATCTTTCTTTTTAAAAATGCAGATTTAATTAACACTTTATATTTGCAAAACAATTCTAAAAGATTAATAAAAATCTGATGTTTAACAAGAAAACATGAAATAATCAACAATCCGACAAATATAAACCAAAACACATCAATCAATCCAATAATATACCAATTAATACATAAATACCATCATCCCAAGTGGGTAAACAAGAAAACTACTCACTAATTATACTAAAAACCGAAATTAAACTCGAATAAATAACAACTATCACGAAATCAGAAAGTTTAAGCAATGAGTATACCAAATCCGTAGCTATCCGTGCGAAAGTAACTCCAAAACTTGAATGCTTAAAAACTTGAGAAAGAACGAAACCCTAAACTAGTCTATGATTCAATACGTAAAAACGAAGAAATATGTCTCTGAATATCGCCACTTTTGTCTCCAACTACGCTGCTAATCTTTGAAGAAATCGAACCCAAAGTCCAACCAAATGCTTCAATCTTCAATAAATCGAAACCCTAAGCTAAACTATCATTTAAAAACGTGAAAGATGAAATAAAAGCTCTGAAAAATTGCCCTAAGTCGTGTCTGAATTGCACAAATCAACTCTCCTCTGTTCTACCGCAAGTTAGGGTTTTAAAAACGAATTCTGATGGGTTGGGCCTCACACGCGGGTGTGTGGGGATAAGTCACGCTGATGCATGGACTTAACCTAGCATACGCCCCTGCGTGGGCAAGCTACGCCGGTGCGTGGCTTGCTTTGACTGAAATTGAACACGCGGGCACGTGGGATGTCCTATGCGGGTGCGTGGGATGCTCGACTAGACTTAGCCACGCAGGTGCGTAGAGAGTCTTACGCGGGGCGCGTAGACGCCAAATCTTGCTTTCGATCACGGGAGATGGCTGGATCATAAAATCTCGTCATTTTAGCCTTGATTTCTGTTCTCATGTTGATTTAATGGCTTCTGACCTGTGGAACACACATATTAATGAAATCAGTATATTTTTCACGCGTTTCGGTCTGAAAACCACATAAATTGGAGATAAATTGATACAAAAAACATGTATAATTTGGCACATATCAATATCATTTATTTTTTGTTTATTTTATTAAATTATTACTATTTTTAGTGACTGTTTTTTCTAATTTTATTAAATTTATTTATTTATAATTTTTATTTTTTCATGACCTTATAAATTTCTAATATATATTCCGAATTTTTATTTACGATTAGATAATATTTGATTATTTATTCACGATTATATATCATATAAACGAAAATAATACTACGAATCATTTTAATTTTCACTTTATCCGAACGAAAAAACTATGAACCATTCTCTTTTTAGTTTTTCCAAACAAAATATTATGAACTATTTTGGTTTTTTAGTTTTTTCAATCTAAATGGATTGTAGTTTTTAAAAAAAACTAAAAATCAAATTGGATTGCAATATTTTTTATTCAGAAAAACTATAAACTGCAGTTATTCATAGCTTTTTTGTTGTTAAAAACTAAAAAAATGAATGGATTACAATTTTTTCATTAGCAAAAAAAAAAAAAAAAACCAGAGTTGTTCATAAATTTTTTTGTTCAATAAATCTAAAATATGAATGGGTCGTAGTTTTTGCCATTCAAGAAAACCAAAGACTTGAATGGATCGTAGTACTTTCATTTGGAAAAATTAAAAATTTGAATAATATGTGGTTTTCCAATTGTAAACAAAAAATACGACCCATTTTTTTTAGCTTTTCTTGGAATTGAAAAATCAGTTGTGTTTATAGTTTTTCCGAATGAAAATGAGACTCATTTTGATTTTTGGTCTTTTAAATAAAAAAAAGTATGACCAAAACTATTGGAAAAACTAAAATCTGGAACAATTTGTATTATGTTGTACGGAAAAACTAAGAAAATGATGGTTCGTAGTTTTTTCATTTAGAAAAACTGAAAATTGGAATGATTCATAGTATTTTTCATTCATATTATATATAATTGTGAATAAATAATTGAATGTTATCTAACCGTAAATATTCAAAATATATGTTAAAAAATTTATAAGGTCACGAAACAAATTAATAATAATAGAAAAATAAAAACTAAAATTTTATTATAATATTTCACAACAAAGTTTGAAACATAAATTAGCTTTATTTTGATGTTTATGAAATGTGCAAATGACCAAAAATAGTAACAAGTTTTGATATTTTTATCATTAATAGTAACGTTATTTATTTTTTATCATTTATAGTAACAACTTTTTATTTTTCTATCAATAACAGTAATTGGTGACCTGCAAACTTGTTTAACAGGTCACCAACAACTTTTCAGTTATCAAAAATAGTAACAACTTTTCATACTTTTATCAATAACGGTAACATATCAAAGTAACCAAACTTTTTTTTTTTATTTTTTTAAGTTTTTCTAAGATTTCATATACACCGAATAAACTAAATTTATGTTTCAATTTATTTAGTTACATTACTACTATCTTTAGTGACTATTTTTTAAATTTCATTAAAATTATTTATTTATAATTTTTATTTTTTTCATAACCTTATAAATTTTTAATATATATTCTGAATATTTATTTACGATTAGATAATATTTGATTATTTATTTACAATTATATATAATATGAATGAAAAAAAATACTACTAATCATTTCAATTTCACTTTTTCCAAACGAAAAACTATGAATCATTTTCTTTTTAGTTTTTCCCAACAAAATAATATGAACTATTTTGGTTTTTTAGTTATTTCGATCTAAATAAGTTGTAGTTTTTTTTTATAAAAAAGTGGTTGCAATATTTTCAAGCAGAAAAACCATAAACCACAATTATTGAATTTTTTATGTTGTTAAAAATTACAACACCCCGTCTTTGAAAAATATTACGTGGATTTAATTTACTGCTTGACTAAATTATTAATATTGCGTTGGGGCAATGGTATGCGGATTAGTGGAATGAACACGTGTTGGGGTCGAGTATAAAAGTTGAATGGATTGTAATCAATTTAGTTTGGAATTTATTAAAAAGCCGAACAATTTATAATTTTTTTATTCCAAATGAAAAGTACTACGAATGAAAAAATTGCAACCCATTCATTCTTTATTTTTTTATGAATGGAAAAACGATGACACATTGCGGTGTATAGTTTTATGAATGAAAAATATTGAGACTCATTTTAATTTTTTGTTTTTTAAAATAAAAAAACTATGACCCATTTAGGTTGGAAAAAACTAAAAAATGGAACCATTTGTATTATTTTGTTCGGAAAAACTAAGAAAAAGATGTTTCGTAGTTTTTTTGTTGGAAAAAGTGAAAATTGAAATGATTCATAGAATTTTTTTCATTCATATTATATATAATTGTGAATAAATAATCGAATAATATCTATCCGTAAATATTCAGAATATAAATTTGGTTTATTTTTGGTGTTTATGAAATATTAGAAAACTTAATAAAATAAAAAAATTATGTTTTAATTTGATATGTTAGTATTATTGATAAAAATCTGAAAATATGTTACTATTTTTTATAACTGAAAAGTTGGTGACCTGTTAAACAGTTTGCAGGTCACCATTTACTATTATTGATAAAAAAAATAAAAAGTTGTCTCTGCAAATGATAAAAAAATAAATAATGTTACTATTAATGATAAAAATGTCAAAACTTGTTAGTATTTTTGGTTATTTGCCCTTATGAAATCTTAGAAAACTTAAAAGAATTGAGTTTTAATTTGATATATTACTATTATTGATAAAAATAGGAAAAAATGTTACTATTTTTTATAATTGAAAAGTTGTTGGTGACCAGCTAAACAGGTTTGCAGGTCACCAATTACTATTATTGATAGAATAATTAAAAGTTGTTACTATAAATGATAAAAAATATAAAAGTCAAAGTTATTAATGATAAAAAATAAATAATGTTACTATTAATGATTAAAATGACAAAAGTTGTTACTGTTTTAGTCATTTGTCGTTCAAAGTTTCAAGCAGCTAATATAATTTTCAGTTAGATCAAATTTTGTTTCGCAAGCCAAAGACACCCTAACAATAATAATGAACCTCTCTCTTTCCCTCTCTCTCTCTTTCTCTCTCTCTCTCTCTCTCTCTCTCTCTCTATATATATATATATATATATATATATATATATATATATATATATATATATATATATATATATATATATATATATATATATATAAATATATATATATATATATATAGATTTAGGTTCAAAAGAGTCCTTTCAAAAATCCAGTGTACCAAGGGTACCCATCCAAAGCCACAAGATTAAACAAATCAATGGTTGTGATCAAAAATGCAATTTCATGCGCGCCCCCCTTTTTTTGGCTGGAAGAGTATTTTCGTAATTACAACGACCATTCACATTACTTAATTCATCATTCACATCAATTGATTATTCACATTAGTTAATTGATCATTCACATTACTTAATTATTCATTCACAACACTTATTTGATCATTCACAAGAATTATTTGACTATTTACAATTGTTTTACACTTATTTGATCATTCACAATAATTATTTAACTAATTGATCATTCAAATTACTTAATTGATCATTCACATTACTTAATTGACCATTCACATTACTTAAATGATCATTCACATTACTTAAGTGATCATTCACATTACTTAAATGACCATTCACATTACTTAACTGATCATTCACATTAGTTAAATGATCATTCACATTACTTAATTGATCATTCACCTTACTTAAATGATCATTCACATTGCTTATTTGATTATTCACATTGCTTATTTGACCATTCATATTGGTAAAATAATATCAGCACAACATGTGAATATGAGCATTGTCAACTACTAACAAACAGTAACAAGATTAATGACAAACAGTAACAATGGTCATTCATGTAACACTCAAATTCTCAAATCTATCAAACATTAATAACATCAACCAATGTGAATGATCATTCAGCTAATGTGAATGGCCATTCACATTAGGAAATTTACCATTCACATTGGTTGTACCATATCAGCACAACATGTATGCTGTGCAGCGTCAACTACTAACAACCAGTAACAAGATTAATGACAAACAGTAACAATGGTCATTCATGTAACGCTCAAATTCTCAAATCTATCAATCATTAATAACATCAACCAATGTGAATGATCATTCAGCTAATGTGAATGGCCATTCACATTAGGAAATTTACCATTCACATTGGTTGTACCATATCAGCACAGCATGTATGCTGTGCATCGTCAACTACTAACAAGCAGTAACAAGATTAATGACAAACAGTAACAATGGTCATTCATGTAACGCTCAAATTCTCAAATCTATCAAACATTAATAACATCAACCAATGTGAATGATCATTCAGCTAATGTGAATGACCATTCACATTAGTAAATTTCACCATTCACATTGGTGAAATAATATCAGCACCTTACATTAGTCCTATTAATTGTCAACTACGTTTTATGAATGATCAATCTTCTAATGTGAATGGTCATTCACATTAGGTAAATGTCCATTCACATTTGATGAATGACGAGAACAGCAATGTCATACTTCATCTTCTACATACCATCAATGTTAAGTAATGTGAATGATCAATTAAATAATGTGAATGATCATTTAAGTAATGTGAATGGTCAATTAAGTAATGTGAATGATTAATTAAGTAATGTGAATGATCATTTAAGTAATGTGAATGGTCAATTAAGTAATGTGAATGGTTACTTAAGTAATGTGAATGATCAAATAAGTGTACAAGAAGTATAAAAAGTTAAATAAGTGTTGTGAATGATCAATTAAGTAATGTGAATGATCAATTGACTAATGTGAATGATCAATTAACGTGAATGATGAATTTAAACAATGTGAATGGTCGCTGCAATTACGAAAATACCCTTGCCTATTCATGGACGCTGGATACGCAGGATTTCATGAGCGACGCCGTGGAACCAAATTCTATATATATATATATATATATATATATATATATATATATAGACACACACACATACATATACATATAGAGGGTGGTTCGATGGAGATCCTCCATGCGTCAAAGAACCTCCATGCGTCAGCACAAATGCATCACAATTCACGCGTGATGCATCAGTATTTACACGTAATGCATCAAATTCCCGCATGATGCATCGTCTTCCACGTGATGCATCACGATTTTCTAGCGACGCATTGTGGTTCTCCAAGGCTTTTTGATACATAGAAGTTCTCCATTGAATCCACCATTATAACTAGTTTATTTACCCAAGTATCATATAAGTTGATTTAAATAAAATATTTTTAAAATTAGTTATAATTCTGTTATAACAAATAATAAAAATATATTTGACTTAGAATCCATTTCATATTTGAAACCTAACAACATGAAAGAATGATTCATTAATATATTTCAGAAAGACATTCATTCAATATTTGAAGCGTAACTAGTAACATGAAAAAAAAATGATCTGTTAATAACACTTATTATATTAAAAGTTGAAATTTAAAAAAAATTGATAGTAATTCCACATGTCAATTTTAAAACTGGCAAATGACAATTTAGTAACAGGACATGTGATCATCTAGTTATTCTTTCATTAGAATATTAATAATAATAATAATAATAATAATAATAATAATAATAATAATAATAAACATTCACCAGTGTTGCCGCTTTCATCCTCCAATCAACATTCACCATTGCTTTCTTTGACCATTCCCCTGATTTTTCTTCATTCTTTTATTTCTTGTATTGTTGTTCCTGGACCGTCTCATGGATTTTGGAGGCCCTATAATTGTTACTATATAGTCCGTTAAATATTTTAAATAGTAAAATGGTCCTTTTGAGACTCAATTTAACAGGTAAAAGTGGATGTCGTAAAAAACAAAAAAAAAATTGGTTAATGAGAAATTAAATATATAATACAAATCAAATTGAATTTAACATGAATTCCATTTTAATGCACCGATGCACAACATATATATGTCAAACACAGAAAATTTTTATTGGTCTAAATTTAGTTCTTTATTATGACAGTGAGACCCTACGAAATTAGGGGCCCTGTGTGTAACATCCCACATCTGTGGAGAGGAGAAACCAAAATGGCTATATAAGGGTGAGGTTGCCTCTATCCACCAAGACGCGTTTTGGGACGGACTTATGGCTTGACTTCCGGAAACAAAACCGTGCGGTCTTTGCCAAAGCGGACAATATCTTGTCTCGGGGTGGTCTGGGCTGTTATAATTTGGTGTCAGAGTCTGTGTTCATTGACTGAGTATAGTCGAGGATAATGACATAATTGTAATATTTGGAGGAGTATTAAATATTTTCAAAGAATGAGAAAGCATGAAATGTATATAATTTCTTATGCCTAATTCATATAAATCTTGTGATCGAGAACTATAATTATGAGTGATGAAAATGTTTTATACTAAGTTATGTATAAATATCTTATTAACGGATAAGATCATTTATAATATGTGTGACATTATAATGGTTCTAGAATTCGAATAATCGAATAATATGGAAACAAATGTTATTGACAGGTGGGATCACATTTTAGGGATCTTGGTCTAGGCCCTGTATGGTTAATGAAATGTTGACTTTTCAATAAGGAAAATGAGAGAACATAAAAGTCGATAACATAATGATAAATATGAGTTATGTGAGGTTGTTAGCATGTTAATATAAATGATTACCACCATCATTGGTGGGTTGATCATGATAAGCTCAAGTGTATCAACTACACAATAGTATATAAATGTCATTACGTTTATATTTAAACTATGAAATAGATGGTGATATATGTTGTGAACGATCATACGTGAATAAAATCATGACAGGAAAAGTGTTGTAATTAGTCATGAATACCTAGTGACTTAATTGAATATGATAAATATGCATATGCTATGGGATGCAATTAAATATGACTCATTACAAGAACATGGACACGTTTATTTGTCAGGTGAACATTGGTATTAGATTGTTGTTTCTATATGCAAAATCATGTTCATAGAGATATATGTGTAATGAGATAGTATTTGACATGTTACTTGTATTTCTGAACATTCAAATTGTTAGTGGAGCACTCTGATGGCAACTCTATTAATTGTATATGTATGCCTTGTTTGCACTAACATGTTTTAACATGAACTATATGAATCATTGGGTATGCTACTATGATTTCAGCATGCATGAGTTACGAACTGAGTCTTGATTGGAATAGGCTACAGTGCATCTGTTAATGGATTGACAAAATTGTTGCACTTTGGTTGAGGTTGATCATATTAGTTGTCATACGATCTTTGAATATGATATGATTGCATGCTAAATTATCACTTTATGAATGGGTGGTATGTTAGTTAATGATGAATTGATGATAACTGCATACATTTTTAACTATGACGCTTTGGAAAAGTTGGTTTTGTTTTAATAATGTACGAGAGAAATGAGTGTACTATGAACCCTAAATATTAATAGGTTTCATTACTCGACTACTTGTGATACTCCACATAGGAGAGAGTTGGTAATGGGACTACCTATGAGAGGGATGTTATTACTCTCATATTTTTATTTCTAAAAATGTTGAAAATTTATATTTTGGTTAAGTTATAATGACCTAAAGGTAGTTGTATCTTACCTTAAAAGATGGATTGACATTAATGCATGAAATGAGAGCAATGGAGTAAAGTCTTTGTTGAAGGTATAACTTACAATCGAGGACAAGTAATTATTAATAGTGATACATGTGGAATGAGAAACACGGATTGAAGTGCACCAATATAAATAAATTAAGTATTGATTGTTGCCATGAGAAGGATATTAAATAATAGTTGTTTAGAACATCTGTCTAACTTAATGTGACATCATACAAATGACAATGATTGACACATTTCGTGTTGTGTATTAAAAAGAATCGTACATAATACATGGAAACTTTATTGGCATAAAGTAGTAACTGAAAACTTAGAGTCCTTCAAAAATAATAATTATATGAGTTTAAATAATTGAATACTGGTGAGGTGACACATCTACGTGAAATGAATTCGAGTTAAACTAAGTGTTAACGAAATTTGCTATCTGAAGGTATTAGACAACTAAATAGACAATAAAGAAAAGATTTAAAACTCAAATTGCAGAATATGGATGATTAGTATGAAATTTTTTAGTGCATAAATTTTCTTTAAACGAAAAGGTTAATCTCTTAGAACTTATGCTTGCACAGCTACGTGAATGGATAATTTGAATATGAAACTGAAATATTAATCCTAATGGTAGGATACAGACCTGGTAATGTTAGAAAAACTAGCAGTATTTTGGACAAACATGATAACACATGTATGTATCAATGATGGTCGGTACTCATGTTTAGTCCCTTAAAAGTGCATATCTATCTTAAAGTGAAAGATAACATTAATGAATGCTAGTAGTTATGAAAATCACTAAAGGTTAAGTGACTAATTGATACATGTAGCATTTGAAATGAATTATATCCCTTAGACACTCGCATATTGCATCTTGGGATTCTTTAACAGCCATTCAAATGTGCATATATTGGGTAAGCTTGACTTAAAACTTAATATTGATTGCCTCATATGTGATGACTTTATTGTTTAAATGAGTGAGTTCATGTTAGGACGATTTGTCTATGGTCATTTTATATGGCTTAGCTAATGATGTGGTTTGGCCTAATTTTATGTGACAAGACGAATAAATATTTGGTATGGTTACTACCTTGGATAATGACTTAAGCATGAGACACATTTTACTGCCTTAATGTTGAGTAGGCAAAAGTGTTTGCTTTTGAAAATGACTTGATGAGGAGTCGCTAGTCTATGAACTTATGTCAGATTCTTTTATGCACTTACTGTATGATAAACCAACATGTTTAATATTTCTATGAAAGGAGTATTAATTATATATTGTCAGCTGTGTACATAGTAAGTTTTGTTAGTGGAAGTGACTAATATATTTAACCGAGCCTCTCATGGGTGCTCATTTTAATGGGGGAAGATTATCAACTTGGTGAACTTGTTAAAATCATATGAGTTTTATTAGTAAAAAACTTGTCCACTGAAGGTCATAGTGATGTAAAAATGTGATATGCCAAAATTTGACATAACCGGGTAAATTGTAATGGGTTTATCTGAGTTATATTACTATCTAATGAATAGTATAGTGAGTGGCATGAAAAACGTATAGCAGTTAATTGATGAATATGTCTCTGTATTGATAACTTGAAATAAAAAAAATGTGAAATATTAAGTTGAAAATATGATATAACATTATAACATTATAAATATCAAGTTGAAAATACGTTATAACATTATAATATGTTAAAGCAGATTAAAAAGAGACATGCTTATAAGATCACATATGGTGATAAAATCCAAAATTATGTGTAGTTAGTAATGGATGCTAATGTATATAATTACCCATAATTGGCTTTGGGAATAAACATCATGAGAACCCATGCAATGTATCTCGGTGTACGACCGAGCATGGAATTGAAAAGTCAATAAGTTGATAAATAGAGGGGGTTGAGATGGTGTTGGTTCGTTGGAATTTGGAAAAATCATCGTAGGTCTTTAATGTCTTGTGAGACGAAAGCCGAGATGAAGGTCAAATACCCGGCGTTGTTTGAGCCGAATTGATTCCGTGGGCGGAATCCTTTTAAGTGGGGAGGAATTGCAATACCCCAATATTTAAAAAGGTAATTAACTTTGTGAGCTTAGGTGCAATACTTTGAGTTAATTGCTAAATACTAGTGATAATTGTTTTACTGAGACTTGAATGATAAAAGAATTATCCCTAATTATAATTGTGAACTTAGGTGCAATACTTTGAGTTAATTGCTAAATACTAGTGATAATTGTTTTACTGAGACTTGAATGATAAAAGAAAAGATGTTGGTTTGCATTGAAATGACAAGAATAGGTAATTTACTTCGAAGATTAAATATTGATTAGTATGACATAAGAATCGATTAATGCCGTCTTTAAAGATATTTAGTATAATTATGTCAAAATACTCATTTGAGTATTTTGAATAATTAAATAAAAGCAATTTATAACATTGTGGTTGTTATATAAATAAAGTTTTGATTTACGGAGAATTGACTTTAAAAGAAATGCAATTAAATCTAGGGACTTGATAATAAATAATGAAAAGTTTAGGGATTAAAAGAATAAGCAAAAAAAGAAATCTCTTTTCCTTTTGCTTTCTTTATACGCAAAACACACACACACACACACACACACACACACACACACACACACTTGTGAGTGTTCTTCCATTTCAAACCTTTGCAAAAGAGAGAAAAGAGAGGAAGCTCATTGTTGAAGAAAAATGAAAAATTAGATTTTTGAAAGCTTCTCACGATTTTGAAGATCCAAGAGGTACCACTCTTATTTTGTAAAAAACTCTTACTCTCTTCTTCTCCCCATCATCTTCATTTGAAGAAGAGGAGAACCCTAAATGGGTTTTTATGTAGAATGTTTAGCAAACATTAGATCTTGAAGAAAAATGATGAAACATGTTAGATTCATCATTTAGAAACATAATATGCAAGTTTTAATGTGTTATTGTGGGTTTAACTCAAAAACCCGAGATAGAGTTCATAGGAACTCTAGATGGTCCAAAAATAGTGAAAATGATGTTTTGATGGTTAAAAAGAGTCTAGCAATGTATATATGCTAGCAATGTATATATGATGAGAAATGGTTCTCAACCGTTTGTAATAAATGTGGAAAAGTTTTGGTATTTTTAGCATTAAAATCCGTAAGGCAGAAAGTGCAGACCTGCACTCGACTCGGCGAGTCGCCTGGAAGACTCGGCGAGTCAGCCTTGAATATTGAAAGAAAATTTTCTAAGTATAAATGTCGGATGACTTGAGATCCGAATTTCGGATATGAAGATCTGAATTTGAGATGGGTTGATCTGGAATTCGGATAAGCCTTGACCCAAGTTCGAACCATTGTTCGGTTGTGTGAGACCTGAATTTCGGATGGGCGACTCGGCGAGTCGGGCCCAATTTTGGCCAGAAATTTGTAATTTATTCTATCTTTGGGATTTTACGTCATAATATTTTATAACACCAATTAAAAGAATATTTAAGCCAAAATATTAATTGGGGTTTGATATCGGAAATTGATTAAGTCTTACGACGATTGTAACCGAGTCAATGTTAAAGAAATTATAAGCTGTAAGACTTATAAAAATTATACAATGAACCTATCTGTAGGGGTTTGGCGGGTTAAAGTTTCTTGGAGACTATTACTCCTATTTTGACGATTATAATTCGGTTTTGAGGCCGAGAGCTTGTTGGTCAACACTGTTAGTTCTAATACTAATGTATTCATATGCATATCATGAATTGTATGTTATTGCTTTTCGTATTCATTCTTATCATTTACATGCTTTGCCATCGTACATACATTATCGTTGTTATATTATCACTCGGTTGATAAGTTGTTGATCATTCATTTGACCTCTCCGCTGAGACGGTAAACCTGTGCGTGTGGTAACCTAGCGGAATCATAATGGTAAGCCTGTGCGTGTGGTAATCATTATTGCCTGTAAAACGATAAGCCTGTGGTATGTGGTAATCGTATGATAGCACTGTAAACTGCATATCGATAAGCCTGTGGTCTGTGGTATTTGAGCAGTAGATTGTAAACCCATTGTACGGTAAGCCTGAGCGTGTGGTAACCGCAATGTGGTAGCCTATAAGCCATTAGTTGGCCTCCTGAGATTATTGATCTAATTCATGGCATTGCATGACATCATTCATATATGACATGATACTTTAATCTAGAATCTGACTAAACAACTTTATTGTTTACCCTTTAGTTGATTATTCCTTTCAAGAACTGATAAGGGTAAAGGCCCGGCTGGGCCGAATTGTTAGATGCCGAATGGAGCATGAATAGGAGCTCCATACTTTTGATGATGCTTGGGGTGGGAGTAGTAGACTTCCATTTTTGGTCTTACTCAAATTAATTGTTGATTTTTAATTCGTGGGTAATTATTTGATATTAAAAGACGTAAGCACAAAATACATTATTCCATGATTCCCGACACTCTATCATGTCTCATGCAAAGTGTTTGGAATCATGTGGATTATCATTTATCTAAAAGTTTTAAATTTATTCGTATTCCGCAAGTACTTTGAATGAATTATTGTATAATTGTATCGAAATACTCGTATTAGTTGTATGTGTGTTTCAATTTGGTATCAGAGCCAGACACCAAGTCGATGTGCACAGCGGGGACGCAGTGTTCCCATAGGGGATGGATTGTAACATCTCACATCGGTGGAGAGAGGAAACCAATATGCCCATATAAGGGTGAGGTAGTCTCTATCCACCAAGACGCGTTTTGGGGCGGGCTTGGCTTCCAGAAACAAAACCGTGCCAAAGCGGTCAATATCTTGTCTCGGGATGGTCTGGGCTGTTATACTGTGCAGTCAAGCCTCCCGCACGTACACCCTATAAGACGCCCCTGTGTTGTTCCATATTTTCTTCTCTTCACCACGAGTTCCTACCCTATTTGATTACATCTTTTTGTTCCCAGACCTACGCACCAGACTCTCAGATTTCAAGCTTTATTGGATATGTTGGTTATGCATATTTGCCTTATTTCTCTCTTGTTTCGTCGTCTCCTCTTCAATCGGTCCGATTCCTGCCCTATTTGATTGCGTCTTTTTATTCCCGAAACGACACATCAGACTCTCAAATTCGCACTCTATTGGATACGTTGGCTCAATTGCCTTATTTTTTTCTTGCTTCGTGGTCTCCACTTCAGTTGGTGCTTTAATTATTATTAAGGTTGAGAGAAAAAATCTATCGAAAGAATAAAAGAAAGCAAATTCAAAGTCCTTTGTTTATAATAATATTTTTATATTTAAATAATAAAAATTAAAAGTTTATACATAAAAAAAAATCATATTTTCAATTTGATGTACAAACTTTATAAATGTTCATGAGTTGTGTATTATTATGGGATTTAACTACAATCATAGTGGAAAATTAATTAAATCAATAAATTACCCAAGTAAAATGGTTAATGAAATTCTACCTATATATTACCCACAAAGGAGAGAGAGTGTAACTCTCTCCTTTAATATCAGCCGTTGGATCTTGTAACATTTAATCTAGACCGTATTAATTGTTTTACTTCTGGTAAAGCTTAATGTACAACATCTTAAAGCAATAATCAGCCCACACACGCTGTAAAACTGCCCCATCATCTACCCCTCCGTAAAATTTGGGTCGTGCGGAAAATATGTAAACACCGCCTCATAAACACAATGCTCATCCTCTCACACTCAAGGATGAAGAACTGGTGTTCCCTTTCCTGCTCAACACAATACAGGTCTATGATTAGTCCCAAACAGATCGGTAAATGGAGTTTTTTAGCGCTGACATTTGTTTGATGGAAGGAGTCGAGTATGCAGAAGGTCTTCAAAATGAGGCTGCCATAGGTGATCAACAAGTTGGTATCAGTTTCATGTTTTCCTTTGGCCATCACACTCACACAAGAGAGATATATAGACAAATGGTGAAGAAGAGCACTGGGCCGAGCGACCGGTGACACTGATTTTAGTTGTCAACACGAAGACACAGAGGATATTAAGTTGGTTGAAGATTTCAGGTTATGGGACCTTTTCAATCTGGTGCTTCCTTTTTCAATTGTGTGGATTTGGTTGCTGGCAAGAGAACAACGACGACACCAAAAGTGGCTTACAGAATGTTTCTTCAATGGCGGTTCTTTCGATGAGACCGAGATTAATGATTTCTTCATTCTAATTTTGAGAGAGACAAAAAACAAACAACGATGGCGATAGTAAGGGGGTTTGACCATGTTATACAGAAACAAAGACAGAAGAAGAATAATGGATCAAGGCATCGAGTTTTTTAAGCACAACAACAATGGGTTTCATTACCAACACGAAGATGTGGAGGATATTATCCTTTTCTGTTCATGACTTCAGGGTACACGGATTTTTTTTAATCCGATGGTTCTTTGATTACTCTATATATTTTTTGTTCATTCATTCCTTCTTGCCATTCTTCCGATCATACGATTTTTTCAATTTTCATGTTGTGGTTTTATAACATTCATAACTTTTATGATTTCATTTGTCAAAAAAAAAAATGTAAGACTTAGAGGGTGCACATCAACTGTTTGATGAAATGTTTTAGAGAGTCTTTGATGAAATGCTTTAGAGAGTCTTTCAGTCAAATTATGTTCTCTTTACTGGTATTATTTGTGCATATGATGAAAGGTTGTTCTTGAAGCTATTAAGTGGCATCAATCGTGAAGGTAATGCAGGTATGTAAAGATAATATACCAGAGCAACGCAATGAGAAAGATCAGAGAAAAAGCAGAATGCTTTTGGAGAGAGAGGCAACGAAGGGGCATGGTGCAGGCTGCAACAAAACCCATAAATTAAATTGTTATGTTCGTTGACAAAAACATACTCTTCATTCTCAACATTTTATCCTTGAATAGGTCCTCTTTTATGGTAATTTTCAAACCGTTTCTAATTTTTCCAATTAATGTAGATGAATTCTGGATTTTGAATAGTTGAATCGGTTCATAAACCTGGTTTTAATTCAATTTGTAGTAAAAACCATTTGTGGCTTCCAAAAAATCGATCATTGTTCTTGAGATTGTTGGTGAAGCCTTCAATGGTGGTGGCTATGGAGAATGCTAATGGTTCCAATTGATTGAGGATCAAACAGGTGAGCCAATTTACTACTTTTATAAGGTTCTTGAAAATGTAAATTCCATCCATGTTTTGTTTGGTATTTTTGTTGAAAGTAAATTGTGATTTTCTTTGGGTTACAATTTTTTTTGCCAAAAATAAGTTTGTTATTTCAGTGAAAAACATGCTGGATTTTTTATTCAAATGCGGAGAAAAGAGAATATTCTTTTTCAATAGAGAGGCATTTAATTGATGAAAAAGTGAAGAAAATAGTCGAGCTAGAAAGTAAAGTATACAACCAACAAATTATTAGCTGATGTTGTTGTTATGTAGGTGTGCAATGAAACAGATACTAACTTTGTTGTACTTCTTCAAAAAGGAATCATCCTCCGTCTTTGGATCTTTTTGCTAGGACAAGGGTAAGTTGCTCTTAGATAATATAATCGTTCTCTATTTTAAAATGTGAACTAACATGTATTCTTCTTCACCACTATTGGGAAAAAAAGACATACTAATTGACTATATATTCGTTTGGTCTATATAAATGAGATGTATTACCTTTATTCTTCTTTCATTATGAAACTCGAAGCTACTTTTTGTATAGGAGTGCAACAGGATTGCATCACACAATGACACTTTTCATTGACCATTACCATGTTGTAGGGATAGCTCCTAACGGTATTAGAGTGAGAAAAACATTGCGTGATTGTCGTAATCTACATTTCACCAACACACTATTGGATTGCAAAACTAACACCCTCCCCAGTACAAACTTTGTTATTCATTTATTTGGTTCTTTTTCATTTTTGCACATCACTTCTTTGTTACTTCCATGTTGCAAAATGAAATTAAACCCAACTTTAGAGATTATTTAGAATACAAATTCTAAGTTTTACGTTCCTATCTTTTAGGAAGCATGAAACAGTTTATTACTTTGAGATGAATCAATATTTGATATGATGCTAAGTTGCTAACATGTGTTATGCTTAGGTAATTGGCTATAATTGAGATGAATCAAATCTTGATGTTATACTAACGTGTGTTACGCTTAGAAGATTGGTTGTAGTTGTTTAGTAAGTTTTTTTTTTGGTCATTTTAGAAGTAAACTATTTTTTTCTTCGTATCTTCGTATTTTAGTCATGTACTAGGCATCTTGCCATATTCTTAAGGAAGGTAAATGAATGACAGCAAGTATGAATTTGGTTTTTTTTGTGTTTATTTTTTTTAAGTTTGTCAGAATTTGTTAAATTTAGCAAGCTACAATGTTTTTTTGGGTGCTTTTTAGAGGATGATGTTTGAGTTTCATTAAAATTACAAATGGTATAAAAAAAAAAGCAAATTGTTCATGTGTGTATTATGCACACGATTTCATTATAAGGTAGACAAAAACTTTGGTAAAAAATATTTGAAGCTTGTGTTTAACTTTAACACTACATTAAAAGTTTAGTAGCTTTTTGTGTCTTTGGACACTACCTATATTTACTTACTTTTATTGGTTTATGCATTATGTCATATGGAATGTGGGTATGTTAGGAATTGAGAAAACACAAATAATTAAAAAGACACTCATATCATTGTTCAATGCATGATCGCTAAGGTTAGTGAACCTGCTTCTCTTCATCATTTTTTCTTTCTTCTTTGTATTCTTCTACTTTGCAATTGATTCATGGTGGTTTATAATACGATGTCTAGCTTTATTTTACATAGATGACGATTGTTTCAAAATTAAAGGTGCCCCTGCTACCCGCTGCTTTCATCTGTATTTCATTGTTGTAAGCAAAGAAAGAAAGAGATTTCATATGTGTTGCTGAGATCACCACGAAGGGGTTAAAGTACTATATGGTTGTAGTTGAGGAGGATGCCTTTAAGGTAATGAACTTATGCTTCTCCCCTGTTTTTCTCAGTTTTTGTAATTCTAATTAACACCAATGACCTTTCATTCTCAATTCTCATAGTGTGAGTAATATTAATAAGTTTGTCGTCTTAATTTCTATTTTCCGTGTTACATCGTAGATGCCATAAAGAATGAGGGTCTCAATATATATAAAAATTGAGAAAGATGCAGATGGGCTACAAATATTACATGAACATATTGCTATAATTATATTATTAAAAAACAAACAATAGACCATTTGTCATGTAAGAAAATATAACATATTGAACCCCTGTTTCATATTTACAAAAGCTGGAAATGAGCAACAAATACGATATTGAGATTCAATTGTTTTTTTTTTTGCTAGCCTTTCTATTTTTAAACATTGTTTCTATGTTGGCTGAAACTTTTGTATTTGCTACTAATTTTTGTGGGCAATTTCAACATTAATTTTGTGGTTGTGTTGTACTTGGCATATTCAGATAGGAATGCTATTTTGGCTTTGGAATTTTAGCATGTGGATGAGGTGATTATAGTCTCTAATAATGGTGTTCTTTTATTGGCTTCCATCTCCGCTCTTTATGAAATTGCAAAAGAGAGTATGTGAGATGTATGTAAGTCGATTTTTGTTTGGTATATGCCTTTTTGCAAACAGTTGACTAATAGGTTAAACTAACCTTGGGGATTTAAGCAAGAAAAATCATGTCTTCGATGTAGAAAATTGGATCCATATTTTTCCATCGGCTGAAATCCAATAAACCAAAGCCCTCGATGCTCCCTAGAGTCATTCTTCGATAACTTTCTCTATGTATAAACCCATAAGAAAAGCATCGAGTAGAGTGCTTCAAGTACGACACTGCCGACAAGGTTGGTCCTTATTATCAACACGAAGAGGCAGAGGATAGTAAAATATGAACAGGTTATGTGGCTTTTTTCAATCTGGTGCTTCTTTCAATTGTTGATTGGTTGCCAAACAGATGCAACCAGGTCGTTTGCTGTGGGCACCATCAATGACGTTACTGTTTAAACAACTCAGATTGAACCAATGTTTGCCTCTGCATTACTAAGATGAGCGTAGGAACATGATAGGGCGTTACACAGCTGAGTATAGTCTTAGAATTTTTTTTTTTGGGTTCCTTCATTACAACTTGCAATTTATACCATCAGACGATTTTTCCAAATTCCATGATGTGGTTTTGTTCGATTCATTCTATCTTTGTTCATTTTATTTGATCCATTCAGGATAGTTGTTACTTAAGAAAGGAGATCATCTTAATAATGACTTTGCAGTTTGAAGTTCTCAAAGTGTAAGAGTTTGGATTGTGCACAGAAATTGTGGTGAAATGCTTGAGAAAGGTATATTACCCTAGATAATGCCACTTTTTCAACCAAATAATGGTTTTTGAGGTATTTCTCCATATGGTGAAATTGTGGTTATTGAAGCTTATAAATAGTATCACTCTTAAATCGACTGCACCGTAAAACAGGTTTTATTATTTACATTTCTCCATTAAATTAATCTTATCTAATTTATCCTAACTAATAGATGGCAGCATTGTTATATCTATGACACCAAATGATGCCTATTGAAAGTATTGTTAGTGTTGTGGCAATCAAGATTCAAGGCATGTTTATATTTATATATTATCGCAAATCAATAAATGTACAATAAATCAATAAATGTACAATACGTTCCATGGGTTACTTGCTTATTAGTAGCATCATAACTACTAGATTCATCACTAGCAAGTAACTGGAATAATCACAAGTTCTATTTTGCTATATTGATCAAGTTTTATTATTCTTTCATGCAGAATCATCAACGAAAACCTCATCTTACAACTCTCAGATACCTCTCTTCTACAAATATCCAGAGCACAACATTTGGAGAGTATAAGTTCCCAAGATCTGGAAACAAGACAACCGGAGAAAGCTCCAAAATTCAAGGCCAGTTTTCTAAACAAAAAGGTATAAACCCTCACCCTATTACTAGATGATATATGATTTCTCATAGTATGTTATTAATATATATGAATTGAGTTGGCATCACTGGAAGTTTGTCTTTATAATCCATTCATGACAATTGTGCAATCAACTTTTAATTTTATTTTCTTGTATAGAAAACTTGCAAGTGGCTTATGACAAGTCAATAAACATCCATTCTAACCGTGACGTACCATATTTGTATTTGTGTGCTCATTAAGAAATTAACTTTTTTTGTTCAATGACTTGCAACAATAAGGGCTACGTTGATAAAGAATCAACCATTCTCACTGGACCCCATGAAACCACAAATATCTTTTACTAAGGTAAATATAATTCTATATATCTATTGATTTTTTATTTTTCAAATTGCAAATATTTTGTTGTCTGTGGTGTTTTTTTTTTTTTGGTAATGTTGCGACTAGATTAGTTGCATCATGAAAATGTATTGTCTGAGTTGTTGCTTATGGTACAGAGATCGTCACAACATCCTTTTGTCAATCATGTTGTTGTTTATTAAAATCAAATGATGTCTTTATGAAGGCAAACATTTCAAGGTGAACTTCTATACTTGAGATAATATGGTACTCCCCTACGAAAGTGATATTTTGTTTTCACGCTGCAAAACAAATTTGACAGTTGACATACATGACTCCCTGTTTGAACGATCTTTAAAATATGCCATACTTTTTATACGATATATTTGTTGGAGCAAAGATAACGACACCACAGTACAAGAAGATACATGTATGGTTTTCTATAGAGTTGATAATGAGATGGGTTTGGTTGATGTAGAAGATTCATGATCAGATGATAATGAATGTGAATTTCTACGTTTCACATATGTCAAGTTTTTTCTTTGTTATACATATTTTATTTGCACCAGAAAATATATAACATGAGTTTACAATGGTAGATGAGTTTACAATTGTGGATTATCTGTGTTATCTATAATTATTGTGCTTGATGGTTATTAGCCTTGTGCAAATATTGTAGACTTGTAGTGAGGATTGTTTATGTTCAAATTTGGGATATTGTGTTCAAACTTTGATTGAATATATATTACTCATGAAAGGAGGGTGTTAAGTTTTCCTTCAATCTCATCAGTTAGGTCATGACACGATGAAAGCTTTTCGTTAACCTAGAGTGAACAACATATTACATCTATAACTATCTCAGTTTGAGCAAATGTTCAAAAATCTATTTAAGTTCTCTTCTTCGGGGTATCTATTTCTGGTGTGACAATAAGCTAACAAAAGCGTAGTTTTTATTTTTATGTTTTAGTATGTATACTAATAATGTGATTTTCAGAGTATTGTTTGTTTGGTCATAATAATTGTTTGATTTGTGACATTAATTAAAAACAGGTTTATTAGTGGAGGTTATAAAAAAGGGATAATTGCGTAAAAAACCTTAAAGTTGGACCATTTTTGTGATTAAAACCCCTAACCATTTTTTGTTGCACAAAAAACCTCTAACCGGTAAAATCTTTTGAAATTAGGACTTGACCGGTTATAATAGGTTGCTATGCTTACATGGCACACACATGGCGTCCACATGGCAAATCCGACTTACGTGGCGCCTACGTGGCACTACATGTATAATTCTTAAACTGAATTTTTGCATAAAAAACCCCGAAATTGGTGACTTTTTCGATTAAAACCCTTAACTATATTTTTCTCATCTCTAACCAATAATTATATTTATCTTTTCTCTTTTTCTCTACAATCGGAAACTCCGATTACTCTATCCCCTCTTTATGTTCAGTGTTGTTTATTTTATGCATGTATGTTCGATTAACTTTTGCCGTTTAATCTTAAATTTTAACTTCGATTGTGCCGATGGAATCGATTTCATTTTGTGTTCACGAGTTGCATTTTTAGGTTCAGCTTTATGTTCAATTTCATTTATTTATATTCCATTTTAGCATTTGAATATGATAGTCAGAGCAGTGATATTCGCTAGCCTAGAGGGTGGAGGTTTCATTGGGAAACGAATTCTTTGTTTGATAAATAAAAGTTTAATAAATATCCATGTTATCAAAATACAATCAGTGAAGACTCAATTTTAATTATCTTTGTTGGTTTGAGGTTTTTTTATCAAAATAAAAATGATTTGGGGTTTTAATTGAAAAAACTAATCAAGTTGGAGGTTTTTTACGCAAAAATGTATTTAAAAGTTTTACACGTCATCATGTTGCAACCGGCTAAACCGGTTGTAAGTTAGATTTTTTTGAAAAAAACTCAAATTTACAAAGTTTTAACCAGTTCGAGGTTTTTTGTGCAATGAAAAATGATTGGGGGGTTTTAATCGCAAAAATGGTCTAACTTAGAGGTTTTTTGCGCAATTTCCCCTATAAAAAAACTAGATCGACTCTGAAGATGTTGCAAATAGAATATTTTTTGGTTCAATATCTTAAAAAAGTTCTTAAAAAATAATGAAATCATTGATATGTGATCAAGCTTGCATGAAATGGGTTTAATCCTAATATAGTAACTATTTTTCATAGCACCTCAGTACCGACCATAGTTCAATGAGTAAATATAAGGTATTCTTTATTTGTTGATATTATATTATAAGTTCATCGGTTTTTGTAAATTATTTATAATATTGAATATAACAGTTGTAAAATCAATTGGAAGTCCTTTGTAACGTGTATCTATTCAGGTTGACAGTGATGAGAATGATGTTATAAACACAAAAGTGAGAAAAAGAACAATTGCACGCAATATTGAATTTTTGTTTTTCATATTTCTCTATCAAATGCATAAGTCTATTTAGTCGAAACTGAAATGTATTTAGATAGTATTTTAGATTGTTATTCATGATGCTATTTTTACATTGATATTATATTATTCCGTTTTAAAATTTTGTGATTATCAATTCAAAAGTTTTATAAGTCATAATAATATCTAAACATAATGGTGTCACGTGCACCGCACGGGTATTACACTAGTTCAATTAATGCGAGAAATACTAGAAACCAGCTTTTAGGTGGTGCGTCTAAAAATTCAAAAAAAAAAATGAAATATTTGATTTTACATGTATGAATAATTATAAAATACACATCATTTATAGTATATAGTAAAATAAAAATAAATATTTACACCTTATATACTTTTTTATTTTCATGTCAACAACTAAACGCAATTGTTAAGTTCTAACTAATTATTAACATGTAATCTAGAATATGAATTTATGTATAACTATGTTTACATTTGATATTTTATAGATCTTTTTAACTTCTAATATATGTAAACGGTTAGTTGTTAAACATCATACCACAGGTAGTTTACAAGTTCTCTCAAAGCTTCAAAATCGAAATCAGAAACAAAATCATTAATACATGTCATAAAATTGCAGAAAGTTCTATAATGAAGGCCAACTTACTTAAAATTCTGTGGGTTTGCCTTTCAAGAAAGAAATGTAAATACTATTCAATGCGAGAAATAAACCCAGAAAAATGAATGAAAATCGTTTGACATGTTCAAATAAAACCTTCAAACATTAGCTAATTAAATCACATAGGAATGATAAGTTGAACTAGCACCACAAATAATTCAATGTCTTTACTAATTAACATGTAATCAAGATTACCGATATATTAATAACTATGTTTACACTTGATATTTTGTAGATCTATTTTAGATTTTAAAATATGTACAAATTTACTCGTAAAACATCATATTACAAGTAGTTTAAAAGTTCTTTCAAACCTTCAGAATCAAATTCATTAACAAAAAAGAAGCTTAAACTTGATAGGGTCTGTGATTCAAGAAATGTTATAAATACCACCATCTAATGACAAGTAAACCCGAAGAAAATTGAATGATATTTGCTTGACATGTTCATCAAAAAACTTCAGCAAACATAAATGAAAATAACATAGGAGAATGACAAGTTGAACCAGCACCGTAGACAATTCAATGTAGGGGTGTTATCGGGACCAAACCCGGACCGAACCCGGTTAGGACCGAACCCGAATTTGGCTAAAATTTAAACCCAATGACCGGACCATTACTTTACAATCGGTCCTATTCGGGACTGGTACCGGTTCGGGTATTTGGTGTATAAAAACTCAAAAACTAACTCCACTTTGAAGGTTAGGGGTGTTATCGGACCGAACTGGACCGGACCGAACTCAGTTAGGACCGAACCCGAATTTGGTTAAAATCTAAACCCGAGGACCGGACCATTACTTTACAATCGGTCCTATTCAGGACCGGTACCGGTTCGGTTCGGGTATTTGGTCCACATATAACACCCCTGATTCAATGTTTTTTCTACAGAGTAAACGATGATTAAGTACTTATGATTGATTTTTATTTTGTTTGTTGATATAGATGTCGACTCTATGTACACGTTACATTTTAATCTAATCTATATATTATAATAAATGAGAACAATTCTTGCCACCAGGGCCGGCCCTGGGCCTGGTGCACATGAGCCACCGCCCAGGGCCCAATCAGTATAAGGGGCCCAAAAAAATTAATATGTCAATATAGTCTAGCTGTACAGCATGAAGTTATATATTTTTTGCGCGATAAAAATCATAAACAGCTTGTTAGTTCAACTGACAATCATCTTATTTTGGAATCCTAAGGGCGTGGGTTCGACTCCCATTGTGTGCATTTTTATTTTATTTATTATATCCCCCATCATTTGGATTTTAATCTACAGATATCGTCTATTTGTTTTATATCAATATACTATACATCAAATTCAATATTTATACTTTTGTTTTTCAATGAGTTTGATTTTTTTTTTTGTTTATCACATGGTTAAGTTTATGTTATTCATTATACGACTACTAAAAATAACAACGACACATATATTTATTTATTGGGATGTTATTTATTTTTAACAAGTATGTTTATTGTTTATATTATGAATCATTTAAAATTTAAACTTTATTTTCTCAATTTACTAATAAAAATATAATTTAATATTGTATGCAATTTTTGCCCAATTTATAATCATACGAATAAAAAGTATAGTGTTTTTTTTCTCAATATTATTTAAGTGTAACTTTTTTATACGAATTTTTCTTATATATAAAGGACCCTTTTTAAGTACACGCCACGGGCCTAAAAAATGATAGGACCGACACTGCTTGCCACATGTCAACCTTTAAATACCCTACTTTTTTGTTTTCCCGCTCTTTTTTCAAAAATAAAAATTACATTAATTCAAGTAACATGGGTATCATTTAATTTATTTAATTTGAACTTTTGAAACTCACTTTTTTTGTTTCATAAATTAATTGAAACTATAAGTCTATAACTAATACTTATTAATAGTTTTCAAATTATCAAGCTAAAATAAAAAATTTTAAAATCTATAAGATTATAAACTCAAGTTTAAATGTTTCAAAGAATAACTAATTTTAAAACAATTAGTATATTAAAAAATTTAAATTAAAATAAAAATTTTAAAAGATCAATAAAATAATAAATTCAAATTTAAATGTCTGAAAGAATAAATAATTTTATGAAATAATAATTAAATATCTTAGTATACAATAAATTTGAAAAACATTTTGTTATCAAATCTTTATATGTTAAGCATGAAATATGGCACATTTAAAAAAAATAATCTTTCAAATTTCAATGTATTTTCTTTAATAAAATTTTGTACTAATATTTTTTAAAACTTCAAAACTAAATGTTGCAAAATTTATATTTTAAAATAACTTAATTTGAAACAATCTTAATTAATGATTTTTATTTTAAGTTGTCGTTGGAATTATTATATCAAGTTTTAATCACTTTGACAATAAATTTTTGTTATTAATTAAAACATCTTCAATAAGTAAACTTATATATGGTCCTATTTAAGATCTCTAAAAAAGTTATACAATTTAAAATAATATACTTCATAAAAATAAAAAATATAAATAGTAATTTTGTTGATTTCTATGGGATTGATGATGACACAACAACAAATAAAACATAATAAAAATTCAAAAATTTTGATTTAATAATAAGAAGATAATAATTGAATTAACTCATATATGTAAGAACCATAAAAATACTATATTTAAATCATAATTCAAATATTTTGAATCACATCTTTACCGTCTTTTTTTTGAAGTAAACATTAACTTAAAGTCATCATTTTTACCACTGACTCAATGATTTTGTCTGTATGTCATCTTTTTATTGGTTTTATTGAATTTAATTTAAAAATATTAAAGGGTCTTTAGGGATTCTACCCTTTTATAAATTATAAATGTATAACTAATTTTTTTATATCAATTCATGTAATAGATGGGTATCAACCTAGTTATATCTATTAAATACTACCGAACGCTTGACACCTGATGTCCCAATGGGTCTTGTCTCTTTGTCTTTGTTAAAGAAGTATTCAATTTCTATGTTGAATGGATCGAATCCGCCAAATGTGCTCTGCCCATGTTTTAATAAAAGGCAAGAGAATTGCCTATGCCTTTGAGTACAAAAATGAAAGCAACAAATGCATGCATATAATCTTGTTTGAAGATGCAAAATCATAGAATTTTATTTGGTCAAAGGGTTGATATGGACCAAGTAGAGCTAGATGTGGAATGTTTGACATTCCTAACTTGTTATCAAAACAGATGTAAGCATCAAGAATATATACCAAGTATAGCAAAGTAAAGAATAAAATGAATATATCTAAGTTAGTGTCATTGAAAGATATGATAGTCTATTGGTCATTTATGTTGTGTTCTCGAAACTTATAATTAAAGAAAGAAAAATGATAGAAATTGAAGGATAACGAAGGAAATAAAAAAAGATGTATTATATAAACACATCTTCAGTGAGGGAAATAAATGATGTTTTTCTTTCAAACCGCAAGAGGAGAAAGAAGAAGAGAAACTCTTTTCTCATTTCTTATTAGGGTATTTAGTAAAAATACACATTATTTATTCTTTTCTTTACCTTTTTTCCCCTCAAATTCGAGAATGCAACATCAGTTCTACTATGATAAAGATATCTTAAAGTGTAAAATCGATAGATTTTTTTTGTTGGGTTCTAGGTCGTGCCAAATTGTATATCCCACTAGGATGTTGAAATCATTATAGACAAATAAACTAACGGGGTCGTACACCAAAATAATGGTGACATCTTGTTCATACTTCATCAAATTCTATGGATTAAAAATCCATACCAAACTATTTGTTGTGGAACATAAGATTGCACAGTGTATACCTTTTACCAACCTTAAATATCATTTCATACATCAACATATAAACATAATATATATTATAGTTTAAATTTCAATGCATTCAAATTTTATTTCATAAGACAAATCGGGTCTTTATTTATCATCCGCAACAATAATATATTATTTATGAGAGTCATAGTCATGTCACGTCATCAATGTAAAATACTCTTATTTAAGCTTGATTTTGATCACACTACAAGAATTACTGGTATTAGCGGCGACGCCTTTAGCGGCGACAAATAAAAACACGGAAACTTGTCGCCGCTAAAGCCCTATGTCGCCGCTAAAGGCGTCGCCGCTAATACCCCTCGAAATATTAAGCGGTAAACCTAGCCTCCTTCCCCCCACTGCCTTCTCTCTTTTCTTTTTGGCGCCCACACCCTCTCTGCGATTTTCCGTCGATTTCCGGCGATATCCGGCGATTTACGGCGTTCTCCGGCCTCCGCTGCTGCTGCTGTTCGCGTGTAGCTTCTTCCCCCAACTGCAGCTCGTACTCTCTTCCCGCAAAGCTCCTCCGGTGTTCTCCCCTTTTAGCTCCGGTGATTCTCCGATCGACGTCTCCTCCGGCGACTCTTCCTTTTTTGCTTTTGGTACTCTCGATCTCTATCTCTCACTCACATACACACAACCGTTTATATGTATTTTTTTTAGGTAAAAATACTACAATGTGCTTATGTTTTGTATATTTGGTGTGTAGTATGATAATGTTAGTGTGTATTAGGTAAAAAAAAATATAGATTTGTTAAACTTAGGTGTAAATTTATTTAAATAATTTATAAATTTGTTAATTTAGTGTTTGTTGATTTTTGATAAAATTATATTATTGCTATTTATTTTAAGGTGCAATATTTGTATGTTTGTAGATTTGTTGTGTAATTATTTGTATAAAAGTTTGTAGATTTGTTGTGTAAGCATAAATTTGTTAATTTAGTTGTGATTGTTGATTTATATAATTTAAGATAAAGTTGTAGATTTATTAAAATTAGGGTAAATTATTTGTATATTATAAACATATTTGTAGATTTGTTGTGTAATTAAGTATATATAAATGAGTTAATTGTGGTCGTTTGTATCCTTAAAACTTATGAATGTGAATTGAAGAGCTTAATGTATCATAACCATCATGTTAAAATTAAAACTTGTCATTTGTATCCTTTAAAATTTCCATAAAGTGTTTTATGTTTGTGAATGAATTGAAGAGTTCAATGTGACATTTTATAGTTTCCGTCAATATTAAATGTTAAATGCAATGAATCTCATTTCGTAATTAAAACTACAAGTTTGTTAAAGAAATTAAATATGTATTTGTAATTGTGTAAATGTGTGTGGTGTGTGTTTGATCTTAGAATAAATACCCGTCCGAAATTGATTTAGTAATTAGTTTCGGACTGTCCCCGTTTTGGGACTGCTTTTTGGACACTTTATCTCATTTAGGATGTGAATGCGTATTAGATTATTGGTCGTTTAAGAAATATTCGGTTGTCATTTTTCTCTTTGCTTCTTGGGTATATATATTTCTATATATACTTGGAAGCTAAGGGAAAATGCTGCCGAATTTTTCTTAAACGACCAATAATCTAATACGCATTCACATATGAGGTAAGGTGTTCAAAAAGTGGGATTAGAAGCCTACCCTTGTGAATATATACTCTATTCATTGTCCGATTAATATTTTAGTTTCTGTAGAGTAAGTCCCTAAGCCCTAACTTACGTTTCAGTTGCGTCATGTCTATCATTATCATGCCTCGAGGACATGATGGAGATGGCCGAGAGGATCCACCACCTCCAGGTGGCCGTGGTCGTGGTCAACACGAGATGGATGGTAATTAAGTCTTTAAATATATTCATTCATTTATAATGATTTTTATGACTGATATTCTTTAATTATAATTGCAGTTGTACCACCTCGGCGTAGAGGCAAGACTAAAAACCTTAACCTCACACCGACCTGGGAGAAAAACGGGAGAAATCCCTTACCGTTACATTTCGATAACTACACTGGTACCACTGTTGGTGAGTTACATGATCTCTTCATCCGCGAGGCTAGTTCTTATATATGGCGTGACATAGCTTTGGATAGAGATACATGGAAAAAGGTCTCTGCTGCCGAGAAGAATGCTATGTACGAGCATCTACGGGTAAATTATATTTTATGTATATTTCATATATTTATTTCTAATTGCTTGTTAAGTAACTTTCTAACTTTATTTTTATTTTTAGCCGTATTTTGATATTCAAGGGGTGATGGAAGACCCACAACAATACAGGTTAAAAGAAGGCCTTGAACATATGCTTTCTACTCGTTACAGAGGCCGCAAGACAGATGCCAAAACACATCTTCTTAGTGTAGGAGGGTATGATGAGATAGAGAGAGCTAGAGCCACCCCTCCTGAAGGTATGTCCGAAGGAAATTGGAATAAGTGTGTTGACTATTTCACGTCCGACAAGCATAAAAAGCGTTCGGAACAAAATAAGTTAAATCGTGCAAAACAAGTCATCAAAAATCATGGTGGGACAAGCTCATATAGTAGCACATCCTACAAAAAAGTAAGTCACAATTAAGAATTATGTAAATATATACATCTATATGTAAGTATTTAAATGTTTTTAAAGTATAATCTAAGTTTTAATGTTAAACAGAATATAAATCGAGTCCAAGTTTATCGTGATGCTCATGTCAACAAACAAGGGCAATTCGACACACCATTAGCCGAGGAAAATTATGTAAGTTTTTAGTTATTCAACTTAATGTTGACGTTTAATTCTTGAAAGTGAAGTACATTATTGTTTTTGCTTTAAATTTAAGAGTATACAAATCTTTTTAAGCATCTTTATGAAATACAGAATTCCTTATTGCGTGAGATTGGTGAACAATACGAACGATCAAGCTCATCAATCAATCCAACTCCAGTCGACGAGGTAGCCATTTTTGAGAAGGTATTGGGCTCTAGACGGGGACATATTAAAGGAATTGGATATAAACCTTCTGGGATGTCGACTTCCAGTCAAGGATATACCCAATCATCACGCCCTACTGAGGTAATTGGTTGAAATGTGTCATATATACTTGTATTGGATTAATATAGATTATATTTACTTATAATGGATTGATATAGCTCATATATACTTGTAAAGGATTGAGATAGATTATATTTACCTATAATGGATTGATATACTCGTATATACTTGTAAACGGTCATATATATAGTTGGTGTTTTATTACTTTAAATGATATATAGTTGGTGTTTTGAAATGTGTCATATATACTTGTAAACGGTCATATATATAGTTGGTGGTTTGTTACTTTAGTATTTTAGTTATGTTAGTTTGTTATTTTAGCTTAAATATAAGTTGCTAATATAGTTGTTTATTTTGTAGCCGGATAATGTAGATGCGTTTCTTCGAAACCCAAGGTTTAGATCGGCACTTTCTGATATGATAAAGTCATTTTCGTCTCAAAATGACATGGGAAGCGAGGAGGGTCAAGATCAAGATATGGGGAACGAAGAGAATGAAGACGATGAAGATAATGACGAGTAGTTTGCTATTCTAATGTGTAACAAACAATTAAACGGGTCATATAAGGATATAAGGATTTTGTAGTTGACGAATGTTTTGGATATATGAAATTTATTCCAGGTTTATTAAATTATAAACTGTTTCCAGGTTTATTAAAACAGGTTTTATTGAATTTATTAAAAAAAATTTTTTTTTAAAAAAAAAAAGATCAATAGCGGCGACACTATTAGCGGCGACAAGAGGTAATAGCGGCGACACTATTAGCGGCGACATCAATAGCGGCGACATTTCGAGCAATAGCGACAACATTTTAGCGGCAACATAATCAGCGGCGACATGTCGCCGCTAAAGGCAATAGCGGCGACTTTTGGGGGCTTTAGCGGCGACTTTTGTCGCCCCTAATACCCTTATTTCTTGTAGTGTCACGAGGATCCGGTTGGTGAGTACATTGATTTTGTGGGTGTGGAGGGTTGCCGAACACGTTTCCTAGGTATGTTTTATTAATTCAAGGGCCATGTGGACGAGTCAAGCTAGAGACTCGTCAAAACAAACGCTCTCCGGAGGAAACCCGTAAACACTTTCACTTCTATGTTTATCTTTTAGTTTATGTTTATTTTATTTGTTTGATTTGTTGAGTTGTTAGTTTAGTGGTGATTCAGTTTTTAATAATTGCATGCTTAAATAAGTAGCCCTTGAATTGAATATGTATCTTAGGATTGCATGTTTGATGTTAGTGGTGTTGATCTCAAAGCATGTTTGCTTGGTTTCATTTTTAGCATTACTGTTTGACTTTTTAAGTCATAGTTAGGCTACTTTATTTCTTAATTGCATGCGTTTCGTTGCTTAATTGTTTTCATGCTTAGCTAGAATAATGCCTAATTGAGTCTCTTGACTTTTTGTTTCGGTATCTAAGGTTTTAAATTGATGAGTATAATAATTTATTGAAGTCAGTTTGACTTTCAAAAAGTCAAAGCTGAGTTTTCTATAAAGTTTGTTTTCTTGCATTTAGCTAGTTCATCTTTTTAGTTGATTTGCATGTCGTAAATATATCCTGCTTTATTCATTCAACTATTTCTAGTTTTATTATACGTTTTGAGTTTTAATCTTAGCATAATTGCATTTAGCAAATGTTACATGCATTTAGTTTTAATTTTAGTCTTAATTGTCGTTGAATTGAGCGTAATTTGAGTCGGAAAAAAAACGTTAATGTCTTGATCAATTGTGAGGTTTGTTTTCAAGTGAGTGTGGGGTTATAAGTGTAATGGTTTAGTACAAAGGTTTAAATTTGGAGATTTATTCTCTGGTTTTGCTTATAGGTGAACTAATCTGTGTGCTCTGTTCTTAACCACATCACGGTCGTGATCATATGATCGCTGTCGTGTTCATTTGAGTGGGAAAAAAATAAAATAAAATAAACAATCGCGATCGCGATCGCGATCGCGTTCCCTGTCCTATATTCGAAGCCGACCGCAACTTCATTCTTTTCCCCGCACTCTTTTCTTTCTCTCGCGATTTTCTTTTCTCCTCTCAATCGTCGATTCTTGTTTCTATTGCTGTGTTTTTGGGTTCAATCATCACATTCTCGATCAGGTATGCTTTTTAATCCTTCGATTCTCTTTTTATTTAGTGGTTTTAAGTTTGATTTTGTTGTTGAACTTATTATCGCGATATATACATGTCTTTTACTCGCGGGCCATCGCGGTCGCGTTCCAATGAGAGCGCGGGTCGTCTCATAAGTGCGACCGTGTTGATCACGACTGTTGGTACACCCTGTGTGACGATAGCAGTCTAAGTGATCCTACATTGTGGTTTTAGCAAGTGTTTGTTATATATGTTTATATATGGTTGATATTTATTATTGTTTGTGTGTGTGAACTTTAGGTAACGTATTACAAGAAGTTCAAACATAAAGGTCAAAGATAAAATCAATCATAAGGTAAAAACATAAGTTTCAATACTAAGTTGAGTATGTGAAATAGTTAGATTCGAATTCCATAAGGTTGTACATTCGAATCTGAGATAGATTCGAATATAGACCTAGATTCGAAGCTAGGCAGATTCGAGAGTGTCTATGAGGGCAAACTCGAATGGGCCTTGGGCCAGATTCGAGTTTGGCCCATAACTGACTCGAATTAGCCTCTATAATTAGAGATAGACTCGAAATATTATCAGACTTTTTGCAGAATTCGTCAGGGATTAAGCATTAAGCGATCTCGAGTTTATCATCAGTGTTAGTGCCGTTTCGGAGAGAATCAGTTTGTAGGATCGTTCGTGTGTCGTTCGTTCAGCTTCTGATAGTCTCCGTGTTTCTGTTTGAGAGTTGTTTCCGTCTACCCGTTAACGAGGATTCCACACTCGTTGACGGTTCCGCGTCTAGATAGATCTCGTAGTGGTAGACCTTACAAGTGGTATCAGAGCCTACGGAGTGTTCTTGGTGTTCTTCGTGTTCATCTAGATACATTCTAGGTTTCTTGACGCTTTTGGACGGTTTTACTCTCAAAATCGTGTTCTTCATGTTCGTCAAGCTTAGCAAATAGCTAACCGGGAAATACTTTGTAGTTTTTCACGTTTTTGATCGAAATCAATATTTTTCATTGCAAAAATATTGATTTAATCTGTAAAACGTTAGAAAATCAAAGTGTTAGTCGTTTTTCGAGTTTGCGGCGCTCGAGTCTATTAGGGGTAATTAGGGTTACACTTAGTTTCGAGTCTAACCAAATCCGCTCCTTTCGAGTCTGATACAGAGGGTTCGAATCTATTTCGAGTTTGTGCTACATTCGAATAGGGTCTCGAGTCTACTTTCGAGTTTGTTTCGAGTTTAGTTTAGTTTCGAAAAGGGTGTCGAATCTGCTGTGTCTTCGAGTTTGCTCTGACCTTCGAATCTGAGGACTTTTCGAATCTGACTTAATTTCGAATCTAATTGAACTATAACACTTAATCGAATTTAATCCCAAATCAATTGGAATCTAATTATATTCGAATCTATCTAGATTCGAACGGGTTAATTCAAATTAGTTTCGAATTAAATTAATTAAGTTCAATTCAATTACTTTTGAAAAGATGTCAAATCTCCAAAAATTCCTGGAAATGGACCACGAGGTCGGGAAGGCAAACGCTCCGCCTAAGCTGATGAAAATCGAGGATTATTACTGGTGGAAAGATCGGTTTACCGATTTCGTGCGTTTTAATGACATGCGCATGTGGGTGTGTATCGACGAAGGATATATTCCACCAGTTTCTGAAGTTGAAGGCCGTCAGAAAGTCTTATCATACCAAATGATGAAGGAGGATGATAAGAAATTGTTTGAAGCCGAAAACAAAGCTTTCTCGATAATCTGAATGGCTTTACCTCAGGATATACTGCACACATTTAGGACTCAAAGGACGTCGAAGGAACTTTGGGAGTCTCTAGAGAAGAGGTGTGAGGGTAATCCTAGGGTTCGTAGAAAGCGTACAGAGCTATTGAAACAACAGTTTGCAATCTTCAAGGCGTTAAAGGATGAACAGCTGGATGATATCATCACTCGGTTCTATCATCTGTTGACGGAACTTGAAAGTCACGGAATTGAGTATACTGACACTGACAAGAACAACAAGCTTCTTGATGCCTTAGCAGCCAAATGGGCTATGTATGTGGCAATGATCAAGCTGAATGAAGACAAGTATTATACTCAAACTCTAGATGACATTGTGGGAACGTTGCGGGCATATCACTTCGAGCTACTGAAGACCGAAACTGATTATGAACAAGTCCAGAATCCAGCAATGTATTTTGGAAAGTCGACAAAACCTTCAGCGACCGCCGATCTGAAGACTGCTACAGCGTTTTTCACCGGAGAAACATCGTCACCAGCAGAGTCTGATGACTCATTGAATCGCGCGTTCTTAGGATTAGGAAGATCGGAAGAACCGCAGCCTCAAGTACAACAGGCATCGACATCTCAGAGCTATTCGAAGATGCCCATGAGCGCAAAATCAGCGGAAGAACATTTGAATCTGCTTGCTTCTTTTGTGGCCGCGTACGGGAATTGTGTTCAGGGGAAGATTAACGATCCTGCTCTCTGGGATGAGGACTATGATCAGGTCGACCCTGATGATCTTGAGGAGATGGACCTCAAATGGCAACTGGCCATGGTAACCCAACGGGTTAAGAGATTCATCAAGAGAACTGGAAGAAATTTGACGATGAACAACAAAGGGATTGGATTTAATAAGTCCAAGGTAAAGTGCTATAACTGTCAAGGTCTGGGACACTTCGCCAGAGAATGTCAGAGGCCGAAAGTAGAGACGTACCAAGGACAGAGTCAGCATCAGGGACAGTATCAGAATCAGTCTCAACAACGATATCTTCCGAGTTCATCTGCCGGTCAAGCCAACCAAGCTGGTCTACTATCCAATGTCACTTCAGACAGACAGCTAGATGGTACGTATGACTGGAGCTCACATCCAGAATCAAATGCACGGGCTTTTATGGCCGGAGTCACGGAGACGGGGTGTGAAGGAGAAGAGCAGACCACAAGGGAAAACAGTCCGATGTGGGTGGAAAAGACGAATGATCAGACAGTTATGGAGTTTGCTGCTCAGATGGCCAACGTGGAATCTGATAACTCAAAGGTTAGTCTGACTTACTCTCTTTTTCATGAATTATGTGTGTTGTGTGTTACTTCTAATGATAGGTTAAATCTAGTCTTAGAATCGCATAAAACCATAACTGCTCAAAATGAGAATTTAAAGATTGAAAATGCTAGCCTAAACGATATTAAGCAAGATCTTAAAGAAAAGCTTAAGGCTGATGCTCAAGACGTAATAGTTCTAAAAGACAAACTGAGTGAGCAGTGTGTTAGGATAGAGCTTATGTATGAGCATGTAGAAGCCTTGACCAAAAACCTTAAAGACAAAGACATAGAGCTAAGTGAAACAAAGGTTAAGGTAGCAGAGACAAACAGTAAGCTAGAGAAGTTTAGGAATACAAGCCTAAACCTAGGAAAAGTTTTAGATGCCCAAAGACAATCTAAAAAAGCCCGTAGGTCTAGGATTTCATGAAATTCCTCCACCTTTTAATGCAAACTATGTGCCTCAGCCTCAGGAGAAAACTGCCAAATCAGTAGACTTAGAGGACACACCTGAACCTAAATCTGAGCCTATAGTGGAAAATACACCTAAGGTGGCTGACACAACCGTCAAGATAAGAAAGTTAAATTTGTGACTTCCTCCAGTGAAACACCTGCAGGAAAACATAAAATTGATTGGGCTGATCAGGACAATGAGCCAGTCGCCATAGATGTACATAAGGACCAAGACACTAGTGAGACACCTAAGTCTAAGGGCTCACAAATGAAGCCAATAGACAAAATGTCATGCTTTAGATGTCACGAGAGGGGGCATGTGGCTTCTACTTGTCCACATAGGAAATGTAAGGTCTACCTAACACAGATCTATCTAGACGCGGAACCGTCAACGAGTGCGGAATCCTCGTTAACGGGTAGACGGAAACAACTCTCACATACGAAACACGGAGACTATCAGAAGCTGAACGAACGACACACGAACGATCCTACAAGCTGATTCTCTCCGAAACTGCACTAAAACCGATGATAGATTCGAGATCGCTTACTGCTTAATCCCTGACGAATTCTGCAAAAAGTCTCATAATATCTCGAGTCTATCCCTAATTATAGACCCTGATTCGAGTCTGTTATGGGCCAAACTCGAATCTGGCCCAAGGCCCATTCGAGTCTGTCCACAAAGACACTTTCGAATCTGGGCTCTTCGAATCTAGGCTACATTCGAATCTATCACAGATTCGAATGCCAAGCCTTGTATGATTCGAATCTAGCCTTTTACATAAACAACTAAGTGTTGTAACTTATGTTATTACTTATGATTGATTTTATCTTTGTACTTTATGTTTGAACTTCTTGTAATACGTTACATCAGGTTCAAACATACAAACACTAATAAATATCAACCATATATAAACATATATAACAAACACTTGCTAGAATCACAATGTAGGATCACTTAGACTGCTATCGTCACACAGGATGTACCAACAGACTCCCCCTTGACGATAGCTTCTAATAATTCTCACATTTGACTTAAGAACTTTGTTTATTTATTGATTCAAACTACTACCAGCATACAAACCTTTCTCAACACATACCTTGACTACATTTTCATACTTACTAGCTTCACTGTCCATATGTGTATCACTGGAGATCTTACAGGCATGCAAAATGTGAAGATCATCTTTGGAGAGGTTTACCAGGTGAAGAGGGTCGTAGACTCTAAGAATAACATTTTCTTCAAAATCTTCCATGACCGCTTCCCCAGTCTCAGTGTCAGCGTACCACCAATGCAGATTCTTCAAAACATTCTGTGGCATCGGCTTGAGAGGTACCTTCCTAAGACATCTAGCTGGCTTATAGTGAATCCTCATCCAAGGTCGTCCAGTTAGAGGATCGATACGTGATGGATCCTCTACTCTTCTCCCGACCCTTGGATTCAATCGCTCAAACTTCCTTGATCTCCCCTCCTTTCTTATGATTCTTGCGATAACGTCCGCGTAGGGATCATTGCCAATGTTTATCAGATCTTTCCATGCTAAGTCTGTGATTTCGATCTTTGGCAGGGAGTTGAAAGCTTTTAAGGTTCTCCTCATGTACTGAAGCCCGTCTTTCCTCTTAATTACAAATAGCTGCAGTTCTCTATCAAAGAACCAGCTTAATATGCGTGCAGACAGCTTCCCAGTACCTGGCACTCTTATTGTCTTCTTAAGCTTTACCTCTTTCTGTTCAGCCCTGAACCATAACTTTTGTTTTTCTTCGTTTGATAGCTCTCTAGCAGGTTCTTCTGTTGATGGCTGAGCATTCAACGCAGCATTCACTACATCTACGTTGACAATATTATTCCCATCAATCATGTAAGTATCCGTGATAGGATTCTGATGTACAACAATCTCGTCAGCTTCATCATCCTCATCAGCAACTACTTCATCATCCGACTGCCAGTCTACTATCTCCTCTGGCACAAACTCACCTTCTTCTAGCTCTTCATCATCATAGTCAAAACCTACATCCATCGGATCATCATCGAGATCCATAAGCGCGTCGATCATCTCACTGATTTCAAAATCTGTAGGCTGCTTCGATGAACTCGCTTCTCCTATTTCTTCTTCAACTTGACTGGGCTCCCCCTGAACTTGTGTAGCCTGAGCAGCAAGAAAATCTACTGGCTCATTCTGATTCGGTGCATCGAGATCATTGCCTTCGTCATCTTCATCTCTACGCTGCTCCTCATGATCCCTACAACTTGTCTTCCCCTGAGCTTTTAGATTTTTCATTAGCTGCTCAAGGAGGGACCGCATCGATCGGATCTCTTCTGATTGATCTGCAACAAAGGACTTTAACTCTGTGTTCTCTTCCCTGACATTCTCCACAATCTTTTTCAATTCGGCATTATCCTTATCAAGATTTGCATTATGCGCCTGGAGTTCGCCGATCGCCTTTGTTAGGGTTAAGATTTGGACATGCTGGAAGTCAACGCGTCCCTTAAGCTGCACAAACCGTTGGTTGTCAGCGTAGGTGGTCGAAGTGGATGGAATGGATTGTATAGGAATTGGGATGAATGGTGATGGAATGTATGGTTCATGTTGAGGTGGTGGTGGTGGTGGAGCGGTGGCTTGAGGTTCTTGAGTTTGAGTTTGAGATTGTTGTGCTTCGGATGCTGAGGATGACCCTTGCATAAACCTGTGACGTTTGGCCCTTTGCCGAGTCACTAATTGAGCAGCTTCCTCCTCTTCAAAATCTGAATCATCAGATTCTCGAGATACTCTCCTCCTTGAAGTCTCTTCATTGATAACTACGACTCTCGAGCCATAAGTTTCTATGCGAACACGAGGTTCAGTAGGTTCAGACTCAGGAGCTTCAACTTCTAGCTCCTCCATCTCTTCCGATTCTGTAGTAGATGATGATAACACATTATCTGCCTGTTCGGGCTCATACTCTTCAACATCTCTTAACACGTCTTCCTCTCCTTCTGGAGGCTCAAGTAGTTAACCTACTAATGCTGTAGCCACGTCTTCGTTTGCATGGGGCCCTGCCTCCCAAATTTCATTAAGCGTTTGGCACAGTTGCTCAGCTTCAGTTTGAACATTGGATGACTCGGCTTCTTGAACTTCCGGCTGCTGACTTGTCGAAGGCCTTGACGCCTGAGTTTGACTCGCAGTTGATCTTTGTCTACGCCTTGGAGGACGCTGTGGCTGTGGCTGTGGTTGTTGTTGTGGTTGTTGTTGTCTCGGTTGAAATTCAACTACCCCTGCCCAGTTGGCAACATCCGGGGCTTGAAAATCCCTATCCAAGATCGCTCCGAATAACGGACGCTCAACAGGAACAGCCAATCTTCCTCTGTGTGAGGAACAATCAGCGAAAATCTGTTTATCCATAACAGCAACACTCTGGATGTCATTTGACGGCGGCAAATTTGGCAAGAAATGCCAGATCAACATCATAATGAACCGCGGATATAACAAGAACTGCTGATTTTCTGGCGCGGTGATCTGGTGAACAAATTCTGAGAAGAACATCTCCGAAAAACTGTAAGGGCGATTATACACCATTGCGACTATCCCAGATTGCATCTTCGCAACCATATAATCAAACCCTGCTTTCTTTGGAGCAAAGCATACCATAAACACATGAGCTAGAAACCTCCACTGTCCAATTAACCCGCTTTTCATATATGAAACTTTTGTCACATCTTGACTGTATCCCATTCTCAGAAAGGCCGCTTGCCTCATGTTCAGAGGAAACTCTATCGGACCCGATTCTTCTTCTTGAGTGCCCAGCTGCAACACTTGTCGCAGCATATCTGCCGAGAATACCAGCGGTTGTCCAGCAATGCGAGTACGTAGAACTGTCGGTGTGACCGAGCAGTCTACCTGCAGATGATCATAGAATTGCCGAATATATGGTAACACTAGCTGCACATTATGAGATAGTGCAAAACCGATCCTAGACTCTACTAGGAAATCAAGCACTTGTCTAAAACCCTGCGCCTCAGGGAGATTATGATCTGGATGAAGCACCATATTGTGCTTAGGCACAAACGCTTGAACAGCCATTTCTGCACAATAAACAAAACTATTAGATTCATTAAAAATCAATGAACTTGTTTAAATTTAACTCTGTTTTATTTTGAACTTGTTTAAGTACAAAATCTAACACAATTAAATTTCTACAAGTTTAATAAAATTTAAATTAAGTAATGCAAATAAAATATAGATTCGAATGTAACAGATTCGAATTGTCTCTTTTCGAGTTTGATGGACAGATTCGAATGTCCTGGTCATCTCGAATCTAATGACAGATTCGAGACACCCCATGAACAGATTCGAAACGCCGTATTTATTCAAAGACCAAATCTCTTGATTTTAACCTTTTTGGACTTAGAAAATTACTTTTATTAGTCCTACTAGTTACTAATCACAGATATATGCCTTGAATCTGATTGTTTATCGGTCCAAAAAACTTGGTAATTTTGTAAAAACCCTATTTCGACCCTTAAACCTTCAAAACTCGATGATTTTGTCTAAAATTGTGTATAAAACTACATGAATCTCGTACAATCAAGTTGATTATACCTAGATGCAAGAGTAGACTCGAACACTTTTGTAGTAATCTCGACAAAATGTCGTTTAGGAGAGATACGGTAGATTCGAGGATAGATTCGAAATCGCTGGTCTTAGATTCAAGGAAGTAGATTCGAAAACAGTAGGAAATAAATGACTTCATTGTTGACCTATATATACTACCAACCTTCGAGTCTAAGGCCAGACTCGAATCTACTGACAGATTCGAAGCCTTCCACTTTCGAGTCTGTCCTAAACTCGAAAACACCGAACACTTAGAAAAATTTCGAAAATTTTTGAAATAAGTTCAACTTTTTCAACCTTTTTCTACGGTATTGTGTAACAAGATAAACTATGCCAATTCTTTTACCCTAAGCACAAGATATTTCACGCAATGTTAATTTTATCCAACTTTGAATGCACCCTCAGTAATTTTAGACCTTTTACCTATGTAAAAATTAAAGTAAAATAAAATAAAATAAAATAAAATAAACTAAGGAAAAATAAAATTTTGACCAAAAATTTAATCTAGACTTAAGCTATACTTATAAAATTTACAACCTAATCTAAATAAAATATTTTTGATGAGTATAGTCTAAGAAAGGTTCAATCAGATAGCGATGTCTGATACTTACTTTTAGTACTTAAACTTTCACACTTAGGAATTTTTGATTCCTTTGATTGTTTGTCGTGACATACTCATTTAGCCGATTGTTGGTATTTTACCCCTTTAAACATTTTACACTTCGAAATATCCCTTGACATTTTTATTTATCAGGAAATTATCTCACGTGACTCAGACATAGACATACTTTTATGATCAAGGCACACAGACAAAGATTCTAACTTGTTGGTATTTGCAAACTCTCTTTAAAAGACAACCATCGGACACAGGTCTGTATTTTCATACAACAAAGTGTCTTAGATCGACTTAAAGTTTATTTTTAAAGTTAGCAAGACAGCGGTGACAGGTCTGTACTGACGTACAACAGAGCGACATATCTGCTAACCCGAATCTAAACAGAGGCAACAGGTCTGTACTTACGTACAACAGAGTTACATGTTTTCGACTCTCAATATTATATGATATTTCGATGCTTTCCATTTAAAGATGTATTTGATGTTGCCATACATCCCCAGAAAGTTTGCATACCTCATTTAGACTCAAAGTTTGTATGTCTTGTACATAAAAATTAAGACCGATTGGTCATACATCTAAGTTAGTGACACGCTTGACTTTTTCTAGAATATTTTATTAGCCTTGAGATTTCCTATATGTATTATGCCTACCAACACATCTAACTAAATAGAGTAACACTTAGAGTTTAGTTGCATTATGTGTGAAAGCCTAAACACTTAGAGTTTGTAACGACTGTGCTAATTTTCGTCACTTTGAACCTATGTATCTAAGACTTAACTCCCTTTTCTGATATTCTCTTTTTTTGTGTTTTTCTGATTTTCTCTCTTTTTTCTTTTGTTTTTCATAGAGAAATAGCTATAAAATACTACTAACTTCCTAAAAATAGAAACTTACTAAAATAGAAACTTTCCTAAATTAGTAGACTTACCATAAAAAGAAAGAAATACTACTTCTACAAAAGGAAATAAAAGACTACTAAGGCCAAATTACTCTAGGTTGCGCATTCCATTCAGTTGAATTAAATACTCAAATCGTGACTTATCAAATGCTTTGGTAAATAAATCTGCATTATTATCTTCTGTTGCCACTTTTACCAGTTTGATTAAGTTCTTTTCAGCACAATCACGAATAAAATGATGCCTTATGTCTATGTGCTTTGTTTTATTGTGTTTGACTGGATTATTAGTTATCGCAATTGTAGATTGATTGTCTATCCTAATTGGAGTTTGAGTATAAGCCAAACCGTAATCCCGCAATTGTTGTTGTATCCACAGAACCTGTGAGCAGCAACTTCCAGCAGCAACATACTCGGCCTCGCACGTTGACACGGCTACCGATGTTTGTTTCTTGTATTGTCAGGATACCAATCTCCCTCCCAGGAACTGACAACCTCCAGTCGTTGATTTGCGCGTTAAGCTGCATCCTCCGTAGTCAGAATCAGTGAATGCCTCCAACTCTAGATCTCCCTCCGCGTGATACCAAAGTCCCAGCTTCGGTTTCGACTTGAGGTATCGTAGAATCCGCTTCACAGCCTTCATGTGCATCTCCTTCGGATTAGCTTGAAACCTAGCACAAATACACACAGCAAACATTATGTCAGGTCTTGAAGCAGTTAAATACATAAGTGATCCAATCGTGGCCTGATATAAAGTCGGATCCACATCGGTATCACTTTCAGTACCCGGTCCGAGATTATGATTCACTTGAATCGGCGTGCTGAAATGGGCAGTCAACTTTGTTCCTTCCATCCCGAAACGTTCCAATATGTCATAGACATATTTAGTCTGATGGATAAACATCCCTTCATTCTTCTGGTCAACTTGTAACCCCAAAAAGAAATTCAACTCTCCCATAGCACTCATCTCGAACTTAGACTTCATTACCTTCTCGAAATCTTTGCATATCTGTTCGTCTGATGATCCAAAGATGATGTCATCGACGTACACTTGTACCAAGATAAAGTGTTCTTCCTTCCTTTTGACAAACAAAGTACTATCTATCCTACCCCTTTCAAACCCGTTCTCTAATAGATGGTTGGATAGAGTCTCATACCACGCCCTCGGTGCCTGATGCAATCCATATAGAGCCTTATCTAAACGATATACTCTCTCTGGATATTTTGGATCTGTGAATCCGGGCGGTTGTTCTACATACACCAACTCCTTCACTTTCACATACAGGAAAGCACTCTTAACATCTAACTGATATACCTTAAAGCCCTTGAAGGAGGCAAAAGCTAAAAACAACCTAATGGCTTCTAGCCTTGCTACTGGTGCAAAAACCTCGTTGTAATCGATTCCCTCCTCTTGGTTGAAACCCTTTACAACAAGCCTAGCCTTGTTGCGCGTGACTATACCCCGATCGTCTCTTTTGCACTTAAAAACCCATTTGGTTCCTATGGCAACTTCCCCTCGAGGTAATGGAACTAACTCCCACACTTCTAGTTTCCTAAATTGCGAAAGTTCTTCCTGCATCGCTTCAACCCAGGAGTTATCCTTAAGTGCCATCTACACATTCTTAGGCTCTACTTGCGATATGAAACATGAATAGAGACAAGTGTGATATGCCTCGGAGTCATTTATCATCGACAACAACACAGTGTTGTTATTTAAACTACTCCTAGTCCTCACACCCTCGTTAGGATTTCCTATGATGCTTTCTAATGGATGGTTCTTGTTAATCCTAGAGGTCTCTATCTCATCAACCCTTAGATTATCTCCTAAGTTAGATCCTATTTCACCTAAAGGGGGAACAGGCTCAGCTTCTACATTTTCCTCCTCACGGACGTTTTCCTCAGAGTTGGAACTTGATGCTTGAGTCTGATTCTCAGTGTTAGGTGCTTCAGGAACATCGACTTCTGGAGAATTATCTACAGTCGCAGTAGGCTCGGATGTGGATTCAAACATAGTCCTCGGAAAGGTATGGCCATCGTCATTTAGATGCAACGTTGCCATGTCTTTTTCGATTGTACCTGCAGTATCATCCAAAGAAATGTTAAATGACTCAAATAACTTATCATAGTAAAATAACCATTCAGGACCAGTTTGGGGTTCATGTGTATAGCTTGTAACCTCAATATTATACACAATCTCCAGAGTACCATTTGTTTTGTTAAAAACCCGTTTGTTTGGTGAGTTCGGCACATAACCTAGGAAGTATCCTTCGTCAGCCTTTTCACCAAACTTCGGTTGATGTTTTGTTCGTAAAAGAGTGCATGGTACCCCAAACGGTTCGAATCCAGTTAAATTAGGTGGCCGTTTATTCAAAATTTCATAGCATGTTTTGTTCAAAGATTTGACTGTAAGGACTCGGTTTAAAATATGGCACGCGGTATTCACTGCCTCCCCCCAAAACATGGTAGGAAGATTTGAATCCGAAAGCATAGTCCTTGCAGCCTCAATCAATGTTCTATATTTACGTTCGGCCACCCCATTTTGTTGAGGTTCATATGGTGCACTGAATTGATGCACGATGCCCTTTGATAGGCAATATACACCAATTACAGTGTTTTTGAACTCTATTCCATTATCACTACGTAGTCGTTTAACCCTTGTTCCATAGGAATTCTCCACTTGGTCTAAGAACCCGATGAGCTTGGAAGCCGTCTCGTCCTTTGTACCTAAAAAGAAAACCCAAGAAAAGCGTGAGTAATCGTCAGTAATAACCAAACAAAACCAACTACCTCCGATACTCCTTTTGTTGATAGGGCCGAAAAGGTCCATATGCAACAAATCGAATGTTGAGGTTATGGAGTTCTGCGTCTTGGACTTGTGTGTCTTCTTATGTTGCTTGCCCTTCATGCACGGTAGACACTTGTCCTCGAACTGAAAGCTCTTCAGAGGCACACCTTGCACCAGTCCATTCTTCGTTATGTAGTTCATCTTCCTTAGTTGCAAGTGAGCCATGCGTCTGTGCCACAAAACCGATTCCGTCTCCGAAGCTTTTGATAGTAAGCAGATCGGACCCATCGAAGTATCCGGCTTGTTCATATCGAGCATGTACAAGTCATTCTTCCTTGGTGCCCGCATCAATATCCAATATTCAGGTATCTTGAATCCCGGTTTTAACACTAACGCTTCAGTGTCAGTGAAAAGCACTGAATTCTTCTTATCACAGATTTGAGATACACTAAATTGGTTTATCACGTTGATACACTAAATTGGTTTATCACATTGGATCAAGTTTGAGATACACTAAATTGGTTTATCACATTTGGATTTGAGATACACTAAATTGGTTTATCACATTGGATCAAGTTTATCACGTTGATAAATTGGTTCATAATCTCATTAGTGTATCTCAAATCTGTGATAAGAAGAATTCAGTACTTTTTACTGACACTGAAGCGTTAGTGCTAAAACCGGGATTCAAGATTCCTGAAGAATGGGTATTGATGCGGGCACCAAGGAAGAATGACTTGTACATGCTCGATATGAACAAGCCGGATACTTCGATGGGTCCGATCTGCTTACTATCAAAAGCTTCGGAGACGGAATCGGTATTGTGGCACAGACGCATGGCTCACTTGCACCTAAGGAAGATGAACTACATAACGAAGAATGGACTGGTGCAAGGTGTGCCTATGAAGAGCTTTCAGTTCGAGGACAAGTGTCTACCGTGCAAGAAGGGCAAACAACATAAGAAGACACACAAGTCCAAGACGCATAACTCCATAACCTCAACATTCGATTTGTTGCACATGGATCTTTTCGGTCCAATCAACAAAAGGAGTATCGGAGGTAGTTGGTTTTGCTTGGTTATCACTGACGATTACTCACGGTTTTCTTGGGTTTTCTTTTTAGGTACAAAGGACGAGACGACTTCCAAGCTCATCGGGTTCTTAGACCAAGTGGAGAATTCCTACGGAACAAGGGTTAAACGGCTACGTAGAGATAATGGAACAGAGTTCAAAAACACTGTAATTGGTGTATATTGCCTATCAAAGGGCATCGTGCATCAATTCAGTGCACCATATGAGCCTCAACAAAATGGGGTGGCCGAACGTAAAAATAGGACATTGATTGAAGCTGCAAGGACTATGCTTTCGGATTCAAAGCTTCCTACCATGTTTTGGGGGGAGGCAGTGAATACCGCGTGCCATATTTTAAACCGAGTCCTTACAGTCAATTCTTTGAACAAAACATGTTATGAAATTTTGAATAAACGGCCACCTAATTTAACTGGATTTGAACCGTTTGGGGTACCATGCACTCTTTTGCGAACAAAACATCAACCGAAGTTTGGTGAAAAGGCTGACGAAGGATACTTCCTAGGTTATGTGCCGAACTCACCAAACAAACGGGTGTTTAACAAAACAAATGGTACAGTGGAGATTGTGTATAACATTGAAGTTACCAGTTATACACATGAACCCCAAACTGGTCCTGAATGGATATTTGACTATGATAAACTATTTGAGTCATTTAACATTCCTTTGGATGATCATGCATGTACAATCGAAAAAGACATGGCGACGTTGCATCTAAATGACGATGGCCATATCTTTCCGAGAACTACGTTTGAATCCACATCCGAGCCTACTGCGACAGTAGATGGATCTCCAGAAGTTGCTGATCAAGAAGCACCTTCCACTGAGAATCAGACTCAAGCATCAAGTTCCAACTCTGAGGAAAACGTCCACGAGGAGGAAAATGTAGAAGCTGAGCCTGTTCCCCCATTAGGTGAAATAGGATCCAACTTAGGAGATAATCTAAGAGTTGACGAGATAGAGACCTCTAGGATTAACAAGAACCATCCTATAGAAAGCATCATAGGAAATCCTAACGAGGGTGTGAGGACTAGGAGTAGTTTAAATAACAACACTGTGTTGTTGTCGATGATAAACGACTCCGAGGCATATCACACATGTCTCTATTCATGTTTCATATCGCAAGTAGAGCCTAAGAATGTGCAGATGGCACTTAAGGATAACTCCTGGGTTGAAGCAATGCAGGAAGAACTTTCGCAATTTAGGAAACTAGAAGTGTGGGAGTTAGTTCCATTACCTCGAGGGGAAGTTGAAATAGGAACCAAATGGGTTTTTAAGTGCAAGAGAGATGATCGGGGTATAGTCACGCGCAACAAGGCTAGGCTAGTTGTAAAGGGTTTCAACCAAGAGGAGGGAATCGATTACAACGAGGTATTTGCACCAGTAGCAAGGCTGGAAGCCATTAGATTGTTTCTAGCGTTTGCCTCCTTCAAGGGCTTTAAGGTATATCAATTGGATGTTAAGAGTGCTTTCCTGTATGGGAAAGTGAAGGAGTTGGTGTATGTAGAACAACCGCCCGGATTTACAGATCCAAAATATCCAGATAGAGTATATCGTTTAGATAAGGCTCTATCTGGATTGCATCAGGCACCGAGGGCATGGTATGAGACTCTATCCAACAATTTATTAGAAAACGGGTTTGAAAGGGGTAGGATAGATAGTACTCTGTTTGTTAAAAGGAAGGGAGATCATTTTATCTTGGTACAAGTGTACGTCGATGATATCAATTTTGGATCATCAGACGAACAGATGTGCAAAGATTTCGAGAAGGTGATGAAGTCGAAATTCGAGATGAATGCTATGGGAGAGTTAAATTTCTTTTTGGGGTTACAAGTTGACCAGAAGAAGGAAGGGATGTTTATCCATCAGACGAAGTATTTCTATGACATATTGGAGCGTTTCGGGATGGAAGGAACAAAATTGACTGCCCATTTCAGCACGCCGATTCAAGTGAATCATAATCTCGGACGGGGTACTGAAAGTGATACCGATGTGGATCCGACGTTATATCGGGCCATGATCGGATCACTTATGTATTTAACTGCTTCAAGACCTGACATTATGTTTGCTGTGTGTATTTGTGCTAGGTTTCAAGCTAATCCGAAGGAGATGCACATGAAGGCTGTGAAGCGGATTCTACGATACCTCAAGTCGAAACCGAAGCTGGGACTTTGGTATCACGCGGAGGGAGATCTAGAGTTGGAGGCATTCACGGATTCTGACTACGGCAGATGCAGCTTGACGCGCAAATCAACGACTGGAGGTTGTCAGTTCCTAGGAGGAAGATTGGTATCCTGGCAATGCAAGAAACAAACATCGGTAGCCGTGTCAACGTGCGAGGCCGAGAATGTTGCTGTTGGTAGTTGCTGCTCACAGGTTCTGTGGATACAACAACAATTACGGAATTACGGTTTGGCTTATACTCAAACTCCAATTAGGATAGACAATCAATCTACAATTGCTATAACTAATAATCCAGTCAAACACAGTAAAACAAAGCACATAGACATAAGGCATCATTTTATTCGTGATTGTGCTGAAAAGAACTTAATCAAATTGGTAAAAGTGGCAACAGAAGATAATAATGCAGATTTATTTACCAAAGCATTTGATAAGTCACGGTTTGAATATTTAATTCAACTAAATGGAATGCGCAACCCAGAGTAATTTGACCTTAGTAGTATTTTATTTACTCTTATAGAAGTAGTATTTCTTTCTTTTTATAGTAAGTCTGCTAATTTAGGATAGTTTCTATTTTTAGTAAGTTTCTATTTTTAGTAAGTTAGTGGTTTATCGTATTTTACTGCTATTTCTTTATGAAAAACAAAAGAAAAAAGAGAGAAAATCAAAAAAAAAAATATAATACAAAAAAAAGAGAATATCAGAAAAAGGAGTTAAGTCTTAGATGCATAGGTTCAAAGTGACGAAAATTAGCACAGTCGTTACAAACTCTAAGTGTTTAGGCTTTCACACATAATGCAACTAAATTCTAAGTGTTATACTTTAGTTTAGTTTGATGTGTTGGTAGGCATAATACATATAGGGAGTCTCAAGGCAAATAAAATATTCAAGAAAAAATCAAACGTGTCACTAACTTAGATGTACGACCAATCGGTCTTAATTATGTACAAGACATACCAACTTTGAGTCTAATTGAGGTATGCAAACTTTCTGGGGATGTATAGCATCATCAAATACATCTAAAAATGGAAAGCATAGAAATATCATACAAAATTGAGAGTCGAAAACATGTAACTCTGTTGTACGTAAGTACAGACCTGTTGCCTCTGTTTAGAGATTCGGGTTGGCAAGATATGTCGCTTTGTTGTACGTCGGTACAGACCTGTCACCGCTGTCTTGCTAGCTTTAAAAATAAACCTTAAGTCAAACTAAGACACTTTGTTGTATGAAAATACAGACCTGTGTCCGATGTTTGTCTTTTAAAGAAAGTTTGCAAATACCAACAAGTTAGAATCTTTGTCTGTGTGCCTTGATCATAAAAGTATGTCTATGTCTGAGTCACGTAAGATAATTTCATGATAAATAAAAATGCCAAGGGATATTCCGAAATGTAGAATGTTTAAAGGGGTAAAATACCAACAATCGGCTAAATGGGTATTTCACGACAAACAATCGAAGGAATCAAAAATTCCTAAGTGTGAAAGTTTAAGTACTGAAAGTGAGTCTCTGACATCGCTATCTGATTGAACCTTTCTTAGACTATACTCATCAAATATATTTTGTTTAGTACTTAGCTTAGGTTGTAAATTTTAATAGGTATAGCTTAAGTCTAAGTTAAATTTATTTTTTAGTCATTAATTTTATTTTATTTTACCTTATTTTATTTTATTTTATTTTATTTTTATTTTAGTTTTTACTTAGGTAAAGGGTCAAAAAATTCTGAGGGTGCATTCACAGTTGAACTAAATAAACAATGCGTGAAAAATCATGAGCTTAGGGTAAAAGAATAGGCATAGTTTATCTTGTTACACAATACCGTTGAAAAGGTTGAAAAAGTTGAAGTTATTTCAAAATTTTCGAAATTTTTCTAAGTGTTGGTGTTTTTCGAGTTTAGTACAGACTCGGAATGGTGTGGTTTCGAATCTGTCAGTAGATTCGACATTTGCCTTAGATTCGAAGGTAGGTGGTATATATAGGTTAACAGTGAAGTCATTAACTACTTACTGTTTTCGAATCTATATCCTCGAATCTACTTAGGCGATTTCGAATCTGTTCCTCGAATCTATCGTTTCTCTCAAAAACGACATTTTGTCGAGTTTATAGCTGAAGTGTTCGATTCTACTCCTGTATCTAGGTATAATCAACTTGATTGTACAAGATTCATGTAGCTTTATACACCATTTTAGGCAAAATCATCGATTTTTTGAAAGTTTAAGGGTCTAAATCGTGTTTTCACAAACTACAAAGTTTGGACCAATAAATAGTCAAATTAAATACACATATCTATGATTAGTAACTAGTAGGACTAATGAATGTAATTTTCTAAGTCCAAAGAGGTTAAAAGCAGGAGATTTGGTGTTTGAATAGAGTCGACGGTTCGAATCTGCTCCTGATGTTTCTCGAATCTGTCATTAGACTCGAGAAGGACACTAGTTTCGAATCTGTCATCAAATTCGAAATTGGGTTCATTCGAATCTGTCTGTTCGAATCTGTCTTTTATTTGCATTATTTAATTTAAATTTTATTAAACTTGTAGAAATTTAATTGTGTTGGATTTTGTACTTAAACAAGTTCAAAATAAAACAGATTTGAATTTAAACAAGTTTATTGATTTTTAATGAATCTAATAGTTTATTTTTGTGCAGATATGGCTGTTCGAGCTTTTGTGCCGAAGCACAATATGGTCCTTCACCCCGACCATCATCTCCCTGAGGCGCAGGGATACAGACAAATGTTGGATTTCCTAGTAGAATCTAGGATTGGTTTTGCTTTGTCCCATAATGTTCAACTTGTTCTACCATATATTCGTCAATTTTATGATCATCTTCAGGTAGACTGCACTGTCACCCCGACAGTGCTAAGGACTAGAATAGCTGGCCAACCGCTCGTGTTTTCTGCGGATATGCTGCGTCAGGTGTTGCAGCTTGGTTCACAGGAAGAGGAGTCTGGGCCAATCGAATTTCCTTTGAATATTAGGCAAGCGGCCTTTCAGAGGATGGGTTATAGTCTCGATGTGACAAAGGTTTCGTATATGAAGAGCGGGCTAATCGGCTAATGGAGATTTCTGGCCCATGTCTTTATGGTCTGTTTTGCACCAAAGAAAGCTGGTTTTGACTATATGGTCTCGAAGATCCAGTCTGGGATTGTCGCGATAGTATATAATCGACCATTTAGTTTCTCGGAAATGTTTTTCTCCGAATTTGTTCATCAGATCAACGCTCTAGAAAATCAACAATTCCTGCTATATCCGCGGTTCATAATGATGCTTATCAGGCATTTCTTGCCGAATCTGCCTCAGTCGAATGAGATTCAGAGTGTAGCGGTAATGGATAAGAGGATCTTTGCTGACTGTTCCTCGCACAGAGGAAGGTTGGCTATTCCAGTTGAGCGTCCGTTGTTTGGAGCCATCTTGGATAGGAATTTTGAAGCCCCAGATGTTGCCAACTGGGCAGGGGAAGTTGAATTTCAACCAAGACAACCACAGCCACAACAACAACAACAACAACAACCACAGCCACCGCGTGTACAAAGGCGAAGACAGAGACCATCTGCGAGTCAAACTCAGGCGTCTAGGCCTTCTACGAGTCAGCAACCAGAGGTGCAGGAAGCCGGGCCGTCAAATGTCCCAAATGAAGCTGATCAATTGTGCCAAACGCTAAATGAAATTTGGGAGGCAGGGCCTCATGCAAATGAAGATGTAGCTGCAGCGTTAGTGGGTGAATTACTTGAGCCTCCTGAGGGAGAAGAATATGTGTTAAGAGATGTTGATGAATATGTGCCAGAACAGACTGGTAATGATGAGTCATCATCTGCCACCGAATCAGAGGAAATGGAGGAAATTGAAGCTGAAGCTCCAGAGTCTGTGTCTACTGAACCTCATGTTCGAATAGAGACTTATGGTTCGAGAATAGTAGTTATTAATGAAGATACTTCGAGGAGGCGTGCATCAAGAGAGGCTGATGAATCAGATTTTGAAGAAGAAGAGATTGCTCCTTTAGTGACGAGGCAACATGCCAAGCGTCATCGATTCATGCAAGGATCATCTTCTACATCAACAGATCAACCAGAAATTCAGCAAACTCAAAACACTCAGCCTCAAGAACCTCAAACCACCTTTCCACCACCACCACCTCAACATGAACCATATATCCCATCTCCAATCATTCCAACTCTGCTACAATCCATCCCATCCACCTCATCTACATATGCCGATAATCAAAGGTTTTTGCGCTTAAAAGATCGAGTTGACTTCCAGGAAATCCAAATCCTTGGGCTAACAACAACAATCGGTGAGCTTCAGAAGCACAACGCAGATATTGAGAAAGAGAATACCGATTTGAAGAAGATTGTGGAGCAAGTCCAGGAAGAGAACGTCGAATTGAAAACTTTTGTTTGCGATCAGGCAGCTGAGTTAAGGTTGATGCGCTCCCTAATTGAGCAGTTGATGAATAATTTACAGGCTCAGGGGGAGACGTCGTGCCGTGATCAGAATGTACAGAGGCCGAGAGATGGTGATGATGATGACAACCAAGGCAATGATCCCAGCCCTAAAAGTCAGAATGAGCCAGTAGATTTTTCTACTGCTCAGACTGCTCAATCTCAGGGGGAGCCTAGTCTAGCAGGAGGAGAAGTAGGAGAATCGAGTTCATCTAAGCCGACAAATTTTGAAATTAGTGAGATGATCGACGCTCTTATGGACCTTGATGATGATCTGATGGATTTAGGTTTTGATTATGAAGACGAAGAGCTAGAAGAGGGTGAGTTTGTGCCAGAAGAGATAGTTGACTGGCAATCAGATGACGAAGTATGTGCTGATGAGGATGATGAAGCTGATGAGATCGTCGTACAGCAGAATCCTATCACGGATACATACATGATAGATGGGAATAATATTGTCAACGTAGATGTAGTGAATGCTGCGTTGAATGCTCAGCCATCAACAGAAGAACCTGCTAGAGAGCTATCAAATGAAGAGAAACGAAAGTTATGGTTCAGGGCTGAACAGAAGGAGTTAGAGCTTAAGAAGACAATGAGAGTGCCAGGGACTGAAAAGCTATCTGGAAGCATATTATGCTGGTTCTTCGATCGAGAACTGCAGCTATTTATAATCAAGAGAAAAGACGGGCTTCAGTACCTGAGGCGAACTCTAAAAGCTTTCAATTCACTACCAAAGATCGAGATCAAAGTGTTAGCTTGGAAAGATCTGATTAATATTGGGAATGATCCCTACGCAGACGTAATTGAAAGAATCATAAGAAAAGAGGGAAGATCCAGAAAGTTCGAACGCCTGAATCCAAGGGTTGGAAAAAGAGTAGAAGATCCTTCACGGATAGATCCTCTAACTGGCCGACCTTGGATGAGAATTCATTACAAACCAGTAAGATGTCTTAGGAAGGTGCCTCTCAAGCCCATGCCACAGAATGTCTTGAAGAATCTGCATTGGTGGTACGCTGACAGTAAGACTGGGGAAGAGGTCATGGAAGATTTTGAAGAAAAAGTTATTCTTAGAATCTACGACCCTCTTCACCTAGTAAACCTATCTAGAGATGATCTTCATATTTTGCATGCTTGTAAGATTTCAAGTGTCACATCCTTGCTTTAAAACACGCTTGCTTATCCCAGGAATAATAATAAATGCATAAAGCTAAATAAAATATTACAATAAGTCATGCACTACACGTGCTACAAGGTTACAGTACTAAGTTGCTAAAAACATCACAATTTAATAAAAGCAGCTACCCAGAACCCAAGGCATCATAAAGCTATACCACAAGCTGAAAGTTAGCTAAGTCCTCTGGGTTGATCAGAAAATAGACCTAAGCAGAAGGTCTAGCTTGTTCTTTACCTTTTCCTGTAAAAATTGTGAGTAGCAACTGTAAGCTAATGCTTAGTGAGTAAACAGATATTCATGAATGCATGTAAAATATGAGGCGAAAATGCCTATAAAGGCTGTTATGCTTGCTTGCTTGCTTGCTCATTTGCTTAATACCCAGAAAGAACGCTGCACAATTGAGACATTTCACGCAGAACGGAGATGCCACCACTATGGGTTTACCGCTGACAGATGATCAATCTGTGATACGGGGCTAGCTACCCGTATAATGCTCAAGGGATAGTGGTGAACATCAGAATTGCTTGCTCGCTAAATATAATGCTTATGAGATGCACAAAGAAACGCTAACACAAGGTTTGCTGTATAGTATGCAGAACAATAAACAGATAGCAGATAAATATGCATATTAATAGATCAAATGTAAGATCCGGCTAAGCTGGGCATCACCTGTACCACAGTGTTCGCCTTCACTCACAAAAGTCTATTGATTTCCAAAGAAGTCACATAGAAGCAATTTATGTCTCAATTTCATATAAAACATGTAAACAAGAATAACTGTTACTCACAGTACTGAAAATGCTTTGAAATGCTCTGTAATGCTTGCTCAGGCTTATTTACGCTTTAAATTGCTTTATAATGCTTGCACTTGCTTATCTAGGCTCAATATAGACTGGCACTGGCTTTGACTCGCAACTGGGCTAAACGGCTTATGTATAATATCTGAAGTTCAATATTACAGAACATGTGCTAAATTAATATTGCTAGCTCAATATTCCAACATCTCTAAGCCATAACTTCTAGCTAAATATTTTGCTAATTATTTTGCTAATTTATGCGTTGTTCGTAAATTTTATTAATTAAATTCGAAATTTAGGGGCTGGATTCGAATTTGAGCATCAGACTCGAAGCCAGACTCGAATCTGTGTATCAAACTCGAAGCCAGATTCGAACAGGGGATTAGATTCGAAGCCTCATTCGAATCTGAAGCTAGATTCGAAGGCCATCTCGAATCTGGTGATTAGATTCGAATCTATGATTCGAATCTAGCCCTATTCGAGCCTGTTCTATCTATTTTCGAGTCTGTTCTACGTATTCTCGAGTTTGTTCATAAGCTACAGCTTTACACATGCATTTTCAAGCCTAAAATCACAAATAAACTAAGCAACAAGCCTCGGTTTAGTTATATTATACATTATCTATCATATTCTAGCTAAAATTCATACGAAATTAGCTTTAAATCGCCTAAAAACAATAAACTCGAATTTTGTATTTCAAACCGAAAATGCAGAAGTCGAAAATGACATTTCTTACCTCAAATCCGTATGAAATCGTACATGCAATAGGAGATTCACGTAGTACTCTTAGAGATCTTTCCGTTAACGTATAGAACACGAGATTTGGCCGGTCGGTTTGAGAGAAAAGTTAGAGAGAAGTTTCGGGCTAGAGAGAGAAGCTCTGGAATTTGCTAGAAGGATTTTGCAAAAGTGAGAAAATGTAACTCCCGACTCCTATACTAAATCTCGAAATTACATCATTTTACGCAAATTGCTCAAAATACTTTAAAAATAAAAATGCAAATAAAAAGCAAGGTGTTATAGTATGAGCCCACCACGCTTGCACTTCGTCCTCGAAGTACCTAAGGCTCAAACAGATGCGGATATCGAACTCTCATGTCCTGCTCAGATTCCCAGGTCTGAGAAGTTCCGTGAGAAGTTCTCCGTTGCACCAACACCATTGCTACCTCTCGATTTCTCAACTTCTTCATCTTTGTCTCTAGAATGACTTCAGGCTCGTCACATTGCAGCTTCTCATTAATCTTATAAGTCAGATGATCGGCCCACTTTTCTCTGTCATCTTCTTTGCACTTCCTTAGTTGCGAAACGTGAAATACGGGGTGTATGTTGGACAGTTCGCTTGGCAAGTCCAACAGATAAGATTGAGTTCCAACACGCTCGGTGATCTTGAAAGGACCAACGAATCGTGGTGCTAACTTGCCACGCTTGCCGAATCTGAACACACCTTTCATCGGCGAGACTTTTAATACAACATAGTCGTCCTTCTGGAATTCTAAAGGTTTATGGCGTCGGTCGTGATACGATTTCTGTCGAGATTGAGCAGTTTCCAATCGTTGACGTATGATTCGGATCTTTTCATTTGTCTGCTGAAGTAGCTCGGGACCGGCGATTGGTGCTTCACCGGCTTCATGCCAACACGTAGGTGTTCGGCATTTGCGTCCGTATAAGGCTTCGAAAGGTGCGGCTTTGATGGATGAGTGGTAACTATTGTTACAAGAAAATTCTGCTAGCGGCAAGTGGTCATCCCAACTACCACTAAACTCAAGAACACATGCCCGCAGCATGTCTTCGAGTGTAAGGATCGTACGCTCACTCTGGCCATCAGGCTGTGGATGATACGCTGTGCTCATTCTGATCTTAGTGCCTAATCCATTTTGCAGTGCACTCCAGAACCTTGAAGTGAACCGACTGTCGCGATCCGAAACAATTGACAGTGGCACTCCGTGTCGCGTAACGATCTCGTCTATGTACAACTTGGCTAGTCTCTCAAGTGAATAGTTTTCGCGAATCGGAATGAAATGTGCGACCTTGGTTAGGCGATCCACGATAACCCATATTGCGTCGTGCTGTCTTCGTGTAGTCGGCAACTTCGTCACAAAGTCCATAGTTATGTGATCGAACTTCCACTCGGGGATCGGTAAGGGCTGAAGACTGCCGTAAGGCTGCTGATGCTCCGCTTTGACTAATCGGCATGTAACACAATTATCAACATATTGGCCTACGTCTCTTTTCATACCGGGCCACCAATACTCGACTTTTAGATCGTTGTACATCTTGGTGCTGCCAGGATGTACCGAGAAGTTAGAACAGTGGGCTTCCGAAAGAATTTTCTGTCGAACATTACCAAATTTCGGAACCCAGACACGATTCTTGAAGAGCTTTAAGCCACGAGGGCTATCGATTAAGAATTGAAGTTGCCCTTTCATGTCCTCAGAGTTGAGGTTTTCTTCTTTTAGGGCTTCGGCTTGAGAAACGAGAATTTCATCAATCAGAGTAGATGAAAATGAAGTATGAGTCAGAGTATAGAGACATTTGGCGGAGTAGGATTTACGACTCAATGCGTCGGCCACCACATTCGCTTTGCCAGGGTGATAAAGAATATCACAGTCATAGTCTTTGATGAGTTCCATGGAGCGTCGCTGGCGCATGTTGAGCTCCTTCTGGCTGAATATATACTTAAGGCTCTTGTGATCCGTATACAGCTGACATTTGGTGCCGTAGAGATAATGCCGCCATGTTTTCAACGCAAAAGTCACAGCAGCAAGTTCAAGGTCATGAGTCGGATGACTCTTTTCATGATCCTTAAGTTGGCGAGAAGCATATGCTATGACTCTGCCTCTTTGCATCAAAACACACCCAAGCCCTTGATATGAAGCATCGCTGAAGACCACAAAGTCTTCATTGCCTTCGGGTAAGGCCAGAATAGGTGCTTCGGTGAGTTTCTGCTTTAAAGTTCGGAATGAGTTCTCTTGAGCTTCTTCCCAAATAAAGGGAACATTCTTGCGAGTAAGAGATGTAAGAGGCATGGCTAGTTTTGAGAAGTCCTTAATGAATCGACGGTAGTAACCCGCCAATCCCAAGAAACTTCGGATCTCAGTAGCTGATTTGGGAGCTTCCCAATTTTGAATGGCTTCTATCTTAGAAGGATCCACAGAGATTCCTTCACCAGATATCACATGACCAAGGAATTGTATCTGATAAGATACAAGATTTGCAAGTTAACGCTGAGCATGAAATTTAAGAAAAGATAAGCTTAAAAATAAATAAATCGAGACTGCAAGCACCTGTCGCAACCAAAATTCGCATTTAGAGAACTTGGCGTAAAGTCGCTCCTTGCGCAGCAACTCTAGCAGCTCTCTAAGATGCACAGCATGCTCAGCTTCAGTTTTCGAGTAGATGAGAATATCGTCTATAAAGACGATAACAGACTTATCGAGCATTGGTCTACAAACGCGGTTCATCAGATCCATGAACGCCGCAGGAGCGTTTGTAAGGCCAAAGGGCATAACAAGAAACTCGTAATGCCCATATCTAGTACGGAAAGCCGTTTTAGGGACGTCTTCTTCATGAACTTTGAGCTGATGATACCCAGATCTAAGATCGATCTTTGAGAAGTAACTGGCTCCCTGAAGCTGGTCGAAAAGATCGTTTATTTTGGGCAATGGATATTTGTTCTTTATTGTTACCTTGTTCAACTCCCTATAATCAATGCACATCCGGAGAGTCCCATCTTTCTTCTTAACGAATAAAACAGGAGCTCCCCAGGGAGATGAACTTGGTCGTATGAGTCCCTTATCTAGCAATTCTTGCAATTGCTTCATCATTTCTTGCATCTCTGCAAGTGCAAGTCTATAAGGGGCTCGAGCAATTGGTGCCGCGCCGGGCACTAAATCAATTCTGAACTCCACCTGACGGTCTGGTGGGAGTCCAGAGATGTCCTCGGGAAAGACATCTGGAAATTCAGAGGCTATCGGTACCTCGGCTAAAGTTTTCTTTTCAGACTTAGCATCTATTGCATATGCTAAGTATGACACGCAACCCTTAGCTATATGTTTCCTAGCTTTGACTACAGAAATTAAACATAAGTCACCTTTCTTTCTGTCACCATAGATGCAGATACTGCGGCCATCCGGTGTAGTGAGCTTTATCAACTTCTTCTTGCAGACAATGCTGGCGTCATGATGATCAAGCCAATCCATACCCACGATGACGTCGAATTCATGAAAATCCATCGGGATAAGGTCAAGTTGGAACGTGCAATTATCTAACAGAATTATGCAGTCGCGGTAAATTTTATCGGTGGACACGCACACGTTACTGGCCGTTTCGATATCAAATATAACAGGCAGAGTTGTCGGAGTAATTCCAAGCTTAGATGCAAATGAATTTGATATGAAGGAACGGTTGGCTCCTGAATCAAAAATAACTCTAGCAGGGATAGAGTTAACAAGAAACGTACCAGATACCACATCTGGTATTTCCTTCGCTTGCTCGGCTGTTATTTGGAATGCGCGATTCTGACTCCTAGTTGGCTCGTTACGGCGACTAGAACCTCCTCGCGATGTGCTATGCCGGGCCGGTTGATTTTGTCTTTGCTGTTGTTGTTGATGTTGTTGCTGAGGTCGGTATTGCTGCTGCTGCAATCGCGGATGATGCTCTGCACTCGGGTAAATCATGCTGAACGGATGTGTACATGCATGCTCATTATGTCCAGGGCGTAAACAATTGTTGCAAACTTTAACTCTGTTAGGACATTCTTCACTGCTATGTCCTATTTCATTGCACACATAGCACCTCACATCATTGGGGTTACAACGCCCAATGTGTGACTTCTGGCAGCGGCGACACTGCCTCGGCTCAGAATGTACCGCATATGATCGAGTTTGCTGTGCTGGAGGCGAGCTGAACTGTCGGTACTGAAACTGCTGTGGCTGAGAATATCTGGATGAAGATCCAGAATAGCTTCCGGTGCGCGATTTCTTGGGCGGTGATGGACATGTCGGGTTAACAGATGAAGCAGGAACTCCTCCAGCTCGAATAAAATCCTGCTCGAGAATTCGAGCAGCTTCAACACAATCAGCATAGTTGGTATATCCCCGGTGCTTCAAGAACTTCTGATATTCAGGATGCAGACCCATCAGAAAACGGTCGATCTTTCGCTCCTCCGTAGCAACCTGGTAGTCAGACAGTAGGCTAAGTCGAGTAAATTCAATCTCATACTCAGTCACCGATTTGGTTCCCTGAGTAAGAGACATCAGCTTCTCTTCCAAACGCTTCTTTTCATCAGCTGGGCAGTACTGACGAAAGAAAATAACGTTAAATTCATCCCAAGATAGGGACTTAATCCAGTTGGCTCCGTGCATGTTTTCCTGAGATCTCCACCACATAACAGCGCCACCCTCGAACAGTGTAGTAGCAAAGCTGACCTTGGATGCTTCAGCACAGTCGCTGATGAGAAATATTCGCTCAATGCCAGTGATCCACTCGAGCGCTTCAATCGAGTTTGCAGCACCCTTGAAGGGTTGAGCTCCACAAGCTTTGAAGTAACGGAAATTGCAGCCCTTCGGAGGGACTACAGGGGCTTCCTCCTCGTCGGTGTCATCATTTCGGCGTCCAGTGTCTTCATGCTGCTGTTTCCTACGTTCTTCTCTACGCTTAGTTTCGGCTTCATCACGAGCACGAAACTGATCTTGTAAGAACTTAGCTTGACGCTCATTGTTCTCGTTAAGCATTGTTTGCATTATTTGCATGATCTGTTCAGGAGTGAGTCCACCTCCAGCTCCTTCACCAGATCCAGACATGTTCTGAAATTATATAAATAATACTTGCATAAGAATAGGCATAACTCCTATTCTACCCCATTTCCCAATTCCTAAAGCAAAGTCAAAGCCTATCTCAGGTCAAGTTAAAGCCTAGACATTCGAAGCTAATATCTTTGCTTAAAAGTTTGAGTCCAAGTGTTATTGCTAACACTTGAATCCCTCAAACTAATGCTCTGATACCATCCTGTCACATCCTTGCTTTAAAACACGCTTGCTTATCCCAGGAATAATAATAAATGCATAAAGCTAAATAAAATATTACAATAAGTCATGCACTACACGTGCTACAAGGTTACAGTACTAAGTTGCTAAAAACATCACAATTTAAATAAAAGCAGCTACCCAGAACCCAAGGCATCATAAAGCTATACCACAAGCTGAAAGTTAGCTAAGTCCTCTGGGTTGATCAGAAAATAGACCTAAGCAGAAGGTCCAGCTTGTTCTTTACCTTTTCCTGTAAAAATTGTGAGTAGCAACTGTAAGCTAATGCTTAGTGAGTAAACAGATATTCAAGAATGCATGTAAAATATGAGGCGAAAATGCCTATAAAGGCTGTTATGCTTGCTTGCTTGCTTGCTTGCTCATTTGCTTAATACCCAGAAAGAACGCTGCACAATTGAGACATTTCACGCAGAAGGAGATGCCACCACTATGGGTTTACCGCTGACAGATGATCAATCTGTGATACGGGGCTAGCTACCCGTATAATGCTCAAGGGATAGTGGTGAACATCAGAATTGCTTGCTCGCTAAATATAATGCTTATGAGATGCACAAAGAAACGCTAACACAAGGTTTGCTGTATAGTATGCAGAACAATAAACAGATAGCAGATAAATATGCATATTAATAGATCAAATGTAAGATCCGGCTAAGCTGGGCATCACCTGTACCACAGTGTTCGCCTTCACTCACAAAAGTCTATTGAATTCCAAAGAAGTCACATAGAAGCAATTTATGTCTCAATTTCATATAAAACATGTAAACAAGAATAACTGTTACTCACAGTACTGAAAATGCTTTGAAATGCTCTGTAATGCTTGCTCAGGCTTATTTACGCTTTAAATTGCTTTATAATGCTTGCACTTGCTTATCTAGGCTCAATATAGACTGGCACTGGCTTTGACTCGCAACTGGGCTAAACGGCTTATGTATAATATCTGAAGTTCAATATTACAGAACATGTGCTAAATTAATATTGCTAGCTCAATATTCCAACATCTCTAAGCCATAACTTCTAGCTAAATATTTTGCTAATTATTTTGCTAATTTATGCGTTGTTCGTAAATTTTATTAATTAAATTCGAAATTTAGGGGCTGGATTCGAATTTGAGCATCAGACTCGAAGCCAGACTCGAATCTGTGTATCAAACTCGAAGCCAGATTCGAACAGGGGATTAGATTCGAAGCCTCATTCGAATCTGAAGCTAGATTCGAAGGCCATCTCGAATCTGGTGATTAGATTCGAATCTATGATTCGAATCTAGCCCTATTCGAGCCTGTTCTATCTATTTTCGAGTCTGTTCTACGTATTCTCGAGTTTGTTCATAAGCTACAGCTTTACACATGCATTTTCAAGCCTAAAATCACAAATAAACTAAGCAACAAGCCTCGGTTTAGTTATATTATACATTATCTATCATATTCTAGCTAAAATTCATACGAAATTAGCTTTAAATCGCCTAAAAACAATAAACTCGAATTTTGTATTTCAAACCGAAAATGCAGAAGTCGAAAATGACATTTCTTACCTCAAATCCGTATGAAATCGTACATGCAATAGGAGATTCACGTAGTACTCTTAGAGATCTTTCCGTTAACGTATAGAACACGAGATTTGGCCGGTCGGTTTGAGAGAAAAGTTAGAGAGAAGTTTCGGGCTAGAGAGAGAAGCTCTGGAATTTGCTAGAAGGATTTTGCAAAAGTGAGAAAATGTAGCTCCCGACTCCTATACTAAATCTCGAAATTACATCATTTTACGCAAATTGCTCAAAATACTTTAAAAATAAAAATGCAAATAAAAAGCAAGGTGTTATATCAAGTGATACACATATGGATAGTGAAGCTAGGAAATATGAGAATGTAGTCAAAGTATGTGTAGAAAAAGGCTTGTATGCTGGAAGTAGTTTGAATAAATAATAAACAAAGTTCTTAATCAAATGTGTGAATTATTAGAAGCTATCGTCAAGGGGGAGTCTGTTGGTACACCCTGTGTGACGATAGCAGTCTAAGTGATCCTACATTGTGGTTTTAGCAAGTGTTTGTTATATATGTTTATATATGGTTGATATTTATTATTGTTTGTGTGTGTGAACTTTAGGTAACGTATTACAAGAAGTTCAAACATAAAGGTCAAAGATAAAATCAATCATAAGGTAAAAACATAAGTTTCAATACTAAGTTGAGTATGTGAAATAGTTAGATTCGAATTCCATAAGGTTGTACATTCGAATCTGAGATAGATTCGAATATAGACCTAGATTCGAAGCTAGGCAGATTCGAGAGTGTCTATGAGGGCAAACTCGAATGGGCCTTGGGCCAGATTCGAGTTTGGCCAATAACTGACTCGAATTAGCCTCTATAAATAGAGATAGACTCGAAATATTATCAGACTTTTTGCAGAATTCGTCAGGGATTAAGCATTAAGCGATCTCGAGTTTATCATCAGTGTTAGTGCCGTTTCGGAGAGAATCAGTTTGTAGGATCGTTCGTGTGTCGTTCGTTCAGCTTCTGATAGTCTCCGTGTTTCTGTTTGAGAGTTGTTTCCGTCTACCCGTTAACGAGGATTCCGCACTCGTTGACGGTTCCGCGTCTAGATAGATCTCGTATTGGTAGACCTTACAACGACTCGCGACTCATCGCGATCGCGGCCAAGCCAGCGCTGCCGGCGACTCATCGCGATCGCGCCCTAGTCCGTCGCTGCCCGCGATTTAAGTGAAACAAAATTGTTTTTTTATTTATTTGTTTCTTTATATAGGTTTCCTTTAGTTTTTAGTTTTATTTTCGTATTTTAGTTTCTTTCATTTTTATTGCTTAAGTTTTATTTTATTTCTTTTAGTTTTATATTTTTAGTTTATTTTTTATTTCTTTCTTATTTGTTTTGTTTACTTAGGATTTATTTAGTATTTTATCTTAGTTTATTTTTATTTCTTTTCATTTTTGTTTAAGTTATCTTAGGTTTTAGTTTAGCATTTTAAGGCTAATTTATATAGGATTTCTTAGTTTTTCTTATTAGTTTTGTTTTGACACTTATAGTTCATTTTTTTTTATTATTCCCATTTATTTTTTGTGCAGAATCATACTGTTGGTTACTGTTGCTGCTCCTCCCCCGCCGCCTCTGACGGTGGTGACAATGGTCGTTGTCCTCTCGTTGGGCCTCATAGATTCACCAAAAGGATAGGGAGAAGCTTCTTTCTCTTCAGAGAAAGATGATGATTCCGGCCAGCTTCGTTAGCTGGTCGGCGATGGAGTCTCTAGGCATAGCTTCCCGGGTGCGGAGCATCTTGGCGCACCCTCCGGTTAGTGACTCTCGGCCATCTGTCTTTATTAGACTACTAGATACAGACGAGCCAGTCTACATGGAGCTGGCCCTCGTGTTTTTGTCCACCTTCTCCCTCGATGAGACGATCAACGATCCGACTACCATATCGATGAGTTTTGGTTTAGGGGGCATAGAGCGTAGGATTTCCCTCAGGGAGTTAGGGCTTTTGTCCGGTATGTATAGAGAGGCGAATGTAGATGATGCTGCTTTCCGTACGGTGGTACGTGGGCCAGCTGAGGGTTTCTCGGAGTCGGCTTTTTGGATGATGATTGCATTGGGCGTGTACGATTCACATAGCTCGAAGGCGACTGCCTTTCGTGACTGGGTGCATCGTATAATATTCTGGATAGTGACGACCAGCATTGCCTGTCGCAGGGAGCCTTGGACGGTGTCCCGTAGAGATCTGATGATGCTGAGCCGTTTGTTGGACCTTGATTGCACGATTTAGTTCGCTTTTTGGCCTGCTCAGTTTATTGCGGGTGCATGTGGATGAGTCACGTCCAGCCCGTTAGTTGCAGATATGTATATTACGCGGCTGACGTGTACTATTGGGGTTTTTGTCGATCCAGCTGTGGAGCCGGAGTTGACGGTTGTCCCAGCCGCGCAGCGCGTGAGGTCTAGAGTTGAGACCCTCGCAGGTATGGGCATGCTTACACGTGATAGACGACATATTATGGGTTGGGTTAATCCCGATGCCGTAAAGGAGCATGAGATGGAGCCTGGTAGTGGCGAGGTAGCGCCTGATCAGCAGGAACCGGTAGCTCAGCGCCTTCCCTCACCCTCACCCCCTCCCACTACTTCTGCCCCTTTGCCTACCCAGCCTCCTCCTTCTTCCACCACCCAGCCTTCCACATCCACCTCTTCCCCCATCGTTTACCCCATCACGATTGACGATTCCACTCCTCTTACTTAGCGGGGTGTCCTTCTGGGACTCTTTGCTGATATGGATGAGTTCTATCGTTTTTCAGCTCCACAGCTCAGTCCATCATCCATCATCTCCCTCTCCCTCTTCCTCCCCGTCGCCATCTCCTTCCCACCCCTTCCATTGTCTATTCTTCTACCACCACTATCCATAGCCCCGCCACATTTCCCATTTCCTCTGACCCCATTCCCCCTCCTTTTTCATTATGTTTTCCATTTTCTTCATTTCCCCTACCGTTCCTTTCGACACTCCTATTATCCCTACCACCGCCACTACAACAATATCCAAGCCCTTAGCCCAGCCTCGCCGATCTCCCACCCACTCTGAGTCAACCGAGTCTGAGCCATTACACCCTAACATCTTTGTCCAGTCTCCTGCCTCCCATCCCGGTGCTTCCAGTTCTCGCACCCGCCCGCGGAGTCATTTCCTAAGCTTTATACTTCTACTGAGCGTCGCCCGGTCCGCCGTTTGCGCTTCATTTGTTCCCGAGATTCTTATGCGGCTAGGCAACCTCCTCATCCTCCAGAGTCTTGATCATCAGCAGAGACATTTGTATTTATTTTTATTTTTGGGATGTAGTTATTTGCATTATTGCACTTTTTATTTGGGATGTATATATTTCACATATATCTTTGTATTTCTGTTATGGTTGCTGATGTATTTGTGGTTGTTGTGGTTGTGATCAGTCGAGGCCGGACCATGGCAGCGATGTTTGCTGGCAGTCAGTTCAGCTTCATCAGTCTAGATCCGCCTTGCAGCATTCAGCAGTTCAGGGTATTTATTCTGTTCTTATTTATTGCTCATTTCCATACTTGTGCATATTGTTTGAGTTGTTTGTCCGAATTTAGCCTGCTTTAGTGCATTTTATGCATTTGTATCCTATATTTAGCAAATTTTCAAATTTTTCTCTAATTTTGATACGCGTTAGACTATTTAGTAATATTATTCTGTTGAGATTGCATGCGAGACTGACTTAGTGAGTTTGATGCTATTTGAACAATGAGAGATGTTTTGATTACATGTTGTGACTTTTCGAACCGAAATAGCATGATATCAGCACACATATTACCTTTGTTGGGAATTCGTATTGTTTTACACAAAAACATAAACATCAATTGAATTAACGCACAATGGAAGCTTTTTAAAATCACGAATTTCGTACACGGATCATCAAGTATACATAAATAAGTAAATGTGAAAGCATATAAAATTCATACCTTTGTATTCGATGACAAGCATACACGAATGAGACGCTTTCGATATCCACCGGTGATGACACGATCGAACGGCGCCAGGTATGCAAACAAACACACGAAGAACGGGGAAAAACCAAACCATTTTGGTTTGTTTTCTTTCTTGCGGCCGAACCACACCAAACCCCTACACACATTGGGTTTTGTTTATGTGTCTTATTCAACCCTTATCCGTGGGTTTTGGATATATATATATATATATATATATATATATATATATATATATATATATATATATATAATTAATTAAGAGTTATATATATTAATATAATATATATATTAATAATTATCTTTATTATTTAAACCATATATAATTATCTCTATAATTATATACCCTTTAAATAATATTTATCTTTTATATATGATCTAATAATATATAAATGACTAGATAATTATTTATAATTATCTCTATTTACTTGTTTATAATTATCCATCCAATTATCTAATAACTAGATGATAATATCAATTTAAATAAATACATCTTTTATTTAATATCCAATAATAAATAAAAGACTAGATAATTATTTAATTATCATCCATTGACAATTAAATTACTACAATATCTAATATTGTACTTTTAGTCCCCGTACTTTGAGATATAATTAATCACCCATTAATTTAATCTCAATGATCATTTCGTGTCATAAACAATATCCAATATTATTTATTCAATCGTTTAATTGCATCTGCTCAGTTGTGCTCATCGGTGTGACCCTCAAGTGTTTTATGAAATCAGCCATGATGCAGTAGTAATGTCATCTTTACACACCATATACTAACATACTCCCACTTGTGTAAGACGACATACTGTCCTGCAGCATGCGCCTAAAGGAGGTCATGGCTAGACACTTTAGGCAACCAAGGTCATAAAAACTCTGACTCCCATTCGGGCATTCTTGTTGAAACAGCCTTCCAAAAAGAAACTTAGGTTATATCTCATGCATCGCGATATTTCAATGTGAAAGCTAGGCATGGATTAGATCAACCGTAGCAAACACGATTATGTTTCTCGACTCCCTGATCTCATACTAAACTGTAACAGACAGAGTAGAACACATCAGTTCTGTCCGAGCATGGCCATGCATTTCTGTCAGTATCGATCGCCGAGGGGCCCAGAAATATCTCTTCTTAGTTAAAAGAAGGTGCAAATCCCATCTTGACTATCTAGGCCTCCAGCACGACTCCCACTACAACCAGCCTCGAACCGTTATGATCACCCAGTTACGGATGACGTTAGGTTAGGCCAAATGTACAGCAGCACCCGCACTAAAGTACGTAGACATCTCAGGTACTAAGGATTACCTTTTTGAGACGACTCATGACTATGATCCACAAAGTGGTCTCAATTGGTGGGTCAATCCAATATTTGTTTGCAACAAATACCTGTGAATTTGGTCCAACCTTTGCAATATTCATCACCTATGAATATCAACCAAAAACCACAGTAGCCTTTTAATTCTAGTTGTGGTTCCCACGACAACAAGCAGCTATGGAATAGTTTTAGAATAACTTCAAATTTATTCTTGGATTTCTAAAACATGCAAAATAGAACCACATTAAAGATATCATGTTGATCTCCTTTATCTCAATAAACACAACATGACTTCCATCAATTTGATGCTACTATTCCTTTATTAAATGTAACGGTAACACGATCTATCGAAAAATTAATTTCAGACATGATCTTAGTGGGAGTGTTCTCTAGTTAACTGACTTAACTTCCATTACCGTTTATCTTTGAAAAATTACACTAGTTCTTTATTACAACTTCTTGTAAGATTATTCAGACCCATTCTGAATCTCCTTACAAATTTATATCCATTATCTTTAGGGGAACTGGTAAATCACTCATAAAGACACCAGGATTAAAATTTAGGAGCTCTAGCAATTCAGATTAATTGCTACTAGTGATACGTTTAGATGTTTAGTCTTGAATCTGACAGTATGTGGTTTATCTATATCTTAACAAGATATCTTAACTTAATAACATTGTGTTCAATATTTGTGATATGTATCCATAACCTCCAAAACCTGGTTATCTACAACATTTCATTGTGGTGTTCCATCAAGTTTGTCGACGAGTGTTTAAACAAGTCAAAGGCTATTACTTGACTAACCATCACAAAAATTGTATACATTTCACATGTAATAAAATGCAATTACTTCTTGTCTAAACAATCCAGACTTATAAAGTCTTGAATAGTTTCTGACAAGTTATGTGAATTATGCTCCATGTAACTCTTTTACATTTAATTCTGCATTTTATTAGTTTATCTATATAATCACGGATGACTATCCATCTCATATAATCTCTTGAACTAACTTTCAAGAATTAACAAGTTCAATGAAACTGCATTTGAACACTTGAACAATTTACACAACAACATAGTTTACCCTTTTTATCTGAATATGACTACTACCTTGTCCAATCTCTATTCACAAGTTACTATTCAAGTTCCTCTTGAATCAATAGTCTATGATCATGGCTTTAAACAATAGGAATTTCAAGCAATAAATTATCAACTCAAAAAAACTTTATTTGTCCCAAAAATACTTGCAAGAAATTCAACTACAAAATTGTTTACTACAGCATGATTAAACTATTGATGATATGAAAAATAGTGTCCAACAGAGTCTTCTCTAAGATGTCTCTATGTTCCCACTGAATCTGTCATCTCTTTTCACTTCATTTTAGTCATCGCAGACAGTATGCATAAAACTTTATTCAATTGGGTATCACATATCCAAGAACAATAGAAGTGACTGATTCAGATACACGAAGTCTCAGTGCGGTCAACCTTGACTGTTTCCAAGTACTTGGGACAATTCCCTTTCCCAGTGCTCAGTTTCCTAGCACTCAAAGAATTTTCATCCTTGGATTTGACTTCTCTGGTCTTAGGTTTTAGCTACTACTTAGCTTTAACCTCCGGCTTGGGAACTTGCTTTCCCTTCCGTCCCGTTCCCTATCTTCTCTCCTTGATCATTCCCTCAGCATTTTGGAGCATCTGATGCAATTGTAATAAATTACAAATTGCTTAAATCCCCTCAATAAGGAATTGAGAATAAGATCTATGGCCATATTCTCCTGTGTCACGGGATACCCAAGTCTGCTAAGATGATCCAGATAACCTTTCATCTTCAGCACATGGGGTCTAACAGTTGTTCCTACTACCCTTCTGCAGGAGCTCAGAGCCCTAGTTGTATATGTTTCTCAGTCCGAGTCTGAGTCTAGAACTTATCCTTTAGCCGGTGATACATCTGGCAAGCTGTTGAAATATCTTTTGTTGATGAAATACAAAGTCTAGGGTATATTTTGTAATTTGCTCATAGTTGTAAATAGTATATAATAATAGTTGATTTTGTAATAGGAAACAGATCTGACAGTTATCATTTTATATACGCACGGATTTCCAGAAAGATTAGGGCTACAGTGCTTATTCTCCTGTGTAATCGAATTGTAATTAATCCAAGCATTCGGTTAGTGTTCTTGATTCTGTTCTTGATTAATTGTATTAATTGTTGATTGATTGATAGGATTCTTAATTCACAATTGGTATCAGAGATAGGGCTGCAACCAATAGAGCAAGGAACAGTCTGATGACTTTCGAGAATTTTAGAGCGCGAGAAGGAGAATTACTAGAAAACACTTACTTGCGGTTTGTCAGTCTGGTAAGTGAGATGAAAAGAAATGAGGTTACAAAGTCTAATCTAGATATCAATGTCAAATTCTTAAACGTACTTAACCCAGAATGGGAAAAGTATGCGATGATTATCCAACAGACGAAGGACATTGAAGAGATGGACTTCCACATGATTTTTGAAAACCTCAATAACTATCAAGAGGTTGTTTTGAGAAAAATTTCTGGCAAAAAGAAAGCCGAGAAAGAAACCGTTGACCCTTTGGCTTTATTGGCAGAAAAGAAATATAAGTATAAGCTGAAAAAGGAGAAACGGGCAGTCATTAGCAGTAGCTCTTCCGAATCAGACACATTAGATTCATCTACTGATTCCGAGATAGAAGAGATGAAAAGGCAGATGGCCTTACTTACTAAGGCATTCCAAAAGAAATTCTATCGAAAGCCAACCAACAACAAAATGCGCTAGAAGACTGGCTCAAGGAAGTTTGAAAAGAAGGATAAATATGAAAAATCTGGTGAGAGAAGTGGCAGGAAAGCTGAAAAATATGAAAAATCTGATAAATCAGCCAAGAAAAAACAGAGCAAAAGTGCTACAATTGTGGAAAACCAGGACACTTTGCTCGTGAGTCCAGAATGCCAGTAGTCAAAAATTCTGACTACTACACAAGAAAGGCTCTCCTAGCCAAAGAAAATGAAGCTGGAAAAGCCCTTATGGCAGAGGATGATCATTGGCTATAGTTATCAGAGGATGAAGACATATTGGATGAGGATGCTCATATCTGCTTGAAATCAGAAGTCTTCAATGAATCGGAAATGAGTGAGTAAGCTATGATAGCAGAAGATGAGGTATGGGTTGGGCTAACGGACAAAGAAAATGAGGAAAAGCAAGAGTCTGATGAGGAAGAGACTGAAGAATTCGCGTTGATGGCAACAGGAAAAGCTGGATGCAGCAATGACAAGGATACTGATGAATCAGAGTCAGAAAAATCAGACAGTTCAGAAACACCATAGGTAAATTCTAACTCTGACTCTGAAAATGACGATTCCCGTTTGCTTGAAGAAAAATTGACACAAATGGCCTTTATGCTTAAGAAATTTGAAAAATCATTAAAGGCTGAAAAGAAACATGCTCACTCCTTGGAAAATAAGTTACGTAATGAACACGCATTAGTATTAGATTTTTCCAAGGATAAAGCATTGGCATTACGAGCAGTTTCAGATTTGCAAGACAAAGAAAATGAACTTCAAAGCAAAATTGAAGAACTTAATAACAATATATCTGACGTACAAGAAAAACTGAGTTTGGCAGAATTAGAGGCTTCAAATTTTTCTGTAAAATATCATGCCATTTTTTAAGAAAGAACTAAGCTTTATGAGAAAATAAAGAAAATGGAAGATGAATTAATCAAAAGAGGTCAAACATATCAAACTATCTATTTAAATCAACCAAAAGACACAGAATTTTACAATTCAAAATTTGGTATTGGTTGGGAAAATCCTAAATATTTGACAAAGGCTATCTCAAATTCACCGACTTTATATGATGTCAGATATATGAATCTAGGATTAAAAATGACTTTTATGAAAGCATCAGATGAGGTAGAATCAAGTGAAGAATCAAAAAGATTAAGATCAGATAAAATGCAAAATTCTGTTGACTATAACAGAATAAATGAATCAAATAATAATATTGACATTACAGAGGAGTATATTCAGACATATTCTGAAAAGGATTTATCTGAATCTACTACTCAATCTCAAAAGTTATATTTACCATTTTCAATTCCTGAAAAGATAAACACTGATCTCGAATTGAAAATCAAAAATTTTGAGACAGAAAATAAAACTCTTAAGGCTGAACTTAAATTCTGGAACAGAAGTTACAAAACAGCCTGAGAACAAAATATTATCAGATCCATTATCTTCACCTTCACTTGATTCTATCAACTCTGAAACAGAATTTGATCTGTATATGAACTCTGATTTCAATTCATTAGAAGAGATGTTTTTTAAAATTGATGAATTTGTAAAACCTTTACATAACAAACAATCTGATGATCTTAAAGAACCTGTTAGAATTCTGCAAAGAATATCTATAGATTCAAAGAAATCATCTGAAAATTCACCAAGTTTACAAAAAAGAAGGAGAAAACAAAAGTTACTTTTGATACTCCTAAATATGAAAAATGTGAATCATCTTCTACAAAGGACTCAATTGCACTCAAAGTCCAAACTTCAAAAGGTAAGAAACCTTTACAGAAGAAACAAGTTTATAAGATCACTAATTCTCATGTTTCTTCTATGTCAGATTATATTGTGAACGGTTCTCGGAAACAAGTTTGGCGAAAGAAGCAGAGAGAACAGAAAAACAAGAAAATAAAACAGAGTGGCGAGTGAAGAAAAATATTGTTACAGATAGAAATAGCAAATTTGAAAATTCTATCTGTAATAATGAATTTGGGGATAAATCTTGTATCAAATTCTCTCGAACTGATTTAATTGCTTTGAATTCTAGTTCATGTAAATCACTGCTTGTAAAATCTGATAAACTTGTATGGCAACCTAAGAAAAAGGACCCATCTTTCAAACAGAAAAAGGTTCCACAACAAAATCTTTCAAAAACAGTTCCGCCACGAATTGTACAAAAGTGGATACCAAAAAGAACAGTTAAAAAGTGGGTACCTAAATCATCATCAATGGTTAAAATAAAAGACATATCTGATGAGAAAAAGCATCATCAACTGCATGATTTACCAAAATCAAAAGTACCCAACTATAAGTGGGTACCTCATGTGCTATTTCGTCTTATAGGTAAATCATGTATGGTAACTTGACTCCGGATGCTCGAAGCTCATGACCGGACAAAGAGAAACACTCACTAACTTTGTAGAAAAGTTCTGTGGGACATTCAGATTTGGGAACGATCAGTTTTGTCCGATCAAAGGTTACGGGAGTCTTGAATATGATAAAATTACCATTCATAAGGTCTTCTACGTTGATGGTCTTGGTTACAACTTGTTTAGCATTGGACAGCTTTGCGATAAAGGATTGGAAGTCCACTTCAAAGCTAATCGGTGCAGCATTCGATCTGCAGAAGGAAAAGAAATCCTTGCAGGAAACAGGAAAACCAACTTGTACTCCATTGACCTAGCCTCCATTAATCTGAAAAAGGATGTCTGCTTACTGTCAAAAGCTACATCTAAAACAACTTGGCTATGACATCGTCGTCGTTCACATCTGAACTTTAACGAATTAACCAACCTAGCAAAAGGCAGGTTAGTTAAAGGGTTACCAACTCTCAAATTTCAAAAGGAGCAGTTGTGTGCCGCTTATGAAAAAGGAAGGATGACTAGAGCTTCACACAAGTCCAAATCCGATCACTCTTCAACGAGAGCACTGGAACTGCTACATATGGATCTGTGTGGACCAATGAGAGTACAAAGTATTAACAAGAAAAGATATGTATTTGTAATAGTCGACGACTACTCACCATACACATGGGTTTTCTTCCTGCGGTCCAAATTAGATGCTACCGAAATCATTATAGACTTCATCCGGAAAATTCAAGTGAAGTTGCAACTTAGTTCAGTCAATCAGATCAGATAACGGTACAGAATTCAAGAACAAATCTCTTGAATCATTTTTGAATTCTGTAGGAATCACACATCAATTTTCAGCCGCTCGAACTCCACAACAGAATGGTGTCGTTGAACGAAGAAATCGGACACTAGTGGAATCAGCGAGAACGATGCTGGCGTATTCCAATCTTCTGTTATTATTATGGGCTGAAGCTGTTGCAACAGCTTGTTCCACACAGAATCGATCAATCATCAATAAACAATTCGGGAAGACTCCTTATGAACTAATAAACAAACGGACACCTGATATTAAATTTTTCCATGTCTTTGGATGCAGATGCTTCATTTTAAATGACAAAGACGACCTTGGAAAATTTAATCAAAAAGCTGATGAAGGTATATTCATAGGATATTCAAAGGAGTCAGTCGCTTTCCAGATCTACAACAAGCGGACCAAGACAGTCAATGAAAGCGTCAACGTTAAATTTGATGAAAGAGTGGAAATGGCTTCTGAACATACCAGTTCAGGACCCGAACATAACAAGCCGACTTCTATGAAGTCAACTGAAAAGAGTGCATAACATTCAGATTTAAATAAACTCTTTGAGAATTTTTATGAAGACTACTTTGAGAAGCCCAAAACTAATGTATTAAATTTGGTGTCTGACAGGATTACTAAAGATCCCGTCATAGTCTCGGATCATTCTCATCAACAAATATCAGAAGAAACTGGAGAAGCTTTGACAACAAATGTGCACTTGACAACTGAAAGTGTACAACCTATTCAACCTCCAGAATCTTCTGAAACCCCCTTAACATCTTAACACTCAGAAACTCCTATCTCAGATAACTTACCGTCTACATCTGAAGCCAACCCCCGACTTCCCTATTTAGATCTAAATCCCAATCAAGACCACATTCAACCGTATCCACATACTTTCAAGTGGACTAGAAATCACCCAACAGAAAATATCATTGGTGATCCTTCTGCTTCAGTCCAAACCAGAACAGTCACAATAAACGAGTGCTTATTTTCTAATTTTCTCAGCAAAATTGAGCCGAAGAATGTGAAAGAAGCTCTTCTGGATGCTGATTGGATTGTCGCAATGCAATAAGAACTGAATCAGTTCGAACGGTTGAAGGTCCGGAGACTGGTAGAATGACCTAAAGATAAATCTATCATTGGCACGAAGTGGATCTTTAAGAATAAGAAGGATGAACATGGAGTCATCATTCGTAACAAAGCACGACTCGTTGCCAAAGGATACAGTTAACAAGAAGGGATCGACTATGATGAGCCGTTTGCTCCTGTTGCAAGAATAGAAGCAATTAGGATGTTTCTAGCATTTGCTGCTCATAAAAAATTTCACTGTTTACCAAATGGATGTTAAAACTGCGTTTTTGAATGGGGAATTAACTGATGAAGTATATACATATCAGCCCGAAGGCTTTACTGATCCTTCGAAACCTGATCATGTATATATTTTAGACACGTCACTGTACGGCCTTAAACAAGCACCGCGTGCTTGGTATGATGCACTTTTTGTTGGGTTTCCTACATACTTGTTGAAATGTAGATTCAACAAAGGTGCAGTTGATACAACCCTGTTTATAAAACGTCAGGGGCCGGATATTATAGTAATACAAATATATGTAGACGATATAATATTTGGGTCTACAAATCCTGAATTTTGTAAGAAAATCGCTTTCTTAATGTCCTAGAAATTCGAAATGAGCATGATGGGAGAAATAAATTTTTTTTAGGTTTACAAGTTAAACAATTGACTGATTATATTTTTATAAATCAGTCCAAATATATTCAAGACATGTTAAAGAAATTTAACATGGTCAACAGTACTCCTATGAAAACTCCCATGGCTCCGGATTCAAAGTCCAAACTCGATGAGGACATTTCAGGGAAACCTGTAGATGTAACTCATTATCGAGGAATAATTAGGTCATTAATGTATTTAACCGCCAGTAGACCTGATATTATGTTTGCTACATGTGTTTGTGCTAGATATCAGGCAAATCCAAAAGAATCACATTTAACTACTGCTAAAAGAATTTTAAGATATCTGAAGGGAACACCAAACCTTGGTTTGTGGTATCCCAGAGAATCTTCATTCAATTTAACTGCTTTTTCTGATGCTGATCACGCAGGTGATTAGATGGACAGAAAAAGTACGTCTTGTGCAGTTCAATTCTTAGGTGACAAACCCGTCTGCTGGTCATCCAAGAAACAACACTGTGTTTCATTGTCTACAACGGAAGCAGAATATGTTGCTGTTTCATCATGCTGTTCTCAGGTGTTGTGGATGAAGAACCAATTGCGAGACTACGGGTTTACACCACAGAAGATTCCGATATATTGTGATTCACAGAGCGCAATTGCTATTGCATCAAATCCTGTGCAACACTCAAAAACAAAACACATCGACATTCAGTATCACTTTATTAAGGATCACGTTGAAAATGGCAATATAGAATTATACTTTGTTCCTACTGAATATCAACTAGCTGATTTGTTTACCAAAGCATTAGCTGAAAAAAGGTTTAAATTTTTTGTATATAAATTGGGTATGTTGAATCGTTAGATTTAATAATTCAGTAGTTACAATTTATAATTTTAAATTTACATTTTCTTTGATAGATTCTAGTCTGACGTTAAATTCTTGAATTTTAAAAGTTTAAATTTTTCAGAATTTAACAGATCTGGATTGTCATGTGCAGGGGGAGCAGAAAATAATTTTATCTGATTTTGAGAAAATCTGATAAAATTTATCTGATATATTGTAGGGGGAGCTGACTTGAAAAATACTATATACATCTGAGGGGGAGCTGAATTCCAAACTTCAAGGGGAGCATTTTATGATTTTCTTTAATCTTCAAATTTTTTTGTTTTGTGTTTTGTTTATGTTTGTTTTAATTTCCTTATGTTCATTTTCTGTGAAAATAGATATTTTTTTTTTGTTGTTATCAAATTTCTTTTCTGTTAAATTTTGTTTTTGTTTTGGTTGTTTTATTTTTTTTTTTGCTTTAGTTGTATATTTTGAAAGGAAATTGGGTTTTTAATAAATGGGCTTTTGTTAAGATGAAAATGTGCGTCGGGTAACTTCTTTTTAATTTTGATTTTTTTGAAAAGATTCGACTATAAAGTTGAATTTCAAAAATCATTTCAAATTTTTCGAGAAACCCACTATTCACCGTCTCTTTCAAAACATTTCTTCCTCATTAAGAAACCTTAAAAACCCTACTATCATCGGTTATTTCAGACTAACAAGCAACAAATTGTAAGTTTTTAATTCGATTTTATATCTTTTATTTCTGTTTTAGTTTGTTAATGTTCAGTTTCTAAGTATCAGTGTTGTGTGTATGCGTTCATATGAACATAAAAATGTGTTCATGGATTTTCAGAATTTGTAGTTGTTTAACTGAAATTAAAAGTGTAGATGTTTGCGGATTGTTAATATGAACTTGAATTTTTAATTTCAAAATTCAATTTCATCTACACTAACAGAAAATTTAAATTTTAGTTCATATGGTTTCGAGTTCATAAGTTTCTGAGATTTGGATTTTTAACAACCATGTTGTTGTTTTTAATAAAAGTTTAGTAAAACAAAGTTGTTTGAATTGATTTTCGAGTAGGGGTCAAGTCTTAAATCAGTGAAAAAGTCATTGGAATCAAAATTTGAAAAATCAGTGTAAGGACTTGGAAAATAATTTCAAAGAACATTTTTCTCGAATGAAACTACAATCGAGAAGAAACCTAGTTTCATTCGAGTTGAATAACACAACACTCGAGAAAAGTATAAGCTTTATTCGAGTTGTTCACTTTGTCAATCGAGAATCATTTAAGGTTGCTCGAGTTGAACATATGATTTGATCGAGTTGGACTTAAGCTTTGATCGAGTTGGACTGTATATTCATTCGAGTCCTTTCATAACTCATTCGAGTTGGACTTAACATATACTCGAGTCCTTTCTTGTTTCATTCGAGTTTAGTCATGTTTCATTCGAGTTTAGTCTTATATCATTCAAGTTAAGTCATAGTTCATTTGAGTTGGATTTATTCTTCATTCGAGATTCTTCAAGAGTTAATCGAGTTGCTGATTACATGTATTCGAGGAATGTAACATTTCATTCGAGTTGATATATAAACTTAATCGAGAATCATAACATGTCATTCGAGTTTATGCATAGATACATTTGAGATTCATTACATTTCAATCGAGTTTATTCAAGTGTCTTTCGAGTTGTATACAGAGTCAATCGAGATTTGTTCATTTTTTTTACTAAGTGTTTGGATTTTAATGTTTTAAGAAAAATGTAACATTTTTTCAAGACATTGTTTTAAATCTGTGTTTTTCTAACATTGGTCTCTGAAAGATTGACTTTGGAATCCTGCCAATAATATTTTCATATTATTGTCTGGAATCCCGATGCTTTAAACAGAAAACCACAAATTTTTATAATTTCTGGCAAAACGTTCTATTTTCTATTTTGAAAGATTTCATTTGTTTACCTGCTTTGTCTAACATGTTTATTATATTTCGCAGGTTTCAAATGGCTTCTCCAAGTCAATCCCATCATTCAAACCTTCTGACTCCCATTCATCATCTAACCATGCCCTTGTTTCCAAACCCGTCCGTTCCGCTTCAGTTAAAAGGCCTTCACCATCTACCATTATCCCTGACAATCAACTGGTTAAACCCAAGTATTGCTTGCCATTCAAAGACAATAACCACCGCCTCGATACAAAAGTTATCAAAGTCAGTCACCCAATCATCGTTGATATTCTCAAAGGACATCCTTTGAGATATCTTCTCCAGTATAAACCATCCATTCCACAAGTTTACCTTCAACAATTCTGGCACACAGTAAAGTTTGTTCCAGCAGATGATAACCATCACTTCAAGGTTGCCATCGATCAGTTTAAGTCTAAGATCACTTTGGCCAGACTTAGACACAATTTGTTTCTACCCAGAAGAATTGATACCGTTAACTTTCCAGACTTAGCTGACTTCGAGGATTTCGTGTCAGATGACGAGTTGGTACATGACTTGATTTGCCTGGGATACTCAAAGCCTCTATCTAAAAGTTCAAAATTCCACCGAAATGGGCTAAACGGTGAATGGTATACATTGTTTGGGATTATTAATCGGTGTATGACATCAAAGCATACAGGCATAGATAGATGCAGTATCCATTGTCTCCGGATCTTTCACGGCATAGCATTCAACAAACATTACAATTATGCACAGTGCATTTGGGAGGATCTGAAGGAAATTGTGCTTGCCAAGACTACAAATAGTCAAGGAAGTTTGTACCTTTACAAAGATTTATTCAAATTTTAATCCGAGTCACTCTCAGGGCAAACAAAAATATTCCGAAAAGATCAAACTCTCAAAGATGCCCTGATTACGTCATGATGAGCCTACATAAAGTTCTTGATTCTCCAAATGCCAACATCATGCCAATACCGGAAGCACTGTTAAGGCATGCAGATCAGTTAAGTGAGAATGTGAGGTTGTACTGCATAGATCATGCTCCCATAGAGACCCAGGAACCGGGTTCTCTAAACTAAGGAGTTCTAGGATGAGTGGAACTTCAGCAATGGGCTGAAGTTCAGGGAAGCCTTCAAGTGACTGAGGGAGAAGCGGGTGATGTAAGGGGAGGTGAGGGAGAAGAGAGTAGTTCTGATTCTGAACGTACTTTGTCAAACATAAACGAGGGAGCGGAGGAAGATGATGATGATGATGATGATAGGGGACCTGCTCATGATGAGGGAGGAGCTGTTCTAATGGATATAGTGAGTATAGCTCAAGAGAGTGTGAGGGATGTCCTAAGCCAAGAAAGCCGGGATTTTACCACAACTGCTGTTAGCTCCCGACAGGGAGTTAGCATTGAAGAAGTTAGTAACCCACTGACGATTGCACACCCCACCATCCACTCAGTCTCCTCTCAACAGGAGACTGTTTAACTTGAGCACCGGGATCAAGCACAATAGCTATCCGATAATCATTTGGATTTGATGGATATTGAATTCAGTACACATCTGCCCGAGTGTACGACTTTATTTCAATCACCAAGTCTAGAACTGATACACGTTAGGACACTTGAGTCTACTTCATTAGTTGAAGTAAGTGCAGTTGAACTTGGTGTCACTGCCGGAACATCCTCAGTCACGGAAGCATTCATTGCTCCGTCACTTGCAGAGGGTGGAAGTCCAGTAAGAGCTACAACTTTGCCAACTCTGAGCACTGGACACACAGAGGTTCTTTTTACAAGTTCCACTGTTGTGTCAACTGGAAGTTTGCATGACCCAGTAGTTACTCTTTCCCCGTTCGTCACTGAAACAACTTTGAATCAAGCATTAAGTGTTGCTGTTGCTGGTGTCAACAATCATGTATCTGCTCAATTATCAGAGGTTATGGCTCAAATGAATAACATTCACAAGTTTTTGAAAGGAAAATCAGTAGCAGAGGAGTCAGTGAAGCAACCCGATCCTAATCAAGCTATTGAAGAGCTAAGAGATTTGGTGTTTGAGCAGTTTGATGAAATGAGAAAGAGAATGATAGGATTGGAGAGTACCGTTATCACTGCTTTGGGGAATCTATCTGAACGTGTGGCGGCAGTTGAACAGACTTGAAAGGCTCAAACTTCTGCGCCCAAACGTAAACATGATGAGCATGAAGATGACTCCGATGATGCTCCTCATGAGGGGGAGAAGAGGAGGAAGCTTGATGAGCCTACACCTGGTATATTAATGATTACCTATCCAGAAAAGGAGACTAAAGTTAGAGAGAAAGAAGCGGGAAGCTCATAGGAACCTACTGATGTTCAAAGTGAGCTGGGATTGATTCTTCATTAAGATGTTCCAGTTCCTTTATACATTCAGTCAGACATCTACAATTTTGAGGAGTACAATGATTCAGAAGATGATGTTCAAGAAGTTCAAGAACAAAGTTTGATGCTCCAAGGAAAAGAAAGTGAAGGAGAGAAAGAGGTCTATGTTGAGTTATCTGATGATGATGATTTGATTGCCTTAACTGATATAGCTATTCAAGCTGAAAGAATTGAGGAAGAGGAAGAATTAGTGCAAGAAATTTTGAAAGAATCTATACCAACACCGACGGTTGAAAAGCCTGAGGTTGCGGTTCAAGTTAAAGAAGAGATTGAAGATTTTCCTATTGAGAATGTGATTTCTCAAGAGAGTGTTGTGTTGAATGAAGTTGAAGTGATGGAAAGATTTTTCAATGAATACATTCTGGCTGATGAATCACAAAAACAACATCGACTCAGATTTGGAGCTCAACAAGTTGTACAAAGGGAAATTAGAGATATGCTTACTTTGCTCAATAACGATGAAATCAGTAAGAAGAAAGTTAAAGCATTTGAATTATCTGCAAGACAATCAGCTGAGTTTATCAAGAAAAGGAATAAACTGCCTTATCTCGAAGATTATCTGGAGAAAAGAATCTTCTGCAAGAAGCAAGCTCCGTGTACATTTCTAAAACTGTTTAGGGTTCTGGAGCCTAATATGCCGAATCTGGTTAACTATGCTAGTTTAGAATAAGACTCAACATGTGGATAAAGTGAAAAGTGAATTTAGGATAGTTGATTTAATCAAAATTGAGAAAGATCGGTTCGTTCAGATCTTCTATCCTACGTTTACTGTTTTAAGAGCTGATGAAAATATCTATTCATTCACCGAAGCAGACATGTTCAATATACATTTAGTTGATATTGAAGACTTATTTGATGAACTGTGCCGCAATAAGAGAAATGAATACTGTAGATTTGCACTGAAGATAAATTTTCACTTCATGCATACCAAACTGGTATTGATGTCTGTGCAAGATCTACAGATTGGTGTCGAAAGAGGTATGAGGAAAATAAATATTACAGCTCCTAATCGAGAAATCAAGTTTGCAGGAGATTTGAAGGATTATCAAGTTATTATGGTTAAACATCCTGCAGTCATGTACAAAGACAAAAATAAAAAGCTAAGAGCAATAAGGAGTGTTGAACTTAACAAATTTTGTGATGGTACGCTACAGAAAGTTATGAATGGGTTGAAGGGAAAACTGGCATCTGACAAGAAAAGAAAAACTAAGAAAGGAGCTTTATCTGTTAATGACAGAAGATTGATGCTGGAGTTTATATCCAAAATCGAATGGAGACTTTCTGACAGAAAAAGTATAAGAAGATTTGAGTTGAAGCTGGGGCTATCTAGTTGAAGACTTTGCTTATTCCATCAAAGGGGGAGATTGTTGGAATATCTTTTGTTGATGAAATACAAAGTCTATGGTATATTTTGTAATTTATTCATAGTTGTAAATAGTATATAATAATAGTTGACTTTGTAATAGGAAACAGATCTGAAAGTTATCATTTTATATACGCATGGATTTCCAGAAAGATTAGGGCTACAGTGCTTATTCTCCTGTGTAATCGAATTGTAATTAATCCAAGCATTCGGTTAGTGTTCTTGATTCTGTTCTTGATTAATTGTATCAATTGTTAATTGATTGATAGGATTCTTAATTCACACAAGCTGAGACGTCCATAAGGCTAGTCTGCAGCTTAGATGTCATGGTCGCTAGCATTAGACAGGCAACATTGACCGAATCCTCAGAGTGCTTCTTGTGGAGATTTTTCTCTTCAACTGTAGCAGTCTCTGTAGGAGCAGGTTCTGGTGCCCTTTCCAGAATATACGACTTTCACTCTATACTCAATACATTTGCCAGATCTTATTCCCAGTTTAGGAAGTTGCCTCTTTTGAGTTCTTCATATCCCGAATGGACCTCAAAGTAGCAACATGTGCTTTTGGGGAGGATTTTCAAGTGGGAGGAGGTTGAGGAGGGAGATTGATGTTATCATTGTTGTTGTTACCGTTATTGTCATTGTTATTATCTAAACCGCTTCTACCTCTGCCTCCTTCAACCATCTAAAACAATTTTTCAAAAATTAGTATTTGATTAACCATTAATAAATCAATAACCCAAAATTTAGAAAATGATCTATTAATCCTAAGAACCATTTTACTTATTCATGCACCAAACGGAGGCTGAAACTACATGAATAAGCTACTCAGGCAGGCAACTTATTACCAATTACAACCCCCCTTGCAACTCTTAGGGGGCGTTTGGTTCGCGGATTTTCTGGGATTCACTGGGATTTGCATTTAAAATCCTGTGTTTGGTTCATAGATTTCAGTAAGGATTTAAAATCCCAGGATTTCATAAATTCCTTCATTCTTTGTAATTTAAAAACTCAGCCTCCCCTAAGGATTTTAAATCTCAGTTACCATGCATTTTTCAGATTAGCATATTTTTCTATAAGATAATGCAGATTCTTTAACAAAATCCTGACAAATGCAAATGCTGCATAATGCAAATCCTTTGAAAAAAATGCAAATCCCAGAGGAAAAAATCTGCGAACAAAACACCCCCTTAGATCTTTTGAGATTTTCAATTTCTTAAATTGATCATGTTTAATCTCATCCACACCTTGGGCAACAATCTTTCTCAGAACCACTACTGACACACACCATATAACAACCGCAAGTCATTGGCCCAAGTCTCACTTAGGATCCGCAGTGCTTACCTCACAGCTTTTCGAGTTTGCGGCGTAAGCACCCAACGAAGGCTGAATCTACTTACGACGACCGGTCACCGTGAGTGCCACTATATGGACGGTGTGTTGTGTCAGATTTTTTATTTGGGTTTATAACCAGTCTCTTAAAAAAAACTAGTGGCCAGTCAGGTTAGTCAGCGGGGAGGATTCTTTCGGTTATAAACCTCTCGGAAATTCCTACAGCCACAGCCCAGGCGTGACTGTCCTAGACACCACTTATTCTGGTAAACAATCCAGTTAATGTACCACTTTTAAGAAATTCAACTCTTTGATCATATAACATTTGAAAAATAAATCTCTTTTTAATTGAAAAACTAATTTCATGAAAAATGTAATATCTAACACCTGACAAAATAATTAAAGTTTCCAATTTAAATTTTCTTTTAAATACTTTAATTTTTCATCAAAAATGATTGTAGTTTTAATTTCTTTTATTTATCTACTTTGTCACCACAACCACGCAGATATAAATAAAACATCAATAAATAAAACATACAATCACATGGTGTCATAGCCTTGCCAAAACTAAATTGGTTTCCGAGAGCCATATGGACAAACCAATTAGGTCAAACCTAAGGGACAAAATCAACACACAAGGGAAGAAAGTTGAACTCTTTCAGCTCCCACTAGCCTCACGATGCGATGATGTCACCGAGCGTCCTTGATGAATGACCTCCTTCTTGATGGTCATCTTCTCCAAGATTTTATACATAATTTTAATCTAAATACACTTGCCTATATTCTAACCTATTACAGATTACATCATAAAACCGGAATTTCAATGACACGCAGGCCTTCCCAAAAATAACCAATAATAAAAAATAGCAAACATTAAGATTATATAAACAACCATCACAAACAAAGGGGTCTCAAGGCTTGACTATGTCACAAACATTAATAAAGCAGTAAAACATATTAATAATCCAGAATTCATTTTCATTTTGTCATGAAAATAATTCCAAGACCAATTAATCTACCGTTAACTGAAGTAATCATGTCCAATACCGTTTTTAAATTTTAATACGGTTCGTAAACTCGAAATTTAGGAACACTTTCCATAATTAGAAACTATTTCCCGAAAAATTTCAAATATAATTCCATCTTTGGATTCATAACTATACTTTTCTTAAAATATTCAATTAACCATTCAAACACTTTTGAAACTTAAACATACTATTTTAAGAAACTTTTATTAAACGACCTTTAATAAATATAGTTACTATTTTGAAATATAAATAATTTAAACTTCTTTAAAGTAATTATCAGTCAATTATTATTTAATTGAAAACACCTTTCCAAAAATAAATAAACTTTATTTAAAATGTATATTTTCTAAATGAATAATTTTTTACCAATAAAATATTTTCATTAAAGGATTTAAGAAAATTGATCATCTTAAATAACACTGACAAAGATAATTTTTATGGTTTTAAACGATTTCTACCAAAAACGTTAATGTCGAAATTAAATCGATCTCAAAACATTAAACCATGTCCGAGCATGAAACTCAAAGTCACGATTACATCAATTTGAAAATAGAATCCTTAAATTAAACTCTCTTTAATTTAATAATGCATTTTACGGAACTAAATATTAAATGCATAAATTAAATCTAGTTTATAAATTAAAATTACCATTAATTTTAATTTCAACATTAAAACTTAACTTTTAATTAAAACCGATTTAATTTAAACGAGAATTTACCGGAAAACGGAAACGAAGCAACTTAGTTAATCGACTCATACTCGGGTTCAATAACCCATATGAACCGAAAACAAGTAGGGTATTAAACCCTTTGACGGTTGAAATTAATCGAAGCCTTTAATCAACTCACTTTGATTATTTCGATTTCCATATTCCAATTAATCGTTTAACTATCAAATCGAATAATATTTAAACCGATTTGTGAATTTTATAAAACTAATAAAGTCTCCTACTTTAATATTATAAAACGAAAAACATATTTACATATATTTAGTCACAGATGTTTAAATATTAATAACCAAACACTTTTTGATTTATTAATTTGATTTTAACGCATTTAATTTAATTGTTCGAGTTTAACCGTGAATTAAAGACGGAATAAACCATCAATGACTTCGGCTACCACATCATAACCGAGAGGTCATGGGTCTCAACCCATGGCCAAAATCTCTAGGTTTGATTTCGCGAACCGAAACGTTTAATTTTCGACTTTAATCAATTAAACACTTTAAAACAATCAAACATCAACTGAATAAAACGAACTAAGGTTTCAAAATCCCAAGTTCCGAGAAACTCCAAGGTTGGCCGAGAATCACCATGGGGTTTCCAAAACCTTTGGTCGATTTTCTCCAAGCCAAATCAAAACCTAAAACATTTTAATTATTGATTTTGACTGTTTAAACACTTTTAATTAAAAAAATCAAAACTTTAAGAACGTTGGACATAAATACTTAAATAATACTATCATTATGTTACTCGAGGTGGCTCTGATACCATTGTTGGGAATTTGTATTGTTTTTCACAAAAACATAAACATTAATCGAATTAACGCACAACAGAAGCTTTTTAAAATCACGAATTCTGTACACGGATCATCAAGTATACATAAGATAAGTAAACGTGAAAGCATATAAAATTCATACCTTTGTATTCGATGACAAGAATACACGATTGAGACGCTTTCAGTATCCACTGGTGATGACACGATCGAGCGGCGTCAGGTATGCAAACAAACACACGAAGAACGGGGAAAAACCAAACCATTTTGGTTTGGTTTCTTTCTTGCGGCTAAACCACACCAAACCCTACACACATCAGGTTTTGTTTGTGTGTCTTATCCAACCCTTATCCGTGGGTTTTCAATATATATATATATATATATATATATATATATATATATATATATATATATATATATATATATATATATATATATACACACACACACACATATATATATATATAATTAAGAGTTTTAGTTTTAATCAAACTCTAATTATATAATATATATCTTAATAATTATCTTTATTATTTAAACCATATATAATTATCTCTATAATTATATATCTATTAAATAATATTTATCTTTTATATATTATCTAATAATAGATAAATGACTAGATAATTATTTATAGTTATCTCTATTTACTTGTTTATAATTATCCATCTAACTATCTAATAACTAGATGATAATGTCAATTCAAATAAATATATCTTTTATTTAATATCAAATAATAATAAAAGACTAGATAATTATTATTTAATTATCATCTAATGACAATTAAATTACTACAATATCTAATATTGCACTTTTAGTCCCCCGTACTTTGAGGTATAATTAATCATCCATTAATTAATCTCAATGATCATTTCGTGTCATAAACAATATCAAATATTATTTATTTAATAGTTTAATTGCATCTGCTCAGTTGTGCTCATCGGTGTGACCCTCAAGTGTTTTATGAAATCAGCCATGATGCAGTAGTAATGTCATCTTTACACACCATATACTAACAACCTTTATCATTCATTGTGTGAGAATTTGAGTCGTATAGCATCATTATTATGCTCATTTTCATTTAATGTGTGTTTATACCTGTGTTGACTAATAGAAGTAGAACTTGAATTTAAATACATGTCAAAATATCAATTTTTAAAAATTTGGCACACATATAGAGGCAACTTTAGGATATCCCAATTTTATCTTTCTTTTGTTCATTTTTCCCTCTTTATTCTCCCCTAGTAGCCCAATTGAGCATTTTTCCTTTCATTTCAGTGACAGCCACATTATGAGCCATTTATAGCCTTTTGCTTTCTTTTACCATTATTCAGGATCTTATTTGAGAAGCAGTAGTTAGTTTTGTCTGTTTTTATTTATTTTAGTTTATTTTCTTTATATTTGAGCGTTGATGCATATATCTGAGAGTTTTGAGAGTATGTTAGCTTTAGGATGCTCCACGTTGCTTTTTCATTCGGTCTTAGTTTATCTATATCGTTGACCACCGATTCTAGTTATGCATAGGCAGTAGTTTTTGAGCGTCGGTTATGGCCATTGGTATGATCTTAGAATCCAAGGATGTTATACCGAGAAAAGCAGAAAGAAAGAAAAGAAATAAAATAAATAAATAAAAAAGAAGAAAGAAGAAAAAGAAAAAGAAAAAGAAATAATAGTTTCCTTAGTGTTACGTTGATTCTTTAATAGTAGTATAATTGAGGGATGCTTTGGCTTTGTATATAGTTATATTTTTGTTATTCATTGTTCTTGTGCGTATTTTTGTTATTTCTATTTATGTTTAGCTGCATTCTCTTTTATCATATCGGTTACGTTTGTTTTGTTTTATCCCACATTTTTCCATATACTCCACACCCTTAGCCTAGCCACCTTACATCCCATAAGTCCTTTATGTGTTGAGTTTTCTTTACATGTGATGGAGATGTGATTTATTTTCAAGCCTATGCTTATTTGTTGACATGTTTGGCACCGAGTGGATTTTTGTGCATATATACGCATTAGCCTATACACGTATGACTGTTGAGTGAAATCCTTGTGACCTAGACACTCAACGAACACCTTTTTGAAGATTTCATGCTCATTTGAAAATGAAGGCTCATTGGCGTTAGATGATGATGCTTGTTGAGCCTGAATTTCCATCTCCACAACCAACTTGTCCTAAATTTTTAAATGAGGATGATTAAAAAACAAACTATCAATAAACAAACTTTTTAAACTTATACTTGCATAATCTATTTCCTCAAACCTAAATAATTACTTACATAATCAGCTTTCGCTTGCTCATTTACCCACCCTTTCGTCGACTTATAGTGCATATCATGCCAATTTTCTATTGCACTTTGGATTTTCTGTGTCTCGGGATTCATCTATTATAAATACGAAATACATAATATAATTAGAAAACCATGATGTTTCTTGATGATCCCCTATAAATAATATATAGAATATAACAAAGCTCAAGAATTACCTTTTTAAATCTTGTACTAACATAAGATTGAGGTCCGTGACAACTATACGGAAGTTTCGCCTGATTTTCAGAATTCTTCTTTGAACGCTTCTGCCATTGTGGATTTAAGAAAACACCATCTATTAGTTGGTTCCACCATTCGGGTATCATGCGTAGAGGTGGATTTTTTCTAGCATTGTTCACATCTTCTACACCTCTATGTTGATTAAAATGTTCGTGTAATCTACATTTAACACTAGAATATCGATTTGCACAATATCGACTAAGGCCGTTTTTTAATGGCAGGCCAATCGTGTGAGTTGCGACTAATGTCGAAAAAAGACTACAAGACAAAATATAAAAGTGTCAAAAGTAAGAATGATATCAACTGTGTTTAGAAATCTAACTGACAGTATCTCAATTTTGTAACAAATTTTTAATCTTAACATTTGAACTTTGATAAATTTGTCAAAAACAAGAACCAAGTTTGAACTTAAGCAAATTCTCATGTCACAAAATATAATCAAACCCATGTCTAAGAAAGAACCAAACTGTCTAAATACATCAAACCTATGTCAAGAAACTGTTTAAACAAGAACCAAGTTCTCGAGATATTTGAGAAGGTATTACCTCAACCCGCGGGAGTATTTGTGATTTTTCTTCGCTAGGAACATCTTCCCAAGACATATAGTATGGAGGGATGAGAGAACGTACTAGGATCCCAATTAAACTGTTCATCATCCTCCCATTATTTCCAATGGCACTATATGTGTTTTCATGAGAACTATCAAACATCACAGGTAAAGGCCTTCGACCATTGGCAGTCCAAGCTGCCTCTAAATTTTTTCCTTTCGATGGACCTCGCTTGTTTTTTGGTTTTGCTACATTAACCTAGAAATTAGAAAGTAAAAATATATTGAGAGTACAAAAAAATGAAACTGAAATAGTAACTTACATATTTCGCAAGAAGTAGGTATCCTACCAAAACGCCGATTAGGAGGGTTACCACCACGACCACAGTCTCCACCATGTCTACTAGCCACGTTGGCACACATTGCTTTACAAGATAAGTAAAACACACATGCTTGTCAACTGGTTATGGTGTTGTTGTTATCTTTTAAGTCTTGCAAATTTTTTTTATGTAACCTTTTAAGTCTTGAACCAAAATCAGTTGCCTAAACAGAAATTTCAGTTCCCTGTTTGATAATCAAACGTCCCTGTTTTCTTTAGTCCGATTTTTGAAAATCAAATTCCTCTGAATCTGTTGCTTATTATTTCTATTTCTGACCTGCAATGGCTGCTTTCTTACTAATTAAAATTTACAGCCTATATTGGTCATTTAAGTATCTAAATCGCCGTTAATCTTATGCATTGTAGCCTTATAAACTGAAAAACAGGAACTTGCAACAACCCTCCTAGCCTTAATATATAAAACTGTTAATGTAAAGAATATGGAAGTCAATGTCAACGTTGTAAGCTGCATGTTCTCTTTGTTTTAAGTTTGCAAGTAAGATACGAAATTTGTGCTGAATCAAGATATATGTCATAGTTTTAGCATCAATTAAGCTGGAAAATACAAACTTATACCACTTGACAGCCAATGCACACATAATGCTTTTTACCAATGGAGGACAGCAGCAGCAATGCTTTTTACCAATGCTTCTACAACAGTAAGTACATACATGCATATATTAAAAACAAAAAGGGAGGACAGCAGCAGCAATACAAGTAAAACTAAAAACAGTAACAGCTACAGCAACAGAAACAGAAACACATAAATGAATATTGCAACCTGAAACAGAAACAAAAATAGCAGAAGTTGTTCTGCTGGAAATTTAAGAAAAACATAAAGAAATAAAGTGCAGTGTGTGAACTATGTGATGTGTGCGTGTGTTGCATAAGTACTGCATGAGAAGGAAAGATTCGAGACTCAGCTCCAAGCTTAGTCTCGGACTGATCTCAGCAGCCCATACCTGATGAATATATATTTTAGGGAGAATTTCATATATACCCTTCCAAAACTTCATAATATCATATATACCCAACCTAAAACTTTAATATCATATATATCCCTCCTAAACATCTATAATATCATATATGCCCAATTTTAATTAATAATATCACATATATCCCTCTTAAACATCATTAATATCATTTATATACCCAAATTCATTAATTTAATTATTTTTAAAACATTAAAAACTCATAATTAATATTGCTTATTAATTAATGACCATTATACATTTACCCATTTATTCTTTCAACTAAACATCAAAATATCATATTTATCTAGCTTAAATTAAAATATCATATGTGAGACCCAAGATTTCTCAAAGGTCTTAAGTCTAGGCCCTAGTAGCAATTAGGGGTGAGCTCGGTACCGTACCGAACCGAACCGGTACCGATACCGAAAATACCGAAACCGAATTATTAGTTTTGGAAGAACCGAATACCGAACCGTATAATTTTATATGGTGCCGGTTCGGTCCCGAATACCGAATTTTAGCTAATTACCGAACCGAATACCGAACCGAAAGTACCGAATACCGAATTTTAGCTAATTTAAAAACCGAATACCGAACCGAATATATTAATTCGGTACCGGTCGGTACCGGTACCGGTTCGGGTTCGGGAAATGGTACCCGTCGCTCACCCCTAGTAGCAATGCAATATCAATCAGGAAATTAAGATAAAATTAACAGTGCGGAATTAAAGTTAATTACAATCAGAGACAAAATTTAAGTATAAGGTGCAGACTTCTAGACTATTTCATCATAGCACAGATATAAACTAGCCCCGAACCCCAAAGCTCTATTATCTGATAATACCAAGGTGTTGGAATAGGTTCTAAAGCACTTTAAGCTCTTTCAGAGTCCTGACCTATGAACTAGGTCCAGCCAATCCTTTGCCTTTACCTGAAAAATAATGCAACAATGGGGTAAGATTATTTGCTTAGTGAGAATGTAGAACTTCACATTTAACATGCAATTATGAATGCGGAAGCACATGCACTGCACTCGGCTCATGCACGGCTCAGCTCTATTGCTTATGCACTGCACTAGGCTCATGCACAGCTCAATCTCGAAGGGACATTGGCCAATTAATGCTCTTTTGATGCGCGACTTTGCTCAGCTCCCAGTTATAAAATTGTTGTTGCTCTTGAAACTTTTAGACAAATTCATAAGGAATGCTCGGATGATGATAACTCCATACACACGCATCATTAGTGGGGATCAGCCACGTACTGGGCTAGCTACCAGTAATTGCTATATGGGTATCATCAGAATGCTCAGCTCTAGCTACCCTCTGTGCTTTCATCACATAAATCAGCACATCATAAGCCTAACATTAACCCAACACTGAGCAATAGTGATGGAGTTAAGCTTAACAATCAAATGACTCATCAATGAAATAGATTCTGGAAGAATAAATGCTCAGCTCAACAAATCATAGTAAATATACTATGATAATATATATCAATAAGCTCAAGATCAGAATGTCAATAAAATCATGATCATGCAATAAAAGTCTCAATTCACATAATTTGCAGTTAAAGTAAAATCTACAACTCACAGTTACTGGTTACTTGCACTTTCTGGCTCTGGCTCTGTTGCTCACAATCTATAGTGGATTAGAACCACTATTTGACTTATGTCAGTCTTTCAAATGCTTGCCATTTTGCTGGTTGCTCAATCTGTTAATAATATTATTTCTGATATTTATTAGCCTTTATATCATCTGAATAGTATATTCAGTATTCATTCGTTGTCCTTTAATATCAAATCTCAATGTAATCAATTCTTTCATTCGTATTCTTGATTAATTAATATTCTCTAAAGATCAGTATATATATATATATATATATATATATATATATATATATATATATATATATATATATATATATATATATATATATAATCATTAAGCTAATTATTTTGTTATTCTATGTGTTGTCTATGTGTTTTTATTCAAGATATTCGAATTTAGGGAATGGATTCGAATTTATATAATAAATTCGAATAATTTGCTTAAATTCGAACATCAAATTCGAATATATGATAAAATCGAATTCATCAAATTCGAATATAGAGTCAAATTCGAATCCTAATTCGAATTTAGGATTAAATTCGAAACCTAATTCGAATTTAGTGACCAAATTCGAAGCACATTCGAATTTAAGGTTCAAATTCGAATCCATATTCGAATTTAGCAACAAAATCGAGTTTGTTCATGCATTTCGAGTTTGTTCTTGGCATCTCGAATTTGTTCATCTTTTATAGTTTTAAATCATACATTTCTAAGTCTAAAATCACCAATATGTTAAGTATTAAGCCTAGGTTCACTTATATTATACATAATCTATCAAACTCTAGCTAAAAATAGTTTTAATCTCATGAAAATTGATAGATTCGAATTTATATCTTCAAAACCGAAAATATAGAAACTTCAAACGTAAATTCTTACCTCAAATTCGTATGTAATCATACATGCAACGATAGATTGTTGTAGTACTCTTCGTGACCATTCCGATGATGTATAAATCTTGATAATCGGCCGATCGGTTTAAGAGAAAACTTAGAGAGAAGTAGAGAGAGTAGAGAGAGTAGAGAGAGAAAGTTAGAGAGTAGAGAGAGAGAAAGGTTAGAGAGAGAGTAGATTATGTAGATTATGTTATAATGAACTTTTAATTCCGTTTATATACTTAAACAGTTACATTTGACATTTAACCCATTTTTATTTTTTTTTGTATCTTACATCTCTCTTATTTAATTATCTTTAATAATTTATTTAAATCATAATTCATAATATATATATAATATTTATACAATTTAATTAAATATTTCATAACTTAATTAAATTATAATTCAAATAATGTAATAAAATTACATTATTGGTTCGATAATCAGATAATAAGTTGGGCCAAAAGTTAGGTTGTTACATCATATCTCTTTTAATAATTTTATATAATTTATTTTTGTGAACTTTACTAAATAAAATTTTCACACTAAAACAATTTAACATTAAAAATAAAAATAAAAAATTTGTATCATGTTTTTACTATTTTGTAATCAAATCGTATCGTCTTATTATACTTTCTTATTTGTTTTTTTTCTACAGTAATCTATATATAATTAATTGATTACATATTATGTTCTTTCTTTTCTTTTCTTTTTCTTTTAGAATTTTATAGTTGTATCACATTTTTTTAATTTAGTATATATTTTTTGTTTTTCTAATACATTAGTTTCAAATTTTTTTCAAGTTTGCATTCGTTTTATAACTATTCTTTATTTAGTTTACTTTTTTTACTTTTTAATATATTGTCTAGTATATGAGTTATAACTTGTTAACTGATTTAATTAGTTGTTTATATTTTGTGTTAACGATGAGATTATATATAAGCAAAAACATAATACAACTTTTGTCTAGTCTATTTTGTCTAGTATATTTTATCTAGTATAAGACGATATGATTTGATTACAAATAAGCAAAAAACATAATACAACTTTTTTTTTATTTTTAATTTTAATTTGGTTTAGTTTGAAGAATTTATTTAGTAAAGTTTACAAAAATAAATTATATGAAATTATTAAAAGAGATATGATATTTTAATTTAAGTTGGATGAATATGATATTTTAATTTAAGTTGGGTAAATATGATATTTTGAAGTATAGTTGAAAGAATAAATGAGTAAGGGTATAATGGTCATTAATTAATAAGCAATATTAATTATGAGTTTTAATTGTTTTAAAAATAATTAAATTAATGAATTTGGGTATATATGATATTAATGATGTTTAAGAGGGATATATGTGATATTATTAATTAAAATTAGGTATATATGATATTATGATGTTTAGGAGGGATATATATGATATTAAAATTTTAGGTTGGGTATATACGATATTATGAAGTTTTGAAGGGGTATATATGAAATTTTCCCTATATTTTAAGTATTGAGTAAATTGGACAGAATAAAGCAAACAAAAATATATCCATGTCTTTCCCAGGTGATCTGGGACTCGGTATCAATAATGTCAGCATGAAAGAAGACTCTTTTATACATACCCATGGAGGCGTATTGTATGTTGTCAGTATCATTGGCCACATGCTGTAAGGGTGAGTCAAGCTACCGTATGGATTAAAACCATCAGCAGCTAAACCCAATCGAACATTTCTAGGTTCTTGGGCAAACTCTGGATACTTCATATCAAACTCTTTCCATGCGACCCCATCAATTGGGTGGCGCACCATACCTTCTTCAGACCGTCCAGTACTATGCCAGGTCATATCTTTCGCAGTGTGTCTAGAACTGTACATACGTTTAACCATGGAGGTTAAAGGAAAGTAGTGCAACACATTATGAAGAACTTTTTTCCGTGTTGTCTTATCATCAAACCATCTACTATCACCACAAACTGGACAATTATCCTTCGACTCATTCTCTTCCCAAAACAAGCAACAATTATTTTTGCAAACATGCATTGATTAATACCCTAACCCTAACCCTATCTTTCTCATTTTCTTTTTGGCTTCATAATATGTAGCTGGAATCTTGTTATCTTTCGGGAATGCAAACTTCAGAAACTCTAGGAGTTGGTCAAATGAACTATCGGTCCATTTAGTAATGACTTTCATGTGCATCAATTTTTGCTAAGATTTTTAAAGAAGATAACCAAGTACAACCAAGGCATAACTCTGTTTCGATCTCCTTAAACAATTCAGCAAATTATTGATCAACACTGCTTTCTTGTGCATTTGTTCCCTTCATCTATAGTTGCTTCACTTGTATTTTGCTCCCCAATCAGATCATTAAGGATATCAATTATCTCATCTGTCGTTGAAGGTACTATTTTACAATTGGAGGGTCTACTTCACCGTGAAAAATCCAATGTTGATAATGATTGTTGAAACCCTTTGCTATATTTGTGAGCATGTACTATATTCGGTGTATGACGTGACACATTCAGACAACCCGAAAATGGACATCTCAGTAACCCATCACTATTGACATGCTCTTTCGCAATCTCTATATAGTTATTAAGTCCATCCAAAAACTCATTAAAGCTACAAATCCTTAATGTAGTCCAACTTTTATCAATTGTCATAACTGTTCTATTTATTAAAAAAATAGACCATGTATATAGCAATACCAAAGCAACTAACAAAATTAATGAAGATGTTTTTGTTAAGGTTGAATTGGCTATGATTATGATTTTTCTATACTATATAAGGTCCAATAAATAGAATATACAATTATATTTCTATCATAGAATCTTGTAACACCCACTCTTTACACATAAAAGCCACGTCAATATAACAACATAAGTGACATTATCGCAGTTATCTCATTATACCCATGTCAGGGATTAACACAAAATCACTGTTAATTAAAGACTTCAATACAACAAGTCACATGTCTGATACAGATAATTGCTGAACTAAACTGACATATTATAGCTGTTCACTAGCTAGTAGCTAGCTGTCATACAACTGATTAAATATACCGATGTAGATAAATAGTCTCCAAAAGATAATGTTAGCATACAACAAATACACACACACACACACACACACAACGTCTCTTATCAATCCCAACTCCTACTTCAGCGACTGTTGCTGTTGTGACCCCACTCTCTGACTGCCTGAGACATGTTAGACTCAAAAACAAAAGCTGGGAAACTCGTGAGTACGCGAGGGTTAGACTCTGCAGAAATAAACACATAGCATATATGGATTCACTGATAACTCATCACAATGTACGGATACGCCTCATAATCTCTGAACTCAGTGCACATCTCAACTCAAGGGCACGTTGTTCCCCAGCTAACAGACCGCACACAGCAGTGGTTAGCTACATAATAGGCACAGGAGCGACCTGGCATAAACACTTGTATATATATACAGTCTCATATTTCATGACTGGTTAGGGACAGTCAGCCTGCACGATCGCCCATCGCGGATACTTTGGGAACTCATATACACATAGCACATATATAAGGGTAGATAGAATCATACCTAAGGCGCCACATCTCTGTCTCATACACACATCACAATCACATAGACAACTCGTAAAACAAACGCGCGTTTTGAAAAGAACTCGAGTACTCACCTATCTGTCAAATCACCTGTTGCTTGGAACTCTATCGCGGCTTGGTATGTTGTCGGCTCAACCCTGTACAAATAACGGATACCAGAATATTAATACACACTCAGCAGATTTACAAAACCGACCCAACAAACAACCTCAAATGGACCCTGAAAGCCCAAAACAAACCCGGCTCAAACCACCGGATCGCTGCCCGCGCTAGGGGTCGCGGTCGCGCTCAGGTCATCGCAGCCACGCACAATCTCGTCCACGCCCTAAATCGCTGTCAAAACCATGCCGCTCGCGTCACACTCATCGCGGCCGCGCTCAAGGGGTCACGACCGCGACCACGGGCGTGCAGGTTTGCTCTGTTCTTCCGACATGGTTGAACTAGGGAGAAATCATCTCCCCCCAAACCCAATTTCCAGCAATACCAATAAACAAACCTTACATATGACCAAGCCAACAGGCTAAACACCAAACTCATAATACCACAACATACATATCCGGATTTGAGCTACTAAATCAATAACTCTTGCCTTTACAAGCTCAAGAACACAAAAAGAGAAGGTGATGATGATCAGATTTCAACAACCAACTTTAATCCTTGATGTTTTCTGCTGCTCCAGCACTTCGCACACACACACACACTGTTTCTGATTTTGGCAAGGGGAAAGAAAGAAAAGAATTTCAAATGAAACCCCCAATTATATACTTTCCACTTTTAGCAGGTTCCGACCCAATAACCCAACCTGATATCGCATTTTCACTATTAATATCAATTTAACCCATTTAACACTATGATCTCATAATTATTATCAATACAGTAAGATAACAACCCGACGACATGTATATCACCGTTTCGACACGTATAATCCACTAATCGAGATTCTATTGGACCAACATAATAATAATAAATTAAACATCCACTAAAATAAATACACATACCAGGTAAGATTTCTGGATGTTACAAATCCTCCCATCTTAATAAGATTCTGTCTCGGAATCTAGCTCGAACTCTGAAACAGCTGTGGATATCTACTCCTCATCTCGGACTCGGTTTCCCAAGTGGTGCTGGTACCTTTATGATGTTTCCACTAAACAAGTACTAACGCAAGATCTTTATTTCTCAGCTTCTTCACCTTTCGATCGGTAATGGCCTCGGGCTGCTCAACGTACCTCAACTGATCGTCCATGGTGATCTCAGATAACGACACATACTGATCATCCTTGGCCAGACACTTTCTCAGATGACTTACATGAAACGTGACGTGCACGCCGGCCAATTCTGGAGGCAATCGCAGTCCATACGCCTGATCTCGAACTCTGGCAATGATCTCGAACGGATCGATGTACCGCAGACTCAGCTTACCTCGATGTTTGAATCTGACAACTCCGTTCCACAGTGATACTTTCAACATAACATAATCCCAAACACGGAACTCAAGCTCAGTCCGACGACGGTCGGCGTAACTCTTTTGCCCGCTCTGTGCAACTCTCATATGTTCATGAATCACTGCCACCTTATCGCTTGTCTCCTGTAGCTACTCTGGCCCGCTAATAGGTCGTTCGCCGACCTCACCCTAACACACATGAGTTAGACACTTATGCCCATATAAAATCTCAAACGGAGCCATTTTGATGGTGGAGTCGTAGTTGTTATTATACCCAAACTTAACTAACGGTAGGTGAACGTCCCAACTACCACTGAAGTGAATCGTGCAAGCTCATAGTATATCCTCGAGAGTCTGATTCGTCCGCTCTGTCTGCCCGTTTGTCTGAGGTTTGTATGTCGTACTTAATTGAACTCTCGTCCCCAACCCTCGCTGAAAACTATGCCAAAACCTCGAAGTGAACCGAGTATCTCTATCAGACGTAATCGATTTCGAAATGACGTGCCTCGAAACCACCTCATTAATGTATAACCTTGCCAATTGATCGAATGTAATGGTGTTGCGAACTGCCAGAAAATGAGCACTCTTCATCAGTCTGTCCACAGTCACCCAGATCGTCATATCGTTTCCTCTAACCGTGCGTGGAAGTCTAACGATAAAATCCATCATAATATGATGCAACTTCCACTCGGGGATCTCTAAAGGCTGAAGGTGACCGTGGGGCTTCTGGTGCTCAACTTTCACACGCAGACAAGTCATGCACTCCTCAACATAACGGCCCGTATCTCTTTTCATCCCAGGCCACCAGTAAAACTCACGCAGATCTCTATACATCTTGGTGTTCCCAGGAAGGATATACAGTCTCGACCGATGCGATCCATCAAGTATTAGCTGCCGAAGATTCCCAACTCGCGGGACCTATACTCGGTCATGAAACGTAAACAACCATCTACTGTCTCTGGTCAGAGTCTCAATCTGCCTAGTAAACCGCCCTCTCTTCACATTCTCAGCTCGAATACACTCTAACTACGCCAATCTTAAAATCTCGATTAGGGTCGAAGTGATCTCAAGTCTCGCCGCTCGAGAAGTCACAGTCTGGTCGCACGCCTTGCGGCTCAATGCATCTGCCACTACATTCGCTCTACCCGGATGGTACTGGATCTCGCAATCATAATCCTTTAGTAGCTCTAAGCTGCGCCGCTGTCTCATGTTTAGCTCTTTCTGACTAAAGAGATACTGAAGACTCTTATGATATGTATACACAACAAACCGAGACCCATACAGATAATGTCGCCAAATCTTCAGTGTAAACACGATATCATCTAACTCAAGACCGTGTACAGTATGGTTCTGCTTGTAAGTCTTTAGTTGTTGTGACGCGTATACAATCACCTTGCCTCGTTGCATCAATACACAACCCAACCCGGTAGTAGATGTATCATAATACACAACAAAGTTGTAACACCTGGTTTTCTAAATTATGTGTGTGTGAGTTGTGCATGTAGATGACAAATCCAAGATTTGTTTCTGTTGTGAATCTCGGATGTTGTTTCTAATATCACTCAACAGCCCTTATCCTTCTCCCATCCATATTAAATCAATTATGTGAGTAACAGTTATTCATGTTTACATGTATTTTATGTAATTGAGACATACTTTGCTTCTATATGCTTTCTATGACCTTCAATAGAGCTTATGTGAGTGAAGGTGAATACTGAGGTACAGGTGGTGCCCAGCCTAGCCATATCTCACATCTGTTCTATTAGTAATGCATTATTTGCTGCTATTTACTTATCTTCCAGCATTATCTGTAATATGGAGTTACTAAAGCTCACTGTTCGAATTTCTCTGTACATCATGGCAGTACCAAGATTTAAAATGATCTAAAAGCCGAATATTGGTGGCCTGGTTTGAAAAGAGATGTGAGTAATAGTTATTCAGCTTGTGGTATAGCTTTGTGCTGCTTTGGGGATCTGGATAGCTGCTTTTATTATTGTGATGTAATAGCAACTTAGTACTGTAACCTTGTAGCACATGTAGTGCATGACTTATTGTAATCCTTTATTTAGACTTATGCAAGCATGATTAAAGCAAGGATATGACAAAAGTCCTCGGTGCCCTCTGGCAATGCTAACACTGGAGCCTGACATAATCGGGTATTCAAATCTCTAAACACATATTCATGCTCATCAGATCATACAAAAGGTACGGACTGCCGTGTCAATCTCGTCAACGGCATGACAATCCTCGAAATGTCCTGGATGAAACGTCTGTACTAATCGGCTAGATCCAGAAAACTGCGAACCTCAGGCACTGTCCTGGGCGGCTCCCAACTCATCACAGCCTCTATCTTAGCAGGAAGCACTTTAATCCCCTCAGCACTCACCACATGTCCCAAAAACTGTACCTCTTGCAACCAGAACTCACATTTGGATAACTTCGCATACAGTCTCTCCTTTCGCAGCATAGTTAAAAGCTCTCGTAAGTGTTGCTCATGGTCCTCGGCACTCCATGAGTATATCAGGATGTCGCCAATAAACACAATTACGAACTGATCTAACATAGATCTACACACCCTGTTCATCAAATCCATGAAAGTGGCGGGTGCGTTAGTCTATTCGAAGGGTATCACAAGGAACTCATAGTGGTCGTATCGTGTCCGAAATGCAGTCTTCGAAACATCCTCGTCTCTGACTCTCAACTGATGATAACCAGATCACAAATCAATCTTTGAAAAGTAACTGGAACCCTGAAGCTGATCAAATAAATCATCAATACGTGGAAGCGGATATCTGTTCTTCACTGTCATCTTATCCAGCTCTCTGTAATCATTACACATCTGCATAGTATTGTCCTTCTTCTTCACAAATAGAACAGGCGCTCCCCACAGGGATGAACTCGGACGGATGAATCCATGATCAAACAACTCCTGAAGCTGCGACATCATCTCGCGCATCTCAGAACGTGCCAACCTATAAGGCGTCTTAGCTATAGGCACCGCTCCAAGGATAAGGCCAATGCGAAACTCAACCTGCCGATCTAGCGGTAACCCAGGCAACTCCTCTGGGAATTCCGCGGGGAAATCTCTGATCACCGGTATATCCTGTATGGTCTTTTTCTCTTTGCGGGCGTCAACTACATAAGCCAAGAAGGTCTCGCACCCCTTAGAAACATATCTTTAAGCTCTGGCCATAGAAACTATACCAATCTTGCATATGTGCCGCTCACCAAACACAGTAACACTCTTACTATCTGAAATGGGTATTCGGATCATCTTTTTCGCACACAAGATATCGGCATGTCTGGCTGTCATCCAATCCATACCCACTATCACATCGAAACTACTGATCTCAATCGGTAACAGATCAACCAAAAATATGTGCGCATCAATCTCTAATACACAGTCTCTGTAAACTCGGCTCACTAATGTTGTACTCCTATCAACCCTCTCAACAACTAACGGAACAGAGAAAGCAGTAGAAGAAACAGAAAAGTATGCACAAAACACAACAGACACATACAAGCAGTCTGCTCCAGAATCAAACAAAATACAAGCACTAAGCCCATTCAGGATGTACGTACCAGAAACCACATCCGTAGACTCTCGGGCCTCCTCTACAGTCGCCTGAAACACCCTGTCACGACCTCTAGGAATGGTCTCACAGCGGCTCGATGATGCGGGCCCAGCTCTGGTCCCGCTGGTGCTCGCCACTTGCACCGCTGCTCCTAACTCTAGACAATCTCTGGAAATATGGCTCGGCTTCCCACAATGGAAGCATAAAGAGTCCCTCGAAGTACAAGTCACAGAATTGTGACCATACTGTCAACAACGATAGCATCGCGGCTGCTCGAGCATACACGCCCCGGCATGGCGGCGCCGACACCTCTGGCAGTCTCTCTCCCCATACGAACTCTCTGAGCGGCTCCATGATGGTCGGGACCCCTGTCCCACAGTGCTCTTACTCTGAACCGGAGCACTGAATCGCGACGACTAACTCAGAATCTGGCCTGATCTCCTCAACCTCTGTCTCTATGGGACCCCGAACTCTGTCCCAGGAAACGCCGCTGATCAGGCTGGCTCTCTCTCTGCATATCTCAGGACTCTCGCCAGTAACTAGGGGACTGCTTGGATGTACACATCCTCTGTCTCTGTGCCAATGGCTGATCTCTCTGCTTCTCTATTTCCCGCTCTCTCATGCGGGCCATCTCTAAGGCTCTGGCGAACGTAGGAGTATCCTGCAGCCCAACAAACTCACGGATATCTGATCGAAGACAGCCAATAAACACATCTACCTTTTGGCCCTCTGTGCCGATGTGCTGAGTCGCAAACTGGGAATACTGATTAAACTTATCAATGTATTACTGTACAGTCATATCACCCTGTTGTAAATGGAGAAACATGCGCTTCATCTCTCGTCTCTCATTCCAGGGAATATACTGGTGCTCAAACACTGCCTGGAACTGATCCCATGTCATAGCATATGCTGCAAACGATGTCATCAAAGATTCTATAGACTTCCACCACTGTGAAGCCCCTCCTCTTAACAATTACGTAGCGTAACCAATCATATCTCTCGGATCAACATGGGCTGCCGGGAAGGCAGTCTCAATCTCTCTCTCCCAAGCCATAGCCATGCCTGGCTCACCTCCATCCCTGAACTCTGGTGGGGCTCCTTTCATGAAATCCTTGAAGGACCCACCTCTCTGCGTAGTAGACGATGAGGCACCTGCCTTTGACTCTGCACCTGTCACCGGCGCAGCACCCATACCCTGACCAATACCCTGCTCATTATAGAACTGAGTCTAGATCTCCAGACGTTCGGACTTGCGGATGAACTCATCACCTGCCGGCCTACCTGCACCTGAACCTTCACCCTGATCTGCCATAACTACCTGCACAAACAAAAGCAATTAAATAACAAATAGATTACCCAACATCATACAATAAGCAAGGCCAGTTAAATCCACTAGAGTCAATCACAGAAAAGATTCCCAAGGATCTGAACACGGTTAAAGTTAAGCATCCACTAATGATACTCAGCTGCAAACCATGAGCTCTGATACCATCAATGTAGCACCCACTCTTTACACATAAAAGCCACGTCAATATAAACTCATAAGTAGCAATATCGCAGTTATTTACTAATACCCATGTCAGGGATTAACACAAATCACTGTTAATTAAAAACTTTAATACAACAAGTCACATGTCTAATACAGATAATTGTTGAACTAAACTGACATATTGTAGTTGTTCACTAGCTAGCAGTCATACAACTGATTAAATATACCGACGTAGATAAAAGGTCTCCAAAGGATAATGTCAACATACAGCAAATACACACACAGTCTCTGATCAACCCCAGCTCCTACTTCTGCGACTGCTGCGGCTGTGACCCCACTGTCTGAGTGCCTGAGATACGTTAGACTCGAAAACTTAAGCTGGAAAGCTCGGGAAAACGCGAGGGTTAGACTCTACTGAAATAAACACATAGCACAACACATTGCATATATGGATTCACATTTAGTTCATCACAATGTATGGATATGCCTCATGATCTCTGAACTCAGTGCACATCTCAACTCAAGGGGACGTTGTTCCCAAGCTAAGAGACTGCACACAACAGTGGTTAGCTACACAATAGGCACAAGAGCGACCTGGCAATAACACTGCTGTATATATACAGTCTCATACTTCAAGACACGTTAGGGACACTCAGCCTGCGCGATCGCCCATCACGGATACTCTGGGAACTCATATACACATAGCACATATACAAGTGTTGATAGAATCATACCTGAGGCGCCACATCTCTGTCTCATATACATATCACAATCAGATAGACAACTCGCTAAACAAACGCTCGTTTTGAAAAGAACTCGAGTACTCATATATCTGTCAAATTGCATGTTGCTCGGAACTCTATCGAGACTCGGTACGCTGTCGGCTCAACCCTATACACATAACAGATTGCAGAATATTAATACAAACCCAGTGGATGTACAAAACCGACCCAAACACAAAATTTTGTAACTGAATTAAACCCAACAAACAACCTCAACCGGACCCTGAAAGCCCAAAACAAACCGGCCCAAACCAGCGGATCGCTGCCCACGCTCAGGGACATCACGTCCGCGCTTTGGTTATTGCGTTCTCGCTCAATCTCGGTCGCGCCCTCAATCGCTGTCAAAACCATGCCGCGCGCGTCACACTCATCTCGGCCGCGTTGTGCAGGTCTGCTCTGTTCTTCGTACATGGCTGAACCAGGGAGAAATCATCTCCCCCCCCCCCCCCCCCCCAAAACCCAATTTCCAGCAATACCAATATGCAAACCTTACATATGACTAAGCCAATAGGCAAAACACCAAACTCACAATACCACAACATACATATCCGAACTTGAGCTACTAAATCAAGAACTCTTACCTTTACAAGCTCAAGAACACAAAATTGAAGGTGATGATGATCAGATTTCAGCCACCAACTTTAATCCTTGATGTCTTCTGCTGCTCCAGCACTTCGCACACACACACACACACACACTGATTCTGATTTTGGCAAGGGGAAAGAAAGAAAAGAATTTCAAATGAAGCCCCCATTGATATACTTTCCACTTTAGTAGGTTCCGACCCAATCACCCGAACCCGATATCGCATTTTTACTATTAATATCAATTAACCCATTTAACTCCGTGATCTCATAATTATTAATAATCCACTAAGATAACAACCCGGCGACACGTATATCACCGTCTCGACACCTATAATCCACTAATCGGGTTTAATTGGACCAACACAATAATAATAAATTAAACATCCACTAAAATAAATACGCGTACCAGATAAGATTTCGGGTTGTTACAATCTTTTTCGAAAAATTACATTATCACAATTAATACAAGAATTCGTTTTAATAAAGAATATAATTACCACACAAATCAACTTAAGCATCAACTTACCACATAGTGTAATATACACATACCTACTGATTTGGAGATCAATACCAGGTTGCTTTTGAATTAATGCGTCAATCTTAATCCTGTTATTTGCATGATATAAAGACTCATCTGTAGCATAGGGGAGAAGGATTTATACACCCTACTTACTCGCCTAAAAAAAGGTATGATTAGGTGCAAAGAGAGTGATACAAGAAACTTCCTCTAATGCATGTGAATATAATTAGAGATGCTTATAACCTTGACCACCAGGATGAAAGCATTCAAGGAATCAATGGTATCAATTCTTTCCCTATTACCACAATGTGACACCACCAGTAAGCTGTATCTTTTTGCTCTGCATATGATAAGCTAACTAAAGACATACTGACATACATGATATACTATGGCCTATGCTTATCACTGATAAATAGAGCTAACTTATTATATGAGTACATGTGCTAAATAAAAGTTATAGCATAGAAGAAACATTTTAGAATTTATTACACAAGGCCATCTCCGGCGATGTTCATAGAGAAACAGAATATGTAAGCAGATGCAAGAAATTCTTCGTGAACAGATTTATTACATTCAGCAGTGCACATAAACTGCATTTTATGGAAAACACCAAAGTACGTACTATATGGCTACTAAGAGGTAAAACCAAATGTATGTCAATGTATTTACCAGTAAAGCACATACATACATAAAATTATGTGCAGTCTTCCAGAAGAAGCAACAACGCAAAGCATGAGTTTGAATTTTAAAGAAATAAGAGAAGAATAATAAACGATAACTGGAAAACATAGGATCAATGACTGCACTTAAAAAGGAACTTTAAAATTGGATATTAACATCTAGAGCAATCAGAACATAAACTGCTGCAGCAATATAGTTAGAGATACGAATAAGATGAGGATTTATTTAATTAAGAAACAAGAAGACTTTTTATGTGTTCAAGAGCTGGCGGTATAATCACAAGGAAAGATAGGAAAACTTACATCTTCAAGAAGTTGTTGCTTTAGCATTGAGATCCCCTCCTCCCCATTAAACATGAAGGTAACATGATTGAGACATTAATTCAATCCCAACTTAATATTACAGCCTTACAGGATTGATCAGCCAAATCAAATCATGTTACAAATATTAAAATTTGGGGAAAAGTAAGTTAAAAGATAAATTGATGAAGTCATATCATGTTCTTGATTATACATACACAAAGTACTGGATTTGACTTTGGAAAGTCAACCTTAACACATAATGAATGACAATTCTTGTAAAAATGTAAATACTATTCTTTGCAAGAATTGGGTGATTTTATGAATTGCTTTGATTTTTGGAGTGTTGATTTTTAATGTGTTTCATTTTTCATGTTTGTATCAAATGCAGCTAGGAAATCCAGTTTTGGAGTATGCTACGGATTTGAATTTAAGGGTTGATTATTTCTCGTCTCATGGCCTAATATTAGATTCGACATACCATTTGTTCACTTCTGGATGTAATTATTTGCGTTATGTGAGTGAATACTATAGAGATTCAGTTTCACCACTATCAAAATCAAACTAGAACTCAGAAACAATCAATAATTTTGACTAAATCCTTGTCTTACCTTTAAATTTGAAACTTTCAAGCCCTATTGCCTGCGTCGGTTACAGAGACGGTATACGACCTTTACCCACCAGAGAATATCGATAGCAGCTGCGCCGAGTTAGGAGCAAAATGTATCCCTATTGCCTGCGTTGGTGAGAGAGACGACGAGAGGGACACTGGCCGGAGAGACGACGTCCGCGAGAGAGTACCTGTTGCGTAAAACCTTGTAAACCCTCTGAGGTGCTAGGTAAAAAAAATTCAATAACTTGAAATATTTTAATTTCGATGTAAAAAGAAAAATCAAAAATCAAAATTAAATTATCTATTTGGAGGACATGTCCTCACAATATGCTAAGTCAAATATAATTATCAAAGAAATCACATAATTTTGTCTTTTATTGAGTTATGGTGAGGACATTTTGTCCTCACTAAAAATCTTTGTCACAATAGGATGTTTTTCTTGTAGTGAAACCTTGTAAACAGAATTTGTTATTTTAATATTTTTAAATAAATATATTTATTTAAAAGATACAATTTGTTAATTAAAAATATTTTTACCTTTAGAGCAGACATGTCCTTTCTAAATAATTTTAATAAAATCCTTTTATAATTAATAAATTTTCTGCACTTTACAAACACCACTTGTGGTCTCAAAAGGCCTACAAAAATTGGCGCCATCCCTGACGACGAGGGAAAACTTCCCTCCCACCTTTTAGAGACAGCTTATTGTCCCAAAAACTTGAAAATTTTTTAATTTCCATGAAATAGATTTAGGGTCAACTTGTCGTCTCAAAACGTATACTTTTCGAGACAACAATATGTTGTCCCTAAAAGGTCCGTCCCTAAACGTTACATTTCTTGTAGTGTAAAGCTCGATAATACATGCATGATAATATGTCGATAAAAAGTTCGTAGTAAAACTCATAATAATCTCGTAAGAAAGCTCAGTAAAAGATCATGAAAGTATTAAATAAATAATCGTACATGTATCTCAGAAAAACATGCAAACTCACCTGGCCCTGAAATCTCTCTCCTCAAGTCTCGGTTCCCTGCCCGTATCCCGACCCTATCAACTCGAGACCCTGGAAACACAAAGGAATAACCCAATATCAATAACTCATCCCTAAATAACGCTTAAAATATATTTATTTTTCTGAGTTCTCACACGGCCGTGTAAGATTTCTTACGCGGTGGTGTAGGTTTTCTACAAGATGGTGTTACTGCAACCCACGCGACCGCGTAAGCACGACCCACGCGGGCATGTAGCCTAAGCAACCCACGCAGCCGCGCAAGAAGATTCACGCGGGTGTATAGCCTAGAAGAACAAGTTGATGAAGATGACTAAAGCTTCCAACTCTATTCTCAGCTTGTTTCCTCAATTGATATGGCTTCTTGCTGCTGGAAATTGAAAAACACACACACACACATACCTTTACTTTCTGCAATTGGAAATGAATAATGAAAGCAAGCTAGCAAGGTGGTGATGTGTTTATACGTTTTTTGTTATAATTCAACTTGATACCCGATATCCGCTCCCGTTATCAATAATTAAAAGTTTATATCCCCGGGCTCCAAATTAACCAATAATTACTAAGATTGTAATCTTTTATAAAATTTTATCCCATAACCCGGTTAAACCAAAATCTTATCACGTGACAATTCCACATATAACTCAATAATTCGCCCAACTCAATAATAATATTATAATCAACCCACTTAAATAATTTTACGTACATTTCCCAAAATTAGGATGTTACACGTAACACTGCTTCAGACACTACTGAGCAACCAGAGTCTTCTTCAACTAATGAGCATTTAGTTGTGGAATCTTCATCCTTTTCACACCAACAAGCTCCTAATCCATGCATTGCAAGAGATAGACCGAGGAGACACATTGTGCCTCCTAAAAGGTATGTTGAATCTGAATTTGTTGCTTATGCTCTTATCGGTTGCTGCAGATATTGAGTCAGAATTGGAGCCTATGTGTTATGATGAGGCTATAAATTCTGCCGACTTAAGTGAATGAATGATTGCAATGCATAGTGAGATGGAATCTTTGCAGAAGAATGATACTTGGGATTTAGTTCCCGCTCCGAAAGGAAAAAAGCCAGTTAAATGCAAGTGGGTCTACAAGCTAAAGGAAGCCATTAATCCAAATTATAAACCAAGGTATAAAGCTCGGTTGGTAGCTAAAGGCTATAATCAGATTATAGGGATTGATTATACTGACATTTATTCTCCGGTTGTCAAACACACTTCTATTCGTGCATTGTTGGGATTGGTTGCTTCTAATGATTATGAGTTTAAACAACTTGATGTTACTACAACTTTCTTAAATGGTGAGCTTGAGAAGAAGATATTTATGCAACAACCTGAGGGGTTTGTAGTTCCTGGCAAGGAGGACTATGTATGCAAGTTGAAGAAATCTCTTTATGGCCTCAAGCAATCTTCTAGGCAATGGTATAAAAGATATTATTCTTTCATGACCAGTCACGAGTTCAGAAGGTGCACATATGATAGTTGCGTTTACTACAAGAAGTGTGATGATGGATCAATGGTCTATTTGCTCTTATACGTGGATGACATGTTAATCGCAGCAAAGGATATGAAGGAGATTCAGAAAATAAAAGACCAATTGAAAGTTGAGTTTAAAATGAAGGACTTGGGAGCCGCGAAAAAGATATTAGGAATGGAAATTATGCGTGACAGGAGTGCGAGGATCTTGCATCTTTCTCATAAAGATTACATTGAGAAAGTCCTAAGGCGCTCCAATATGCATGAAGCAAAACCTGTCTACACACCATTTGCGGCTCATTGTAAGTTATCATCCGCTTTGGGTCCTACTACTGAGACTGAATATGGAGTATATGGCACGTGTACCGTACTCTAGTGTCGTTGGGTCTTTGATGTATGTTAGTATTTGCACACGTCCAGATTTATCTTATGTTTTTAGCATGGTGAGCAGATATATGGCGAACCCGAGGAAAGAACATTGAGAGGGAAGTACAAGTGGATCTTTCGTTATTTGTGTGGTACGTCTTCTATGTGTTTACAATTTGGGAAATATAATGATCGAGTGCTTGGGTATGTTGATTCAGGTTTTGCCAAAGACTTGGATAGACGGAGATCAATCACACGGTATGTGTTCACTTTAGGTGGTTGTGCCATCAGTTGGAGAGCCCAGTTAGAGTCTACAGTTGCGTTATCTACTACTGATGTCGAGTACATGGCTGTGACAGAAGCTATTTGGCTAAAGGGATTGTTTGGAGAGCTTGATGATACACTAAAGGTTACTACGGTGTTTTGAGATAATCAAAGTGCTATTTTCTTGACTAAGGATCAAATGTTTCACGACCGAACGAAACACATTGATGTTCGTTATCACTTTGTGCGAAAGTAGCAAAGGGTGATTGTGTTGTGAGTAAGACCAATATCAATGATAATCCTACCGATATGTTCACTAAAAGTCGTCCAATAAACAAATTCAAAATATGTTTGGACTTGGTGGGTGTTTCTGATCGCAAGTGATCCTGGTAGGCTCGTTGGTGGAGGAAGTATTTTTACTTTTCGGAATCAATTTTCTCTATATGGTGATTGCAGGTTCTTATGGAGTTTTGGAGTTTGATAAGTTGTTGGTTTTCTGATGTGATGGTTGAGCACGTTGCCTGTTATGTCTCTTTTGAAGTCATTGAGGAGATTGTGAAAATTATGCCATCTAAAAGTGACAAGTTTATATTCTTTAAGGGTTAAAGTTGTCAATCGATGAAAGCTGAATTAATTCCTCACGTTTCACGAGGCACTAAATGAAAAAAGGGTAAATTGAAATCAACATAGTCTCTGGGTTTTGAGACTTCGTCAGATTTGTTCGTGGGTTTGCCTATTCATAGAAAAGAAACAACGTACGAAGGTTACATTTAAACCCTAATCACAAATCACCATTATAGGCTTATTGTAATCTTGTTGATCAAGCTTCATAAACACTGCAAGATTATAGTGGATTGATTCTTGACTTCCTCCACCCGTGGTTTTTCCCGTTTTGGGTTTTCCACGTAAATCTCTACGTCTCTTTTACTTTATTGCTTTTACAGTTTTTATTATTGTGGTTGATTATTGTTTGATATTTATTAATCTTATTCCGCATTTAACAAATATTGTCTGAATTGATTCGGATTCTTGGGGTTGTGGATCAACTCATTCACATCGATTTTACTACACATCCTTCATTTGTCGTCAATCTAAGCGTCACACTACACTAGCCTCGATTTCTTAGGCGACCATGGTGATGGTATGTGTGCATGTATCCACAATCAAGCATAGCCTTTAGCAAATTGGAAATCTCCAGTTTACATCCTTAAATATTGTGGCCCCTAATTTGATGAGCCATGTGTAATCTAGCTGAGCTGAGTATCACCAAACTCGAACTCGACTATAATACTTGAGCTTGATCGAGCAACATTCTTCAGAATGTAGCTCGACTTGATACTATTGAGCTTAGCTCGACTAGACTAGATAATTTTTGGAAAAAGAGAAAACAAAATAAACATCGACGAGTAAAACGAAGTGTCTTGAAATTTAATTTGTCTAATCATCAGGCAACATGGAAACACCATTTTTGAAAAGAAGTAAGATGTATTTTTCAAAATTTCATAAACATTTTGGAAGTTGGAACCATTAAGTCACAACAAAATCATATGGCTACTACTTTGGGAAGAGTTATTATAGTAACAGAGTTGCAACAAAATAGAAAGTTCATGAAGACAATTCATGTCTCTGGCACATCGATGAAACAAATTTTTTTTTTTGATAATTTGTTTGTTCATATTCAGAGGACATTATTTACATGGAGAAGTTTATTAGCCTGGTAGAAAGTCATTGGTATGTAAGTTTTACATTAGGAGTGCAAAGGTTCTGGGTAACTATTGGACATATTGCATTAGAGTCTTGTTGAAACAAGATAGTCAATAATCACCATATTGCTAGGAACAAGTGATTAATCGACTGCATTTAAAAAAATATTCCAATTGTCGATGGATGGAGGGAAGAATGTCTTTGCTTTACTCACACATATCATATTTGGAATGAGACATCTTCACTGTTGTTTTCTGGATTTGCACATAAAAGTTTTTACAAACAACTTGATACGTCATTCAGGATAACTGATTCATTCATATAGTTCTGTTGGCAAATGGTAGTCAGAATTATGCTCTATTGTTGTATTGTTGTTCTATGTCTCTCAACAGAGGTTGAATCAATACAATCTCTAATTTTAGCTAAAAAATCATAGGTCTAAGATATAATTATTCAATAATAACCATATGTTCAATAAAATTTATTTTTGAAGGAGTTATGAACCAATGGGAAAAAGACTCAAATTTTACATCTACGAAGGAGAAAAAGGCAATATTCAACCTGCCAGAAACAGTTCTAAAGGAAATATATCCAGGGATTTTGGAGGCCCTGTGTGTTCGATTTGTACACTCATTGCACATGATTTCTTACTAAAATATAAATCTTTATTAACAATCTTTAGAAATCACACTTACAAATGATTACATAGGACCTATTATACTAATCGAAAGGGTGCGAGTGAACAGTTGCAACTCTTCGGAAATACCCCTTCATGAACGGTTGCATCTTTTAGTAATAGATGCAACTCTTCATACTTTGCTAATTGTTAATCTAGGTCCTTGTACTTACTTTAATTACATAAACATACAACATACTTTACATAATTAACATACTAATACTTTGTTTGATCGGGATTCATCCATCATTCACACCCTTAATCACGATCATCTTGTCTTACAGCAATGTAGGTTCTTCATCGCTTTGACAAATGAGATGTGCTTCTTGCTTCATATCATTCTCATTCCATTTTGAGCATTCGTATGTAAAGTGACCAAATTCTCTGCATTCATAACATCTCATTTCATATTTGTTTCGTTCTCGATTCCTACCTCTTTCACGTTCTTTTCTTCCTTCATTAAAGTTTCTTCCTCGAACTCTACCTTGGTGTTGAACTCTTGAATTTGCCATTAGAAGTCTACCTTGGTGATCTTCTTGTGGTTCATCTTGACTTTTAAGGCGTTCTTCAAAATTTTTTATTCTTCCTATTGCTTCTTCAAATGACATCTTATCAACATCTGAGTATTGTTTAATAGATGCTACGATCAGTAGAAACTTCTTTGGGACTGAGTTCAGTAACTTTCTTACGAGTACTTTGTCTTTAAGATTTGAACCAAGACTTTTAACCTTGTCTCTTATGCTTCCCAATTTTCCTGCAAAGTCACTTACAGTTTCGTTATTTTTCATCTTTAAAGTCTCGAATTCGCTCCTTAAAGTTTGTAGGCGTGCTTGCTGAACTCGATTTTCTCCCATGTATCGTACTTTAAAAGACTCTCATACTTCCTTCGCACTTGCGTACTGTGAACTTGCATCAAAATATCTTGCGGTAATGTTGTTAGTATCATTGCTTTTGTTGTTTGCATCTTTTTTTCATCTTTATTTTTCGTGGCATCAAGTGTTTCCCAAAGATCATATGCCTTTAGTATTGTTTCCATTATGATTACCCAGATAGTGTAATTTGTTTCATTCAGTTTTGGGCACTGAAGTGTTACACTTTGCTCACGTATTTGTGTAGATGCTTCTCCTTTCACCATACTTTTGAAACTTAAAAGTTTCTTTTACTTGCTTTCTTTCTTGTGATCACCAAACGTGATCAACCTTACTTCTTACTTTCTTACTTCTGATTGTATGATCACTTTCGTACTTGCTTTGAAACATAATGGTTTCTCTTACTATGAAATGCTAAGATTTCTGAAAATACTATGATTTTTTCGTACTTGCTTACTTAGAAAACTCTAAGTTTCTGAAAAACACAACGGTTTTTCTCTTACTTGCTTACCTGGGAAACTCTATGTTTCTGAAAACACTACGGTTTTTCTCTTACTTACTTACTTTGAAACACTAGTTTGTTTCTTACTTACTTAGAAACGCTAAGGTTTCTTACAACACTAGGTTTCCTTATTTAGACAAAACGGCCGATCACGGTTGTCTAATTCGTACTCGTACTGAACTTACTCCAATTTGGTGTTACACGGTCTTTTGTAACTCCTTGGTTACTTATTCTCTTACTTTGTTTTCTAGTCTAACCACAATTATTATTTTAAACAATTCAACGTTTTTCTAACGAAAAATTGTAGCGGACAAATTTTAAACTTTTAATCTATTCTCCTAATAAATTAAAATTTTATTGTCTAAAATAATAATAATAATAGTAATAATAATAATAAATGATCGATATATAAATATATATATATATATATATATATATATGTGTGTGTGTGTGTGTGTGTGTGTGTGTGTATGTATAGGGTCGAGATCCATGGAAAACTATATTAGACTGGAGTATTGGAAAACAATATCAAATGTACATGTTCATTATGATAAAATGTTAAATTTCATGTAAAATTATAATATACATATGTTCAAAATTGCATTATGATTAACTAATTCATATCATTTACATGTTCATTAAAACAAAATGTTTAATTTCAAGCAGAAATGCGTAATATACACATGTTCATGCATATTGCACATTTGAACATGTGCATATTGTTATTTTGCATGAAATTGAACATTTTATCTTAATGAACATGTAAATGATGTGAGCTAGTCAATAATAATGTACATTTGAACATATCTATATTGTAGTTGTGCATTAAATTTAACATTTTACTGTAATGAACATGTACATTTAATATGGTTTTCCAGTACTCCAGTCAAAGATGGTACTCCATAGATCTTGAACATATATATATATATATATATATATATATATATATATATATATATATATATATATATATATATATATATATATACGGGTGGGTTCAATGGAAAACATATATGCATCGGAAAACCCGGGAACCACTTTATATTCATTTAATCAGGTAATGCATCACGCGAGAATCTTGCATCACGCGAGAATTTGGTGCATTACGCGGGAATTGTGATGCATTTGTGGTGGTGCATGGAGGTTTTCCAAAGTTTTTCGATTCATGTTGGTTTTCCATCGAACCCCCTCTCTCTCTCTCTCTCTCTATATATATATATATATATATATATATATATATATATATATATATATATATATATATATATATATATATATATATATATATATATATATATATATATATATATATATATATATGTCCTATTAAAATAGTAACTATACTCAACTCTCACAAAGCCACGTGACACGCGGCATTTATAGTTTTAAAAAATAATAAATAGATTTAACCTATATCTATCCATATCTAATATAATCTACTTTTAAATTCAAATCAAATCAAATCCAACAAAATTTAATTTATAATATAATATAATAAAAGTTTAAAATATTTTAAAAAATAATTATTATTCATGTGTGTGTAGAATTATACAAAATTAATAGGTCATAATAAATAATAATATCATTATTATATATATTTGTTAAAATAATATTTATATTTTTACCTTTTAGTTTATTATATTTTATATATATTAAAAATATCCGCGTAATACGCAGGTAATAAACTAGTATGTATATATATATATATATATATATATATATATATATATATATATATATATTAAAATGAAAAGAAAATAGAACCTGGTGGGCTTCTTTCTTCCTTAGGCTTAATTAAAACGGTTTTGGACATTTTATTTCTTTGGGCCTCAAATTTCGGGCTTGGGCTCCCACTTCTAACTCCTTCTCTTACTGCCCTTCTTTCTAATTTGGTTGAACGGTGCTAGCCCTCTTTTGTGAACCGATGTGATGCCTCTCTACCTAATCGTTGTAACCCTTCTGTGAACAGATGCTACTGTTCCTACTTTCGTCCTTTGTATCGATGCAGCCCTTCTTCTTAATCGGTGCAAAACTCCTTCTTGAACCGCTACTTTGTTTCTTTCTAATCGATGTAACCCTTCTGGTGCCTTATTCTTCATCGACGCCTTGAATGATGGTGGTTGCGTTGGTTTGTGGGTGATGGTTTGGCGACGGTTGGTGGCGATTAATTCTGTCCGTCGGTTTACTCTTATGATGGTGGCAATCTGCCTGTGGGTTTCTGCGGTTGGCTTGCTTTCGAATCAGGTTTATTTTCTGATTTTGGCTTTTCTATCAATGCTTCGGTATGATTTCTAGGGTTTGTTAAATCTGAAATGCGATAGGGGCTTAATGTTTCTCGATTGCGTCGGTTCTGGTTTGGCTTTTGACTTAATGCCACTTTCAATTCTGATCAAATTTTTGAAATCATATTTCTTACTTGATGAATTGATGTCGGTTTGGTGGTAGACAACTGTGTTCGGTCGCCCCGCGTCAATGTCTTACTCTTACTGATGACGTTGATTCTGAAAAACAAACGTCCTTTAATGAATTTCTTAGATTGTTGCATACTCTTCCTGTTCCTTATGGTATATGATGATCGATCAAATCTTCGCTCTGATACCAATTGTTGGATTCGAACACTCAATTGCACATGAATTCTTACTAATATAGAACTTTATTAACAATCTTTAGAAATCACACTTACAAATGCTTACATAGGACCTATTTATACTAATCGAAAGGGTGCGAGTGAACAGTCGCAACTCTTCGGACATACCCCTTCATGAACGGTTGCGTCTTTTAGTAATAGATGCAACTCTTCATACTTTGCTAATTGTTATTCTAGATCCTTGAATTTACTTTAATTACATAAACATACAAGATACTTTACATAATTAACATATTAATAATTTGTTTGATCGGGATTTATCCATCACCGTGTTTATGATTACATCATAGTCCCTTAAATATTTTAAATAGTAAATTGCTTATTTTGAGACTCAATTTTAATAGGTAAAGTGGAGGTCGTGAATAACAAAAAAAACTGATTAATGAAAAATTAAAATATATAATACGAATCAAATCGAATTTGACATGATTTTCATTTTGACGCATCGATGCACAACGTATACATGTCATATACTAAAAATTTTTATGAAGATTAAATTTGGATCTTTATTATGACTATGATGCCTTATGAAATCAATGGGCCCTATGCGGTCGAGCCTCCTACACATATTAAAAGACGTCCCTGAATATATCACCTGATGGATGATTTATGATGCAAGTTAAAGCAAGCAAGATGCTTGTTATGGAAAAACAGAAACAAGCGAGAATACTTATTTTAATTTCAATGTAATAGAGCTTACTTTATTTTTGCTTGTCATGATAAATTTAGTTGTGGTTCATGATTTTAGTGGTGGATTTCCGGAACACGTGAAACTAGGTAATTAGTAAGTACTAAGTACTAATAACCAACGTAACATCTTGTTTATATTTTCTGTTAGTTTTCATCATATTTGAACTTTATTGGTTTTCATAGATTTTAAAGGTAATTAGCAAGTACTAAGACCTTCAAGGAATAGAAAGAGATTTTGAAGGTAATTAGCAAGTACTAAGTACTATTTATATTGATTTACATACCTAGTTGAGGTCTAACAATATTTTACTTTAAAGATTCTTTATGTTTTCAATCATTCAAACTTAACATAACATTAAGTTTACGTCAATCCAAAGAAGATATGTTTTTGAAAACCACCTTATTCGATTCTATTAATGTCTTTTGAAAAATGATGTGTTTGTTAGTTTAATCTTGATTATGTAATTAGTTTAGAGTTAAATATGTAATTATATAAAGTGTAAGGGACTAGAATAGCACTTAGTAAACTTGAAGAGTTGCATCCTTAGTAAGAGTCGCAACCCTTCGTGAAGAGGCACGTCCGAACCATTGTGTCGGTTCAGACACACCTTTTAGTCTAGTATATATGGATTGCATTGTAATGATTGTAAAGTGTGTATTTCCAATATTGTTATAATAAAAGATTAGTTACGGTAAATCCTGTGTTTTTAGAGAGTTTTCCCAACATTGGTATCAAAGCAACAAGTCATACGATCCTGAAATCTCATCATTTACCGAGAGACAGAAACAGTCGAAGAAATACACCCGGTGATTAGAGCATTGCCGTTTAGGAAATTGGCAAAAGAGATTGCCATAGATACACGGGGCAGAAGAACACAGAAGTATTCAACTACCAACCGACACTAAACAGAGAAATCAGATTGATTTCAAGAGACGACGAATCTAGAGAAGATTTAATTAGAGAAATCAGAAATTTCTCATCATAGTTAGGCAAACCCACAGAACCGAAGGCAAAACTCAAAGCAACGAGTTTTAATCAGAAGACAGTAAGCCCCATCGGACATATAGAAATAGATATAGCAAACCCTAGAAATCAGTCAAAGAGGATATACCAGTACGTATAAGCCTCATACGGAAAGCAATAGAAGCCAAAATCAGAAAGATATAACCTGATTTCGAAGAAGCCACAACCGTAGAAACCCACGGTCAGAAAGCCACAACCGTCGCCACACACCACCAGAAACCGCCAATCGCCACCATAGAATCCATAATCAGCGATTGACACATAGACAACGATTAGGGTTAGGATTTGCAAGCATCAACACCGATTAAACAGAGGTATAGCACCGAATCGCAAGAAACCGATTCAGAAGAGGCATCGATCAGAGAGTGGCACCGATTGGAAGAAAAGAGGCAGTGATTAAGGAGAGTTTTAGCAACGATTCAGAGGAATCACAAGGGTTTGCATCGATTCACAGAAAGGGAAAAAGGATAAGAGTATAGGGTTGCACCGGTTCAAGAGAAGGGGGGTTATACAAATTAGGAGAATAAGTTTAGCAGAGGCCAAAACAACGTTTCAGTGAAAGAAAGGAAAAGAATCGTTCAAGGGAAAATCACAAAGGGGGGCAAGTTGAAGAAGAGAAGGCCCGCACAGGACAGCCCAAGTCCTGGTCAGATCCAAAACGGATCCAAAAGCAGAAGATTAGAAAGAAAGTAAAAGGCCCAAAAGACACAAAAGAAAACAGGTTTTTCTTTTTCAATTTTTAATTTTAATATATATTCTGATTATATATATTATTATTATTTTAGAAGTTAGACTTTAATTTATTAGAAGAATAAATTAAAAGATTGATATTTGTCATTACAATTTTCGTTAGAAAAAGATTAAATTATTTGAGAAATAATTGTGGTTAGATAGAAAAATTAAGTTGAATTATTTCTTAGATTTATTTTTGAGTTTAAGAGAAAATAAAATTAATAGAGTATGTCAGGAGATAAAAATAATGTTGTTGTCACAACATTATCATCATATCATTGTCCAATTCTGAAAAATACGAATTATACATTATGGGCATTAAGAATGAAGAAAATATTAGTGGCAAATGGAGTATGGGATTTGATAGAAGAAACAGATACATCAAATGAGATTGATGTAAAAAAGGATAGTTCAGCATCAGCATACCTATTTCAAGGGTTAATTACCAGAAGATTTGCAAATGCAAGTTGCGGGATGTGAAACAGCAAAAGAAACTTGGGATTCGTTAAAATCAAGATTTATTGGCACAGAAGATGTACAACAAGCGCACTCGCAACAACTAAAATCATAGTTTGAAAAATTAGTGATGAAAGAAGATGAGACGATAGATGCATTTGCAGGAAAGTTAATGGGTATTATTTCAAAGGCTGCAACATGTGGATTAACATTTGATGAGCAAACAAAAGTACGGAAGATACTAAATTCAGTACCCGATAGATTTATACCAGTAGTAGCAACAATTGAGATGATTGCAAACCTTAAGACAGTAAAGTTAGAAGAAATTATTGGAAAACTTAAGACTTATGAAGAAAGGATTAAGTTTAGAAAAAGTAGTCAGGAAGATTATAGTGAGAAGTTGTTGTTCACACATCAAGGCAATGACAGTAGTTATGAACGCAACAATAGACGAGGAGGAAGAAATCAGACACAAGGAAGAGGCCAAGGAAGATTTGCAAGAGATAATAGAAGTAAAGATAGTCATGATAAAGGAGGGAGAAACCCTGGAAATCAAAGTTACCAACGAAGAGATATTAGAGAGATAGAATGCTACAACTGTCACAAATTTGGACACTACGCTAAGAATTGTTCAGAACCAGATCATAGAAAAGAAGCCTCAAACCTCATTAAAGAAAACTTAGAACCAACGTTACTAATGGTTGTTGATCACGATTAGATCAATAACAAGAAAGAAAGAAGAGAGAGAGAGAGAGAGAGAGAGAGAGAGAGAGAGAGAGAGAGAGAGAGAGTAGACAATGTCGAGATTAGACCAAAGAGAGCATGATTGATCGAGAGTAGATCGATCAAAGAAAAACTGATCAAGAGTAGATCGTTTTTCTTAAAAGTAGAGATTCAAAGAAGAACCGATCGAGAGTAGATCGTTTTTCTTAAAGTAGGTTAGAGAAACCGAAGATTTGATTCAGCAAAATCAAATACAGATAGAGAGACCGCATTTGAGACACAGATGCAGCATTTGAGACACAAATGCAAAGACAGTTTGAGATCCTAACAAGATTGAGATTGCACAAGCAAGAAGATGCAAGCGTTGCAAGATTGAGATTACACGAGCAAGAAGATGCAAGTGTTGAAGACAAACAGAAGAACAGAAGATTGAAGACTTGAAGAACAATCAAGATTAAGGGGGAGAATGTTAGTTTAATCTTGATTATGTAATTAGTTTAGAGTTAAATATGTAATTATATAAAGTGTAAGGGACTAGAATATCATTTAGTAAACTTGAAGAGTTGCATCCTTTAGTAAGAGTCGCAACCCTTCGTGAAGAGGCACGTTCGAACCATTGTGTCGGTTCAGACACACCTTTTAGTCTAGTATATATAGATTGCATTGTAAAGATTGTAAAGTGTGTATTTCCAAGATTTTTAATAAAAGTTCAGTTTGAGTAAATCCTGTGATTGTTTTTAGAGAGTTTTCCCAACAGTGTTATTGAACGAAAATCTTACGGAATAAAAAAGGTGTCGTCGCCGCTTTGCGCGGATAGAATACTAATACATAACTAAATCAAAACATGTGGATTTGCTATTTAGTAAATTACAAAATGTCATTGGTGATTTGAAAATGTAATTTTATAACATTTTTATAGAAGTTAGCATCGGTCAAACGATTAAAAGACCATAAGTGAAAAAACATTTTATACCAACCGGAGATTATGTGACTTGAAGTTACAATAGTATCGTATAATTAATTATGTACGTGTTAATTTGTTATTTTTATTTATATCTTTTTATGTCACTTCACATTTTAACTTCAATCCCAGAAACCAGAAGTTAACCGCGGCGGCTGAGGCAACCAAAACCAGAACCCGGCAGCGGCGGAGGGAACCAGCGGCTCGGCGGCGGCACAGAAGGAACTAGCAGGTGGGGCGGGGCTCAACACAATGGCGGTCACAGGTTTTTCTCGTTAGCGGCGGTCTCTGGTCAAAGAGACAGATGCAGCCGTCGATTGGAGAAAGGAGAATGCCATCGGAAAAAGGCACGGGAAGCCGTCGACCCACAATAATGGTGAGCGGCGGCGCATGGGATGCCGCCGGTGATGCACCGGCAGGGAGGTGGGGAACCGTAGGTTACAGGAGAAGGAGGTAAGAAACCCTAAGTAGACCTGATACCATGTTATTGTGTAAACCCCGTAGGGAATGTATTGCATATCTCTCAATACAAAGACACAATATTTACACAAAGGAACCCTACACTATACAAATATTTAATTTAACAGAACACTATACGAGCTTCGTCTCTTGCTACAGGCTCTGTATCCAAACTAGTTTTATTAAACATGTATTAAATAACAAATACTGAAATACATTGAAACATGTGTTTACTTTTTAATGAAATTATTAAAAGACCTGTTTAAGCTTTTAATGAATCTCTTAATAATTTCATTCAAAAACATACAAACAACACATACCATGGTACACAAAGCTACCTCTAGCAAAAAGGTCAATAACTAACATCATCCTTTTTAAACTAGCTAGCTAGCTTGGTTTACCTAAAGCCAATAAAATATGGCATTTTTAAACCTTAGAGACTAGAGGATATACACATTTATTCAATCACTATTTCTGATAACCCTCCTTCTCTATTGAACCCAACTCCAAAATTTTGGTTCCCACAACATTCCTTTCTGAAGCTGTTGCAACACCCACCAACATGATTGTTCTCACTACATTCTCTTACCATTTTCCCCAGCTGCTCTTCAGTTATATATTGATCTTTTTCACCACAATCGCCCTCGCAGCAATGTGGTTCGTGTTTCGAGAGGTTGTTCTTGGGAGATGACGACGTTATTTGGCAGCAATCGCCTTGCTTCTTAACTGCAATCCCACAATTATGAATCGGTTTAACCTGTGCTGATTCGATGTTTGAATCTTTAATGGTGCACTTGCTTTGTTGTCCCAACTGTTTGACATCATTTGCCGTGTCTCGTGCATGATCACAGCAGCCATGGCTTTTATGTTCTTGTTCCACATGTTTTACTGCTTTTGTATCTTTATCATCATGATCAGCACAACTACTGTTGTTTCTTTGTTGTGCGTGGCATTTTATTTCATATTCACATTCGACTTGAACACAGCAACTGTGGTGCTCTTCAGTTTCTGGAACTGGCTTCTTGTCCTCATGAGCACAACAATTTTTTTTATGTTTTGTTTCACGGACCGAGTTCTTTGGTTCATGTAACCGATTGTCCTTACCACAACAACTTTGACTTTTGGCAACATCTGAACACTTGTTCGAGTGACAGTTTCGAGACTCAGTCTTATGAGACGAGCATTTGACATGAGACGAATGGCAATGTTTATGCTGATCATGTGAAGATCCCGAGTGTTTTTTTGAAGTATTCAAGACAGTTTTAGCTCGTAGCAAAAGCATGCTGTTGAGAATTACTACCAAACAGGTTCCAACATCTGCTAAAACTGCAGCCCAAACTAGTGGATGACCTGCAAGAGCCAATGCAATTATAGCAGCCTTGGTAACAATAGCCATAAAAATATTTTCAAAGATTTTTCTTCGGGTTTTTCTCGCAAGCCTCACTGCTATTGGAATTTTTCTGATGTCATTCGACATCAGAATCACATGTCCGGTCTCGGTTGCAAGTGCAGATCCCGAGATCCCCATAGAAATCCCGACATCTGCAGTGGCTAAAGCAGGTGCATCGTTGATCCCATCTCCAACCATTGCTGTTGGAGCGATCTTTTGAAAATCTTTAACAATTTTTGCTTTATCTTGAGGTAGAAGTTCCGAATGCACCATATCTAATGCATCCCCTAACTGCAAAATCAAGACAAATTTTGTATATATAAATGATTTAGCAAAGATGGGAATAATTATAACTAATATTTAACGGTCTCAACTCTCAAACCTTAAAGATAAAGCCTTTTCTAAAGACCTAAAACTTTCAAAAACAAGCATTTAAGGGTCTAAATTCTTTTATTAATAATAATGTAAATTTTTTCTGACCCTTTAATTTTGTTTTGAAATTATGCTCCCAAAAAAAATATCACAATGTACGTTTCATTTTTTATGCTATTATACCAAAGATTTTGGTGAAAACAATCAGTTTTCGAGAGTAACCTGATTTTGCGCATAATTGGCTGCAGCTGCACAATCTCCTGTAAGCATTGCTGTTTTAATACCCATTGATTTGAGCTCTTTAAGTGCTTCCTTTGTTCCCGTTCGACATGAATCAGAGAGACTAAAGAGTCCTGCAAGTGAAGAACCCAGAAATATGTAGCCAGTAGACTTTCCTTCAACACTTTCGCATGTATGGTTCGAGACTAAATCTGCAAATACGCTTACTTTTTAATATAACATACAAACATTATACGTATAAAGCAAATGATGTTGATTAAGAGAGGATAGCGTGCGAATATCTTTACCTGTTGAACAGCCTGCTCTGATTGCAATTTTTTGGTTCCCAATATAAACATTTTTCCCTTCAATTTTCCCGAAAATTCCTTCTCCGGGAAAATTTTCAAATTCCTCGACATCATCTGGTTGTGGTTCAACTGAATGAGCCTGCGCATAGTCGACAAGCGCTGCAGCCATGGGATGACTAGACTTACTCTCGACGCTAGAAACCCTTTGCATTTCAAAAGAAAAATGTCACTCTTTAGTAGAAAAATGTCTAACTATGTAATTTGTACATATTTATGCGATGTACTTATTTTCGTACACATTCGTTACTCAACTTTGAAGAATGTTTTCGTAATATTAGACGTCATTTTTATAGATAGTTGAACTACCTACTCGGAACAGTTTTTGAAAGTTTAACTGTTTAAGTACTATATACGCACAAAATAAAAGTACATACATGATACATTTGTCTACAATTTCATAAAACATAGCTATTAGGCATCATTTTTCAGAAGATTTGAGTGTGTCGATAACTTACAAATATATCAAGTTTTCTAGGCTGACGTCATCTATGAGTGACTGGAAGTTTGAGACAGAGAACTCGCCTCTGGTGATCGTCCCCGTTTTGTCAAAAGCAAAGAATTTAACTTTAGAAAGTGTTTCCAAGTATTCTGCTCCTTTGATCAGAAGCCCGGTTGTAGCAGCCTTCGATAACGCACAGTATGTAGCGACAGGTGTGGACAATATGAGCGCGCATGGACACGAACTTACCAAAACTACCAAAGCTAAGTGATACCATTTGTCTAGATTGCGAAGCCTCATAGCTGCTGGTATCACAGCCAAGCAGGCTGCTACAACAACAACAGCTACAATTTCACAAAAAGAAAATCACCATCAGCAATCGAATAACTGAATTATGTCAAGAATCAGATGAATTAATAATGTTAATTTGAATTTAATTAAAAAGCCAACATATTTTTAAATTTTATTGATTTGATCCTTTGGTCGTCTTTTTTTTCTTATTTAAATTCTTATTTTTTGGATTCACAGTAGTCCCTCAACCCCACGTGAGATCGATGGATTAAACTCATAAAAATGTAAAAGTATAATGTTTTTTTTCAAATAGTATATAAACAATAAAAAACATTACATTTTCACCTTTTTATAAGTTTGGTCCCCCAAAAACTATAAAACGCAAAGGAGACAAAAGAAGTATAAGAACTAAAATGAGAAAAAAAAAAAAGTAAAAGACCGACCAAATCAAAAAAAAAATTTAAAAATACGTTGATTTTTTCAATGTAAACCATAACTAATGTGTTTTAATAGCATTACTAGGTTATTACCCATGTATTACATGGATTAATTTTAGAAATTGATATTTATATATATATGTATAATATAATAATTATATGTATATGTATAGTAAAGTTTGCTTAATTTTAGTTAGTTATTTATTAAATTAATCTATATTAGATTTACATAGATTTGATTTGCTTTAAATTTTAAAAATAAAACCAGTACATGACGTGGCAAAAGGAGAGAGCGACATGTGGCGAATTAAATGAGAGCATGCCATGTGGCATCTAGTTAGTCTTTTAATATAGATTTTGTGGGATTAATTTACTTCATATATGGATTAGCAATTTTTTACCTGGGGTGTAGTATTTGGCACATTCATCTATATATCTTTGAGTTTTACATTTATTGTTTTGAGCTTCTTCAACAAGTTTTGCCATTCTTGCCACTACACAATCTCCAGCTAGAACAGTTGTGTTAATGCTAATGTAACCTGAAAAAAAGGATATATAATCATCAATCAAATAAAGGGTTATCAGAAAACAACAAAAAGGATTATCAATTCGACTATTTAAGTCGAAACAACCATTTCTTAATCGACAAATGTTATGGTGTGCTTTTATATATATATCCCCGAAAAAGATTCCATAAATGTACTGTATTAGAATTAGTCTTCATGAAAAAAATAACTAAAAGACATCATTTGAATGGGTTTATTGTAAAAGGATAATGCGGTTTTATATTTGTTCTGTTTTAGTCACCATGTGTTATAACATAACATGTTGTTTCAGTCATTAAAAGATTCAAATTTTGTCTCACTTTACTCAATTAACTATGTAAAAATGTTGACATTGGTGACCATATGACATAAGTGATTATAAATTCTTTATTGTCTTACATATATTATTGTACTTTCTTTTTACTCAAGTTATTAAACTTTTAATTTGTCTCACTTAAGTCATTGGAATTAGAAACTAATTATAGTTTTTACTTGATAAATGATAATCATAGCAAGGTGTAGTACCATTTAGATTAATTGTGCCAGCCCAAACAGTAGAATCTATTTGTTTTGATACAGGAAATGACTCTCCTGTTAGAGCTTTCTCATCGACTTCACATCTCCCTTGCACGACAATTCCATCAATCGGGATAATATCTCCAGCCTTTACAACGACCTTTGTGTTGACCATGACATCGCTAGCATTGACTTCTTCGCCATTGCTGGCCAATACCGCTTTTTGTGGAGCCATGTTCATTAACGATGACATTACAGCGGTAGCCTACAAAATTATGATTTGCATCAATACCATATAACAACTCTCAATATTTAAGAAAAGTACTCATGAATTTAGAGAGAATGCACCAAACCTTATGACCTGCCCTTGACTCGAGCCATTCTGCAGTAGTGAATAAGAACACGATTGTGCCGGCTTCCCAGTAATCCTTTAGATAAATCGATCCTCCAACTGCAAATTATATATTGATTGGTTTGTAACTTTGTAATACAATGATGTTCAGAAAAATTTACATCAACATACTCGGTGACTAGATTATAAATTACTAACTTTGTAGATTTGAAAGTTGCTATTGACATCCATTTTATTTACCACCTCATTTTTCCCATATCATATCATAACCTTTTATATTTAAATATTAATTTTTTTTATTAGTCTATTTTATTTATATTATTAGATTATTTTAAACAAAATAATTAGTAAAATTGTTATAGTATTTTGGTTTTTTATTTAAGGAAAATGGCACCAAATAGCTATGTACTTTTAAGTTTGTGCACATTAATATAGTGTACTTTTTTGTAAACATTAATGTAGTGTATTTGTAAAAGTGTATCAATTAAATAATTGGATGACCTGATGACCGGAACATCAGGTGACTTAACTACCTAATTGAAACATTTTTCAAAAGTTTGACTACCAAATGTGCACAAAAGAATAAACACAATACATAAATGTGTACAAAAAGAAAGTTTGACTAATAATGGTAACCTGTTGTACTGGTCATCAGGTCACACAACTACCTAATTGAAACACTTTTAAAAGTTTGACTACCAAATGTGCACAAACAAAAGTACACTACATATGTAAACGAATTTAAAATTATATAGCTAATTGGTGTCATTATCCCTTTTATAAATAATGGTTGCATTGACTTTTATATATCTGTTTAACATTTATATGTTTTTCATTTTTATTTTTTATATATGTTTGTGTTCAGTTGTGTTTAATTTATGTTAGTGTTCAGATTAATGTTGGTGTTCTATTTAATGGATTATGTTACATTATGTTTAATATTTGTTTTTATTTTTATGTAGCGATTCGTTTAATACGTTTCAAAAGTATTATGTTCATTATATAAACGGTTAAAGATTCATGTAAAAAACATTAATACTCTTTGGTGTTTGTGTTTTTATTGTTCCAAAAAGATTTGCTTTGCTTTTTTTTTTTTTATTATGTGTGTCTGGTTGTCTTTGTTTTTTAAATTTAATGAACATGCAAATGTTGTGTTGGACTATAAGTTTATTGCCTATTTGTGTTTGGTTTGGTTATAAAATGTTTTAAACATTTTATTAAATATAGAAAGCAATAGCTCATATTTTGTTGCCGACCCAGAAAATTTTATAAACTTCTTTAATAAATTGTAAATGTTCATTTTGATGTGTAAAATAAATAAATTGTAAATGTTCTGCAATTATAAACTTATAAACATATAAACTCAAGAAAATGTTCATGACCTAAATGTGTTGAAATAATAATTTAAAGATTTAAAAGTAATAAACATGCACTTAAAAGTAAAGGTTTAAACCCTTTAAATTTTAAATAATCCTTTCATATTTAATATATGGAATTAATTAAGACAATTTACTCATACTTTAAAATAAGAAAGTTCAAACAATTATACACAATCTTAGTATTTAACGTACAAATTAATTTGTTATGATAGATTGATGTATTTCCAAATGATCATATTTTTACGATATAATATGTTAGTATATAAACGTTAAAAATTTTTAACAGTTGTGTAAAAGAAATTCATTTTTATTAATGTTTATAAATTAATATCTTCTATAAAACTTTTAAAAGGTATTCATTAGTAATTTAAAATTAAAAAATAATTCATATTTAAAAACATGAAGATTTGAACCTTGAATTTTTTTAATCAATACATGCTTAAAAATGTAGTTAAGACAAATTTTTCATGCTAAATGTAAAGTTTTGATCAATTCATATACATTTTTAAATGTGAAAATATGAAAATATTTTGTTACATATAGATTTGTTCGCAATGCTCATATTTCTAGACACATTTAAGTATGTACATTTGCTTAAAAAAAAAAAAAAAAGAAGTAACTATTTTTTGTAGTGTGTAGTAATGATTTATTGGGCTAAATAACAAAAACATCACCATCAAATTTTATAATTGAAAAGTGTACTCCAATAATCATCTAACTTTTCCTTTTTCTTCAATTTCTTTAACTCTTTCCCCTATTTACATAATAATTTCATACTTTTTTCAACCATAAACTTTTTGCTTCTTGTGGTTACCCCACACACATTGGTTTGCTCCTAAACCTTCTCATTTTGTAATTGCCCACAAAAAGGGTTTTCTATGGCTAAAGGACACTTCTAAAAGCGATGAAAACGGCTTTAATTTATGACCATATGCTATATGTAGCCACACAAATAATCCAAAAGACATTAACTGTAAAGATTTTCGATTAAGGAAAAGCGTTTTCTATATGCAATATACGATATTCAATTAACATGTTACGTTCTATTTCAAGATTTCTTTAAATAAACAAATTATATATCCATACGTATCATGTGTATGCTGCAAAACCATTTGTCAGGGTTTCGATAAATGTGTGTGTTCTTGTGCGTGTCTCGGTTGGCATTTTTATAAATAAAAGCATAATTTATCGGTGCTTATGTCAATTCTTCTACTATGTTTAAATAATAAATTAACTATAATACAATATTTATATAAATAAGTAATTTTACAACGTTTTGTCCCATGATATTTAATGACAATTATATTTGGAGTAATATATTTAACAATGTGCGGATTCACAGAAGAATTTAACTACCTTATTTGTCACGTGACACTCTCTTGACGTACGATATTTTAGATTTGTTACTATAATTTAAATTACAATATAAATATTATATTATATACCTTTATTTGTCACGTGACACTCTCTATATATCGAAAACCACAATGCAATGCTAGAAAATCGTAATGCATCACGCAGAAATTGTGATGCATTTATGGTGGTGCATGGAGATTCTTCGATGTTCTTCGATGCATAAAAGTTCTCAATTGAATTCCCTCTCTCTCTCTCTCTCTCTCTCTCTCTCTCTATATATATATATATATATATATATATATATATATATATATATATATAGTTCGAGAGAGTATCACCCATTATGCAGCGCACCAGAAGGTACCAACTTTAATAAAACTTTTTTTTCATAAATATGTTTTAATTAACATTATGAATATCATATTTAAATTTCACATACATTCACATCTCCTAGCTCCTAAAAAGTGATGTGAATGCACACTTACATAATTTTGAATGTATGTGAACATGCATTTATGTGATGCGTGTTTTCATGCACTTAGAGTGTTCGGATTTGGGTGAAATTTACATATGATCTGTGTAATGTTAATTAAAACATGTTCATGAAAAAAAATTTTAAAAATTACTTTTAAGGGTGATAACTTCTGGTGTGCTACATAATGGGTGGTACTCACCTGAACCTAAATCTATATATATATATATATATATATATATATATATATATATATATATATATATATATATATATATATATATATATATATATATATATACTATATATATATATATATATATATATATATATATATAGATTCAGGTTCAAAAAGATACCTCTCGAAATCAAGTGCACCCGAAGGTACCAACCTTAAAAAACCTTTTTTAAAATTTTTTTTCTCATAAGCATGTTTAATTTAATGTTATACACATGATATATGAATTTCACATACATTCACACTTTCTGTGTTCTTATAAATTATGTGAATGCTCAATGCATATTTCTGTGAATGGTCACCATGTGAATGGTGTGAATGACCATTCACATGATCTTTTTTTATCATTCACAAGATTTATGATGTTACTTCTTTTGAAAAAAAGTCTTATAATGTTGTCTTATATATGTCTATTCAAAAAAAATATATGTGAATAATCATTCACATTAGGGTACGCTGGGTACGCTGGAATCTTATAGGTACGCTGATGAACCTGATTCTATATATATATATATATATATATATATATATATATATATATATATATATATATATATATATATATATATAATATGGTTCGTGTGAGTACTCAAAAAATGCAGAGTACCGTGAGTACTTGTGAACACACGGGTTTCAGATGTGAACTTGCTCCGAAAAAAAGTTTTTTTATGAATTTTTTTTCATATTCATTTAGATACAGATAATATAAGGTTATTCGTAAAAAATTATATACATTTGCACTTTCTATCATCTTAAAAGTCATGTGAACGTGAAAAAATTCATGTGAACATGCTTAGTTGTGAACACACATTCACAACAGTAACGTTCATGTGAACACACACGTTTCACATAGTTCTAGTGTGTGTTTATGTGTGATTTTTTGCAAGTAGTCTTGTATTAGTAATTTAAACATGATTATGAAAAAAAATTTCAAAAAAAATGATTCTAAGCGAGGTACCTCCGGTACTCTGCAAAACTAGTGGTACTCATTTGAACTCAAATCTATATATATATATATATATATACATATATATATATATATATATATATATATATATATATATATTGAGGTTCAATTGAGAACTTTTATGCATCGGGGCACCTCGAGGCACTTTTGTGCATCGGATAATCCACCAAGGGTGCACAAAGGGCATTTAGGGAAAACTAAAGGCATGATAATTAATTTATTTCTAAAAATCATTAAATGATAATTAGGAGTTACATTTTGAATTAAAATCTCATATTAACTACATTCCTCATTTTCCTCATCATTTCTCTCTCTCTCTCTCTCTTTCTCTCTCTAATCGTGTTCTTCATGATTTTTCTTAGTGATGATGATTTGAAGACGAAGATTAACGATGAACAACGATGATGATGAACATGAACAAGAGAGGTAACCGATGAAAATTATGAAGAACATGATGCATAGATGGATGATGAACAATGAATGGTGATAATGCATAGATGGATGATGAACAATGACAATGCATAGATGGATGATGAACGATGAACAACGGAAAATATGATGCATAAATGGATGATGAACAATGACGATGCATAGATAAATGATGAACAAGTTGAACATGATGCATAGCTGAATGAATATGAACGACAAACACGATGCATAAAAGAATGATGAACAAGTTGAACACGATACATAAATGAATTTGTGTATTTTCTTTTTGTTAAATGCGTTTTTTTAACACAATGCATAGATAAACACGATTAACGATGAAATGCATCGATCTCCATCATCTTTTTTGAATTTGTGTAATTTTTTTAAATTTGGAAATGTATCAATTGAATTTATTTAGCATTTATTATTTGATTATTTGTTGAAATATTAAATTTAATGAGGTATGCACATTCCCCAAAATGCCCTTCTTTCTTTGTTTCTATAATGCACAAGATGCATAAAATTGTCTAACTATTTACCCTTTTGTCATTAATCTAATCCATACAATTTTTTGATCTAATGGATGATATAGGTACTTTTGTACCTCGATGCATAAAAGTGCTCAATTGAACCTCCCTATATATATATATATATATATATATATATATATATATATATATATATATATATATATATATATATATATATATATATATATATATATATATATATATATATATATATATATATATATATATATATAAAGTCAAAGTTAAAACATATACGTTGCGTAAATTAATACTTATGGAAAATCAAAACTCAAAGTATAATTCTTTTCAAGAAAAAGTTTATAATTATATATTTGAAATTTTAATTTTATATACAATTTATGTAAATTAATTTTTTTAAATGTGACTTCATTTTCTATTGATATTCCAAGTCATGCATGCTTAGAAAGGGACCCAAGTCAGCCGTCCTCTCTAATTAATTACCAATAAACTACTTTTTGGAATATATTTGCTGACTATAGCTACAAAAAGAATCATCGTCTAACTTTTCTGTAATTATTTTAAACTAATCACTTTCTTTGCAATTATTTGGACATATATAAAAGTTTAAACCGGCATAAAGGTGATAATAAAGTTTACAATAATATGTGTATGATAACAAAGTTTTACTAGGAATTGTATAAATTCTCTCGATCATATATATGTGTGTGTTCAATTGAAAACTTTTGTGCATTGAAAATCTTACAAAACCACTGTGCACCACAAGGGGATCTACATGCATCAAAAGTCTTAATAATGGTAATAATGTAAAACAAGAACTTATTTGATCGGATTTATAATTTACTATAATACCATTTTGCATCTATCTTCATATTGTAACGTCATGCATTGGCCATCATTGATTGTACATTGAATCCAACAATTCTCTTGTGGTACACCTAGGTCTCTTTATGATGCATAATGGTTTTCAAGGTGTTCTGATGCATGTAGTTTTTCCTTAAACCCACCACTCTGTCTCTGTGTGTGTGTGTGTGTGTGTGTGGAGGGGGGGGGGGGGGGGGGGGGGGGAATGAGTTCATGTGAGATTTAAGAGTAGGTTTAGAAAACCTTCAATGTTATCACATTTTCACTTAATTAAAAAGTTCTCACATGATCCTATTCTTTATACGTTTGTGTGTGTGTCGGGCTCATCTAAGAACCCATTTATTTCTTTAAAACGTAAAAATTACTAAAATATTTATGCATAAGTTAAATTTTATGCACTTAATATACAAATTAAAACATTTTAAATTTCATGGCTATTTAGTATGTGATTATGATGTTTATAAATAATTAAGAACAATTTTAAATAAACATTATATATATATATATATATATATATATATATATATATATATATATATATATATATATAATGGTTCGAGAGAGTATCACTCATTATGCAGCGTACCAGAAGTAACCACCTTTAAAAAAAACTTTTTTTTAAAATTTTTTAAATACACTTTTTTAAAATGAGTTCATGTGAGAGATATCAACTGTGTGATAATGTGAGAAATACACTTTAAGAATGCATAAGTTAAATTTTATGCATAAGTTAATTTTATGCACTTAATATACAAATTAAAACATTTTAAATTTCATGGCTATTTAGTATGTGATTATGATGTTTATAATAATTAAGAACAATTTTAAATAAACATTTTAATTCATATATATATATATATATATATATATATATATATATATATATATATATATATATATATATATATATATATATATATATATATATATATATATATATATATATATATATATATATATATATATGTATATATATACGTGTATATATATATATATATAATGGTTCGAGAGAGTATCACCCATTATGCAGCGTACCAGAAGTAATCACCTTTAAGAAAAACTTTTTTTTAAAATTTTTTAAATACACTTTTTTAAAATGAGTTCATGTGAGAGATATCAACTGTGTGATAATGTGAGAAATACACTTTAAGAATGCATTGTCATATCTTTTTAAATATAAAATTTTAAACTTCTTTTTCTTTTCTGAATCA